>FR990143.1:8759290-9374717 GCA_905404295.2 Ochlodes sylvanus
ATTTTGAGAATATTTCAGAGAATAGAGATCTGAGAAATTCGTACCTACATTAATTGTAGTTGGTTTCAGACCGAAATAATATTTAAGACTGAGCAATTTTGGTTTACTTTGCAAGAATCCGCGGGCACAATGTATGAAGGTAACTAAGAGATTCGTAGAGTTGACTTACCCTGATGAAGCTCTGTTTCGTGGCGAAAGAAGTGTTGGTGCCGGTATGCATGTTAGTAATGTAAATATCTGCCTCAGCCGGGCATCGAATACGGGATCCCTCGCTACGCAGACAGGGATACTACCAACTAGGCTACGAGGTTGTCAAAGTATTTTATTTAACAAGTATACAGATAAAATAATAATAGATAAAGGGTCTTCTTCCTATCAACAAGGCATTCTGGTTTAATTAAAGTGCGTCCAGTAATTGGCCTCGGCATTGTGCCTCGACTACCGGCCATTACGACGCCTCATCGACAGAGCTTCGAAGCTTTGCGTTACGCTGTTTTCTCTTTTCTCACTCGTTTTTATTTTCATTTCGTTCGCACATTATCTTTTATAAAGATCTTATGGCCAAAGTATATTATGGAGGTAAGATTCTTTTTTTATCTTTGGTTCGCCCTCAGATCAGGGTTTTAAGGAAATTACGGGATTTGCACTTCGGAAATGCAAGGGAGACGATCGTGGAGCAAGCTTGGAGCGGGAATTTTAGTGGATGACCAGGAATGAGTACGGTCCGCACTTTAAATTTCCGCGACCCAATTTGGGTGATGCAAAGATTGTAAGTATTCTCAATTGATATTTATCAAGTGTTTCAGAAATTTCATATTTACCGTACTCGTAGGTAGTTAGAAATTACAAAAATGATTTTTAACTAACTATTTGTAAGATGTTTTAGTGGATATGTAAGTGGAATGTTCCGGGTTCGATTTTCGACCGCGGCAAACCTTTATATGACAGAAAAAATGATTGATTTCAGGTCGCGGATGTCTACATAATATTATTATGTCTGGCCATGTCAATTATGGAAGTTCCTACTACGGGTCAGAAGTTTTATTTTATTGTATGGATATACATGTTTTGATAGTATCGTGTTTATTTTAGTTTTATGCGCTATACGTTGCCATTTCAATTTATGGATTCTAGCTTGAAAAGCAGTATCAGCGGCATAAACACTTTTTATGTAGCAATCTGCACATATGAACATTTGGCTGGACTCTGATTGTACTGAAATATCGGCTGTTGTGACCTACATTTTTACGAGGGTGAACCAGTTCACCCGGTAAATGTCTAGCAAATAATTTTGTATATACCGTATTTATGTCGAAAATATTGCAGTTCAATTTCCGATTTTATGTTCTATGTTACGTTTATGTGGCGCTCTAAGGGTGACCTTCATAAGGAAAACAAGGGTTGTCAACAAAATATTAATAATACCTACGTACCTACCATATTGTTAAATAATACTTTTTATGTGAACACCCTGTTGGCGTTGTTAAGTTTGTTTGGTTGCCTATAAATATTGATATAAAAATTTTGGTATTTCTGAAAATGAGACTTAAGATTCTTTTAATATTTTTAACAAAGCAAAATTTCTTGTCCGCTTCCGTGCTTCGGATAGTACCTAACTACTAAAAAATGTCGTGTTTAGTTATCGTTATATCGGTCGATAAGACATGTCTGAACTCCTCGGGCGTTATCAGAACTTTGACGACCCGTATGGCGCAATGGTTACCACATTGGACTGCGTTTCGAAGGGTCCTGTGTTCGGTTCCCAGCTTGGCGGTATGTGTGTGTGTCCTTGCGTGTTGACTATGGCATCTATGACACACGGAATCCTAGGTTGAATCGATAATTTATAGTTTTATTACGCACTTGCTGCTGCCCGTGGAATGGCCCGCGTGGAGGTCCTTTTTTACTGATTTTCAAACAAACTTTCATCCCATAGTTTACCCCCTTAGGAGATGATTTAACAAAAACGTTAAACCAGGCGTTTCATTATCTGTACCTAACCATAATCCCAAACACTAATCTTTAAACGAGCAATTCTTGTTAATAGGGTTCATAATTATAATCGTGATGATGACTTCGCGTTTGTAACTTTGTAGTTGTATGGTGTGGAGCCGGCTACACTTTTTAGAGGCGACCATCTCAGCCTCAAGGGTAGCAACACATCTGTGACCGAATTATAACGAGACTCTTAGTAACATTTACTAACTGGACTATTACTAACAATAACTTAACAGGACTAACATTCACTAACAGTCCCTGTCCCAGTCCTCATACTTACAAACTTACCAACTAATGTTCTAACACCGTCACCTAACCGGACTAACTATCCCAGTCCCCATATATGAGTCTTGTTCTAAGTCGGTCACAGTTGTCATGGGCGGCAGCGGAAGGTGGTGCTGCATGCTCGTTTGCTGCCTTAAATCAATAAAAAAAAAATGTTTAAAAAAACGTGAAGCGTTACTATATAAGTATACATAGCTAGGGTATTGCCACCCAACGCCGGGCTAACATCCAACTTTTACCAATTTTTGCAGAGTTTTTAAATTTAAAACTGGGCGTTGTATGGGCTTTGTGCGCGCACGTGTTAGCAAAACATTGTGCCAAATTCGTTTGTTACGGAATCCAGGGTATAGGTAGGCAGGATATGGGTAGGTAGGGTAGGTGGAGCTTCATGCTTCATACATAACCATAGCCTTTGGGTTGACTACATAATTATGGGTTTCCCTTTGTTCCTTTCAATCCAATTGAATAGCCTTTCGTTTTTGTATTTCAAATAAATAAAGTTAAACTTTTTGCACATGAGGTGCTATTGAAAAATGAAATAAAAAAGATTTGTTAAATGTATTTATGCATTTATTAGGTTTTATTTAAATTTCTGTTCTCGGTCTGGGCGTGTGTGTTCTGTTCCGTTCAGTGAATCCTATTGTGGGGCTATGAATGTGTAGCGTCAGTAAAAAAATACATACCTGTCTGTATATCTGTGAGCTTAACCGTTGAGGAATTCCTTCGTCTGGATGCCAACCCCCAGTGTCATGCTTATCATACAATTGATTACCATCAGATATAAAGCAATATGCAAAATTTCAACTTCGTACAATAAGAGTGCTATGAATACTTATTTCTAATTTAGCTTGAAGATTTGAAACAATCTTTAGGGCGCGTTCACATAGGACGTCCGTTTTACTGGATCCAGTAAAAGGGAAGGTAATATTCACACAGCAATTTGAGCGCGTTCACATAGAACGACCGTTTTACTGGATCTGTTTTAACGGGTCAGTATTTCCGT
Source organism: Ochlodes sylvanus (assembly GCA_905404295.2). NCBI lineage: Eukaryota > Metazoa > Arthropoda > Insecta > Lepidoptera > Hesperiidae > Ochlodes > Ochlodes sylvanus. Next base: position 8,762,577 of record FR990143.1, read on the forward strand.
TGTGTGTGGGATTTTTTACTGGATCCGTTATACTGGATTCTGTGTGAAATCGCTCATACAACTACATACGCTACTAGCATCCAGTATTCCAGATCCAGTAAAACGGACTTCCTATGTGAACGCGCCCTAACAAACTAACAAACATAACAAGTCGAATAAAAGCTTGAAAATGACACTCGTTTATTTTCGAATTTCAATTCGGACAACATTAAGAGATTACGTTATCCAATACGAATTCAAAGGACAATTTGTGCTTGTGAAAGCTGTACACCAATAGTATTTAGTGAATATCTACTACCTACTACCGTATAGTTCTCCGTGTTGTGCACAGTAACAGCTGGGATGTCGGAAATATCTCTATCGCAGCTCGCAATTAACGGGTTCCACAAACAGTCCGCCGATTGGAAGCCCGCGTGATTACCTGCCACCGTTGCTAAAAGGATTTCATTACACACACGGAATTTACTTTTAATTTAAATTCGTCCATTTACCTATAAAGGTACATATAGTATGTACAAACCAAACGCCTATATATGTATGTAGATACTAGCAAATCGCCCTCCTTTAACCTAAACCTCCCGTAAACTCCGGTCCGACGGAAATAAAGCTCATAATTATGCTTCCCTATGAGTTGCATTGGAGTAAAGTTGTAGTTGTGTTGATGTAATATGCCGTTCTTACATAGGTTGTAAGATTGTAACGATTGTAACAGTTACTCAAAGTTACTGATATGTAGCACAGGTTTAAACCGTGTCTTCCCGATAACTACCTTCTGGTCATATTGGAGGAGCATGGTAAACTCATACCTTACTACGACATACTCGTGTTTCGGATGAGTAGGTCTTAATGTACAGATACGCTAATGAATGGACGTCATTAGCAGTATTTTAGCAGTAGCTATAATTTTTTTTTAACGTTATACACTCATAGCCCCACACTAGGATTCCCTGTGTCGTGGGTGCCATGGACAACACACAAGACAAGAACACGCACACCCAGACCAAGAACGGAAATTTTAAATTCATCATTCAAATTTCCGACTCGCTGGGAATCGAACTCAGGACCCTCGGAACGGCGATCCGGCGTGTTAACCATTGCGCCATCCGGGTCTCGGGGCTGCAGTTTATTAAACCTTAGCTAATTAATCAATTATATTGATTGATTGAACTGCAGCCCCGAGACCGTACACCACAGACCACTAATAAGTGGTTAGCCTGCGTGGTTGGAGTCAGGAGTAAAAATATTGAACAGGTACTAGTCACTGATCTCGGTTCGCATCGGGATTTCTATGTCTTAGTACCCACACAAAAAATGTGTAAACGAAATTCTTTAAATTAAAACTTACTTAATAGGTATATTATTTTAACGGGTTGAAAATAAATGAAAAGTAAAAACTTTTTTATAAACAGGCTTTTATTTAAATGCGCTGAAAGAATGAAATAAAGTTTTCTTTTGAAACTTTTACTGTCAACACAATTTATATCATACATACCTACTAGCTGTCCCAGCGAACTTCGTACCGTATAATTAATAAATAAATTTGATGATATATCGACAGCAGCGCCACCTACCAGGTCCAATTGTGAATCGAAACCATTCTCGGATCCACCTGAAGACACACAAATCTTGCATTGTCATCCAAAATAAATGTGTTTACAAAATTTCAGCTCAATCGGTGGAAGATAACTGCTTAAAAATTGAGTTGCAAGATTCCATGCGAACCAACATACATAGTTACATACATACATTGCAAGTTAAATTAAACCATTAAAAAAGGAAAGACGTACTTTTATTCTACGCTTATTGTACAGTAGTCAAAATCGCATTCTAATCGGTTTAGCCGTTTCTGAGATTAGCGAGAACAAACGCGCTGACAAATGGACGAATCGAAAACAGAACTAAAAAAAATGTTATAGGATCTATTGCGATAATGAATATGCCTATAAATAGTTTTTCTCAAACACCTCCCATGTACAGACATCGATCAGTTAGAGTTTTATTATTATGTATGTATGTTTCGCAACGATTGCGGAGGGAGGGAGATCGCCGCGGGTCCATTAACCTCCTCCGTTTATTTGCCGAAATAGTGTGCAATAAAATGCGAACCCATCCGCTGCTCGCTGGTGAAAAATCGCACAATTATTATTCTTTTAAATCAGGCCAACAGATAGACAGCGCTACAGGCCACTCGTTTTTTTCACATATCCAAACCTCGAAATTGAGTCCGGATAAAACCGGAGCAAACTGGTTTATTAGATCGCTGGATTTAAATCCTTTTCAGTTTATGAATGCCCGTGCTTCTATGAAGTGCTGTTTCTCGTTTGGTTTTATGCTCAACATTTTTTATTTCAAGGAACGGATTGAAATTGACTTTAAAGTAGGTACCTATTTATGGGTTTGAAAAGGAATTTTTTGCTTAATCAAATACTCGTAGAGACTGACTATTATATTATCTGTGTAAATTAATTTTTCATTTTGAGTTTGGCAAGAATTACTCAATTGGTACTAGCTTTTTTACTTATCTGATATACGAAAATGGGGTTTTCCTACATTCTATTTTGTTATTGACCAAGTAATTGGAGTTAATATCGCCCGGTTGTAGGGAACTCTACCACACCTGACACCTAAGGACTTGACCGATTTGTACATACTTAGGTTTGGCATGACAAGTGCGACAGTTTCTTATCATAAGCTCCCAAAGAGTATATAACACTGCGTTTTAATAAGCTCCATGACATGGATAGAAGAGGATAGAATAGGACATCTACTCGTAGGATAGTAAAATTACCTAAGGTTAGTAGAATCATGCTTTGTGGAATCTGGATCTTGGCTCTGCATGTCTTCATATTTATAATATGATAACTTTTTACAGTGAACGCTTAAGCCTTGGTTTTTCACATAAAATATTTTAACTGGGATTGTAACCTTTCGGTGCACAGTATACGAAAAAATTGCTTCATGAATTTTAAAAATGTAAAGAAATGAGAAGTTATGGCTCTAATACCAACACTCCAACGGGAATATTTAATTCAATTTATGACCGCTATTGGAGAGCGCAGGGAAAAACTTTCACACGACTTGTGTAAATTGTAAGCGAAGAGTTGCTCACAATCGGAGAAGTCGGCACGTCGACGCGTCGTTAACTTTCCAAAGTTTTCCAACGGAATACTTTATGCCATTGGTATATTATGTAAACGTAGGTCAGCCGCCAAGCGGGCTGATTTTCAAGCTATTTTCAAAAAAGTAAAACGAAGTTCTGTTTTAAATTTAACGCCGCGGATGGCGGTGTTGCCCGTCCATGTTTACATAACAAAACCCAAACTCGTTCCTTGTGTTTTGAAGTGTTAAAAAATTTGTTGGTATCCAAGCTTTATTCCTCAAAATTGAAAATGTTCGTTATAATAAACTATTTGTTTGGATAATTGTAGAATTTTCATAGTTATCTTATTCATGCTAGTGTTGTGACTTGTTAAGTTGTAAACGAGGTCGTTGAACTCGTTGATCGGGTCATAAGACTGCTTGTCTTACCAGAAAGCTTTAAGGCTTTATCTTAATCTTTATCTTAATCTTAAACTTTTGATAAAATTTTTTGTTGAGCGGTAATTGTAGGGCACAGATTTTTCGTCTGGCTCGATGAAGCCTTGTAAGTATTCACTACGCTACATTATGTATAATAACAAAGGTTAAAAAAGTTTTTATACCGCGTAATGTCATACTATATGGAATAAAAAACTTCATTAAATTATTATTTCAAAATGTTTATTAAAAATTATATAATTAAGGAAAATATAGTGAAAAAACCTGCATGCCTACAGTTTTCTATAATAAAATTATAGTCTGGATTTATATGTGAAGTATATCAATCCTTAACTGGCAATTGTGGACCAGCTTAAAACTATATGAGCGGAGAACCGAGTTCAACTAGTATCGACTGTACTAATGAAACACCTATGTATAATAATACAGCAGTATCGTGCAAAATTAGAACTAGAGCAATAGATAAATCGGGATCAAATCGACCGATTCATTGGTACTGCGTATCGCTGGACTTAATAAAAGCTGTTTGGAGTGAATAGTGATTTGTGTAGGTAGCAACAGTATGACGTCGGAAATTGCTCTCCCGTCACAGCGTCCGCAATTACCAACGCAGCGGCGCCACGAGCGCCTGATAGGAGGTTCGTGATTACTGGCCGAGGAAAAAAAGGAATCATTAATCTCATCACTCTTCCACAAACCTGATTGAAAAGCACTGGCATTTCAAAATATTATGTACCTACGTGCTTTTGCTGATTTTATTACACTTACAGTTGCCTTAATTTCATTATAGATAAAAAAGATTGCTTAATTCAATCACAATAATAGTACATTACGATACGTGTGCGTAAAGTAGCTTATTATTGCACAGTGTGAAGTTATGTGTTGGTTAGTGAAACAATATTATCATTATTTAATTTTCTCATTATCGATATTAGAGACAAAAGATTTATAGCGGTTGATTTTTACTTTCCTATTTTTTGATTTTCAATCCAGATCTTGCAGACTTAAATAAAAAATGGCAACTGAATAATAAATTGATCTTCGTTTGGTTCGTTGCTCATGCAAGATTCGATTATATAGCAATCCGGAAAGTTTTTATGCATCGTATACGATTACGTGCAAATCGAATGATTAATATTATGAACGAACCTCCAATACCAAAATTAAATGCGCATTTAAAACTGATTTATCACTTGCTGCGGTAAAGGAAAACATCGTGAGGAAACCTGCACACCTGAGAGTACAAATCTTCCGAAAGCCTGTTTGTTGACGATAATAACTGGGACCAATGACTTTAGTGGCTATCCAAGCAAGAAGCGCCCAAGAAGTTTTGTCATAGTAGGTACAGTAGTTGAAACTAACTATACACGAGAAGCAGAATTGTACCCACGGAATACAGAAAGAAGTGGAAATGGTACAAGTGTTGATTAATAAGAAAACCACGGTAGCAAAATAAACACAAGTAAATCCCTAATCGTATTATTCACACTAAGAAACTTACATTTTTATTGGTTGGTACTTGTCAACTTCAAATAGTCTATCAAACCGGCTCATTATAGTTGAAAATACACCTTAACGATTTATCTTAATTTTTATTTTTCCTTGCCATATTTGGTGTCTTGTTACCTTTATCAATTAAGAACATAACAGTTTATAAAGATTTTCTTTCCACCGCTAGATGTCAAAATTTTACGTAACAACTAATTTTATATATTTAAAACTGTAAGAAATAAAGTTGACATTGTGTTGTCCGGCAATTACGCGGAGCTCCGCGCAACCTTAGTCCGTGTGCCACGCCTACTTCGCACTTCCACTTCTTTCTGTATTCCGTGATTGTACCCATAATATAGTCAGCATGTAGAAGTCTATTGACTAACGCGATGTTTGCAAGTTAATCAGTCTAAAAAAACTAGACATCTCAAATTATAACTCCCCCTTTTGGGTAAATTTTGGTGAAATTGATTCTATGTTCCAAAGCAATTTTCACCAACGTTTATAAAAATAATCATCAGGGGCAAACCTTCGTAAACTGCGGCTGCGGGCCTCGTACATCACGGACCACTAATAAGCGGTTAGCCGCGCCGTGGCTAGGCTTCGATTCAGGAGCAAAAATATTATTGAATATTCGCAGCCAATGCGGTGAGGGGGGTCCCCCCGCGGCGCTCCATTAACCCCCTCCACCCCTCCCACGTTTATTCGCCGGAATAGCGTGCAATAAAATGCGAACGCCGACCGCTGCCCGTTGAAAAATTCACCCTAAAAATTTTATTCTTTTGACTTACAGACGGCTAAAGTATTCGGAGTCATTTTATATATATCGAGCGAATAGGTCCGAATCAAAACTGGATTAACTAACTAGTAAAGTTGGCTGTAGCATTGGAGTGCATTTTAACTTTTGTACTTGCTTTTATGTTTTTCGTTGAGTACTTTCATTTTGTTTCACTCCTATGACAAAATTATTTTAACGTTTTTTCTCTTGCGTTTATGACGCTATATTTTTTTGGGTAACTTCATATTCATAACTTGGGTACAGATCCTACAATCCCCTCTAATTTTGAAAAATGATATGCGTATTAGAAATTAATTATCAATTTATCATCACTTGCTTCGGTGAAGGAAAACATTGTGACGTAACCTGCTCACTTGAGAGTTCTAGATAATGTTCTCAAAGGTGGGTGAAGTCAACAAATCCGTATTTGGCCAGCGTGGTGGACTATAACCTGTACCCTCACATTGTGAAAGGATATCCGATCACTTCTTCTTCGTTGCGAAGAAGAACAAAGAGATGCAATGAATACTTAAAAGTTCTACAGAACTAAGTATAAAAAGTAATGTAGAGTATCAAGATTTTTAAAGCAAGTCTACATCCTTAACTCCTTACTAAGAAGTGAAATTGCAACGGAGCTACAATTTTACGTAGTAATGATGATGAAGTTGTAAAGATTTACACGGACACTAGTTAGCAATCACCCTAACTCATAAATTGCTGGTTGGTTAAAGTTCTGGGAATAAATCTCAAGGTTCATTTCGCCGAGTGCACGAGCAGCACCAGCAAAAGTACAAATTGATTTATATCTAGCTACTCACTTTTAAAAGTTAGTTTGCACGTACAGGCAGAAAGTGAAACTTTGTATTGAATCAATAGTACATACGACGAAGTTTACTGTAAGCTATTTAAGTCTAAGTTTCAAAAAATATGTGCGTATTAGAATTTAATTATCACTTACTTCGATGAATGACAACATCGTGAGGTAACCTGCACATTTAAGGTTTCCCCATCCCCATAATGTTCTCCAAAGTGTGTGAAGTCTTCCAATCCGCTCTCGGCCAGCATGGTAGACAATGGTAGTGATGATGATGATGATAATGTCTACATGGAATATTATTGATATGGACGAATTATTCTGTTTATGCATTAATTATGCGCTATGATCTCGATTCACCCCGGCTAGGCTTGACCAAAAAATAAAGATCGTGACGAGGGTACATGTGTAATAATGTATAGCGTCGGTAGGTTTTATTTGAAAAAAAGTACCTATTTTCGTCTACAGAGGCGAGTTTTTCTTCTTTTCGCCGGACTTTTATTTTACGTTTTGTTAAATAATTTATTTAAGAGTAAAATATTTACGTTCGTTCGGCGCGCACTTACGGATATGTTTTTTTGTCGATTCAGCGAGTTAGACGCGAGGTAGACGCCATTTTAACATTAATTAGTCAACGAGCTGTGTCACCGGGCCACATCGCGAATCGATTTGACAGCAGAATGTTGCGTAAAGAGTAGCATTACGTAAAAATAACATTTTTACGTGAAATATTACGCAAACACGAAAATAAATAAACATAATATAATAAATAAATAAAAAAGTCAGTGTAAATATTGAAATATTGTTAAAAATATTGATCCTTCTAAAAATATATTTCCTATTTTATCATCGTGAACACTAAACGTAAAAAATATGGAGTAAAAAATATGGGTCAGTCCCTTTTACAATTTATTAAGAAACTGCGCATCGTACACAATTTAAATTTATTTTAATTCTTATGTTTGATCTCTAATCGCACGACCTCTTTTGACATCTTTATCAAAGGGAAGTGTCTGCAAAGTTGAGAAGCTAGTTAGTAACCAATTAGTAACCGAATTCATTCTTGGCTAGCATCACGTCTGTGATAAATTTGGTTTTATCTACTGATGTCGATGGGCGATGGTGACTAATTATCATCAGGTGACATGTCTTAGGAATATAAAAGCTTGTTTATTAAAGATTTATTTTCTGGCAAGGCCCTATCACTCTTAATTCTACGAACATTAATGATTCTATGCCCACTACAGGACACGGGTCTCTCCTCGAAGCTGAGGAGTCTTTGAGCACACTCCACAACGCTGCTCCAGGGCGGATTGGTGGAGGGTTTATTGGCCAAGGCAAGTGTCGTAAGTTTGTTATGCCGCCAGAAAACGTTCGACATGTCATAACGACTGTTATCTAACGATACCAACCGGAGCCGACAGCTTAACAATTATTCTATTATTCAAGTGTAATCTAGCACGCATAGTGACCAAAGTAAAATATTGTAATACACGCAAACATAAAATATATAGCAGCATAAATTTAATAACTTAGGTAAACTATTTCGAGGTACGAGTATAGCTGAGACGTGTGGCTGTGTAAGTGTATCAAAAGCAAAGCAATACCGCTCTAGCTCTAGGTGTAGTGTCGCGAACACGTCCTCTCCATCTCGTGAACATATTTTGCAATTTCATTTCCCTCGCGAGGGCCTGGAGGTTCAGCGACACCGACGGAGACACCATTCTTCGCGGGAGTAATATTTTCTGCTGGCGTGCAATCTTGGGCCTGTCCAAACCCGACGCGATAGAGATGATACTTTAAAATAGATTACTCTCACGGTACTGCTTGCCATGTACGTTCAATGTTATGGATGCTACAGATTTGTATGTCGTGTAAGTATAGAGCCGTTGTGTTACTAACATTCTCACATAAACACAGTTTGCAACCAACGTTTTTTGAAGTGATTGAAGTGAATGATGCGCATAAGTGTATCAGTGATACATAATAAATAAATGGTTTTGATTTTGAATTTGATAACGCTTGATTATTTACTTACCTTTGTACCTACTCCAAAATGGTATGTTTCTTAATGGAGGAAAGTACCTAAACCCGTGAAGCCGCGGGAAAAAACTAGTAGGTACGCTAATAAATATCTAGGGGCAGGTGAAATACCTAGTTAAGTGGGAACACTATACCTAGGCTACTGCGAAAACTTTGAGCTACATTTAATATATTGTGAAATGAGTAGTAAGCAGTGATAGCCGTGTGGTTGAACGTTGGACTGCCGAACCGGTGGTTCCGGGTTCAAACCCCGCACGCACCACTAATTTTCAAAAATTATGTGCGTATTAAAATTTAATTATCACTTGCTTCGGTGAAGGAAAACATCGTGAGGAAACCTGCACACCTGAGAGTTCTCCATAATGTTCTCAAAGGTGTGTGAAGTCCGCCAATCCGCACTTGGCCAGCGTGGTGGACTATGGCCTGTACCCCTCACACTGTGAGAGGAGACCCGTGCCCAGCAGTGGGACACAGTTATGGGTTGTGATGATGAAATGAGTATCGTGTTCCGCCAGTCACTTTTTCTTTTTTCATCTTCTTTCTTTCTCGGCCGGCGACGCATCGGTGATTTCTGTGGTTTTCTTGATATCCACGGACGACGGTGTTGTCGTGTTGTTCTTTGTCGGCTATCAACATAAAAAGAAAGCAGATTAATTCCCCAGTGCAACTCCTGGATGTTAGTTACGACCATTTGCACAGCAACTAGGTCTCTCGGACGGATGGAGCACCCTAAATTCTTGATGTGATTAGAGTTTTATATTCGCATGTTGCATGTATACAATTCGTGTTGATTATGACTCAATTCAGAATTAAGAATCGATAACTCTTCACTTAATATGGGCAGTGTATAAGGGAACATTTTTTTCCTATTTCACCTTTATTATTCGCTCGGAAACGTGTGAATCGTTAACAAAGGTACGTTAGTCAAAAATTGTACACCGAACGATACTTTTTTGTTGCCTCATCTGAATGTGTGAATAAGGTAAAAAAATCTGAAGTTATATTTGCTTTTTTTATTGATTTAAGGTAGCAAACGAGCATGCAGCACCACCTTCCGCTGCCGCCCATGACAACTGTGACCGAATTAGAACAAGACTCATATATGGGGACTGGGGTAGTTAGTCCGGTTAGGTGATCCGGTTAGCATTAGATCGGATAATGTTGATGAGAATTCTAGTCAATCTTAATTTCGACGACCGCGTAGCCTAGTTGGTACTGACCCCGCCTGCGAAGCGAGGGGCCCCGGTTTAATTCCTGGTCGGGGCAGATATGTATGTGGCAGATAAATGTTTGTTCTCGGGATCTATCAATAGATTCTATGGATAAGAGATAAAATTATAAAATCTAATAGTCATATTGATGTTATGACTAGTTTCAGAGGACACGATCGTGTTGGCAACCTATCGATATTTAGGTAATATTGTTTAGCCAGTAAATTCGTTTTATTATGATACGGGTACTCACGATATGTATTTTAAAACGCCGATATTTCGACCCAGTTGCATGGATCGTGGTCACGGCTGAACTCGCGATCCATGCAACTGGGTCGAAATATCGGCGTTTCAAAATACATATCGTGAGTACCCGTATCATAATAAAATGAGTACAATCCGCGATGAGTTAAGTTTAAAACCAGTAAATTCGATTGATCAAGTTATCAATCAACAAAATTATATAACTAAAAAAAGATATTGTAACGATACTTATCGTTTCAGTCGTCTTGTATCATTACAGTAGCTTTCTAAAGTACCTCCTTCATATTAGGTATAGGTATTAAAACAATTTTTATTTTACTTATTTAAATTTGCAAATTAATAAGTAAAAGGTGCAACAATCTTAAATTAATTAAGTCTGTACCTAACTTTCTCGTTTCTTACGTAAATTAATAAATATTAGGTATGCTCCTAACACGAGATTATTACTTTGTATGAGCAACTGTTGTAACTCCAGTTTAAGCTAGAAATTGTTTGAAAATGTTCCATATGACGTACACGTGTGAAACGCAATTTGTTTGATTAAAAATGTAAGCCTGGGAATTCCACTTTGAAAATTTTATGCCCATATTGGCTTCGTAAAGGAATCACACGTTCCAAGACTGTCAGTGGGTATTTCGGGTATGTGGAGGTATAAAGAAAGCAAATATTTTTTCTCCTGATCCCTTGCCGATCCGTCGCCTCACGTACCGAATTTATTGGCCGCTCTAATAAAACAGAACACCCCCTGCATTCAATCGTAAGGTGCGAGGACGAGTAAGGTCCGTCTCGGCAAATATGACCAATTTATTTTCTGATGTTTTTCGTGTCGGATACTTTCTCAAAGACTACGAGAAATTATTACGAGGAAAATTGTTTAAAAATAAATATTTACAAATAATATTTATCTGTTTTTGATTCTTTTAACGCGCTCATTTCTGGCACGGCTAGTCGGATTATTACAAATAATAATTATGTTATGTTTATTAGTTACTTAGCCCTAAATTTTGACTTTACTGAAGCGAAGCGAGGGCGTACTAAACGGGGTTTGATAATATAGGTGCTATGTCATTCACATGTGTGACAGAGATTTTTTGAATACGTTCGGATATCATAAATTTAATTCTCTATGTATTGCAATGTCTTTGTTTTGCGTACGAAGACTCAATTTTTTTAGAAATTATTGTCTATCTATCTGTCCGTTTGGACATCATACGGAAACGATTGGACAGATTTAGACAATACTTGACATACTTACTTATTTGTAGCACACATAGGTCTATCTGTAAGGTAGGTAAGATATGTACATTTTACTCCATGTAACGACGTTTTGACAGCATTTGTGCAACTATTACAATTAAAGAACAAAAGTTACCCACGAAAGCATTGACTAATTGTTAAGTACTAAATAAGTCAACTAGACATGACATTAATGTAACACTAATATCAGAGATTTCCCTTTTTCTGTAAGAACTACAGTTAAGAACCATGTCTTATTAACTTTCGCCACATAATAATATAGATAGTAAATTATATAAGTATTATAATTTATGTGAGTTCTCGACTTAGTAATTCCGAAAATATGAAGTAACATAAAATCTGTAAGAATTCTATTAGAGCTTTTCCAACTCCTGTTCGCCTGGTAGGCAATTTTATTCTACTGAGCAAAATTGTATTATTATATCCGTAACGCAAACGCAATAATAACCCTTAACGCATTCGGACAAGTATTTATGATATTCCGTGAATGTTTGAACTCGTACCGAATTATTAAACGTCGAAACAAATTATATAATAGAAATAACTCGAACGTTTTAGGGAAAAATGTAATAAAACGTCCGTTTTACATGTTCATATTAAATATCAGTTGCGGTGTTGGCGCACCTCCAAACAATATGGTGCATATCAAAAATACTTAAAAGTCTTTACGATCTCATTTTGTAATTCGAGACACAAATGTTGTTTGTGTGTCAATAAAGATCTTATTTTAATACCAGTCTACTATGCAGATAAATCCAGTTCGAATCCTGCACATTTCGCTAATTTTTGTGACCCATATTTTATGACTTAATTGCCGTCTCTGACTTCCGTGCTTACTTCGGTCATAGTGACATTGTGTTCTTAACTAAGGATTAGATGTCAATGTCTTCTAATTTAGCGATTTGAAGACTTATAAATCAGTCGAATAAAAATGTTTGTTTTTCTTTCTCGTGCCAGCCTTTATTTGTCTCACCTCGTGTCTCAAAAATCTTTCGAATCTACCCTGTCTCCCGGCTCGGGTTAATTGATATTACTTAGAAAAATTAGTTAACCGTTTGAACAATGTATAACCACGTGAATACCTACACATTGTACAGTACGTAAAATATTCAATTTACTAACGACAACTAGCAACCACACTAGCATTATTTATGGGTATCTCCGTGCAAACTAAAAAAGCAAAATTCGAAATTTATTCAGGCTCGCAAATTGAAATCTCACGTGGTTTAGTCAGCGGCCTACAGTGTTAACCAGATTCAGTAGATCCCAGCGTTTTTCTGTTTTCTTATATCGCCGGGAAATAAAGGGGTCTGTGAGAGTTACTTTGAAAGATCAAGTAGACGTAGCCAGGTGCGGTCCCGATTTGTATTCAGCCTGGCAGCACCCGCTACCGACCGACATGATCCGCTGAAATTTGAGGCACAAATCCGGATTCTTTTGTGTCGACTGGCCATGGAATAGTTTAAACCAATTTCAGAGTTAGTGGAAGTACTGGAATCTTTCAACTGTTTCTGTTTATTTGAAACTGCCGTCTCGCGTCGGAATGTTTACGCTGAAATATAAAAATATTATGGAAGCTAATATTTGTTACTTGTTTTCATAAAGCGTTTTATTTAGATTGCGAATATAGTAAAGGCACTTTAGGGCCTCAACTTTAAATTCCTATGTCGTTGTTGCAATGAATACGATTATTTTATTGATTTACTATAAAACTTTGGGAAAATTATATGTCGGATTCTCGTTATTATTAGAATTTTTAAAACATGACCGTTGACTCCTTGAGAGCCATCGGCCATGTTGTCTTTAACCATTTTTAATTACCAAATGAAATAACATCAATCAATGAAGTGTTTAATAAATTCTTAAATGTAACAATTAATTTATTTCAACGATCATAAATAAAATGACAAGATAATTAATATTCGTTTATTCAAAATTCAAACTCAAAATATTAATTTCATGTAGGTATTTTTAATACACTCATTTTTTTTGCATTTACCACCGTTTCGCTAAGGTGCCTTTAAATTTTAAATCTTAGAGGAGAAAAAGAAACGGCGAAAGAAAACTCCTCGGCACATCCTTTTAAAATAGTGCTGAAAAGCTAATTACAACCTTGTAATCAAATTCATCTTTAATCGAATATCGAATACTCAATTCAATAATCGAATAATAAGACAATTCAAATAAAAATAATTTAGAATAAGAGTTATCCAAGTAGAATTGGGACGACCTCACCGCTCGAGCGCTCGATGCAAAGTGAGCGCCGCAAGGGAACGATCTCCTTTATAAAGGCCCGAGTCCACGTCATTCGTTCTACCGGTCGAGTGCAATGCTTCCAGAAAACTCTAACAGATGGCGTTAAGATCATTAAACGGTTTTGTAAATTGCTTAATTATTATAAATCGTTTACTGTAAATTACCAATGTTATTTTTCTATAAATAACTGAATTTAAACCACGTTAATAATAACATTAAAGTGAAATAGAAGTTTGTACAAATATTATGACATCTACATGTCATAATAATTCGTAGGAATTATCAGTGTGTTATAATAATTATTATAATTTAGGTTTTACACCAGTACGTAGGAATGAAGGTATGTGCAAAAGTAATCGCGGCGACACGGCCATACTGACATGCGATGCGTGCTCAGCATCGCTTCTCTGCAAGCAAATCCACAATGTAATTCTGCAGTGCACACAATGTGAAACACAATAGTAGTGGTAATTTAACTGTTCACTTCGCGTGACTACAGCATTAGTTATTGTTATTAAGGGCAGGATGGGTGAGTGAAAGGTTGATGCTGTAAAAACAGAGGTCCTAAGGATTAATGGGTAGGTCGATGCTGTGCTCTGGGCGGTCTTTTACGCCGTGGTACACAGAGGACTATTATTCTTTCAGGATAGGATCTTCAAGTACTTATTGTACACTCCACGTGTCAATAACATCTTGATATTTGTGGCTTATTGAACACTCCACGTGTCAATAGCCTATTTAGTATTTGTGGTTTATTGAACACTCCACGTGTCAATAACACTAATATTTGCGGCTTATTGAACACTCCACGTGTCAATGTAAGGCCGACGTTGTCAATGTTGCCGTTGTGTTTCTGAAACTTACAATTGGTTTATTATCAGTTGGTAGAAGATCCTGAGTTGCGACGTTTGCAGGACCGGCCCGTTGATCTAGAGATGATACGTTGGAAGGTCCAGCTTGTTGGTCAACTGAAGGCGACACGGCCGCTGAAGTAAAACCACTTTCAGGTTGTGGGGTGCGCCGTAATTGATCATAATTATGCGACCTTACGAGGTCTGCCATTATGTCCTACCTTTTTGACAAGGTAGCGGTCATTTTCAAGGACTCTATGGATTTCGTAAGGCATGCTGAACTTGGGGATTAAATGAAGTTTTAAAGCTTTCTTTATCTTTACCAGCCGCTTCGACCATCCTTTGTAGAATATGCCTGTGAATTGCTTCAAAATTAATTATCTGGTTGTCAAAATCTACCAGGTTCAGTAGTTCTGGCAGTAAGCAGTTTTGGCGTCGGGTAAGCAGTGCGAGTGGGGCGATATCAGTTGTTTTGGTGTACCGTACAATTAAATGCTAACTGTAGACTTTTCAGAGCAGTATGCCACTCTGTGTCGTATAGTCTGTAATCTCCGGATTCCTGTGTATAACCTTACTGGCTTAATAATAAATGATATTAACGAAGAGAAGCTTTTTAATACAACAATGCACAACACTGCTACATTTAGTTTTGATCTTTATTTTGATCGCTAAGACCATTTTTCAATGTGGACATCATACGTTTCACCTGTCCGTTATGCCGACTGGTGCCGGGTGCAATTGAATGTATTTCTATGCCATACTTAACGTAATAGTTCTTGTACTCACATTAAATGAACTGGTCACTATAGATTATCTCCTAAACAACTCACATGTCACTAACTGTTGTAACTAAAATAAATTAACCCTTTCCAAAACAACTTAATTTTTCTCAATTTTCTCAAAATGAGTAAACCTTTCAAAAACAAGTAGGCTCATCGAATGTTACGTCTCTTAAAACAAGACCAAAAAGTAATAACATGTAACCTGTATACACAGCTCTCATAAGTATCGTCCACCCCGATACAACTGTCCATTGGCACCCTCTAATTACAGAAATTTTATTAAATCTTCCAAAACAAAAGAAATGTCATTACAGCCACAAAGTAGATAGATAAAACTATTCAACTGGCTATTTTGCTTTCGTTCGATTTTCCAATAGAGAGCACCAGTGAGAACACAAATCACACGACACGTATTGCCATCTAGTGAGACACTAAAGATACGGTTGTCGTTTGTTGTCCCATAAAAATAATGAAATTTAATCATTTAAGTGAAAAACTGAAATACGTGTGAATTAATTTTGCTTATTATTTAATTTTGGTAATTTATTTTCTGAGTAAACCTGACGAATGTGTGCAAACGAAATCTAGCGTCATAATTGCAAAAAATATGTAAGCCTCATAGCTAAAATGTGGCTACATGTAGCCTATACTTTCCTATTCTCAATTGATTATAATTTGAAATTGAAAGTTGCTCTTATAAAAAATGCTAGTTTATTTTAATCTCAATTTTTCTAGTAAATTCAACTTGTTCACATTTTATAATTTACAAATGTTAATGGTAGTGCCATCTATTGCTGATTTTTAGTATTAAATATAGGTTGTATGAGTCGGTAGCCCACGTTACGGCGAATCAATATTATGTTACAACCATGTTCTCCCAACCATCACATTAATCTGCTACTTATACCACCAGTAAACACTGTGATAAAACCAAAGATGGGTACACTACAAATTTATCAAAAAGTTACAGAAACTCATTGTTGATAATTTGGTTTCATTCTGTCATGATTCTCATGTAATTATTTTGATGTTATTCTATTTCGTAACGAATGAGGTATCCAATTAACAACTGAAACTCGAAAAGTACTCGTTCGATTATAATCAATAACCCAAATAACAGCGAACTGATTAATGTGCCATTAATTAATCACTTTAATACTCCTAAGGTGACACAAGTTACTACATAATGAAGCACTTTTTAGTTATTATAAAGCATTAAGCTTTTATCACGTAGACATTGGGTTGAGTTATGTCTCCCAGTCAAAAATTATAGCAACCAAGTATTAACAATAAAACCTCTTTTTAGGCCCATCAATAAAATAAAAATGATCAGAATTCACCTGACATTCAACAGCTGACAAATCTTTCATCGTAGACTTGTGGATAGATACTCCTGGATCTTGGATGTAGCAGTTGCAAACCAATGTAATTCTCAGTGATGCAGCTCTCTCTGACCTCATGCGACATCCTCACTCTACTTCCTAGTACTTCCGATGGTACAAATTGGTCAGACACTGAGGATTCACAAAATCAAATGTAATCAAGAATCAATGTTATCAATTTAACACATGTAATAATTAACCAAATCGAAACGAACAACAAAATATCCTAAATAAAGTGATTTGCTTTTTCCTTACGGCTGGAAACTCAAATCTACCCTCATTAGCTCGAACAAACATGTAAACGCAAGTTAATTATGACTTCCGATGTATGTACCTACTTGGTAGAATGATTTCTCTCTTTTCAGCAAAGAAAATAAGATATTAAATTTAATTACTACCGAAACTTCTAATTTCCTACTTGATACCTTTGTTATTGATTACTTCATTATCATCGCAACACACACTGTTGGGCACGGACCCTCGTCACAATGTGAGGAATACAGGCCACAGTCCACCAGGCCACTGGCCAGGTGCAGATTGGCTTACTCAATTATGATGGTAACCATAAAATCTAATTTACACGATAAAATTATTTATTTTTCTATTACAATAAATGTAATGAAATTGTAAAAAAAAAAAAAAAAAATCCATACCGATGCTTGCTGTCTTATTTGAAAATTCTTATGTTGTCATGATCCATCTTTTACTCCTGAAACCAGTCGATCTAGCCCTCCTTGGGCACGATCCATATCCTTAACTCCTGAAACCAGTGGATCTAACCCTTCCTTGGGCACGTCCTTTTAGTAAGACAATTGTAGGTACTTACAGCCGTGGAGACGTTACACCATTCACGGACACCAATGCTGCCATCTGAGTCTAAAGAAGGTAAAAATAGGTGGGTAATCCTTGCCCCCTCACTTGACTTCTGTAGAAGACGATTACTCATACTCTGCATCATAGACATCATCTGCAGCAAGAACTGGGGAGGTATACCAGTTGATGGCAATGCTACGGGGTCCGTAGGTGAAGTTCGACGACTTTGTTGAGGCGTAGTTGCTGCAGAAACCTCTGCACTAGAAGGTCCTGGGATGAAGTCAGGGTCTGTAACATTATGACCGGCAGAAAGGGATCGCGAGAGCAATCGCACTTCTGATGTCGGATTCTCGTTATTATTAGAATTTTTAAAACATGACCGTTGACTCCTTGAGAGCCATCGGCCATGTTGTCTTTAACCATTTTTAATTACCAAATGAAATAACATCAATCAATGAAGTGTTTAATAAATTCTTAAATGTAACAATTAATTTATTTCAACGATCATAAATAAAATGACAAGATAATTAATATTCGTTTATTCAAAATTCAAACTCAAAATATTAATTTCATGTAGGTATTTTTAATACACTCATTTTTTTTGCATTTACCACCGTTTCGCTAAGGTGCCTTTAAATTTTAAATCTTAGAGGAGAAAAAGAAACGGCGAAAGAAAACTCCTCGGCACATCCTTTTAAAATAGTGCTGAAAAGCTAATTACAACCTTGTAATCAAATTCATCTTTAATCGAATATCGAATACTCAATTCAATAATCGAATAATAAGACAATTCAAATAAAAATAATTTAGAATAAGAGTTATCCAAGTAGAATTGGGACGACCTCACCGCTCGAGCGCTCGATGCAAAGTGAGCGCCGCAAGGGAACGATCTCCTTTATAAAGGCCCGAGTCCACGTCATTCGTTCTACCGGTCGAGTGCAATGCTTCCAGAAAACTCTAACAGATGGCGTTAAGATCATTAAACGGTTTTGTAAATTGCTTAATTATTATAAATCGTTTACTGTAAATTACCAATGTTATTTTTCTATAAATAACTGAATTTAAACCACGTTAATAATAACATTAAAGTGAA
This sequence comes from Ochlodes sylvanus, assembly GCA_905404295.2. Lineage (NCBI taxonomy): Eukaryota > Metazoa > Arthropoda > Insecta > Lepidoptera > Hesperiidae > Ochlodes > Ochlodes sylvanus. Next base: position 8,781,149 of record FR990143.1, read on the forward strand.
ATAGAAGTTTGTACAAATATTATGACATCTACATGTCATAATAATTCGTAGGAATTATCAGTGTGTTATAATAATTATTATAATTTAGGTTTTACACCAGTACGTAGGAATGAAGGTATGTGCAAAAGTAATCGCGGCGACATATATGTTTTATATAAAATAATTAATTACCTACATTACCTCCATAACCGGTACTCGGTACATTTTTTATTGCTTAGCCGATATTTCGATCCACTAGCATTGATCATGGTCCCGGCGACGATAAAATTTTAATTTTTATAAACGTTTACGTTTCTAGGAAAAACGTTTCAAAACTAAATTGCGAATATTGCACAACTTTACGACCGTGACATTACAGTATTACATACGCATCAAAAAGCGAGAAAATTTTATTTATGTACCATACGTTTCCACATATTGCGATGTATGATGTATTGTAGGTAATAAAAATGCCGATTGGGACCCGAAACGAATTCCGTTCGTTGCGGAAATAAGATTTGTAATGTAAGTATCGGAGGTGGCGACACCTACGGCCTTCCCGTTCCAATCACAATATTTCCAGTACGCCGCATCTTCCTGTTATTACACACACGTTTCGTGTAGGAATGTTTGTCTATATTATTGGAATCATTGTTTTCCATTAGGGTCTCTCCATAAAAAAACGTCACACCATTTCATGAGTTTTGGAGTCCCCATTGTCTATAACATATATTCTTCCGATGTGTCGTACTCCCCTGGTGTGACGTTGGCAAGAAAGGCTTGGACTCCAGGATGAATGGAGCCTTGTTGTGTACCCAAAGTATGGGTACCAATGTTAAATTGTGTAGTAGAAGGTGTAGGTTCGAGTTAACTCCAATAAAAGTCCGAAATCAGATAATTAGTCTATTTCCACTTAACATTGCCACAAGTTACACGGCAATTAGATTGGTAATTTTAGATCAAAACATACGAGTTAATTACATTACATTGGATGACGATCGTCGGGACGAGTGGCAAGCGCGGGGAAGATTATATTTCACGTTGTCAACATTTTGCCATGTCCCTACACACCCCTATACTTTTTCAATATGTATCAAACATTTTTGAATGCCTTGTTACGACTCAGTACCATTCTAATTTACTCTTCTCTACATTTTATTCCTTTCTCAACAAAATAACGTCGTCAGATCACTACAAATCTCTAGTGATCTAACTAGATTCCAGGAAAGTATCAATAATGTAACATTGTTGACTTTAAAAGATTTCCACCAGTATCTGCATTTATAGATTCGAAGAGCATACTACAATGTAGATGGCTGAGCGGGGAACATCCGACGTGTGCTCCATCCTTGATTTCTATGGCAGTGGTAAATAGTATACTTTATAGCCAGTGTACATGTACTGCGAAACGTTTATAGGGTTGTCAGCCTTGGTGCACTCCGCTGTAACTACCGCTGTATGTAGTTAATGGGTATTTCGATAAATGTTGCATTTTGATATTTGCAGGTTGGGACGGTTTTTAGGTGAAACAATTTATCGTGGTTTTATTTTTAAAAGCTTTTCGTTTCACGAATTTCTAAAAAATGTGCGGTCGGGTGACCCCCGTCAGATTGTCGTCGTTAGTTTGTTAGTAGGTATGAGGACTGGGAGTACTGGGACAAGAACTCTTAGTTAGTCCTGTTAGTAATAGTCCAGGTTAGTAATTGTTAGTACGAGTCTTATTCTAAATCGGTCACAGATGCGTTGCTACCCTTGATGATTGAGATGTTCACCTCTAAAAAGTGCAGCCGGCTCCACACCTTTCTAACCGGAATACAATTGCTGTGAAAACAGGTTAACAAAACAGGTAAAACGGTGGACTTAGATTACTGCGTAGGTATTGTATTCTAAGGAACAGGAAGGGTGACAACCCTAGTGAGTGTAAGGATATTGGTTTGAGTCGGGGCGGATATCGCAAAAGACTTTTCTACATACAATAATAAAATACGGCGCAGCGCTTGGGGAATTTGACGCTTGCAATCAGAACGTACCCCTTGGCAACGGTGGCAAAGCTGTTATTCTTATTGACAGCTTTACAATAACAGGTCATCAACACTTCTAATAGTGAGAAGGAATAGGAACTTAGAAACGATCTTTGAAAATTCGTCCCCTAAAGGAATCAAATGTGGGAGAAGAGGTAAAAGTTAGTATGAGTAAAGAAATGATATCACCCTTATTTTAAAACTTGTAATTTACTTTTCTTAACTGCAATATACCTACGCTTCTTATTACAAGGTTTTTGAAGCTCCTAAAGAAGTAAAATGGGAAATAAAAGTTTGTATATAAATAACATTTCCGCGGAATATCTGGTGGCCTCCCTACCTAGTAAACGATACCTTTCTAAATAAACCAATTTGTCTTCCCGCGATTCCATCTGAAATCTCCTAAGTTCACGTCTAAAAAAATGTCTAATTGTCACAATTTACAAGTATTCGCGATAAGTATCTTTGAGCCGGCCTCGCTCGAATTGTTTACAGCCAAAACAAAATGATAATAATGGAAGTTTCTGGAAAGCGGACGGGGAAAGATTTATTCACGCTTAGAAACTCATTTGCCAGGAATTGCTAGTCCCGAATAAAAAGCACTTTAACAGCTTGAAAAATATTATTTTGAGGCGAGGCCGTGTCGTGTAATGTCTCCTAATGTGCGCGCATAAAAACCTCCCCGTTGCTCCTGATTTTCCTCAAATGGACTAAATTTTATGTTAAGTTCTTTTATGATCTACCGCTTCAGGAATATTAGCATAATGATATACATATCAGCGATTGTGGCGAAGAATGTGTGAATACTTATTTTCATTAGTTTTACGTAAACTTATATAATTATGGAATTCTAGAAATAATCTGTTAGTAACTTAAGAAGATAACATAAAAAATAAACGTTAACACACTCATACCCCCGCACGAGGATTCCCTGTGTCCCGACCCGAGAACAAACATTTATCTGCCACATAAACATCTGCCCCGGCCGGGAATCGAACCCGGGACACTTCGCTTCGCAGGCAGGTTCACTACCAACTAGGCTACGGGGTCGTCACTAAGAAGGCTAAGAAGGGAAGTAAATCAATCAATATATATAAACCTCTTCCGTTACTGAGTGACTGACAGACAACGCACAGCCGAAACTGAGCGCAAGAAGTTGTTGGGCAGGAATGGGCCTTGTATGTTCCTTGGGGAGTGTAGGGTAGCACTAGGAGGAATTTGGAAATTTCTCCCCTAAGATGGGTTCCGCAACGGACGCAAGTGAGATCTAAGAAAGGATTTTTGGAAACTAAGAATTTCACGCGGGCGACACGAGCGGAAAACTAGTTAAGTATAAATTTGGCGTCTATTTTTAAAACACACCAAAAAGCTCTCTATTTATCATCGTAAAACGTATATTTTTAGAAACGATGATATATTATGTATAAAATCCATTTTATATCACAACTAAAATATGTGTTTTATACGGTGCGATAAATATAAATTTTATACTAGACTGTAAACGAAAATACGTTTTACGATTAGTACGTCTGGTTCTGCAGAGATTTTAAGGAGGTAGATATTTCAGAAATATCATTCTATGGTCTTAATATAGTCTAGGTTCGATACCCGGCCGGGGCAGATATTTATGTGACATATAAATGTTTTTTCTCAGTTCGGTTCCCGCGACCCGCGACCCAGGGACTCCTAGTACGAGGGTACGAGTGTTTTATTGTTTATTTATGTATAATTTAGTTGTTAATATGAAATTGTTGAGTCGTAGTACGTAGGCTACGTGTAAGGTCGCGTTCACATAGAACGTCCGTTTTAATGAATCCGTTTTAACTGATCCGTCGCTACTGGAGGTAATATTCACACAGCATTTTGGGCGCGTTCACATAGAACGTCCGTTTTACTGGATCCGTTTTAACGGGTCAGTATTTACGTTGTGTGTGGGATTTTTTACTGGATCCGGAATACTGTCATGTGTGTGAACTGCTTATACAACTACATAGGCTAATAACATATCCGTTTAAACAGATCCTGTAAAACGGATTGCTGTTTATTTTGTCGGATCGGTATTTTTTACTGGATCCGGAATACTGTATTCTGTGTGAAATCGCTCATACAACTACATACGCTAATAATATATATATCCGTTTAAACGGACCTGTAAAACGGACGTTCTATGTGAACGCGCCGTAACATTCGGAATGGTAACGGAAACGGTAAAATGGTAGACATTTCAAACGTCGTAAGAACGTCAAATGTATGGCAGTGTCATGCATTATTTTTTTAAAATATTAGCATTCTGCACTCCTGTGTATAAACTATAAGTGTGCCAAATTTCATACTCCTCCGTCGGCGCAATTTTCGTAAAAAGGGATACAAAGTTTTCGCTTCACGTATTAATATAATGATTTATATATTATCATATTTTATTATGCTTTTATTCTTCAATAACATAAAAAGAGTCTTTACGTAATACTATTCCTAGAAGAGAGTATCGGTTTACGAAGGGCCTTTATTCGGAAACTCTTCTACTTAATATAAATTCGTTTGAAGCGGTACAAATATAATATTACGTTCCAACCCACTCCTCGTTCCTACACCTATAGTGTACGCATATTGTTAAGAAATATTATAAAAGCTTTTCGCAATATAATAAATAACTTAATATAATATATATAATTAACTTACATATCTCACCCTTAACGACATAATACAAAAAAGTGTTTTTTTGGAAATTCACGTTTTAAATTAAGATTCTGGGCGAGACATTTCAGCTTATTTTTCCATAGTGTATGGGTATTAAAAAAAAACGTTTTACAAATATTATCACTAACTTACGTTGGTGATGCAATAAATAAATAAATAAACAAGTATTTAAAGACAACAATAAGCTTGAATGCCGAATTAATCTGCCTGCTTATTACATATACATACGTAGACTCCCACGCGGTCGGAATTCATTTAAAAACTCATTCCTCAGAGTCACGTAGATAATCTCGTCAGTAGTCGAAGCTACTGTTACCAGGAACTGGAATGTTATTACCTCAGGAGAGACGTAACGCATACAACCGAGTGACTAAAATAAAACATATTTTTGTTTGAACCAAAAATGTATGTGTTGTAAATATCGCTTCTAAATAGACGTAAGTGAATTCGGTGTATGTACTTTTTATGAAATTAAGATAGCAAACGAGCATGCAGCACCACCTTCCGCTGCCGCCCATGACAACTGTGACCGACTTAGAACAAGACTCATATGGGGACTGGGATAGTTAGTCCGGTTAGGTGACGGTGTTAGAACATTAGTTGGTAACTTTAGTAATAATAATAATGCTTCACACTAACAGCTTCTAACTAGGATTCCCTGTGTCGTGCATGTCCTACACAACACACACACCTAGACCGAGTTAAAATCATCATAAAAACCATCTTTCTGGTAATCGAATTAAGAACATCCGTTTCTCTCACAAGTCTGACGATAGACAACTACCCCCTTTCAATCGTGTCCACGAGACAGTGTGAGGGTGCATACGATACAGGTACGGTAAATATGTATAGCAGATTCCTTTTTCGCCGGCAACGCGTTGGTGATGCCTTACGTGTTTTTATTATTTCTGCACCTATCCATTTTTATTCCTCATATTAGTGTTGTTCTATATTGATCTCGTAACTTAGTACGTACAGCAGGCGATGCTGCAGTGTAGCTTGTCAAATCAAATTAACGCCGGCAGTATCAATATCGTGTGATATACTTAGCAGGGTTGTTAGGGACAACCCTTTACGGATACGTATATGCAACGTATTATCTTCAACTACGAATGGTTAATTACTTTTACGGTTAAGTACATTTTAAGTACCTTTAAGTACTTTTCTTTCGTTATTGCCGACAGAACCAACTCTATCACGCTGCGCCATTACAGTTTGTTGTTATTGGCCACTTCAAGAAACTTTCGTCGAAAGTCTGTATACCACCCATAAGGGTTCACGAAGATTATTAAACAAAATCTATAAAGCACCCATGAACTTTGTCGCTATTCATCCACTTATCGAATCGTACGAGTCAATACAAAAATAGCAAATGTTTTTTTTTGTATCGTACAACATTGTAAGGATCCTAGTAACACCTAGTACCTTGTACCAGAGCCTAGGCTCTACTAACTATATAAAATAATTAATTTTAATTGTTTTACGTAGGTAGTAGAGCCTAGAGTTCACCCGGGGTAGTACTACCGCCCGCCACGGTACTCAGTACCGTTTCTACCGTGTAATAATTGTTTTAACAGCAATTGTGTTCCGGAAAGAAAAGTGTGGAGCCGGCTACACTTTTTAGAGGCGACCATCTCAGTCCTCAAGGGTAGCAACACATCTGTGACCGAATTATTTCCAAATTTCCAAAAATCCTCGTTTCGGATATTTTTATATGCATAATGTTTCGGTTACAATTTTCAATCTTCGTATCAGCCCTACTTTAGATAGAGTGAGGAAAATTAATACGAGGAGAAAATTTACGGAGTATCGAGAGGAGATATTTTCTGTGAAGGAAATATGATGTACCTGAACAGTGGGTAAGCTAAAATGCTTCTTACGAGCAGCACGTGTCATCAACTTTTGCAACTTATTTATAATCCAGTTAGGATAACATTTAACAAACAACACGGGACAAACATTTATTATTCTAAACAAAATTATTATTAGATCTATTGCGTTGTTAATAATGCGTATTTAATTGACTTCGGTTGCATTGATTAAGTTCTCATTTTAGTACTTGTTGATCTTAAAGTCGGCTTTGTTAAATTATCGTTATCATGTAAAAGATTAGAAGTGTTTGTAACGGTTTCGTTGCACTGTTTCCGTTGTGTGAGCAATTTAGCCGGTGCGCAGAAATCAAGAAATTCAGTTGTTTGCGGCGAAAAACGGAAATCGTAAATTGCTTTATCACGAGAACCGAAAGAGCTATTCCGCTACTTTGTACTCTGTCGCCAACTTTCTACCTTTGTTTGTACGTGTCCCGACGTGTCCCGTATTTTCCCGTTAACTTATATGTTCACAAGTTAACTGAGATACTCTGTAGTCGTATTTAGCCTACCTTTTTTAAGTTCCGTACAAAAAACTTGCGTGTCTCCCACAGTCTCAAATCTTCAGCGTCATTACTATTGTTAGAAATATTCGCGTTAACTGCTGTATTGTGGTAGATGCAGGTAAATTATGATTCTGGAGGTAAATTCATCATCATCATCGCAAACCATATGTCCCACTGCTGGGCATGGGTGTCCTCTCACAATGTGAGATAGGTCATAGTCTACCACGCTGGCCAAGTACGGATTGGCGGACTTCACACACCTTTGAGAATAATATGGAGAACTCTCAGGTTTGTCCGACTGATAACTTAATAAATATAGTTATAAAAAAATTAAAAAATACGCTTAGGGCTAGAGCAACAACCCTACACTATTTGTATACTATAGTCAACCCTCGTTTCAGTTACCATGGCATCATTAATAACGCGACTGTCATTCATCATCTATTATTTAATTACCAAAGATAATATAACCACTTTACCACTGACAGATTAAAGAGAACCTTATTACAAATGAATGGAGTATCTTTTGGATAGTAAATTTTCAGTTTGTTACATACCAACATACGTCTCAAGCTAATAAAAGCGTATTAAAAAACAGTCAAGCTATAGAATAATAGAACACTAAAAAGCTAATACCCTGCAAATAATCATATACATAAGTTAATGTTTTCGTATCTTTTTATTTTATATTTAAAACAATAGTGAGTGGAATGAGGAAAATAATAATTGTCATGAGTAGATATAACTTTCTTGAAGTTTAATCTTCGCGTTGAGTTAGTTTCTTGAATGTCTTCTTGAATGTGCACCAAGTTCTAACTGTTCCTTTTGTGGCTGGAAAGATTCCGTGTGAGATAAGAAGTTCCTTTATATTACTTACTCCTGATTGTACTTCGATCTGTTAGTATATTTTGTGCATGAATATTTTAATTATACAGTATTGACCGACGAACGTAGAATATACATAACTATACGGATTTCGAAGTCCCGTTCCGATTTTTTTATAGGCAGAGATTTTTAATATCATCTTATTATGACCTTGCATTACATTAATACATGTGAGCAAATCTTTTATTGGGGGCCTTTTTACCGCGATTGTACGAGTACCTACCCAAAACAATAATTGTTGGATTTTTTGTGTGTTTGTAAATTTAGGTGCGGTTTTCAGTGTTTTTTTTTAATCCGTTCAAAAATAAAACTGTTATATCAATTTAAAGAATCACGTATTTTCGAGTGGTTAGGGTTTCAGTTACTAAGGGACAGGTTTCCCGAAGCGCAGCGAGAGTGGGTTTGGCTACAACCCATTAATGGCCCACTACTGAGCACGGGTCTCTCCTCATACCTGAGGAGGCCTAGAGCATACTCAACCACGCTGCTCCAGTGCGGATTGGTGGAGGGGTTAGTGGCCAACCCAAGTGTCGGAAATTTTAAGCCGCCCGAAGGTATCCGACATGGCTTAACGACTGCTACCAAATGATAACAACCGGGACCGACGGCTTTACGTGCCCTCCGAAGCACGGAAGCGCTCAAGAAATTTTGCCACTAGCGGTCACCCATCCAACTACCGACAGCGCCCGCTGTTGCTTAACTTTATCGATCACTTGAGATCGACGCAAGCCGCCGGGCTATGAGCGCTTCCTAGGGTTATGAGGGTTTACTAGTTCATATAATTAGATAATATAATGATGTAAGTGTTAAAACCAAAAACAAAATAGGAATGACACAAAAACAAAGAACACAAACTCTGTTTTGTATACTAGCCCCACTCAGCATTTAGTTCAAACAACTGGCATAATAAGTCGAGGATTGATTCTGCGGTGGACTCGCCGTGAACGGTGTTTCGGTAATTTCCGCCCCCAGCCCGGCTTCCGACGCGGCGACGGTGCCCGCCAGCTTAACCTAGTACCGTCCGATAAACGTTACTTTAAAATTTGTTTAGCTTTTATCACAATTTTACCTCATTTTATACTTTTAGGGAACAATTTTTGTTTTTCTATAAATTAAAAAAAATTTTTTGAATACTCACACCAAATAAAATACTGTCAAAGCATTAATTACTAAGCGTTTACAGAATCTACTTACAAACTTATAACTGTTAGGTTAGGTTAGGGTTGAGGGAACAAATCCGTTTATCGGGATGAAAAATATTCTAGACACAGCCCGTATTACGAACTGTGTACCTACTTCTCAAGTGAATTGTATTCTTTTTGATTAAACTGAATTTTGATTAAATTGAAGTAAATGTCTTTATCTGTACCTAAATATCCCAAGTACCATCAAAATATGTTCGATAATTTCCGTGTGATGCTCGAACAGACAGGCAGATAGACAATAATTCAAAAAAAGAATAATAATAAAAATAATAATTATGTATCTAATATTATTACTATAGGTAGATATTATTTGTATTCTACAATTTGTTGAATTCAATAAATATAAACCGAAATATTATTTTGTTCAGGCGTGAAATTATGCCCATGAACACCCGTTTGGGATAAACATATCGAATTGGATACGGGCTGAGAGCTAGTACAAAATTGTAAAGAAATATACGTCGATAGAGTCAATTTACTTCATGCGGGATTACGTTCCCCGAAAATACCCGGTTTCCAAATCGAAATCACTGAAATTGGAATATCGAAACGTTTATTCCAATGCGAGTAGGATTTCATGGAACCGTAAAATGTCCCTTTTAAACGAATATTTACATAGTAACTGATAAAATTTGGTGGAAAACTCAAAAAATAATTGTTTTTTTGAACATTATTAACCCCAATTATTCAGCCGTGACAGTTTAAAATAAGAAAACGTAGGTACGCTCAATACACAACTGTTTAGGAAAACGTATATCAGTGTAATTTTTTTGTTTTACCCCCTTCAAAATATTTCGCGAAAAGTGGAAATAAACTACATTTGTTACTGGTACTTTTTACTTGAATTAAGTACTTATTCGATTTCTTTATCTACAACATTTACCATTAAAAGTAGGTACTTACTTAGTACTTTTAGTGGTAAATGTTGCAGATAAAGAAATCGAATAATTCAATGAACTATCCATTGAAACTAACGTTGTAATAAATATTATAGCAACCGATATACATACTCGTACATATTATACTAGCGAGTTTATCCAGATTTTCACAATCATTATCAGAGCCCCAAATACCGACGTCGATATTTCGGCCTATTAATAGCGATCCACTATTAAAGCGTCTGCACAAGATCCATATCGATTAATTAGTTCGGAGAGCCCGTAATATCTCGCGTTCCACTTCCTTTTCGGTCGGCTACGCGTCGGTGTTGCCTGCTGTCACTGACATCCGCTGCAACGGTAGCCATTTATCATGGGGTTTACACTGTGAGGACTCACATCCGGTAGTGAGAGTAAAGAAATGCGATAACGATGCAGAAAAAGGTGAAATATACAGTAAAACACGAACTCATTTACAAAACAAACTTCTATTGAATACTCGTTATTGTGATTATATTTTTGTTTGTCCACTTGTTCGCTTTGATAGCATGCCGGCTACACAACTGTCAGTGACGTCACAGCTTCCATAGCTAGTGTATGTAAAGCGCAACCACAAACCAACGGAAGGGGGCCCCGTAGCGCTTATTCCGTGGAAATAAGGTTAATGTTGGTTGAGCTGGTGGTAAGTGTAGTTTGGGCAGCGCGTATGCGATTACAGTTGGCTTGTTTAATCAGCCGTACGGAGCGGCGACAAAACAAGAATATGACGTGAAAAACTGCTTCGTCATTCACATTAAAAATGACAGCCGTCGTGCAGTCGTGGTTTAAATAAAGCTGTTCGAATTGAACAGTAATGAACTGTTTTACAGTTTATACATTTTTGATTTTCTTATACATTTTCATGAGTGAGTAAATTGTAATAATAATAGAGAACAAGACTTTTGTTAATATGTAAATATTTTTGTCAAATTTATATTGAAATAAGTCGCATTTTTTTTCGGACTGCAAAATTAAAAAAAAGATGACCGAGTAATCTAGGAAAAGGTTTTGGTTACGTTGGATTCATACTCAGCAGCCATGGTGCATCTATAGGGCTCCAGGAACAATATCGTGCAAGGCGAGAGACGCATTTTCGAAATATGAACAGAAAGAAAGAATAATTTATTTTTCCAACACACTGTCAAAATCATCTTGTTGAAAAAAAATCATCCCATCAAAAATTTCAATAAAAAGATAAAAATGATACAGTGACATTAGCTGACGAAAAAGGACTGCACTCAGTATGAGGTCGCGTTTATATAGCGTTTCGAGAACTTTGAGTGTAATTTCACAACCTACCGCACTATAACTATTACTCGTAATGAGTCCACTCGTCCTCCGTGTTCTCTCTGACATTGGAAGTAAATATTGTTAAGCATGCTTGAAGTTCTGTGAGCGAGAAGTATACTAATTGAATACTGGAATCATACTAAATACTTTATTAAAAAAAACCGAAGCTATCGTAATAATTATACTAAAAAATATCCTCATTTTTATAAAAATATATGGTATATTTTATAATGTTCAAAAGACGCAATGCCTAGACGGTCGGCTTTTCTTTCCATGTCAATGGCGATGAACCTCTGAAGTTCTTATACTGTGTCACAGTAAAATGACGACGTCATCGTCTCGCTCTCGAAACACTGTCGTAGCGAGGCGCTCGACCGCGCAGCGCTGACTGTGAACGTCTGATGCTGACGCTACAATCTCCGCGAAACAGCTGTTATGTGCTTTTCTGTTCTAGAACAATGCAACTTCATACAACAATAACATCACGATGAATTAGCATTTATATTATTTTAGTATTTGGCGATCTTGTAGCTCAGTAGGTGAATAGCCGACATGTGAAAATAGCTTAAAAAAAGCGTTCTCGAATATTCTAAAGATTTTGAAGTGATAACGATAAGTTGTTTGACGGTTAACTCAATCAAGCAAGAAGGCGATAGCGAGCACGGCAAGCTTCAGAATTACAATTTTGCGGAATACACCATGTATTTAGTTTGCAGACAAATGAGGTCGGGTTTAGAAAAGATTAACCTGAATTTGAAAGAAAGAAATAAAAATGAGGGTGGCTTACTGATTAAATCTAAGGTTTTTAGGGAGCGCGTATTTATTTTAAAAGTTTGTGATTTATCAATCATCATTTTGAACGAGGTCGTTATGTAAATAAGGCGGAATTATATGAAACGATGTTATTAATTTTGATGTAATTTTATAGAAAAGAAAAGGTAAATTAGATTAAATATTAATGGATAAGTAAGTCATTTTGCCAAATCTAAATGAGTTAAATATAAAAACCGGTATCCTGTTAAAAAGCGGACGACCTGTTATTATTTCGGGCACTTCGACACAGCGACCGAAACTTGGTGACACTACTACAAGCTATAAATATAATCTGTAATTAAATTTGTATCAAGAACATGTTGTCCGTCACTGGAGCTAGCACCTTAATATTCAAATAAATTGTTTTATAGCACGAGATTTTCCGCTTCCTTATTAAAATACAGGTGCGTCGCGAGTTCCTATGAGTCGCCGTCTAATATTAAAATGTTATAAATATTCTGTCATGGTAAAATCTAAACGGAATTAAAATTCGCGGAACATAAAATATTTTATACCTCGCCGTTTTCAATTATGACTTTACGGCGGCGTTAAAAAAAACAAGTGATTCCGTTCACTTCCGACCACCCAAGTTTACTTTACCGATTCAAGAAAAATATACGCAGTTGAAGCGGGGTTTTAATTAAAACTGCAGGAGCATTCTGGAACGTAGTGAGAGGACTTGTTTCAGAGCTCCTTACTCACGGTTTCTTTATTTAATCCCGGTACTGACCGATCGTTCCATTTCCGCCTTTCACTTACACTTATCTGAAATGTTTCCAGAGGCAATCCTCTCAAATTTAAATCGTCACAAGGGCGGATTGATTGACCTTTTGGAAGAACATGGAAACCTCTAAGTATGTAGATTTCCTTGCGTTGTTTAACTTTATCGTAGCGATGTTTAATTAACCAGAAATTTGGTCAAGTTAAGACTACTACTTATTAGGTAAGTTTTTTTAGGCAAAAGAATCATCGTGTTATGAGATTATATTCACATATCCCATTTTCAAAGATATGTAATTATCGGCTTTTTAAATTTTAATTACGTATGTTCTACAGGTTTGGAACAAGTTTTTATCTTATGCTCCTATTAAAATACTGTATTTTTTGTTCTATTCATATTTATTAATATTAAAAATGCTAAAGTAACTCTGTCTGTCTGTCTGCTACCTTTTCACGCTTGAGACCTGGGAAAGGACATAGGCTAGCTTTTATCACTTCAAGGTTTCTTTGGCATAATTTTAACGATATTTTATCATTTTCCGACTTCCATAGTCGGCTAGTCTGGTTTCACTTTATCTATAGAGGAAAAAATAGAGAGACAACATTGTAAGAAATACTTTCTTTCTTTACTTTACTTTCGTGGCCGGCAACTAATCAAATCTTGTTAGTAAATCTCTGAGGTACTATGGGAGTGCCATCCCGTGAGTATCTCCAAACAAATATAAAGTTCTCTTCAGTCTCACTTTGCCTTCGAGGCTCTACCTACTTATTTTTACGACACGCCTTTGGTATAAAATTCCCTACAGGTTGAATAAATCAGACATACCCGTAGTACACGCTTATACCCATACCTATTCCTAGAATTGACTTCTTTTTTATTATTTTTCTTTTATTATTTTGTTAGCGGCCAGGCATTTTTAATATCTGGGTTAAATTTAAAATATAAATCTGCGTTATTAAAAATTCCGTGACACGTACTGAATTACTGTATCGAACAAATTTAAATGTTCTCGGCATTTCCATTTTGTATTTTAGCGAACGCATGAAATTGTTTTCGGGTTCGTTTTGGCCGAACAGAATTTTAATAGCATTAACAAGTGCAAAATAGTATTTGTTCTTTATATTTTATTCGAAAGCCTCGGTCGTTATTTCGCTGAGAATAAAAACGAAATTTTAAACCGCAGAGGCTAACAAAAGGTGGTGCTTGAAGCAGGGCTGCACTCGTTGGAATTACTATGGCTTTAATGGTGGGATCTATCGAAAAACGGCTAAGTGCGTTGCGTTTTAAACAATGCCTTGGTTTCGTGATTCAAATAATACATATTACACGTAATTTTTGGTAAATCAAAAAACAAAATGTCTTTTTAAACAAACAACATTATAGTGTGACATTATGTATATAAGTATAATTACGTTAGTTAAAGTAGATTACATAAAAACTGTTGAACTGATCCTAGTGAGGTGTGTGTGCATAATTTATTATTTTATATAAAAAACTGAACAGAAACGGTTTCGTACCCCGACTACGTAACTCTAAATATACCCAGAGTCAGACCGCTAAATAATGCAGGTTGTAATGCATTTTAATAATGGATCTTAGCACAATGCGTGTACTTGGATTTATTAATTACGGATAATTGCTGTAGGTATAATAAAACGTTTGAATGTTTTGTTCCCCCTCCTCTATAATTATGATTATTTCAAAACAAGTTAAAGAACATAACAGTTTTATTTTAATAATTGCATGATGTGTAGGTAAATAAATAAACACTAGCACACTCATAGCGACACAGGGAATCTAGTGTGGGGGACACTAGATTCCCTGTGTCGCTCCTGGACAAAAAACAAACAACACCTCGCTATCACCCATGACGTAAATATCTGCCACGGCCTGGAATCGAGCCCGGGACGGAACTTTTACTTATGTACCTATAGCAAAATGTCCATAAAACGACGTTAGTAAACAGCCAACGCGATAATTATTTTCCCACTGCTGGACTCAGATCTTCTTTCAAGGGCTGATCAAGTGCAGAATGGTAGAATTGACACACATTTGAGAACATTATGGAGAACTCTCAGGTGCAGGTTTCTGCACGATGTTTTCCTTCACCGGACTTAACCTATATATCTATTAACACTATTCAACCTAGAGCTTCCTTCACAAACATAGTTTGTTTAAGAGATTCTCGTAGGGGAAGTGCAAATTCAATAAGCAGCTCAACTAAGTCGACGCTCGCGGGTCTCCGCAAACACAATTACACGGGATTACTACTGCTCGAGAGAAAAATTTACACCAACACCACGGACTCGAGATCTATACTGCTAATGAGAGAATGGTTTGGGATTTTTTTGTAAATATCGTTTTGTAAGTTTTCACCGTCGCGATAGACATGAGTATTATCAAAGGTATCGCCAATGTGTTGTCGGTCAAAAAGTAAGCGGTAAATACCTTTTATTTATTTTAATTAGTAAAATATTATTTTCTTCTTCATGTAGCTGCTCTAGTGATATTGCCAATCCAATTAACCACTGTTATAATTCGATTAAAGCCTGTGCTGATAGCTTAGGTAAGTCGTGTTTTTCGAAGTTTCGTCTAACATTTTTTTTACTAGTAATGCATCCATTCAAATCTCGAAGTACCAAAAACTAAGTATCGCTCGACCACTAAGTTGACATAAGGCAATGTACTATTTTGAATGTGTAATATTTGAATATGTACAATATGTGTCAAACTATTCCAATACGACGCAGTTGAGCAATTTATAAACTATCCGACTTGGGAGTCTTGGGACCCAGTGCTATCCACGACAATGCGTTTGTCAAAATCGACGAGCATTTTTTTCCTTAAGGTTCTTCAAAACAATATCAATAAGTCATTAAGGTTATTATTATTTTATTATTTCATTAAGTCCGCCTTTTGAATCCTGTACATTTGTAAGGTGCAATAAAGTTTAAATAAATAAATATCAAGTCAATTAATGGCTTCGGATTTCGTAATTAATCTGTAATAATGAACAGGGCCGCGAAGAAATAAATAACTTTTGGGCGTTACATTTCGGTGTAAAAATTACAGGAAAATTGGCAACGCGAGTAAAATTTAAATTCGAGAGTACCTTGCTTATTGAGAGTAGGAAAAATGCAGCTGAAGCAGAAGCCTCATCTATGAGGGAGAGGTTTTTTGGAGAGTGACCAACTGCGCTGCCCTACTGCCCGCAAGTGGGTTACACATGCCACATTTTTGTATTCTGAGACTTGTAGTGTACTTCATAGTGCATGTGCTTGAGTTTACTCGTATATTTATTAATTGTCACGATTTCTTGGACTGATTTTTTAAGCCGGTTTCCAGCCGGCTACACTTTTAGAGGCATCCATCTCAGTAATCAGGGGTAGTGACTAGATATGCAAATATTCATTAATGTCTAACTTGTTTTGTGATCTGTTTGATGCTTTGAATTCGCAATGGCACATGTCTAGGGAATATTTTATAAATACTAAAGACAGCCATAAACGGTCGAGATTTTTGTAATAAACAGCATTTATTATTACATTTTTCAGCGGCAGCTGGCTTTGTAACTAAACAAAAGACCGGTGGAAGACAATACGACCGACCATTTCAATATTTGCGAAAAAATGTAAAAAATGCTTCATAGACTACTTACATTAAGTAGAAAAAAATGTTTTTTAAAAAGATATTTTTAATGTCTAGGTTCGTGTCATTGTTTGTTTATAGAAGGGTCGTAACAAAAGGGTTAATTTAAATACAAAGGTTTGACAACAACAACAGACTGTTGTCTGTTAAAAAAAAGTAATGTATGTAAAGGCTATATTTGTGTTGTGTGTGTGTGTGTGTGTGTGTAATGAAATTTGTGTTTCAGCTCCTTTGCAGACACTCCAACCACTCATGAGTTCAAGCGAAGTTCCCTTACGCAGCTAACCCCTTCTACCATGTATCAAGAAAATGGTATCATGTAAGAGTATTGTCGGCATTACACTGGGTTCCACAGAGCTTGGCTTGGACTCAAGGTTAAAGGTCATTACCTAACTTACATTCGTTCAAGCTTATAGCGGGTCATTTCTGAGTCTAAATGAAAATATCATTATTTTAAGCACTTACCCTAAATATCCTTTTTACGACACGGCGGTAAAAGCAATTTATGTGGGTTTATTGTAATAAACAACGCGAGTCAAAATTGCAAAGAATTCATAACAGTAAATTAATATCTGATTTGCTTTGCTGGATGGTTCATAAAATTCTCTGGGCCCCAAGGAATATTAAAAGGCTGTAATTGTAATCATTAAATCGTTGGAGGCTGGATTTTTGTGCTGAATGAAGTTTGTCATTTTCCACGACGTCGACTGGATTATCTGCTTCATTACAATGTCAATCCGGGCCATTAACAATGTATAATGATTTAAATTTAGTAGTATTCAGTATATCGTAAGGAATCATAATTACTTATATGGATACAGCGAAAGTCAAGTTGTTTGAACGTCGGATTCTCGAACAAAAGGGCCTGCGTTAGAATCCTACATGCAACTTTAATTTTGATTTTTCTTATGTATTCAAGATATCAACCTAGCAGCTGCACCCTTGCGTGGGCGATCATGACAACTGTGACCGACGCAGAACAAGACTCCAATCAGGACTAAGACTGACCGCGCGTAAGCATTCTGAATTGTGGGTTCACTTACGTCTTAGATTGCCATTTGAATCTCCGTCTGGAATTTGAAACTCCGCTTACCAAGTAGCTTAACACGGGTTGCCGTTTTAATACAAATAAAACATTACTACGAAACTAGCAAACTACAGGTTAAATGTATGCATAAACCTCGTTATTTCACCAGTTAATAGGAAAATTGAGGTTAATGATTTCAAACTTGCCGGAGTAATTACTTGCGGCGCAAAAGGTAAGTTGTTTATTTACCATACGGCCTCGCTCGGAGGTAAGGGTAACTTATTTGTTTTTACCATACGGTCTTGAGCTAAGAATCACAGTCATGTGGATACTGGAACGTTAATTACTTTTTATAAGTAATTTCTTAATTTCTAGCGCTTTTCTGCCTTGCGCAAAACTTGGCTTTAACCCATAGTGCAATGTAGGGCAAGGGTAACTGCGGCGAGCGTGCCCTTTGAGATTTTACAGGTTTGTAAATATTTAGTAGTAAGATTATGACATATTAAAGTACACCGTGCTTAACTTAATTAAATTGAAGCAACTGGCAGATAGCTGATGTAAGGAGAATCTTAGACTACTTTTATTTTAGATTTTTTTGTTAAAATCCACGCGGATGATGTCGCGAGCAAAGTCGTCAATGTCGTTCGATTCCCAGGGAGGCAGATGTTTTAACGATATATAGTATTGCGTGGGGCCATGAGTGTGCAACGTTATTTATTAATTAATTCCTTGAGTAATTAATAATTTCTAATAGAACCGGAGGTATATCTAAAGGTATAAAAAGAACTTTAATGATCGTTTACTAAAAATCAGAAATCTTTAATTTAAAATTGGTTGTTATGGTAACTGGCAACTGAGGCACAGCACAGCGAGTTTAGCTTTGTATTTTTAAATAAAAATACAAACAAATAATAATTTTAAATAAAAATACAAATGCCAAAAATTTGTGGGCACGACTATAGTAAAATTATGCCCAATTCACTGAACGTTTCGACACGCGCTCACAGCATGTCGCGTATCGCTGCAATTACAACAGAACTCTTAGTAATCAAAACAAAAGATTGTTGCACAAACAATCCGGGGTATTGTCGAAATGGGTGTTATTTAATAAGTCGGCAATTCGGCCCGGGGTCCCTTTGAGTGACGCGGAACACCTGTCAGGCCGCTTTTAATCAATGAGCACTTGTACAAAAGCGGACAATGGGAGCTAAATTAACTCGGGGTGAGAGACATCGGATAAAAAACACTTTGCCCTGGACTTTATTTCATTACGTCAGTCCTTCAGGCTATAAAAAGTTTCTTAGTCTCGAATCAAAACATATATTAAGACTGTAACTAATAGATGTCCGTACATTGAAGATGTTTAAGAATAACTATAGCTATTAGTACTTGCGAAAATTTATAAACGCAATAGACTTCAATAGAGCCTATAACAATAATTTATTAGAATTTTTAAATTGGTTCTCGATTAAAAAATATACGTACGTCAATTTAAAAAATCCATTTAAACATCTTGCGAGTGCATGTACAGGCACGAGTTTCTCAAAGCGAAGCAAGGGTGGATTACTAGTAATTTTATAAACTCGTTGTTGCTAGTAAAGTTAAAATTAGTAGGATATGAAAAGGATATAAATTTAAATTGAATTTAAATTCTGTCGCAAGCTAAATCTGGTATAGGCAATAAAAAGCTTATATAAATTTCGAAATAAAATTACAAACATAACCTCTCAATGATTAAACAGTGCATTCAGCGCTCATACCCGTAAGTGCGACGTTCAGGATTAAAAGTATGGGGTGTAACTCACTTCGGATATGCATGGCAAAATTGTTTAGTACCTACTCAATAAAATCAGGAATGAGTTATAAAAATATCCTTGATACAGCGTAGTTTCATATAGCTTACGTGTTATGGATGTATGGGATATGTAGGTAGTAGAGCCTAGAGTTTGCCCGGGGTAGTACCTACTACCGCCCGCCACGCACCATTTCTACCGTGTAGCAATTGATTTAACAGCAATTGTGTTCCGGTTAGAAAGGCCATCGGCGACCATCGTATTACTCGTACTATTAGTGTAAATCTAATAGTGCATAGTGTGTAATGCATACTGTTATTTTAATATTGGTAGATAAGTAGGTAGTATTTATGAACACACTTGTCGCTTTTGTTATTTAATGCCATGCCCTCAGTTTATTTTTAGTTTGATGAAATACTTCAATATTAGGTACATATCGGTAATACGCTGTTATTAATTTGATTTTAAATTTGGAACGGTTATCGGAATAATTTTTTTAACACCTAGGTAGGTATGTAGGAGGTAGGCAAATGGTATTTCATATACTCTTGTAATTGCTTTATTCTTCTCCTAAACTCGATAAAAGAAAATTTAAGCAGTATTGAATTCATTGGTCTAACCCTGTTTTAGGAAAGGGATAAGTAAGGTTGCGTGAATGATGTAATAAAAAATGGTCCCTTCCCTATTTATCCTCAACTGAGATCTGTGTATGATATATACTTAGGTGTTTAAAACATATATCGAATCGAATCGCTCAACGCGTGAAACAAGTCCTTGATATTGTAATTTTGGTAGGAACGGTAGCAGAATTTCTAATTTATTATTATGGACATCTAATCTCATACTAAAATCGCAAAAAAAATGTCCCAGTTAGTTATGTCATTAAATCACGGTTTAATTTCGATTGCAGTCGTGAACGCGGAATTATTGCTCTCTTTGCGTTTTGCTGCTCATTTGGTTCGGACATTTTTTAGCGCGGACCCGACGTCCATAGTAATAATAAGTCAATGCCCCTGGTTATCAATTCTAAATTCCGACCGCGTCGAAGGTACCAAAACTTCCTCGACCGCTTACGACTGACACCAAGCGTGGGCTTCGGGCTATGAGCACTTCAATTCAATTCTTACCTACTACGATTATACTTGAGCATGTCAGACGTGCACCGAATTCGTAGAACCACTTTCGTCGTAAACATAAATAAGTATTGCAGTATTCTTCCAGCGGACTCGAGGGAGCCGTTACCTACACAAGTATCGGTGTAGCATGCATTATTATAAAACTCGAACTGATCGATGGTTGTACATGGAGATATTATTGGGATGCACCCAATAATATCTCCATGGTCTCCTAGGTCTCCTAACAATAATGTTTTTTCGGTTTATCGGTTTGTCTGTGCGTTTGTCAGAAAAGGTGTAACTGATTTGGATGTTGGCTATTTGTCAGTTTATCTATGCCTAATTTTTAAAATTCAGGAATAAACTAAATTGAGCGATAATACTTTTATAGTCAAAGCTAGTGTTACAAAGAGCATGATGTATTTATGTTTACTCATCATTAACGGGGCTGTTTGACGATGTGCCCTGTAGCTAGACTGCATCGGGGAACGAGAGCTCGCGTGGCCACAGTCTAGTAGCTCAGTATACTCGTAGCTCAGAATACTCGTAGCTCAGTATAATCGTAGCTCAGTATACTCGTAGCTCAGTACACTCATAGCTCAGTATACTCGTAGCTCAGTATACTCGTGCTCAGTATACTCGTAGCACAGCATACTAGTAGCTCAGTATACTCGTTGCTGAGTATACTCGTAGCTCAGTATACTCGTAGCTCAGTATACTCGTAGTTCAGTATACTCGTAGTTCAGTATACTCGTAGCACAGCATACTAGTAGCTCAGTATACTCGTAGCTCTTAGCTAACGAGCATGTAGCACCACCCTGCCGCTGATGCCCATGACAACTGTGTCCAACACAGGACAAGACTCAAATAGGGACTAAGATGGTTAGTCCAGATAACAGAGGGTGTTATTAAAAACGTTAGTAGTGAGTTCGTTAATAGGTATGAGGACTGGGCAGGGACTGATAGTTAACTCTGTTAGTTATTGTTAGTGATAGTCCAGTTAGTACAGTCTCGTTCTGATTCCGTTACAGATGTGTGCTACCTTTGAAGATAAGGTGGTCGCATCTAAAAAGTGTAATCGGATGCACACCTTTCTAACCGGAACACAATTGCTGTTAAAACAATGATTACACGGTAGAAATAGTACTAGGACTGTGGGGGCGGTGGTACTACCCTGGGTGAACTCTACAGGCTCTACATATGATATGATACTACTATCATATACTATGATATTATGATACTAGTCGGTAGGGGATAAGGTAAGTATTTTAGGCCGCACCAATCATCATCATCATCATCTTCCTGCCCATTTCCCAATTTTATTTGGGGTCGGCGCAATACGTTTTTCTCTTCCATTCTTCCCTATTTGCCGTCACTTCTACACTGACTCCCTTTTCTTTTATATCCTCTCTCACACAATCCATCCATCTTTTCTTTGGCCGTCCTCGTCCCCTTCGTCCATCCACATTCATATCAATCACTCTTAGGCCGCACCAATGTGGCTATTAATTTTATTATTAGCCCAGCTAATGCTGAGCCATGTTGACAGACTGTATGAAGTTTATACTGTGGTTCAACGCTACTACGCTGTTACGCTACGCCAGAAGCTATTTTAACTACATCTCGTTTGCACTTTGTTTATAAAGGGCGCTGTTACTGGATTGTTTGCTGCAATTGTTTGTATCGGCAGCGGACACGCGTAATTACTGAATTTTGTCTGGTATGTCATCATTTGTGACAGACCAGTGCTTAGGTAAGTGTACGTACTCGTTAGTATTCTTGATGTTGTACCTACCGGCTTTGTCAAAGTACATCAAATTATTTTAAATTTATTTAATCGCTGACACAATACATTTTAAAATGCCAGGACTAACTATCCCTAACAGTTCCTGTCCCAGTCTTCATACCTATTAACAAACTCACTTACTAGCTAATTAATGTTCTAATACCGTCTGCTAACCGGACCAACCATCCTAGTCCCGATTTGAGTCTTGCTTGCTTGTTGTTTTCTATTTTAATTCCATGATATTCAGTATTTCGAACATATTCTTTCAAGTTCCGTTAATCATTAAATGTGAGCAGGTCATGATAAATATATTTTGAAAGCAAAATGTTTAATAAAAATTTTACATACGAAAGAATAATCGAACATTTAAAAAGCTCGGCTTTCACCAGCCTTCAACCGTCGGAACTAAACGCGGGCTTAATTTCATTAAATGACTCCTATAATAGCTTAAACGGGTCGCCTGCATTACGCCGAATAAAGTGAAAACCATTTTTAATTACTTACTCATTACGTACAAAACGTATTTTGCTTTTAATGTACTTTGAGAACAAAGAACGCAAACGCATAATTACAATAATTATACAACTTTTTTCACGCTTCCTAATTACATTATAATTAATCTTAACTAACTAACTAACACTTAATATTATAGTGTTTGTTCTACTGACTCGTTTTGCTATCAACATTCGGCCGTAATTCATTTTATTAAAGGGTTACTTTACATATTATATGCTTTAGACGTACACATTTAAATGTCATGTTACACACATCGTCGTGTCGTCATCGTTGACACACGGTCGTGTCAGACGCATGGTAATTTGTAATGGGTAAATTGGGTTCCATACGCCACATCGAATTACATTGCATCGAAGTTTTAACCGTGCCAAATTTCACAGAAGGCGTCACAGACGTGGAAGGCAGATATGGATTCCCAAATTGGAAATCGATTTTATTTTGGTAACAGATTTTTTAAATCATAAACAAACATTAAATTAATGTAAATATTACATAAATAAGTAAATAAAATTTTGAAAATCATTTTTTTTGCGTCGCGCAGTCGCATAACTAGCAAACAAAACGGAAACTACATTTGATTTAAAACTAGTAGGAAATAATTCAAGGTAGGATATACATAGATGCCGAGGTAGTATACAGGATAGCAGGAAAATCTATGAGGTGCAGCGTACCTGCATCTATCACAATTTATTACACTCGTTCCGTCGATGGCGCGCCCACTGCCCACTCCGTCCCACGGAGGATCGAGCCCCGTCGAGAGATTTATTCGCCTCATATCGACTATTTATCGAGTATCTACTCGACAATAGCGCAATTGTAGTGAGTGTTGCTCCAGGTGTGCCCTTAAGTGGTGCTTATGTTTGTTATAGATTGTTTTACCTTAGACTAGGAGACCGAAAATTCTTCCACTTGTTTAAAAATAATCATAATAACGCTATACACTCATAACCCTGTGTCGTAGGGACCATGGACAAAACACAAAGACAAGAACACACACCTCTAGACCGAGCATAAGAATATAAGTCATAATTAAATTTTCCGTCTTGGAGGGAATCGAAATAATTTAATCTCACTTAACCTAAACATGGATAAAGTCGTTCGTTCTAAACTAAAAACTAAAGCAAGAGCACAATGTTTTTTCCATTAAATAAATAGTGAATGAGTGTGATAAAGAGTGATCGATTTGAGTCTGTGTGCACCCAACTTTGTTGATTTCCTGCTAGCTCCGCTGCGCTACGTATTGGTACGTTCGCGTAAATTGAAATAAAGTTAGAAATAAAAAAACACGTCGAATTGTAAATTGCACAGCGTTCTTTTACGTTGCTGTACGGTCCTGTACTGAGTCAGTGTGCTGGTGAATACCATCAAGTAGCGATGATAAATGATGTTAATATTCAATCCAAAGTGTACATTTGAACGGGTCGGATGAGGGGTCACTAAAATCCCGGGTGACCTAATCCCGGGATTGAATTAAAATTAAAATTCATTTATTGATCTGACAAACATGGATCCATTTGTGACTATAAAACTTAAAGCTATATAATATATGTAATACTAACTATTTCATCAACAACACAAGAAAAGTAAAACTAAAAAAAACTTAATATACCATGTATCTGTAAGGCACTCTAATTATAAAGCTGCTTGGGCTGTAGTATGACCCAAAGAGTCGTAAAGTCGATATATTTTATACAATAACGAACATTTTAAAATATACCTGATACCCAACGCTACGTTTCAATACAAGATGTTGTATATAAAGTGCTATGACACACTATAATATATGTGGAGTGGAGACGCATTATGAAGAGGTGGCGCGTGGGTGGAAATTGATAAAACTAGCCGAGCGAAAAAAATAATTCACGAAATGCGAAACTCATAAATCGAAAAGAAATATTTCACGGTCCGGTATTCAGAGCTGCGTTCAACTATGGAGCGAATAGTAGAAAGGAAAGGTATAAAAGCTTCACCCTTTCTAAAAACACGTAAATAGAGGAGCGAGCGTTCGTTTCGTTCGGTTCGAATGGCGGGTGCACACACACACAGCTCGCACGTACTGCCCGCCTCTCACATACGGGAATAAACGATGTGAAATGGGAAAAAAGTTAAATATGTATGAGTGCGGGTAAATATATAAATCGGTATATAGAAGCGTTTATATAAAATAGGTAGGAGATCGCGGGCGGCCGGCGAACGCCTCAGTCGCGCGCGGTCCTCCCAGCATCCCTAGCGCTTGCCGCGGATGCGGATTCGAACAGCTCGCTTCGAGTTTTGAATTTCGAACTGTTTTCAAGTTTGGAACTTCGCGGAAGTTTTATGGCAATACTCGCTTGTTACGTTGTGATCTTGTGCTACTTCGAGCCGAAAATCTTTGGAATGTTTGGAAGAAGTTTTGCGAAGTTGGTAAGTTAACTTTTATGTCGTTTTAACTTTGAGTTAAGATTTATTTTTTGTCTTTTTGTTTCATATTTATTGTATAAAAAGACAAAATTAAAATTTACTACAGAATAATTTTAGGAATAAATCTATACTTACTTTTTATAATAATAATAAAATTGAGATAATTCATATTATATTCATTGTTTTTGTATATATTTATTGTAATACTAGTAAACCTGCCCCTCACCCCTCTCTCTGTTTCGGGAAACTTGTCCTTAAGTGTCCACTGTCCATACTCGAAAATTGTTAGATGTGATTCTTCAATTTTATTTAATCACCGATAGAAATAAAACAAACACTAAATTTTAAGTGAAGCTTACCACAATATATTAGTGAAAACCACATCCAAATCAGTTAAGCTGTTTCTTAAATTAGCACCTACACATGCACTAAATAAATAAATAAGTGTGTCATAAACTCATAAATAAAAAAACTACCAGTTTACCAAATAAACTAGTCAATGGAAGGAACATATATTGTTTTGATAAACTTTCTACTATACGAGTATTCCGGTGCTTCCCAATACAATGAAACCAATCTCGCGTAGAGGTTCGTAGCACTTCTGTTATTTCCCGTAGCACGTAGCCGTGGCTCGTAGCTCGCAACAATAGGCCAATCGATGGTACCGAAATAATATTCCAGCTATTGGCGGTCATTGAATATGGCCAACTATTTAGAGGCGGTTATATTTCCAGCTTGGACAAGCAGTTCTGGTTGAGTTTATTAAGAAAAAAAATTATAAAAAGTTTATAGGATTACTTGCTTTTTATCTGTATTCTTTTTCTCATAGATTAGAATAGTTTTCTGTAAGTAACAGACTAAAACTATGTAACTTTCACCATCCCTTTTCCATTCCCTATGTCGCAGGTGGTATGGGCAACACAAATAATACGTCTCTAGCTCATTCAGCATCACCCAAAAAACATCTGTCATAATATAAGTCGGCCCCGGCTGGGAATCGAACCAGGGTTCGATTCACCAATTTTAAAAGGTTAGACGGGTAAAATCCCTATCATCATACAAGTGCCGCCGGGATTAAACTGAATGGTACAGCCAGTACCTCTTACAGGATAAACTTGGCGTCATATCCTCGTTCAATGTTCAGCAGAGTGTACCAGGAGTAGCGAAGTTAGGCTTGCAGTCGGCGACGGCCCTTAGCCCTTATTGTTGCAGCAGTATAACCCCTTCCAACTTCTGTCTGGTTACATACTTAGTCTAATAATTGCCCGACGATGACTACTTTTTCTTTTATGGAATTAAGGTAGCAAGCGAGCATGCAGCACCTTCGCTGCCGCCCATGACAATTGTGACCGACCTAGAACAAGACTCAAATCGGAAGTAGGATGGTTAGTCCAATTAGCAGACGGTGTTAAACATTAGTAGGCGTCAAAGATACCTGTACAACGTGACAACTCTTCCAATATCTATTAACAGGAAGTCGAACAAAACACAAACTCCAAAAAATTTTGCTCACACCAAGTTTCCTGTAATCGAATCTTAAGTCGCCCCACTTCAATTCAATAGCGGAATGATTCAATCAAGCCCTTAAGTAATCTGATAACACAGAGGCACCTAAAAATGTTTAATGGAACAATTTGTTGGGCGTCAAACTTATTTTCATGTCTGAATTGGGACAAATTATCATTTTCTTGGGAGACTTGAGTTGAGGCCGAATATTTTCGGTTATTTCGTGCTAAATTTTCAGCAATTAAGTTAGTAACTTTGGTATGACGCAAACTTCGCCACATCATAATTTATTTATTGGATTCTTATGAGGTTATAAATCATGGAAACAAAATTTTATATGTATACTAGGGTAGTGATAATTGCGATTGGATATGGCTTTAACCATGAATATTAATACATTTTTAGAAAAGGTACGTATCTTTTAGCAGTAGCATGATATACATTTATCAGAGACCACGCGAAACACTTTGACCCTTGTAACTTTTTAAAGTGTAAGAGATAGAAAGAGGAATTTAAAAGTACCCTTCTATATCGGAAATTAATTGATATTGCGGTTATTGCATATCAGAATGCGCGTACCAGAAAGGAGTTACAATAGTTGTTCGTCCCTCAGACGAATATTTATTAATATTGTTATGAAAATAAACTCCCTTCTCCATCTCAGGACATGACATCATGACAGAGCGGTCGTTGTTCTATGATGACGACGCAATTTTTTAAAATAACTTTGTGATTTAGGATCATGTGAATAACTTAAAGCACTTGAGAAAACAGTTATTTTCAAATCACAGACAGACACTTAAATTTTATTTGTGTACAGTTGGCATTGTAATCGCTAAAATAAATAACGAAAAGGAGAATAAGATTTAAGCGTAATAACGAGGGCAGTCCATCAAGAAAGTTGTAAGATCGATGTCGGAGTCCATCTCCCAAACGAAACATTTCCATCAAGCGTCGCTTCCCGTAATTAATCTGATATAACAGTTATGTCTGCGAAACGGCCTCAATATGTATAATGAAACAATTTGTTTCTCCGCGGAGCAATTTTCGCCTGACAGTTAAATTAGTCCGCCGTCCGCAAATAAATGGAACGTCAGTAGTCCTCGAATAATAAGCTGCCTCATAGCTCCGCTTATAGATGGCACGCTTTGTAGGCGCAACCTTTTCTTCGTAGTACGCTTCATTTAATCGAACCCGTCATGCCATTTGAGTGAATGCTATACGCACTCTTTAACGTTTGATTTACATTTTCTATTTACTTTATTTGCCGTTTTGACGACCCTGTTTCCAGTTGGCGGTGACCCTACAAGGACTAGTAGAGTGGATATAGTTCTTAGTAATTATTAAGCTATTGCATAGCTTTTATCGCGGGCCTTGAGCGTGGGGACCGAATCCAGAAATTCCGTAACGATAAAAACCTAACACCCCCTGTTCGCGCGTAATCGACGACAGCAACCGACGGCTGCCGACAATTGCCGAGCCGCGCGCGCCATTTAAAAAACTTTGACAATTGAGTGTTCAGACCTCTCGTTTTTTTAATCATCTCGTGAACGGTGAAACAATGCCGTAATAATTTAAATATCCTTCTGTCATCAAATTACATCATCAAATCAACATATTTTGTAAAACTACTATTCGGATTACATCTTATGAAGAAAATTCAACGTTTTATTTACGCATACACATCCCCAATCAGCGCCATCTAGTACCTTAATACTAAGGTATGGTACGTATGTTTTCTACAAACTAGATGGCGCTGTTCTGATATAACTATATAACTTCTAATAATTATAATTGCCTACGTTGATAAAAAATGCTATGCAATAGCTTTACCGCGGCAGTCTCCGAGTGCCTTTTAGTGTTTTTATATTGATGACACGACATACAACAATTAATTATAGATTTAGGATATAGAATGTTAATTTTTCTAAAAACAAATTAATGATTGGAATTTGCTTCAACCTATTAATGGTCCACTCTTAGAATAATAACATTATAGAAAGACAGTCTTTACACAAGCGCTCTGTCTAAAGTGAAGCACTAAACCGAAACTTTCCCGAACTTCGGCTGCGGATAGTCATTATGTTTTTAGCAATAATACAATTATATAATTATAGCTTTTCAGATATTTTGTGACACAATTTGACTGGACAAATCGTCATAATTCTTTTTTTTTTCGCGAGACACGTTTGGCATGCGTTGACATTGAACACTACGGAGCTGCCCGGTGTTTGGAGTCATTTCTGACTCCAATTAAGGTGCTTCAAAATGGCCGAGCGGACTTGGTTTCTATAGTAATTATTCTAATGGTCCACTAGTGAGCACAGGTCTCTAACTAACTGTGGAGGCCTAGAGCTTACTCCAAAACGCTGCTTCAATGCGGATTAGTGGAGGGAATAGTGGCCAACGCATGTCTCGAAGTCTTTATGCCACCCGAAGGCTTCCGACATGGCTTAGCGATTGTTAACTAACGATAATAATCGCGGCCGACGCCGACGCCTTAACGTGCCCTCCATAGCACGAAAACGCTCAACTTGAGCTAGCGAAAGTCCTCTGTGCCCTTAACAATAAGAACGTAATTTCGGACCGATCGGGTTAAAGTGTTATTAACTGGTAAAGTGTAATGTGCGAAGCCTTAACAAAAAAAACTTACTGCACCTGATGGATGTTTTTATTTAATGCTTTCCGTTTAAATAAATTGTGAGTACTTGTATAATTATGCAACCAACGGTTTGGAGTAGTTGACCTACATGGAGTATAATTCGCGGCTATTTTCGTTTGCATTTTCTATTTCCATTGTGTTCTGTCTGAGGTACTCGTAAAAGTATGTACATATATGTGGTCGGTTGGTTTTGCACAACTTTTATTTCGGAAGTTATATTTTACAAGCGTTGAAGGTAAAATTTCACACGAGTGCACGTACCTACCTACTTTTTAGAGGTAAAGGCTAATCGGCAATAAGACCAATTATTTAATTTCTTTGTTTTTATAAATTGAGAGCCGGTACTGTCTTTCTTTCTCTTGACCGAAAACACGATGATGAGTTTGGTTTTAATGATATCATGATATTATATGAGTTGGGTGATGGTAACAACTTAGAAATGCTAGTCATTTCATTCAAACTCAAACTCAAACTCAAATCATTTATTTCATGTAGGTATTTTTCAATACACTTATGAACGTCATTTTTTGCATCTACCACCGTTTCGCTAAGGTGCCTTTAAATTTGCCATTTGTTAGCTATTTGCATAAAAAAATAAAAAATGTGTTTTGACGTTTGTATTTTAGAATGAAACATTTTGAACGAACTCTGGTAGCCACCGTCGTACAATACGTCACTATATGGCACGGTACCAAACTACTTTCTAAATGATATGTTTTGTTCGCAGTTTTGGAAAGACAGAAATATTCCGAGTTCGGCGCTTTCTTTTAGTCCGGTAACGCATTGGTGATGCCTATGGTGCCTATGGTGTTACTTATGTACAGTCACGAGCAATAATATGTATACATTGTCACGTTTTTTAAAATATCTTAACTTGAACAACAACAACAATTCGTTCTAAATTGTATATTATACCTTATTTTGACATCGTTTAATGGTTAGTTTGACATAGTTAATTTAGAACGAATTGTTGTTCACTTCTTAATAGATTGGTACAAGTTAAGATATTTTAGAAAACGTGACAATGTATACATATTATTGCTCGTGACTGTACATGGGCGACGTGTACAACTTACAAACAAGTGGCTCGTCTTCTTAGTCGAATATTAACATAAAACCCGGTCAAGTTCAAATCGGGCTCGTACATGTGGAGTTCCGTACCGCCGAGCCATGTTAAGTCTAGTTATTTGGTTAATAACAAGATAAAATGTAGAAAAACTAATTATTAAGGCTACTTGTATGGGATTTGTGATCTGCCTTTTTTACTCATTTATTACTTTTTGTAATAGCGGCTACCTACTTCCATTCAAGAGATAGATCCCTTTGACAGACAAATAGCAGAGGCATATTAATAGGGTTCCGTTTTGGAACCTCTGGGTACGGTATCCAAAAAATCGAACGCTGAGCTCCTGGAGTGTACATAAATCGACATAGCCAAAAGGCTGTCAACGCACAACTCATTGTTACTTTCATCCAATTAATATTATAAATGCGAAAGTTTGTATGAATGTCTGTTTTTACTCTTTCACGCAAAAACTACCGAATGGATTTTGTTGAAACTTTACAATAATATAGCTTATACATCAGAACAACACATAGGCTATAATTTATAAAGATATAGTGTAAATTATCGAAAATTTCCCGAAGCGAAGCGAGGGCGGGTCACTAATTGAAAATAAAATTTCCATTTTTCAGTTTCACTATTACTTTTAATTTGCTATTATTACCGTCAGTGCTGACGCGATGCCGTTCCAGTCATTTTTGGAATTGAAAAAGGGAACAATGGCCGACAGGCCAAAAATTTTTCAGTTATTTTTTACGCTGCGATAGCAGAAATTATTCATAGGCTACGACTGCATTTCACGGCTACCTCTGACGTGATCTGACATAACGGAATTGAAAGTACCTACCTGTATGACAAATCCAACGGATATTCGATAAAATAGAATAAAGAATGCAGGGTTCAAGGTATACTTTGGCTTTAACCCATTAATGACCCACTACAGGGCTGGGGTCAATCCTCATAAGAGATTACGAGCTTACTCCAGCACGCTGTTCTAATGCAGATTGGAAAGGGCTAGTGTCAAACATGACTGGGTAATTTATTTGCCAATTAATACTTACTAACCTGCTTGTTATTGTAATAATCATTCATAATAATACGATACAAGCACTATTATTCGTTACAATTATTCACTCAAATAAATTTGATCGCAATACATCGCGATACAATTAACAAATATTAACGTGACTACGCAAGTTTCACGCAGGTCTAAATTAGGAGATATTGATTTATAGAAAGCGAAATATGTTGTACCTATTTTTAATTCGGTTACCTACGTTATAGCCTCAGCTTTCATCGTCATCATTCAAACCCATAACTGTTCCACTGCTGGGCACGGGTCTTTCACAATGTCCCTCACATTGTGAAAGACAGGTTACAGGCCCTAATCCACCACTCTGGCCTAGTACGGAGAACTCTCAGGTATGCAGGTCTCCCCACGATATTTCTCTCGGCGAAGTAAGTGATTAATAAATTCTAATACGCACATAAATTCGGAAAATTATTGGTGCAAATTCGAACCCAGGGCCCCCTATTCGTGATTCCAACTTTCAAACCATTCGTATCCCACAATTTTTCATAATAACATGCATAGAACAACAACGTGTTGAGATGAAGCATCGAAATGTTTTTTTTAGAACGAGAACGCGATTTTTGACCTCGAGAGCAATTGGAATGAATTCGTATCAAAGGTCTATTTATTTTCTTTTACTCCTCAATTTTATCAGGAATACAGTACCTATTTTTTGTCTAAAAACAACTCTCGTAGACGTTTTGCCCGTATTAGGGCGGGTAAAATACCGTACTAATCTCAAACTGACTGACCGAGGTATGATGAGAGAAGATTAATTAGAAGTAGTGGAACTAAATTTCAAACAAATATTTTAATAGGATTGGAAGCAAGGAGAATATTTTGGTTATAATAATGTAAATCAAGTTCGAATGTAAAGTGTGATCAAATCGAAAACATGGCCTGTAGAAGTTTTTGGGAGTTACATGACTTCACATTTGTGACAGGACTAACCTTCACTAACAATCCTTGCCCCAGTCCTCATACAGATCTATCGATGTTAAAAATAGAAGTTTAAATATAGTTAACGACAAATTTATGAAAAATCGTGTACAAAAGTTTAAATACCTCTGTTAAAATAATATTTTGTTGTTTCAGAGTGGACGATGGTGAACTATCTCTTGGTAGTAGCTTTAGGTAAGTGTCGACGTACTTATTTAATAATTAAAAGTATTTAAAGTTAATTCTGTTTGATTATCTTATACAAACGATGACCTATTTTGGTACGAAATTTTTGCATATAGTGGTAATATAGTGATAAGTAATTTAAATATTGGGCATGAGACTGAATTTAAATAGGATTTCTCAAATTAACATACATAAGTATAGGCGCAGTAAGTACTACGTAGGTAGTAGGTACGTAGGTAGGTAGGTAGTAGGTAAGGTACCTTCGCAAACGCGAAAAGGATTGTTGATATAGGCGGTTTCCTTTTACTCAAATAGTGTAACTGTTTTCTCTCCGTGAAACATTTGAACGAAATAGTCCGCGGCGGAGCTCAGTGCCTACTACGTACTAAATAAAGGTTCTATTATTCGTATCTAAAGCGCTCACTGCTCATTATTTATTTCTCTACTAATTATATTTCTGTTAATATTGTAAAGTTTATAATTAATTCTTTTCTACTTTCTTACTAAATCATAAATATCTTCACAAAGCTAGATGAAACACTGTATCTGAATATACATTAATCATTTAATCAACTTTTTATTTGTTTCTCTTTATAATGTCAATTACGAATGATTCACTTTCTAATGCAGTGTGACTGTGAATTCTCGACTTGCCAAGCTAATCAAATGTTGATACATACAAGTGTATCGTAAGATAGTCGGTTAGTATGATAATTAGTTGATTTACGTAAAAATAGAACGAGACTTCAAATAAAAAATCCCCATCAGTGATCTAAAACCAATGTTGATAAAGCCACCCACCCTCGCAGCCAATCGGTAATTGTTAGCCGGCTGTGATGACCACGGCGCTTAGAAATCTAGATGAGACATTTGTTACCTAAAATACACTGTACGGTGATCCAATAAGTTATATTTTTTTCAACTTTTACTTTTGTCTGTCAATAATTGCGTGTCATACTTATATTTTATCTTTTTTAATCTTGCAATTGTTTGACTTATTTGTACATTTTATCTCTTTGATTAATCCTATCAATTACATATCTTAATATATATATTTCTTGTGTTCGTGTGTATGTGACTGAACTCCTCCTAAACGGCTTGACCGATTTGGTTGTAACATTTTTTAATTATAAAGCGGTACGAAGTACGCTGGGACCTAGTAAGCTATATAATTATATAATGCTGATCCATAGTTTTGTCTTATTCTAGCAGTCAGGAGTGGTATGAGGGTTAGTCGTCCTGAAGCGTATTAAAATTAATCGTCACTTGCTCCGGGAAAAGAAAACATCGTGACGAAACATGATTATTTATTTAATAAGTCTCTGTAATAAATTGTTTATTAGATGAACAATGTTTTAATTGCTTTAAAAGCATAAGGTCTCTGATAAGTCAGTGTAATAAATTGTTTATCTTTATTAATGTTATAAATACGAAAGTAACTCTGTTTCTCTGTTACCTTTTCATGCTTAAGCTGCTGAATCGATATGAAATTTGTTATAGAGATATTTAGAGACCAAGCGAAGGGCATAGCATAGTTTTTATCCCGATAAAACGTTCCCATGGGATAAGTTTACCGGTATTTTGTCGTTTTCCGATTGCCACGCGGGCGAAGCCGCGAGCAGACACTTAATATAACGTTCGTAGTAAGTGTGTGAATTCTAGGAAAATGCACTTGGCCTGCAGCATAATGAATAGCCTGCATAGCATCGTCTCACATTGTTAAAGAAGATCTCAGCTGTTCAGGCAGGTGTAATAATGAAAACATACCACATCCAGTACCATCGATACTTTAGCCGTGGTGGTTCTTTAGTTGGTTTAACGAGACGTCGGGTAAACATCCACGGCAAAGGTTCGACGCTTTGTGCAATTCAATCAAAGCCTTACACTCCCGAGTTTAAATGGATACCTTTCGAATGGAGCTTCCTAATTAAAAGTTCCTGAGCTTATTGAACGTAAAATTGAATTTGTGCCAGAACACAATCGACTTGTTTAGTGTGCCTAATTACAGTCAATTAATGACTTATTATTAGGTCGTTTAGATAAAGGCAAAATGTGATCTAAGTAATATAATAATAATAAATTATAATTCTAATATTCTATAATTCTTTAAACCTTAGTATCATCATCATCGCAAACCATAACAGTCCCACTGCTGCGCACGGGTCTCCCCTCACAATGTGAGGGATACAGGCCACCCTTCACGCTGGTCTGGTTTAGTGCGGATTGACGCACTGCCCACACCTTACGGCGCGTACACATAGAACGACCGTTTTACAGGTCCGTTTAAACGTATATTTTACTAGCGTATGTAGTTGTAGGAGCCAGTTCACACACGACAGTAGTCCGGATCCAGTAAAAAATCCCACACACAACGGAAATACTGACCCGTTTTATCGGATCAACACTGAAGAACGAAAGTCCAGTAGCGTCGGATCTGTTAAAATCGGTCCTGTAAAACGGACGTTCTACGTGTACGCGCCCTTATAGAACATTATGGAGAACTGTCAAGTGTGCAGTTCCTCACGATGGTTGCCTTCACCGAACCAAGTGATAATTAAATTCTAATACGCACATATTTTTTGAAAATCAGAGGTGCGTGCAGGTTTTGAAACCGCCACCAAGTTTGGGAGTCCAACATTTAAACAACTGGGCTATCAGTGTATCATTATAATTAGTAATCCATCCATACCTCCATATATACTATAATACTGGGTATACTTTATACTTTTCTAAAGTTCATAACACAATTAAAAGTGCTTAATGAAACGTCCAATTTTAATAACAGTCCAGAATTGACTGTTTGTAAAACATTTTGCAGTAATTGACGAGAAATAAATTGAAGTGATGCGTAACCATGACATGACGTAACACCAGTTGTGCCAACGACTCCCGAAAATATTGTACCTACATCATTGTAGTAAATATCATATGTCAATGACCTACATACTCAATTTTCCTCGGTGGAATATATTTAGGGACCCGAACGTTAAAAAAAGAGGTGTCATGGGGCATTCGTTTAGAACAAAGTTCATTTTGTTTTCATGTTTATTGTGACAGGCACAATGACATAAGAACGTATACGATGGGAAATTATGGTGACATAGTCTAGTGACGGCGTCGGCACGTATAAAGACAAAGAAAATGAATATTGTATTTTAACATTACAAACATCGGATGACTGTAACTTGATCAAATTACCAAATATGGTTTCGAATGTATAGAATAACATTTAATATCAGCGTAACAAAATATTAAGCAGTGTTAGCCGTGTGGTTGAACGTTGGACTGCCGAACCGGAGGGTCCGGGTTCAAACCCCGCACGCACCACTAATTTTCAAAAATTATGTGCGTTTTAAAATTTAATATTACTTGCTTCGGTGAAGGCAAACATCGTGAGGAAACCTGCACACCTGTGAGTTCTCCATAATGTTCTCAAAGGTGTGTGAAGTCCGCCACCCCGCACTTGGCCAGCGTGGTGGACTATGGCCTGTACCCCTCACGCTGTGAGAGGAGACCCGTGCCTAGCAGTGGGACAGTTATGGGTTGTGATAATGTAACAAAATAATAATACTAGTAGGAAAGCACTATAAAAACCCATGTTTTCCTTCAATAAATATTCAGTCTAGAAGCAACGCTCTTCGTATTATTTCGCTCCCGAATTAACACATCACCCATCACCGTCACTTCAAGTATCACTAAAGGCATATCAAACTTCGATATAGCGACAACTAGACACCTTTTTGTAAAAAAGCTTGTAAAAAATGAAAGTTTACGAACTAGAATATAACATGTAAGTATATAACTACGAGTATGTTATAACTATAGGAGGGGAAACCATGAATATGTAAATATGTATGTGAAAATCAGCGTTTATAAGCGTATGAATGACAGTAGGATTTTTAACGTTATGAAGCTAGTTAGCAGTCATTTCCAGGAAATCTATTTCGGTGAAAAGCCCATAAATATGTTGCCCCCTACATCCTATACCCTATTCCCTCTTCTATCTATCTTGCTGTAAAATTGCCATTAGAAACGGTTAAGCCGTTCCAGACATAGCCTGGACAAACAGAAACACTGAAAGCACTTAAGAAAACACAGTTAATTTGAAAAAAATATTTATTTTATTTGGAAGTACATATGTATAGATTTCCGTGAAAGGCGCGTTCACGGAACGCGTTCGAACACGGAACACGTTTGTAGCATGGTAAATATTTTACATAAAATAATAAATTCAATGTTTGTTAAAAACATTATACGCCCGTAATTCAATCAGAAATATAAAGAACAATACTACCAAAAAATAATTTAACTTCAGTATAATGACGATATAAACAAAACAATTCAATTTAGTGCGATTATTAAAGGCTTTTACTCTGGGGACGAGTGAACCGTACCTTTCGGAAAGGGTTACCTTATCAAAAGTTTAATAATTCCTCGATCTGGATGGAATACACGGTACTTATAATTAAAAATATCCAGTGAGTTATTTAAAGGCTATCCATATTATTATAATTATGCCACCTTGTCTCTCAGTTCTGTGTATAGCCCAGTGATCGCTTGGACCACGGATTAACTTATGTTTATATAACGTATATTTATATATTGTAGTGAAAACTTCTTTAGTGGCGTTGTACACTTTTTGGGACGGGTAAAAAATGTTAAACTCGCGTACCTACACGTGTCCTGGGAATCGCACCCCGGACCCATTGAACGGGGCGGTCCGGCATGGTGTCCCCATACCGATCGTAGCCTGGTTGGCTATCTGCCTAAGGCCGTCAAACAATCTCTCTGATGAAGGCGACTCTGGCCGCATGCAATACGGCTCATTTGCGCGTTTGTCGGCATTAACATTAAAAAAGACCTACTGTCTGTTAACAGTATTAAAAACTAATTCTGTTAACGGCTTTGCAAACATTTGTTTTAGCGTAATGCAAATGTAATGTTAGTAATGTTTGTGCAAAAACAAACATCAAATTGTTCTCCGTATCACATGTTTGGAAGTCATTACACTCGCGCTTAAACTAATTTGTGAGTTCTCGCCGCACAGTCGTGGCGTCGTAGGTACTGTATAAACTGAGTTTATTTATCTATTTTCCAACCATAACAAGAGCTGAAACTACTACTTAAACAATGAGATATTTTAGAGATACTTTTTATTTCAAACGCAAACTCAAACTCAAATCATTTATTTGATGTACAATTAGACGTCTAATGGACGTCAAATATTTTGCATGTAAGTACCACAGTTTCGCAAAGGTGCGATATTATATATTAAATACTAGTAGAAACGGCGAAAGGAACTCCTCGGCACATCGTTTGTTTCACATGTACTTGTTTCAGGGATGAAACTTATCCTAAGGACAGACCAGACGTAGTAAGCCAGGCGGACAGGCACACACAGACAGATGAACAGACAAGCTAGCGGACAGTATGAGAGGAACAGGCTGACCAACGGTTCATTAAAATAATATAGGTAACTAAAAAAAATGGTTGCCTGTAAAGTCGGTTTTACGGGCGAAGATTTTACGTGACAACGTCTTTTTCTCGGTAGAATATTTATTGATATGAATATAATTAAATTGCGCAATAGGAACAAGGAATTGAATGAAAATAAGAATTGCACAAATTTTAACTATAGAAATATATTTTGTTTACTAAAACATTGTACATGTAAACTTAAACTTAACGCGCCGATTCAATGCGCCTAATTCTCTAGTGCTGCGCGCGCGACAGACCGATCATAGTTGAGTGGGAGAGAGACGCAAGGCATTCGGCGGGCCTCTCTCTCGTTCGGTGACTCATCGTAACGTTACCGAGCGTTACTATTTTTCATAAGTGACTCCCAGCTAACCTAATTTAAGACGTTGTCACGTCAAAAGACATAATATATAATTACGTATATTTTAAATAAAAACGCGCAAAACAATAGATTGAGCGCGCATGGTTGGCAAAAATTACCTTTGCATTGCGTGTGACCACTAAACATTTGCAAAATTGTATTTCGTTATTTTTGTTCTATTCTAAGTACCTTGTAATAGGAAACCTCAATTCTATTTTGTTATAACACAATAAGCTGAAACAAATGAATTTAGTTTGACGAAATTGTGATAAAATTGAGGCGGTAATTACGCAGATGTAGAGTATTTTAATGAGGCCACATTGCTAATATTATGCTGGTATTATTTGAAATTATCAACACGCACTCCTGCTAAGTACATATACAATAACGTTTATGAATTTTAACTAGCTGAATTTCATTGAATTGTGCGGCGGCCCAATTAAAACATTACCTTTGGTAATGACAAGTAAATTTAATTATTTTTAATGTATACGGGTACTCACGATTTCGAATTGTTTTTCCGATGTTTCGACCCAGTCTTGACTCAGTGTTTTGACTCGGTCTTGGTATTGGTCTCGCCGTGACCATGATCCATGCAACTGGGTCGAAATATCGGAAAAACAATTCGAAATCGTGAGTACCCCTACACATTAAAATGTTTAGTGTCCGCGATAATATCAGTTTAAAATTATAAATTTAATAAGATTGTTTTTATAAAGTATATAAACCTTACTTTTTAAGCGTTTAACCATCGATGAATCATAATTAGAAATATGATTCGTTGGTGCCCCGCAAAACGGCGGCATGTTTAGTTTTTACAAACACTTTTCGAAAGTCAAACTACGCCGTCACGTTAACAAATCCCTACCGTGAGTGTGAAAGAAGAAGAAGAAGCGGCAAGAAACTCCCGTGGAGTTTTCTACCTACTCCCAGTTACAGGCAACACTTAATCAAGGTCATGTCCAAGAACCAGCGTTCGAATCATATGTAACACAAGGTTGGCCCAAGCCAACCTTCCATCCATTCTCGAGACCAAACTCGAGAATGGATGCAAACCTTTATACATATAAAAATATGTGAATTTAACACGTAAAATGATCAGCAATTTTACGTACGGAGTACGAGTTTGTAGGCCCAGATTTGAAGCGACTTACCAGTTACAATTCTTTAGAGGCGACCATCTTTGTCCTCAAGGATACTAATACATCTGTGACCGAATTAGAAAAACTATTACTAACAATCACTTACTTACCTAACTATTAAGTACTTACAAGCTTCGTATAGTCATCCGGCCCTCAACTTAATAGCGCGTTTCGGGCCACGGGCTATGCTACTCCATAATGGAAAGATAATAACCGTTAATAGAAACCATTGCTATATTATTACACAATTTTAACTACGACACTGCTCGCCCGAATTTAGTTATCATTTGTGTTTTTGTCAAACTGACAGTGATATATTGTTCGTGGTAATTTTGAAACTAGTTCAGAGATATTATTATCAAAGTAAATTATTTGTAGGTCTTGAGGGTTTTTGTACAATTATTATTTGTCTAGTAACTTGTCTGTTCTACGTCTAATAAATAGCACCTAAACTCGAAATATTATAATTTATTTTATGTAAGTAGAAGCGCTAATAGCCCAGCGGATTGTGTCGACCCCAAATGATCGACCAAGTTAAGCCACAGCGGCTTCTTACGTATACTATGACCGTTGATCTGCCGCCCTGGAATTGCGGTTAGTATTCTAGGCCCTAAAACATCACACTACGTTGGATTACATGCCATGCCACTAACGTATTCGACATGCTCAGCCAAATTGCAGACCCGTTTACAAAAATAACATGTTAGAAAAACTAAGGTTATATTTTAAAATGTTCTGTTCATTTTGTAACGGCGCACAGCTATCTCGGTAACATCGTTGAGGGAAAATTTTCAGCAACACATGTAATTACGAAAATGATATAAGCAAAGTTCTGTTTAATGTAGTCAAGAGCGTTTTAGCACATGTTTAAAACAAAAGAACGTAGTCACATAATTATGCATTAAGCGTTTAGGAATAATACTCGTATTCTGTTTTCCAGGCTATCTTTACCATTTGATAAGAATAAAAGTTAAGCTGATTTTGCTCACGACGATTGCGTAGAAATGTATGCAATTATTGCTATTGCCTACCCCTTAGAGAGTGATAGAGTGGAAACCCGTGTCCAGCAGTGGGATAGTTATGGGTTGCGATGATGATGATGTTACAAGTATGATCTATTTGTCGGTTTGTTTGTTTGTTGTATGTGCCCGCTAGTCTCAAAAACGGTTAAACCGAGTTGGATGCGGTTTTTACTGTTGAGCAAAAAACTTGGGGTAACAGTTAATGTTTCTTTTATTTCAATCGGTTCACACATAAAAAAGATATAATGTCAATTTAAAAATCATGAACATTTTAAGTGAGGGCACTTATTATTTATCATGCTAATATTTTTCACCATTTATATAACAAACGTAAAGGCAAAGGGGAGGTCGTTGTAACCGCAAATTAAGCAGTTCATT
Organism: Ochlodes sylvanus; assembly: GCA_905404295.2. Taxonomy (NCBI): domain Eukaryota; kingdom Metazoa; phylum Arthropoda; class Insecta; order Lepidoptera; family Hesperiidae; genus Ochlodes; species Ochlodes sylvanus. Next base: position 8,822,145 of record FR990143.1, read on the forward strand.
TATTACCGTAACAGATGCCGCCACTTGTTACGCTTGGTGGTATTATTAATGAGCTTTAATTATTACATTATCATAGTAAGGTAACAAAAGTGTCAAGACATTAAAAAAGGTCAATTAAAATAACTGGTCATATTCGAGTCGGATTCGTACTAATAGGCAACAAGGCTCAAATGGAACCTGTTAGCGGCATAGCATTAAAACATGATAACACTCATGACTCTCATTAATGTCTGCTCCGGCCGGGAATAAAACCCGGGACCACTCGGTACTCAGACACTACTACCAACTGGGTTACGGGGTCGTCTATAAATGAGCCATTTGATAATTTAAGAGAACTCTTAAACAATTCAAGAAAACCAATATACAAAGGTTAAATATGTTCTGAAGCGAGAAAAAGATACTGAGATCAACCCAACAAAGAGCCACTCATGAATGAAGACAGGAATTCCTAAATAAGTGGTTGAATAAAAGGCAAAAATAAAATAGTTTCGGTACATCAATACGGTATAAACGCTAAGTATTTTGAGGACGCTCTCAGACGGTCGGATTGAAATAAAATTTGCGTCGATTGTACTTACCGCGAGCATCCTCGCAGTACTCGCAAAGGACCAGTCAGAGGAACGCTTAAATTGCTTAAACGGTTGGATCTAGTTCGCGATTCGTTACAGATTTTGCGTAATTGAAGTACCGGTACTTATCTGAACAATTTAACGTGAATAATTTTGAAGTTGCTTTAAAATTGCAGGACGGTTCGGTCGGAGAGGCAAAAAAATGCGGGTCTTGCGTGCTCTTTGCCTGTTAACGCATCGGTGATGCTATTATTCATTCGGATAGCTCGTTTACTTATTTATCGTCTCATCATCATCATCATCACAACCTATAACTGTCCCACTGGTGGGCAAGGGTCTCCTCTCACAATGTGTATAGGCCATAGTCCACCACGCTGGCAAAGTGCGGATTGGTGGACTTTACACACCTTTGAGAACATTATGGAGAACTCTCAGGTTCTCCTCACGATGTTTTCCTTCACCAAAGCAAGTGATAATTGTATTTCTAACATTTTTGAAAATTAGAGGTGCGTTCGGGGTTTGAATCCGTACCCCCCGGTTCGGGAGTCCAACGTTCAACCACACGGCTTGTTATTTCAGGGACAGGGACCGTTAGTGATAGTTAGTCCTGTTAGTTGTTGTTAGTTATAGTCCAGTTCGTAATTGTTAGTAAGAGTCTCGTTCTAATTCGGTCACAGATGTGTCGCTACCCTTGAGGACTGAGATAGTCGCGTCTTACCGGTGTAAAAGGTAAAAGTGTTACCGGGTGACAACAATTTTATTAATAGCATAGACAGCGACCGAGAGGGCTTGGATACAAGCAATTAGCGTCCCACTCCAGGGTACATTTTGTAAGTTACGCGAGTGGAAAACTGTCGTCCAATTTCACGCCCACTGCGTTTTTGTATGTGCAACAAAAGAAGAGATTAAAACAATTTGAAATTTATAAAAATTGTCAGTCATTTTACGGCTTTTTAAAGACTATCGTGATTGTTAGGTTTTGTAAGCACGGATTCTAAATACGCTCTCTTTATTAAAGGCTGTCATTTGGTATTAATAATGGAGGAGCCAAGTCCTTAAAAAAGTAGAAATGAACTTTTCTAGTATTCAGTTAATGAAATGTACAAGTAAAAATCTTAGAAAATACTGTAGCGCCATGTATGATGAAATGTTACCACGGAAAATGTGGCAGTTTTTTACAGAAAATGAAAAAAATTTGTAACCACTGATAAAAACTATAAAAGATACATTTTTCATCAGTGAAGAGAAGTTGGAATCTAGTAGATTATATAAGATTGCAACTTATCCATAACTTTCTATTATATCTGAGTGTGAGAAAACCCAATAAAATTGTAAGCTCCATTACACAAATATATACAAATACACATGAAGCATTTAAGGTACTTATTTAATTTTCCTTAATTTATAATATTTATCCGCATTGCATGTATTTATCAATATTTCCGGTTAAGAATATTAGTTTAGCCTAATTTGTTGCTTGCATTCAAAAAACCAACTAGAGTGAACTAAAAACAATGCAAATAAAGCTGTCTAGAGTGTATTAGGCTAAAAATTACCAAAAAAACACAATATACACATTTAGGTACTTCACATACAAACCAATTTATAATCATTACAATTATTTACGTCACTGTTTATTACTTACGTGTAAAACAACAAAAGGCATTATGCAAAATAATGTTTACGTAACTGGTTGCCACACAACACAACCGAGTTGATTGTCGTCGTAAGTCGCGTCGGGGCTTAAAGAAATTCACGCTGCGGAAATGATTATCACTGAACACAAATGAAATTTGCTCTGATGCGGAATGTGTTCCGAGGGATCCAATTTGCGCGTGCTATAAAAGAACGAGTTGTTTGAGGAAATTCGTCACATTTACCCATTCTCGCGACCGCGTTCTCCTTGATACGTGTATTAGGAAAAGGAAAGAAGACATTAACACTGCCTGTGAGATAATAATGTTTTGTTTTTGTAATTAATCAAAAAATGAGTTAGTGAGCTATTTGACGGTTAGTGGTTTCTGGCATAGTATGGACATCGTTAACACTAAAGGGATCATCGATGCGTTATATCATTTTACACGTTAACTGCGGCGATAAAACACGACGTATACCTACGTGATTCGCAACGAACGTGTTACGCGAATATATTACACAACGTAGAATATAACATATAAATAAAAATAAAATAAATAAACGCTATGATAGCTCCGGGGTTATGAGTACGTACACAAGGATTCCCTGTGTCGCGATAGGCATGATCTGCTCCACTAAATCGATTTAGTGGGGCAGATTCCACTGCGAATTTTAATGCTTTCCACTCTGCCCCACCAGTGGGGCGCCTTGGTCCCCACCAAAGTGGAATAATCCATGGACAGGTCATACCACCGGTCGAGAATCGAACCCGCTCGCTCGCTCGCTTCGTAAGCAAGGCCACTACCTACGGCTAAGGGATCGTAAGAATAAATTATTGTAACAAATAATAGCGCTTGTATCTATTATTATGAATATTTATTCGTTGACATACTATTTTATACGTTGATGACGCAATCTATGGAACCAAATTTCAGGTGTCTACCGTTTCCGTCAGATAGGGCCCTGTGACAGCCAAACAAACAGACATCAGAGGCCTTGACTTATTATTAATAAGTCAATGATCAGAGGGAGGCATAATATGGTTCCATATGTCAACAGTTGCGTACGGAACACCGTCAAGCACCTATGTTCGTGTCTGTAACTATGAGCAAGATAAAATCATCCGAGAATACCTCCTTCGTGATTTTTATTCATTTGAGTACGAAAAAACCTTTGTCATTCGTTATATTCACATATTTGGAGCACGTTACGACTCTCTAAAGTATTAAGAAAAAGCAAGACCATTTATATTCCCGAGTACAATACACGTGTTTTTTGTCCCTTTGTCATTTCGGATGCTTTCCAACCGAAGAATATAAAGCACACTGACCTAAAAGAAAAACTCAAGGCGGTGTTGTATCAACTTGAATAAATGATGTCCTCTGTACATGTCGCAGGATCCCAAACCCTTATTTTTTAGGATTCTGTACAGAAAGGAACTTTTTACCGAGCCTACGTTCGTCAGTCTGCACGGCCTTTGAAATGCTGTATTTTCTGCCCAACTTTGTGTTCGATTTAAAGTATCTACTGAATCCTTTTAACGATACCAGAACATCAATTAAAATTTACACAAATTTGTGTCATAGGGGCATGTCATGCAATTATAATATACATTGACAAAAACTAAAGAAATACGCTTTTATAATGCTAGGTGAATTATAAAAATACGTTAATATAGATTTAGTCGCTACGCTTTTAGCCGTTAAGGAATTTCCCTTGCCTGGAGTATCCGGTAAGTAATGCTTTCTATACAATTGAATTGTCATCGGAACAGAAGCAATATGTTAAATTTCAAGTCCGTAGAGTAAGAGTAAGTAATACTAATTCAGCTTGCAAGATTTGACCCTAGCATACACAATTACATACACAAACCTGTAAAAATTGAAAGTCGTGGTTTCAGTATTATTATCATTTCTTGTTATTTATTTTTCTACCTCCTCTACTAATTATTTACTGTTACAACTTATTTACTAACAAATTATTTACAACGAGCTGTGCCCGCGACTTCGTCCGCGTGGAATTTAACAAAAACATCTAAAATAAAAGTAGCCTCAGTTACTCCTTATGACATCAGCAATCTTCCAGTGAAAGTCCCGTAAAAAACGGGCCAGCCGCTCCAGAGATTAGCTCAAAGAAACATACAGACAGACAGATACGATATGATAAATATGATATTTGGACTTGATTTTATTTGAATTTCATTACAAGGAACCCTCGTTACGCATCCAATTCGCGCTGAGCGGCCTGTTGTCTTATTCATAACTAAATGAGCGGACAGAGAGGATAGAAGGAAAACAAAATTACTTATTATTCCATGTCCCCTACCAGCGGTAAACAGGTTACCTGACGAAATCTTTAACCTTATTCATTGAAGTAGGAACTGCGAGAAAAGGTCCCATACATTATTGATGAGACACAACTTTTATAGAACTTTTATTGCCGTGCAGTCGTGACACACTCTTAGTTTCATGTTTTTATTGTCAGTTAGTTAGGGTAGCTTTGAAACGGAACGAAGGTACTTGATTGTGAAGAGGAGAGGTGCGGGGTTAAGTGGATTTGTACGAGAAATGTCGTAAAAACATGTCAATGTAAGTTAGTGTGTTTTGTCACCCGAGTCTATGTCGCCGCTCACCTCAAGTGGATATATAGAATTGACTTATGATTAATTAAAAGGGTTCTAATTTTTAAAATAATAGCCGGCTAATGACTGTATGGGCCACGTGATAATGGTCATTAACGTACACATTTGTCATTGCAATGGCGTCACGGACTTATTGAGACGAGAGATGATCTGGACAAATGCAGACATCTGTGAACCGTCTTAGACCGCCATGGATATGTCCGGACTTTTAGCTTTCTGTTTGGCTTTAATCCGGCTTTTTGATTTGTCCGGATATCAAATAAACTGAATAAAAAGCATTCGGTAAGCTTTCAGTTTTTTATTACTGTCATCTCAAAAACTATTATCTTGTACTTATAACTTCGAATTTACGAGTATGTTACTCATATTTAATTTAAAACGAAAAATAGGAAACTTTCATATCGTGTTTACTGAGATCCTTGGGGATTTACCGTCTCAAAATGTTACAATTATTAATAAGCACTTTCATCACATTTATTTCAAAGTGGTTAGTGTATTAAAATGCGCACTGAAGCAGAGTTAAAAAGCTGACTTTAACATATCTCTTCCCGTCTCACAGTCGGTGGCTGTCGGAACTGAAGTGAAACGCTTCCCACGTGGAGCGACTTCATCCGGCAAATGTAATGCGGGTGAAATGAAATCGTACGTCTTTTTTCTAGCCGGCGAGATGTAAACAGATGACCGTGGGTTAAAGTTCCCGTTTCCGCGAGGGGTGCGGGGTTGGAAACAAAAGATGCTCGTTTCCTCCACAGTTCCGGGGGTGCGGGGCGCGGGGCACAATGGAAGCATTGTTTGTGCCCGGTGACAGGAAAAACTCCGACCTCCGTGTTTCTGTGAATTTTTTATTTCTCTCTATTCATTCTTTCCGAGGTTTTTTCTTATTGCCAGTAAGCTCCTTTGACTACGTCACGGTGAAATCAAAGTCGTTTGTGGAGCTCTCGTGTTGGAAGATTTTTCGATTGCAAATAGGATTGGAGCGGTGCGGGATTTGCGCGTTGACGCCTTATTTACAAATTTATCGGGGAATATATTCCTGTTTCGTAACGTATGGCTTGCCGTAAACTATAGTGTAAAGAGCGCGGTAGGGATAACATTATTTGTATACAGGTTGATGTAAATATAAACGTTTACACACTCATACCCCAGCACTAGAATTGTTTGTTTCGCCGGGGGGCATGAACAGCACTCATAAATATCTGCCCAAGTCGGTAATCAAACCCGGGATCTCTCGTTCCGCTGGCAAGGTACGGTAGGGTCAAGGTAGGTACTACGGTGTCCTTTCCATCCGGTCTGGGCTGGCAACCATTGCGTCATACGAGTCGTAAAAATATTTTTGTATTATTATTTTACGCTAAAATTTCATCGTGTATAAAATTGCACTGCGACTCAACGATGAAATACACTGGCTAAGCCGGTGGACGGTTGTATATCCGGACTCCCCTCAGACCCTTTCCGGCCGCCTCAGGACTCCTTATTTACCCGTTTTTCCTTATCAAACCGGTCCATTCGCTACACATTACCAGGACCCGGTGCTATAGATTTCTACTTAGTATCACGGAGTCTCGGTCGACGTCAGCTATATCTTTAATTAAGGACGTGGGTTCCGTACCGTCGAAGTACCTACGTTACGTATACAAATAAACCGTCTCAATATTGAAAGTGTTGGCTGAGAGCTGGATAAATACGCTTAAAAGGATCCGTAGCCGTCTAATGGATATTGAGAAACATTTTGTGTGGAGTGTACTCTATCACGGTTAGAAGTGGGTATCGCTATGACACTATAATAATTCATCCCTTTGATATCGATATTGGCACCTGAATTTACGGTTTGTATCGGAATGTAAATAAAGGTTATATTGTCTTATACCAGGTGATTTTTCGTCACTTGACATATTAATAGGGGGTAGGTACTCAGTCTTCGATTCTCATTCCAAAGATGTAATTCATTCCAAATTAAAAAGGGTGCTTAAAATTTGACGTACTAAAGTGAGGTCAGTAATCCTACCCGCCGTCCGCCCGTATCGCAGACTGCTGTGTTTCGGGCGTTTGCACACCGTGTCCATACATTCCGAGTATTTTTAGATAATTTTGATTGCCATTTTTTAAATAATTATCGTGTAGAATTTTGACTTTATATTTTTAATCATTACCTATGACCATGTTCTTTCATGTCCTCGAGTATGTCAAGTGAAAAAAAAAAAATCTCCTGTAGTATCTTTAAGACCGATTTCTTAGTTATGAAATACACATTATATATACATATCGTGATACCCGTATCGCGTACCCGTATCGTAAATAAAATGTGTACAATCAGAGTTGAGTTAAGTTTAAAATCATAAGATTTGCGTGTATTAAGCCACTAAATGCACTTGATGTTTGAGTTTCTATATTTACCTTTTGCAATTCGAATACACGTGTGGGGCATTCAGTTTTTACGTCGCTAATGGTGTCGATGGAACTTCCACTTTACTTCCAATTAACGTCTAAACGTCGAGAGCAAAGTTGTTCTTAGGGCACGATTACATTGGCACATCACGATGATGCGACGACGACATCGACTCATTTTTATTTTTACGTTATCGAATTTAAGGTGTTTCTTCATTTTTTGGGAACGGCATAATTAAGTACTACTCTACATATAGCCTGATAATGTTACCTAATTTAATTATGGTAGGTACTCACGATTTTTAAGCCGATATTTTGACCCAGTTGCATAGATCGTGGGTACGGCTAAAGTACGTTCCACGCAACTGGGTCGAAATAACAGTGTAGTAACAGTGTATATTTACATCTTTGAGGCATTGTTAATTCCAATTTTATTAATGACGTCTTTCAAAGATTTTTCTTCATTTAACTGAAAGTAATATAAAAGTCCTACACAGGTACTAAGTAATATTAGTTAAATTGTTTTGTTTCTAAAATCGTCAATGTTATTGTCACCAGTGAAGACACACCCTTAAGCTGTTCGTTAGTAGGGTATAAAGGGCTCTATCGCTAAGTCCAAGCCAACCTTTTCAGCTCGTGGTGCACTCTGCTAAACAACGGATGCGGCCACCTCGCAGGTGTACATGGGCAACGAAGCCCATTGCGATGGTCTGTCTACTTGTTTGTTGACTATAATGTATGTATTGAGTCTATAATATATTATATAGACTATAATAATGTATAATGGAGTCGGTCGTTGGTAGCTGATCAGCTGGATCGATGAAATGAAGAAAATTGCGGGAAAGTGTGCTATTTTAAAGTCGTCAGACTCGTCAGGATGGATGATGCTTTTAAGGTTTATCCCTTAAAGTAAATAAATTTCTAAATGCTGATAATTATGTGGAACAATGTGAACCATGACATTTAAAAAACGGCTAAGTTCGAGTCAGACAGAGTTCCGTATTATTGTGCAATTTATTTCATATAGGTACATTATTAAAAAAGTGTTGTGTTGAGTTGCTAAGACATCTAGGAGTGGACAGAATTTTATTATAAGTTTAGTAAAAATATGTCTGTTGTATTAGAACCATTTAATGTCAGTTATTTTTTATTTTTAGTATTAATTGTAAAAGCGGCTGTAACGTGCATTCTGTGAAAATTTTAGGTGTCTACCTACTTCCATTCAAAAGATAGAGTTCTATGACAGAAAGACAGACAGCGGAGGAATATTAATAGGGTTCCGTTGTTAACCTTTTGGTTACAGAACCCTAAAAACGCATTCGTCAGTGTACAGTCAGTGACAAAGGTAGACAATTAAAATCACATGCCAATAGTATTCAATAAACTGATTACATGAGTTGTCAGTGCTGCATGTTCGGAAATAAAGGATCATTTAAAATACCATAATGAGAGAATAATTTTATTGAATCACATACTAATAGGTATTGTGTACGTTATGCAGTCGTTTGTTATTGGGATTCGGATTGTAATTACATTTACTAACGATGCTAGCCTAATTATTTGAATGTCATACTTTCAACTGAGACAGCTAGATTCGATTTATGCACCGTTTATGTGCTAATGTTGTCACGATGTCTTCCGCCATCGAAAGTTAACCGAACAAAAATGAGGCGAAGAGAAAAGTTGTGACAACTTGCACAGATTGTGACAATCAGCGCCCCTCATTCGAACAACAAACACAAGTAACAAAATTTATGATGCTGCCTGTACTAAGTATTCTAAAATTTACGAGTTATAATATTAAAACTGTGTCCTCTCAACTCCACCTGAGGCGATTCCATATCCGGAATATTGAAGTCCGTACTTTATATTATTACCTTTACTGCAAGAAATATGTTTAGTAGCCTTCATATCCCGAGCAGACTGTATATCCGGGGAGGTTCACCCCCTCCCAACCCGCCCGCCGATTTCCAATGGATTCCCCATTTCTCACTCGTTTTTTCGCTCCTTGTCCCCACTCATGTGGAACGCGTTACGTAGGTGTACACTTGTAATACAATTTGCTTCATAAATACTTACTCTTTTGAAAATCGATGGGCGCGAGATTGATGATAGCGTAATTCTCCTTTGAAATGTAAATCTGAGATGTCGTTAAACGTTGGCGTTGGGAATATCGCTGTAATATATTTTTTATTGTACTTCTAATATGTATGTACACTCATACCCCCGCATTAAGGATCCCTGTGTCACGGGTGGCATGGTCAACACAAATAACATGCCAAACACCCATGACCCGTCAAAAAAATTTATCTGTCACATAGATATCTGCCCCGGCCGGGGAAAGAACCCGTAACTCTACGCCTCGTGGACCGGGTACTACGCACTAGGCAACGGAGGTGTAAAGTGTAATTTATGTATTATCAGCGTCGCCAGAACTGTCCCACTGTTGGGCTGGGGTCTTCTCTTAGTCCACTATACTGGCTGAGTGCTAATTGGTAGTCCTGACTGACATATAAGAATGTGGTGTTGGAGAACTTTCGCGTATTAAGATTTCCTGACGATGTTTTCTTTCGCTGAAGTAATTGACGAAAATACGCACATTACTTTAAATAAATCTAATAACACTCAGTAATAATAATGCTCAGTAGAGGGCTATTAATGGGTTGAAGCCATAATAACCACTTTTATGCCTTAACCCATTAACTTTTTATACTAACTAGTATACGTATGGGTTAAATCTTGCAACAATTTTTTTAATATCTTCCGTTTCACCGATTGGCCAGAAATTTTTAATAATTAAGTTATTTTATTATCAATGCAATATTACGACAATTGAGCTGATCTGAAATTTTATCCGGTTGCTCGCCATAGGAGCGCTTTAACAATATTAAAATGGTTTTTATTAAATTATTTATTGCATTAATTATGTCACTCGGTAGTGTATGTTATCAACATGAAAGCTACTTTTACAAAAGATTTACGCAGCTGCACTTAGAAACACTCAAGCTTGGTCAACATTAACCAACCTTGTTCTGCAGTATATTAAAGAAGCTGTATCCGCAGTAGGCATTGGCCTAGAACATTTTTCCGGAAATTCATTGTAATCTATATCTAGGCATATAAAAATGAATCCTTATTTCCCTTAGTCACGGCATCACGCGTGAACGGCTGGACTGATCGCTAATTCTTTTTTGTTGTGTTTGTTATTGTTAGGAGAAGGTTCTTATGAAAGAAAGAAATAAGAAAATTGCGCGGAAAATTTGAAATTTTAAGAATATTTAACCACCATATTGAATTTTCTAGTTTAACCTTAGCGCTTTTGACAATATAATTATATTTTTTCAATATTCACGGTTCAGGCAGGACAACGTCTGTCGGGTCAGTTAGTCCATACCTACTTATATTATAAATGCGAAAGAAACTGTCTGTCTGTCTGTCTGCTACCCTTTCACGCTTAATCCGCTGAACCGATTTAGATTAAATTTGGTATGGAGATAGATTGAGACCAGGGAAAGAGCATAGGATAGTTTTTATCTCGATAACACGTTCCTTGGGGTAATTATAACGATATTTTGTCGTTTTCCGTCTTTCACGCAGGCGAAGCCGCGAGCAAACACTAGTCGTGAGCTAGCTTATTAATATTGATCATTATTAAATTAGTACGTAACTTAACGTCAACACTGTGAACTAATTTATTGTTCCTAACTTACTTTCAGCAGGCGTTTCGAAGTTTGTTCTATATTTAATTTAATCCTTTTACGATACAGTTTTACCAACTGAAATTTGTAGATAAAGAAAAAATTAAATAATAAATCTTTTTCTTTCACAATAAAAGAAAATTAATCCATGTTTAACATAAAATTCTTTTGAACTTTTATATTATAAGAACAAATTAGAAGGTGAAATACGAATCTCATAAAATACGACCGGGTATTCTATTACACTTCGCAGAAATGTAAAGGAAAGCAATTCTAGTAAAGTTTACCGTTTCCGCCGGCCGGATATCGATTCCTGAGATTCGTATTTTATTGTATGGAAAATAGATGCTCCCGCTGAATGTAATGACGAGATACTTTGAAATATTTTCCCTTTGAGCGTTGATGCATTTGAAAGGAACATAATGATTTTGATTGTCGGCAACAATTACCGCAAATGCGAGTACTCTTAACAACATCCCAGTTAAATGTGCGGTTCTCGTCTCGTGCCCACGTCAATTATTGGAGCGTTGTTCATGTGTTTTTTGTTTCTGCAGCGGTACTCTCGCCGGGCCCGCATTGTTCCTGCTCGCGAGAGTTGCGCCCCCAACCACCTCAACTGCCTCCGTTCCAAATAAAACGGTTCGTATTTTTCATTGTTGCTTTAAAGCCTTATAGTTTTTGCTTTATTTGTACGCTTTGTACCTTCGGGTGGAAAATAAAACCCCGAAGACGATGCTCTGTTTTAGCTGCGTTTAATGGTATCTGTTGATGTTTTAGTAGATTTTTTTTAGTTGTAGTCCTGTTTACAACTAGAACAGCATTTATTAAGAATTTTATCAGTGGTATTTACAAGTGATATTATGTTAATAGGATTATAGTATAATATAATAGGAGGATATATCTATATTATATTTTAAGTTCTGTAATTTTTACAGCTTCAAAGCTCACATTAATATTTGTATCTAATCATTCAATGGCTTTTACCGAGTGTTATTTTTTTATTACGGTCACGTTCATTGTTTTAAATGCTGTTTACGAATACGTACTTTGTTTTTTCTCTTGTAACATTTCACTATTGAGTTCTGATGAGCAGTTTAATTTAATCTTTATTAAGTATTTCATTGTACGTGTTATGGCATGTTCACTGTTTATTTAATGTAGTGTGTGTAAGTAATAACAACAAACGCTCACACACTCATATTCCGCACTAAGATTCCCTTGTGTAAGTGTGGGTGGCATTGGCTATATTATCATCAACTAGCTAGCAGCTACGAATACGTCAATGGGTTGGTTAGGTGTTTTTACGTGAAATACAAAAACATTAAGCAGCCTTATACACACATGTCAAAAACATATTTCAATAAAACCTTTTATTATGTACAATTCGCTTTCACACATGTTTGGCAAAGGGACCGGGAGGGTTCTACATACAAACGGAAGGTTTTTCCAGGCCCTCGTTAACGTTTTGTGAAGAACCTCGCAAAGGTTATCCCTTTATACCTTCACTTAACTTCTAATGTAGATTTAGGGTTGATTGATCAACGTATACCTAACATGGAGTTTGCCGTTACCGAAGGCTTCATTGACATGTTAAAAAGAGAAGATGTAACAAGCGGGTTTGCTCATAAATGATTAGTTCGCAACGCGTTGGCAACCTTGTTAACAATGAAAATAGGTAGCATGCCCAATGGATAGATATAACACATATCCTTGATTTTCTGATTAAAATAAAACATATGATAATGTAATAAATAAATGTAATATTAGGTTTACTAAAACTTCCAAGTAAAATCAGCATTCAAATCGATTAGAATGTTTCGTAGATTAACCGTAACAAACGAACGGACAAACCGATAAACAGACAAAAATCCTACGCGACTTGCACTTAGCACTTTTATTCCACCTTAACAAGTCGAAGTGTTGGAATTTATTATGCTGTAATTCCATTACTGCACCCCTCGTCTTCAGATCTAGTACCGGAAGTGCGCTAAGTAATGAAGAACTAACTCATTAACTTTTAACATGCTGCTAATGTTAATGCATCTACCTTTCAAAGTAACAGTATACACTGTGCAATACCTTAATTAATTACCTAAATTGCAAAATTTTATGTCCATGCAAGAGGTCTTTGCACAATTACATACTTACAAATGATGTACCTACTTACGCACATAAATTCTCAAACACACATTAACACACGCAATAAAAGTCCAACAGGACTCAGATTCAAGTCATAAATTGAAATTGGAGCTTTATTTCGTGTAACTTACGGTCGAATTTTGGACTGAACAGAGTTGGCCATAGTTATACAATGGCTCAATCGAGCGTGGATCAGTTCTTTCAAGTAAATGTTGAAAATTCAACCGTTAGGAATACGATATACGAGTAAAACTCATATTTCAATCAATGGTTCTCATCATATTTCAATGCTTTTGAAATATGAGTTTTACTCGTAATGAGTTGAATCGGAGTCGAGTCGGAGTTGAGTTGATGTAATGTGCGTAGAACTTTATCCATATTCGGGTTTTTCGATTTGCAGAGATGACTTGACTTTTGGAAATTAATAGTGTACTCTTACTTATTAGTCATGGACATTTTAGTAGTAGGAGCGTAGTGTAGGCATACTTCAATAACACACAATTTAAGAGAAAATAATATTATGTACTGTCACATAAATGTTTGACCCGGCTTGGATTGAGTCTGGAACACTTGGTACGCAAAGTCATTATAAAACCTCTACCCTGAAGTCGACACTACTTGTACGCAAGTAAGTAAAACCAACTATAAATTCGAAAAAACCTAACGTAAGCACTTGATTTATTTATAAAATGCAGTTTTCAGTGTTTGAAAAATTGAGGCAATGCAAAGTGAATTCAGGCACTCGAAGCAAACAATTTCGTATGCGTCTATAGCTGTATTTCAAAATTGAAGTTGGCGTTAACTGAAAATTCTGTTTAATGCAGCCGTTCAATCCTGAAACCATTTACATGTGCAAATACGAATTGCTTTGCAGAATATGGTGGAGTACTTTGAGCTGGCTGTGTGAGTTAGACACAGACTTTAAGCTTTGCTTCTCCTTTTTTTATTGATAAAAATTATATGAATGAAAGAAAGAAACGTAGAAAAAGTTTTTGCTTACTTTGTTTTGTTAAAGTGATAATAGGTATTGGCGTCGATATATAAAATAAAAATAAATGAAAGAAAAATTAATGTAAAATTTAAAGATAATAAAAAATACCTTATTAAACCCACTTCTCCAAATTAATATAACATTACAGTCATGTCTATTTCTAACTGAAATGAAGACAAAAGTAACGCAGGAGAATTTGTGAACAAAAATATAACACACACCTGCATAAATATAATTATGTAGGTATATAATAGTATACATATTTTCATATGTACACCACTCCAAGTATTAATGTGAATGAAATTACAATAAAAATATAATTCATAACAAAACCATACCAAATTTGATGAATATAGGTCACGGGTAATGCGTACACTGGTGGTTGTGCAACCAATTAATTTCAATAGTGTTTCAATAATCGAATCCTTCAGTATGAACATTTCCACAGAACTAGTGCGCAATTTAATTTACTTCACGAGCGATGGAAAATGTAGCGGCGTAAATATTAAATTATGACTAACTATTGAGTTTAATAATAATGGCTTGTCATCAATAAATATTTAACTAAGTTTTTAACTCCAATCGATTAAAATTATTGTTATTCTTTCGGGCTTAGGTTTGGCGAGAACAGTTTTTATTTATGACATGTAATACTTTTTATATAAGTATATAGTATACAAAAAATAAGATGAACTATTTGATATTAAGTGGTCGCATACAACATAAAAAATACGATAATAAAATAGTAATAAACAACGTGCATCATTAAAAATGTATCCTTACGCCCAAGTTAAACCTCCAAACATCCCTTTGCGTTTGATTTAAGATAAGGAGGGAAACCTCGTGGTAAAAGATAAAAATACAGGGATATCAAATAATATTTATCGCGTATATAAACAGTGTTACGACGCAGAAGCATCATTTATAAATGGCGGCTCCTATAATGATGGCGTTCCACCAGCTGTACGTTGTATATAAATATGTATGGGGGACGTCGGCTATAAATTACAATAACTTACCTGGTACCTCTATTCATCATTATTTTTGTCTTTTACTATGATATGTTTCTTATTTGAAATTTCATGTCTTTAACAGCCGTAAAGGAGCTGACAGGCCTGATGCTAAGTGGTCGCCCATGGCCATCTAACCCACCTTCGCCCATGGCCATCTAACACTAAAGGCAACTGATGCGTGTCTGGCGAAGAACTTCTTTCTTTCTGAAAGAAGGTATTGGCTCTCAAGTACCTTGCTTGATAGTAATTAATCATGTTTAAATTCATTAACACAGGCCCTTTGTTTTTGATAATCATCTACCATGTCCATATTTTTTAATTTTTTCGTGGCAACCCTGCTCGAAACATACCTACCAACGTTTTCAGTTCAAATAGGTACCTACGTGTGTCGGTTCGTGACGTTGAAAAATGGCTGCTCCCAAAACATCGTTTGGTACCGAGCACATTTTGCATGGCCAGTTAAACTTTTGTCAGGATATTGAATTTTCACTAGGCTTCAAGTAATCACTTTATACAGTGTTTTTGAAGCTCTGTACATGAGTTGGGATTTAAGCGGTGCAAACTGGTTTTCTTGACATCTTGAGTTGGTAACTAGATAGATGTAATTACATCATAATGCATAAATACCCGGATTAGTTCGCAATAAATTTGAAATATATCTATAATATTTTCAGAGGTTATTTTATATATCGAATCGACCCAAATGCATGAATCATGGTCACTCGACAACGGTATAAATAATAAAAATCGTGAGTACCCGTTACAGGTAAATTTTAAGTGTCCGCGATGATAAATTTTGAAAATAAGCGTGAAGTATGCCAATCCTTACTTGGTCACCATGGTGTGTAACCCTCACAAAATGATAGCAAACCCGAGGAGTTAGTTTGAGAAAGATTTTTGTAATTGAACCGTGGAACAACACACAGCAACAAAACTAATTTATTTCTCATAGCGCCATCCGTAGCTGGAAATGTCTACCATGTCAAGGGCAAGTCTAAAAGAACCGAGACAATGGGTGTTCCAGTGCATCGCTGTTATCTAGGTCTAACCTAATTTTACCAACAAGTAGGTTAAGTTCTATCAATAGCTACATTTTGATTCTTGTTGCTATGAGAATAGTGTGATTTTTAGGCGCTTATTATGAGAAATCTGACACATCCGTTATTAATTTTCGGGTATAAGGGGTGGACCCCTTATACCCGAAAATCTAACTTCATGTGAAAGCCAACTTTTCTTGCTCACAGTGCACTCCTTTTTTATTTAACTCTCTTTATTTAAGTACTCCTTTATTTAACTGACCACAAATGAGCATACCTTCTGATGATAAGTCGCCGCTGTCCATGGATATGAATAGCCTAAAGACGTATTCGATGCAGGCCGACCAAAATACGTAATATAAAAATTCTAGGTCGATTTCAGGGGGAAGGGAGTAACTAGCTAACGTAGTTAAAAGTTTGCTCGTGCGTTATTAACGCCGAAATTAAACTGACTGATACAGAGCCCAGGTACCTCCAATTAGAGGGACCAGACGCCATAGACCCGTTGTGCAGCACAGTTCGAGCAGTGTGCCTTGCCTTGGATCTATGATGGATGGAATCCCTTAATCCTAAATGAAGAAAATATAAATTAACCTTTATTACAAGTGTAGCATCTGAATAAATATTGTATATTACAAAAGAAATGAGAAAAAAGTTGAGAAAAAAGGTATTTCCTCCGAGGGAATAAGTAGAATCCCCAGAGCAGCGAACAATTTTATATTAGAATCCTTAGCGAAGTGGGATAAGATAGAGGCTGTGTTTTATTAGTTATAAACTATATTGACTGCTTGAAAATAATGTACACTAGAGTAATTAGTATGCAAGCTTCAAATGATTTGCGGTCTACTATAATGCACAGGTCTGTCCTCCTGGCGCTTAAAGAGCCTAGAGAGCCTAGAAGCCTAATGAAAAGCTAGAGGCCTAGGAAGAGCCCATAGGCCCAGAGAGAACCTAGGTAAAGCGTAGAAGTCTAGTGAGAGCCTAAAATGAGCAGAACCCAGGATCCTTATTCAGAAGACAGCGTTACTATTCAATTTAATAGCTGGTTTTGTCTGTGTATTATAACTTCAAACATTTTTTGCAGTATATTTCGTATTTTCGATTTATGTTTCGATTGTGTTAAATGAATTTTAGTATTTCGCGAGCGCATCCATTCAGTCTCGAACACCTACCATGAGTCATTGTTCGTAACTACTGCTAACATCATTGTACAGAAAAACAAAGTATTTGCGTCCATTCGTTCTATTTTTGTTACGAGTTTTTTAGTACAATCAGTTTTACGTAGTTTTAGTTAATTTTGTATTTGTGTTTTAAATGTTACTATTAAACAAATTTTGGAAACTGTGTCCCCCTCACGCCCAGCAGTGGGACAGTTATAGGTTGTGATGATGATGATCGTACGTATTATTATGGCTCTTATATAATTGTCTACATCAGTCGTAAATCAAATCAAGGACTCCCAGTTTTTTCATCTATAAATTGTACTTCTCAAAATGAGACGTTATAACTATTTCACTTTTTGAATTTTGAATTGAACTTTTTGAATTGAAGCAGTGATAGCCGTGTGGTTGAACGTTGGACTGCCGACCCGGAGGGTCCGGGTTCAAACTCCGCACGCACCACTAATTTTCAAAAATTATGTGCGTATTAATATTTAATTATCACTTGCTTCGGTGAAGGAAATCATCGTGAGGAAACCTGCACCTGGGAGTTCTCCATAATGTTCTCAAAGGTGTGTGAAGTCCACCAATCCGCACTTGCCCAGCGTGGTGGACTATGGCCTATACCCCTCACACTGTGAGAGGAGACCCGTGCCCAGTAGTGAGACAGTTATGGGTTGTAATGATGATGATGATGATGAACTATTTCACACATTAATTATAATTTGTAGTAAATACTCGTATACTGTAACTTTGTAGAAAATAGACAGTACAAACCGCAGCAAAAAGCTAAATAATGCTCGTGTATTTACGAAACGCAAGACCCGTTTCGTGGCAACAATAGTTAGGGTAATGGTACATTTACGTACTGTTTTCGGATGGAGCCGTGTACTCGTAATTACGGCGCGGGAGGTACAATCAGCAGTTGCGGGAGATCACAACAAACCAACCTCTGGGCTTAGTTAGTGGTACGGGGTACAGATATATAATGACTATAAATGCGTTGCGTTCATATAACGCGAATTGCACTTTTGGATCCGCTCTGATGACTATTGTAACTATGGATGAGACAGATAATTACGGAACATGTGAGATAGAAAGAGATACCTACACGAAAAGTACGCCAATTGGCCGAAGTTAACTGACCCGCTTTTCACGTGCTTGTGACATATCTACTAATCTTTTACATATAATTACAGGTAAATATGGCAACGGAATAAAGCGTTTTTTTATCGCATATATAATATATTCTATTGTATAATATGTATATACTGCACATTCTATGGTATAATATTCTATTTGATTAACAATATAATACAAATGCAATTTACATGTACTTATTTCAATTTTATCGAAAGGGACTGAGAAAAGATTCTTGTTATTTTGTTTTTTTACCGTAAAGTGCTGAATTAGAGCTTTTTATTACCTCTATCTAGTATAACTTTTCTGATTTCTAATTCTGACATCTGGCGTCAATAGAGTTGCGATGAAATGGGGTGTCCATTTGTAAGTGTCATCAACTCGACAACATTCAAAACCGAACTCGACGTAACTGAAAACAACTTGTTACACGGCACATATGGCAGGTACAGTACAGTTAATTACTCGGAATCCATTACCGCGGTCATATTGTTTTGATTGAGGTATCAGTTACTTCCCAAAATTAATTCGTAATTATATCTGTTTTAATTATTTTTTTCAACCATTGGCCCGTTGCCTACTATTTTTTATTTATTTATAAGGTTCGCCAACAGCTGTTATACGAAATACCACCTAAGCACTATACTACATGTACAGCTTATAATAGGCAAACACCGCATTGAGCACGCGCACTCCTCATGATTAAGGGGTTAGTCGCCACCCATGTGTTGGAACTTTTATGCCACCTCAAGGTCTCCGACGTGGCTTAACGATTGTTGTCTAACGGTAACAACCGTGACTGACGGCTTAACGAGGCTCCTCTGAATGTTTATCAGCTATTTACATAAAAACAAACCTACCTACTGCAGCATGATTTAAGTTAAAATTTACCAACGCCAGTCATTAAATATTTTATGACCTTAGCTTAAAAGCGTTGTCTAATGAAGCAAAGTAAAAAAAGCTATCCCGAGGGTATCTTTTTATTTATATGGATATTAATATTTTTTGTCTTAACACTCTATAAATCGATTTTCAGAGAAAGCTTTTATCATTAAGACAGTCTTTTGTTTTTATACGTTGAATGATACAATTAATCATCAATTAATAATCAAATTTTTAACAAAAAAAGTCGACTTCAATTATGGACTGATTTTGCAATGTTAATGTTATCAAATTCATTAACTGAAAAATACTGGTCAGATATTATATATAGAAAAAAATACACAAAAAATACAGTCAAATTGAGAACCTTCTTTTTTTGAAGTCGGTTTAAA
The DNA here is from genome assembly GCA_905404295.2 of Ochlodes sylvanus. Taxonomy (NCBI): domain Eukaryota; kingdom Metazoa; phylum Arthropoda; class Insecta; order Lepidoptera; family Hesperiidae; genus Ochlodes; species Ochlodes sylvanus. Next base: position 8,841,827 of record FR990143.1, read on the forward strand.
AGTCTTAAACTAAACACAGGCGTGATTGTGTGCACGTTTAAGCGATGTGTTAATACAGGAGAAGAATGCTCGGAGAAGTAATTACGTCACAGGAGGCTCAATCAACACGTGCACGGTTGTACAAACAGACTCGCCTCGGGAGACCCAGTGGGGCCGACCGGCGGTGTAATTGCTGTTTGCCGATACAACCTCTGCACGCTCCATTGACACTTCACTATGGAACGCTTACTGGTGAACGACTTCGGTAATGAAGTTATTCGACAGCGCGTTTATGATCAATTGTCAAATGTTCAGTGCGTATGCACTTGATAGTCAGTTTTATAGGCTTCAGCTGCACCGGACTGCGACTCGCACTTCATGTACTTTGTATAATGTTCTGGTCGGTTCTATTCTATCCTATCTTAATCTATCTTATTCTATCCTACTCTATGCTATGATTTTATATTCATCACCATCTTCCTGCTCTTTTTATATCATCTCTCACGCAATCCATCCATCTTTTTTTTGGCCGTCCTCGTCCGCTTCATCCATCCACATTCACTATTTTTGTCACTTGCTTTTCCTCTCGCCTCATCACATGCCTATACCACGACATTCGGCTCCCTTTCAATTTTTCTGTTACATCACTTAGTAAGTATTTATAAAGTTTTGCAGCTCAAAGAACGTTTGAACGTGGCTACTATATTATATATTATGTGCATTGTATAACTCTTTGCTACAAATTTATCTTGTAGCAAAGAGTTGTACTTAAAAGTACCTACGCAATCGATACATAATATTATAAAGATATATTTTTCACTTTAATATATTGTAATAAGAGCACAATTGGCGTGTCAAATAACATTGCGGGCATCATTAAATATTCATAGTAATTCCCGTCCGTATCATCGATCATCGGCTGTCGATACGCGACAGGTTCCCTGCATGCCAGACTCACGGTATTGAATCACTAAATTGAATGAAATTTTAAACCCCCCGTGAGAAAATATTGGAAATTTGTGTATGGAGAACGTTGGTGAAAGACGTATACTAAGTTTATTGAAAGAAAGTAATGTGTGATGAATATCGCTAGAGTCGTGAACATAAGTGTTATGAATGTTCATGGATGACATCTCAGATGATCGATGAGCAAATTAGATTACGAGCGGGATATAAAAGAGCGTTAGTAGTTAGTTGAAATAAATAAACCCTAACAATCTTATACCCCTACAAGCCTATATCCGCGGCTTCGCCCGCCATAAATCCCTAAATATATAACAGTTGATAAAATCAGAGAACTTTCGTACTAAGTTTGCGCCCCCCTTTTACCTCCTTAAGGGATGATTTTCGAAAAAATATTTTAAACATGTTTCATAACTTTCAAAGAAATACCTTCATACTGAATTTCATTCAAATACCCTCAAAAACGGCAAAGTTTCATATTAACTTTGCACCCCCGTTTTACCCCTTTAGGGGGTGAATTTTCAAAAATCTTTCTTAGTGCTCCCCTACGTTATAAAAGGAACCCCCGTGCAAAATTTCAACTTTCTAACCCTTATAGTTTAGGCCCTGCGTTGATATGTCAGTCAGTCAGTCAGTCAGCTTCTCCTTTTATATATATAGATAGAAGATAGATGTACTAGAATTCCCTGTGTGTATATGTGTTGTTCATGCCACCCGCATGGACAACACAAAAAGCCGAATAACACATCACTAACCACGACCCGAGAACAAACATTTATCGGTCACATAAATATGTGCCCCGAGAAACGAACCCGGGGCCTCGCGCTTCATACCATGTCGCTTCCACTACCAACTCGTCAGCCCCCGGTAAACATTTAAAACATTTAAAGATAAAAGTTTAAGCGATAATTGGCTTGGTGTCAATTTAGTTTTTCCCAAATAAAAGCGATAGCGTAGAAAATTGCTCTTTATTTATAAAGTCCTTTGAAATAAAAGTGGAATGGCAACGTGCCGTGCTTTTCTAACGAGTTACATGTTTTTATGCCCATTCGGTTTTATCAGTCTAGACTCATTAGTATCCACTGAACACGTAGAAAGGTCTACTCTAAGCTCACATTAACATTTTAATGAATTAGCCATTTACGATGAACATTTGAATAAAGTTGGTCATTATGTGTGTGCGTTATTACTAAGCTTTTGGTATGTTAAATGACAATAGGCTAGTTGACTAATTTTGAAAAACTAAATCATAGTTTGCCAAATGGTCTAATTTAACTGAAATATTAATATTTCAGTAAAATACTAACTGTAACATATTTTATTTTATATTTTCATGAACTATTTGACGTTTCCGTCAAATAACGTGTCAAACTGTCATGGCGACTCGTGTGACGTCATATGTTGGAAAACGAAGAGCTGTTTGGTTGAGCGGAAAGACCAAAATGCTGTGGCAAGTTTGTTTAGTTTTGCAACGTTTGACGTCACGCGCCGTATTGGCGTTCGCTGTCACGTGACTAGTGACTGTAATTTCGGGATTTTATTTCTCAAATATACCGTAAAATGGGGCTTTTTGCAAGTCACGAGGCTATTTGGAATTTCCGAAATAAAAGATTTGGTCACGTGTAATTATTTATTAAGGAATAGTATGAATTATGTTTTACCACCTGTCAACACAGCGACAATTAATCTCAATGTCACAATTGAATTTTGGAGATTATTGGCGATAAACAGCGAGCAGTTTAAAATTTAAAAAGTCTCGAAATTTTGATGTATTTCGTAGTTGCATAACTTTCGTCTGGTATACAAAGTCTAGACAGGTGTGTACAAAGTGAAATAGACTAAGAAATTGTGTGTTTAATGCGCATTTCAGTGAGTCTACTTGCTCTTTTTTTATCACTTACGAAATCCCATAAATTTTCTGTTTTTCGAAATGGGGCTTTTTGGTTGCTGTTTTGGGGCTACTTGGAATTGAGTGTTTCATAAGGCATAAGTTAAGGGGAAGATCTTTTTCAGCACTCTACAATTAACAAATTAATTTGATAAAAATAAGTCTTAAATCTGAGAGTAATTATTCGTCTTATTTAGTAAATATTTGAAAAAAAGTAGTAGAATAACATTGAGAAACTGTGAACAGTAATTAAAAATAAAATTATTGAAATGTAATTTGGAAGTAGTTTCTTTTGAATTATACATTTATTAAATCTGATAAAACAATCAGGTCAATGTATGTAATACATACCTACATGTATTCGATCAGGATTTTTTCCCGTGAGGTTAACACGCTGGATCACCGTTACAAGGGTCCTGGGTTCGATTCCCAGCGAGGCGGAAATTTGTATGATGAGTTTAAATTTCCATTCTTGGTCTGGGTGTGTGTGTTCTTGTCTTGTGTGTTGTCCATGGCACCAACGACACAGGTAATCCTAGTGTGGGGTATGAGTGTGTAGCGTTATAAAAAAATTGTATGTAAAGTTCTCTCATATTTATTTTTTTGTAAGGCATTACATTCATGTTATAGTATGGCAGGCAAATGGAAAGTATTTTTGGTAAATTTGTCGAATCACGGCACTTTGAAAGTGCTCCAATTTTTTTTCTATCGTTGTTTATCACTAGTATGTAGTAAGGAGTAAAATACCTAACCAAACTCAACTGTCCCCCTAGCTAGAGTATTTATTCTTACTCTAGACCTAGAGGGACAGTTGGTTTAGGTAAGGTTAGGTCAGGTATACGCGAAAAAAAGGGAACCCGCGAAGCGGGGTTCCGTCGACATCTGTGACGAAGTAACATAAATTTGGAGCACTTTCAAGGTGGAGCCGTGATTCGACAAATTTACCGTATTTTTCATTTTTTTGCATTTTCATGTCCGTGCACTTTCATCTATCTGGTAAACCAACCAATAGCTTGTTATTCACCAAGAGGCTAAAATAAAACAGACTTAGCCTTAAATATTCCAAATATCGCTTCATCCATATCAAGAACACATCAGATATTATTAACGTTACCTTCCAAATAACCCCAAAGTATCAGTAGATATCATTATGAATAAATTATCAGTTGTCGTTTTTCACCTTTTAAGGGACATAAAGGAGTGAAACTGAGCTGAACTCAAGACAGCTGGTTATCCTTTTACTTTTCCATTATATTTCTTTATCGTTTCTTTTTACACGGCTTCAAAAAATAAGGAAAACCGAAGCAATAAAGTCAGATTCCAAATACCCCCATTGAGGCGATATTTGGAACGGCACTTGTAAAACAATATATCTTTAAATCTATTAACAGAAGATGAACAGTTAAAGTAGTTATTTATAGGAAATTGCGAGAACTACCCATAGAAAAATATCTTATGTAGATTGAGTAACCGTCGTTTTTGTAAACAGCCGTTTCATGAAAAAAATCTTCCAAAAAGCCCCACTTTACGGTATTAAATAATCATGATTTATTTAATCAATAAGATCGATTTTTTGCATTTGTAAATATTAAGCTACCATAAAAAATAGAAATATTCAAAATATTTTCTTACTGTCAACTACCCTATTGAAGGTGTGTAATACGGATTAGGTTTTAGAATACGAAAATCCCACTAAAAACATTTAAACATTTTCATCAATGTTGCCAAGACGAGACCATTATGGCTTGTACTGTCAAAAAATATCAGATATGGGATCTCATAGTTTTTAGAGCCATGCTTCTAACTACACGCCCCAACTCTACAAGTCCTAACTTTACAATTTCTACACTTTAGTCAAAATATGTGGCTTGTGATCGTTTCGTTTACAAAAACTATTATATAACAGCAAAGTAAGCAACATTGATTACATTTTTCACCTTACAGCGTAACAGTTTTCTTTGTAGATCCATATCCATATCCATATCGGAAACACCGGCGCAGGTAATCTATTCAACTCCTTCGAGGCATGCATAACGTAAGGATGGATACCGGCCATGCCGTCGTCGGGTTGAACGATAGAGGAATGGGGATGGGGGAATTATTTTGAACAATATATTTTGCAACTGGCGATGCTATGACTGATTTACGGCCGTCACTGTGTCGAATTATTATCACCGATATCAGTTGCTGCGATAGTTAATTAATTCCTGTAATGGATAGACAACATTCATTTAAAATTATAAATGACAGCGCTGTTATTATATAGGGGACTGAAAGTTCTATTATCGTACTTTACATTTATTGCCTTTTCAACCGACGAACCCGTAACCTACTTGGTAGTTGCCCTGCGAAATAAGGGGTTGCGGATTCGATTCCCGGCCGGGGCGATATTTATGTGTCATGTAAATGTTATTTAAAACATGTTACTATACACTGAAGAGGGGGAGCTAGTGTGCATTTTGAGGGTATTCAGGATAACAATGTCTTTTACGGGTTGTGTGCAACCCATGGAGAAGGTTCTCAACTGTGGTCTGAGAGGGAGTCGGGGCGCGCATTGTCTGCTGACGACGTATTGTGTTACAGGAGAGTGCTCCACAAGCTTTCTTAACATCAACCCTTATACTGCTACTGATAGGATTGATAAAAACACAAGTCATCTGAGATGTAATTTGTTTTATTTCAAAAATTGGAAAAATTGTTTTTGTAATATAAGAGGCTAGTTGTATACCTTTTATACTGAAAATTGTGATATTATAACTATAAAAATGTTTTCTTTTCTTATTTGTTTTTTATATTAACATATCTGTCAACCCCATGGTTTTTTACATACTGTAATTAACTTCGATGAATCGAATTCTGTACTTGAATGTATATGCTGCTGCTTGAACTTCTTGACAGAAGTGATGCATCGGTGAATATACGATGCGTAAACATGTTTTGCTGAACAGACAAACAGAGGCTCTGCCAGGATGTTCTGATAAGCACTAGCATCCAATAAATGAAATCGATTTAAACTTTGAATGCAATAAATATTCCATGCTTAATGCATGTAATAATATGTATACATACCGGCACGGCATTTTTCTAATTTTGTAAAAAAATAGGTGAGCTGTGTTTGCAACTTAGAGGTTAACTGCAATTATTAAGATACTTTTTTATTTTGTTACATTTGTAACGCTTATGATATGAAAAGTTTCCATGTAACTTCGTGTTACCAGTTACATGGAAACTGTTCTGTTATACCTATTGTGGGGTACCAGTAGTTTCTCGAGAAAAGTTGCAAAGTTGTTTTAAACTATGTTAGGTAACTATTTATTTTGATTTTGACATAAAATTTGATTGTATTCATTATTAATTTTTATTAGTAGTACTTTATATAGAGCTTACATTCAGTTTGCATGTATTTATGATAAAGCTCTCATATAAAATTTTCTTTACAGGTGTCTCTGGTTGTTGAACAAAAACAGAAATAAGGATGATACAAAGAAAATTGGTGAGTTACTTTGATTGTTATTAGTACCAGTCTTATGTATATTGGTAGCTGCCACAAGTGGTCATTCATCCACCCATCACCCTTTTCAAGTGCACTCTTGGGCCTAGGATCTCACTTGCGCCATTAAGACCGGTCCTAAGCTATCTGAATCCAGCGGAGGCTCGCTGTATTCTTCAGATCGTCAATCCACCTGGTTCAGGGACGCCCTATGCTCTCGTTTCCAAGACCTGGTGTCCTTTCGAGGGCGTCTAACAGCACAAAGGATCGAGGGAGGATCCTAAAGGATCTTTGAGGCCCCCTCACACGACAGTCGTATCTAAAGCATTTGACATAATCACAAATGAAATACGAATCGGTAATTATAATTGATAAAATCTTGAAGTTATCAACAGTCATCTACCTAATGAAAGTTGTTTAATCATCCAATGAAAACGGATTCAAGTTCTGAACAAAAAACTTAACTAATCCTTAAACTAAAAATATAAATAAATACCATTAGCACCTACTTACCGGTAACTGAATTTTAATAATGTCGAACGCAGGTTGCGCTATAAGTATCGAATCTGTCACGCTCGAAATATATTAAGCGACGTTTTAAAATGAAAATGTCGTTTAAAATTTCCGAAGGGGAATGGCGCGATAATTTCGCTTCGGGTCGTTGTTAAAATGATTATGGCGAATACATCACGGCGAAGCACCCACTCGGCTATCGCGAAATTACGTAGCAACATGAAAATTAAAGGGTGTTTCATTCGAAACGTATTCTCGTTGGGTAACGTATCTCATTATGTGAGATGGGAATAAATTGGAGCGACTATTTGTCAAACACTTGGCTGCGAACGTTCCCGATCCGTTTCGAATCAATTTGCGCGAAATTTAATTGAAATGGAAACGTTTCAGAAATAAAAGCCACTTGCGGAGATTATTCTTTGGTGCGCTGCTAAATTTATTTACACATCTATAGTCGAGACAGTGATGAGTCTCTGTATACTAATCTATGGCATCTATGTACATTCCAAAGTATCTATATGCCTACGAATCCAGTGATGCTCCTTTAGCATATTCGAAAGCAACATACAAATTCCTGTATATTGTCAAATTAATTCAAGAAAATTTAATTAATATAATTGCATTAAACACAACACTGAATAAAGCTGATATTTTTTTTGCTAATTCGTAAAAGCTTGACTACAATCTTATCTGATCGTACATGAAGAACAAGTCAGGGATAACTTTATAAAATTATGATTACTTTTTTCTAAAGATACCTAAGTTTATTACATCTTAGCCATTTATTAAAAATTACAGCTTCAAGTAACAAAGTAATGATAATTTTAATTTTGAGTAACTAATCTATTTATGTGACACTTTATTTAATATAAATAATAAAAAGTTATGACGTAAATAGTATGACGCTGTTAATATTGGTTATGATACATCACTAAGTGCCTGCCTATTATGTTAGTTATAAAATATTTTGAGACGAATTAAGGTACATCAACTTCAGCAAATAAGCTCTCTAAAACTAAATATTGTAGTTTATAAACAAAATACCTGCGTCATGCTGTTATTGTCATTGTTAAATTAAGCGAGGTGAAGTGCAATTTTCCGTGAGCTTTTTACTTGAAAATCATAAATTAGAAGTTGTTAAATACAAAAGGAAACCTGCACACCTGGGAGTTCTCCATAATGTTCTCAAAGGTGTGTGAAATCCACCAATCCGCACTTGGCCAGCGTGGTGGACTATGGCCTATACCCCTCACACTGTGAGAGGAGACCCGTGCCCAGCAGTGGGACAGTTATGGGTTGTGATGAAATATAAAAGGGAAACTCACGTAAATTTGCATTACCTTTGTTACATCTTTTATAGTAAATAGTAGCTGGGCTTGGATTTCTTTTCTCATACCGATAGGTTTCGGCAGAGTCCACCTCACGGTGCGGTTTGTCATTGGTAGCTAAATGATCAAAGATTTTGAATACGCCTTCATAAAATATACGACTAGTGGACACTTACCATCGGATGGCTCGTCTGCTCGTTCGACGGATATTAACATTTTTTTTTTATTGATTTAAGGTAGCAAACGAGCGTGCAACACCACCTTCCGCTGCCGCCCATGACAACTGCGACCGACTTAGAACAAGACTCATATGGGACTGGGATAGTTAGTCCGGTTAGGTGACGGTGTTAGAACATTAGTTGGTTAGTTTGTAAGTATGAGGACTGGGACAGGGACAGTTAGTGAATGTTAGTCCTGTTAGTTGTTGTTAGTAATAGTCCAGTTAGTAAATGTTAGTAAGAATCTCGTTATATCGGTCACAGATGTGTTGCTACCCTTGAGGACTGAGATGGTCGCCTCTAAAAATTGTAGCCAGCTGAACATAAAAAAAAAAACAAAAACAAAGACTCGAGAATGCTTTATTCGTGATGTTTTTTTGCTTTCACTTACCTGACGTTTCCAACATATATTTTATTTATAACCTGAACCCACCCATACGTATAGCTGATGTTGTTATAAAAAGTGACAGAAAAAACGGTGGACAGCTACGCGTCGCTTGATAAGGGTACCACTGAATACCCAAATTGGAAATCGACATCAGATTACATTGAATGAGAGGTTCAATAGAGTGGAGTTGAAATGTCACTCTCCTCGGATTCTATCTCACATTATTGGGCGGGTTTCCACTTTTAGCACACGCTAATGTATTTTTAATAATCTTGCGCAAGTTCGAGTGTCCATTTGGTTTTATAGCAGTATTCTATGCATACAATAAAAACAAAATAAATAAACTTTAATACTCATACTACTCGTACCCCCGCACTAGATTCCCTGTGTCGCGGGCGTGGACAACACAAATAACATGTAACTAATACCGATGACCCGAGAACAAACATTTATCTGTCTGTCCCTCGCCTTGGAGGCAGTCACCATAAACTTGGCTACGGGACCGTGTGTCTAGTGGGATGCCTCCATTGTACCGCGAAGGACTGGAGCAAATTGCCTACGTTGGTTGTCCCGTTCGATTATAATGCAGGTGCGGTCAATAGTGAATTTGCTTATACTATGTTAGTGTGCTTTACCTCCTAAGATTACATTACCATTTAGGATCAGGTGGGATTGAAGTCAAGTAGTATCAAGTTTACTCATAAGTAGTTAAAAAAACTTTAGTATACATAATTGAAGAGAAACTTCTTTTGGACTTCGGAGACGAATGTGAAGGTGTGAAGGTAAAGTTTCAGAGCATATGACAAAAAATGCAATAATAATAATTAAAATTAACTAATTAACGAATAGCGTATTAATTGATTATAATTACAATATGCTGAATAAAATTGTGCGTTTTCAGTAGTAGTTAGTGTATAAGTTAACATTTTTACATGACGGCAATTATCGTTTCAATACAATACAAACTTTATTTTGCAAGAAGATTTGAAACTGAATAAATTATTATAGAGAAAAGGCAATGAATACCAAAAAAATATATACATATGTATACTTAAGTCACTTAATTTACATGAATTTAATTAGACCTGTATGAAGAAAACCCTTCGTATTTTATGCTCGTAGCTAACAGAACAATAATAATACAAAACGTATGTAATTTCAACACCGCTTACACATTTCATTATATTCGTATCATAACATTCTCTTTTAAAGGTAAAGTAATATTATCTCGCGTTATGAGAACGAAATAATAATCAAGGGTAATGTTTCAATTCACGAACCGCAACAATACGACAAATTATCCCAGGAATTCGTTCCATTGCCTCTAATGTGGGTTCATAAAACATGTTGTTTGTGTAGCATCAAACACAATGGGCAAGCAACGTCGACCCGAAGAAGATCCCGCAATTTGGTACTACTTAGTCTCCATTGCTGGCTGTCTCCAGCCACGAACAAATGAGATATGAACGGAGAAACGGCGCACGTTTTTCATTGTTTACCGTGTCACTGACTTCCTCTGATTCCATTAGTTAAACGTCGCGGTAGAAACAATTAGAGAATGGTTAGTTAACGATTAATATAGCGGGGTCTGATAGTGATGTGCGACAGTTTTTCACTACATGAGAATAGAGTGGACGTAATAGTTTGTTCTTCGTATTTTGGACTTAAACTTACACGCAGCCCACCTGGTACCACCAATATCAGTCCTAAGAACATTAGATTAGTGTAGTATATTAATTACTTAGACAACAAAGCAAAGCCTTATTTCCTTAACCAACAGAGCAAAACTAATAGGATAGTTTGGGTTTAATGATATTACTTCAAATCTTATTATTGTTCGTATTTGTTTGCCTTTGATGAGGGAGTCTTCAAGAGAAGATAGACTTTTACTAAGTGCGTTCACTTGACTTGTAATGACAGCATGCGGTGGATTGTTGCCGATCACTGACAATATCATTAAGCAGCAGCAAGTTATCTTACTATCTTCATGGATCTCTATATCTATAAGATAGCCAGGATTATTACCAACTAAGTGGTTTCAAATCCTGCACGCACCTCAAATTTTCAAAAATTATGTGCGTATTCGAAACAATTTATCACTTGACTCGGTGAAGGAAAATATCGTTAGCATATGCACACCTGAGGGTTCTTCGTAATGTTCTCAAATGTATGTGAAGTTTACCAATACGCACTTGGCTATAAGTACTTACCTTTCCTTATTACATCTGTAATAAGGAGTAACTTAGGCTACATTTATTTTAGATTTTATTTAAAAATTAACTTTTTTGTTAAATTCCACGCGAACGAAGTCGCGGGCGTAGCAAGTTTTCAAATATGAACATATTATTTTCCCAAGAGCTTTGTAATCAGTCTATTAAGATACTTGTCTATATTGTCGTGGCAGTTTGAAATAAACTATTTTTTCATTTTAATTTATGATTCGTTATAAAACCTTCTAATTTAATATAATGGATAACTTTATCATCTACCAAAAAAATGTTAAGTAATACCTATCTATTGTAAAAAGTACGTCCAATAGTCTAAATTTTTTAATCGAGCCTACATTTTCGAGAGTTTAACCAATCTTCAAACCACAAACATATCATTCTTAATAAAGTACAAAATGTTATTATTATAGCTGTGAGTTATAGTCAAAATTTTAATTAAATATAACTGTAATCCAAAGCATAAGAGTAGTTATATTCTGAATTTAGATTGGTTTATTAACTTTCAGAGCGGTTTTTCTCACGTCCCAGAAAGTGTAAACGTCTCGTGCTCATTTCTAGTATTTATGAGTTCTCTGGGTTTCAAAGGAGAGATATTGCGCTCTGTGCCCGTATTTGAGGAACAAAACAGTAATTCCCGCAGGTTTTGTCTTGAGGCGAAACCTCCCGACAAAATGGAAAGGCGGCGGCTACAAAGAGGGAACCCGTTTTATTTACTCATAGTCGCCTTGGCTAACAGCTACTTGGACGGTCATTCCGGGTTGTTCTTATATTAGTTGATACATGCAATAAAACTAAATTATCGATATCTGTCCAATGAAAATATTTGATAATAGTTGTTGAAGATATAAATGGAGTATATGTACCTACTATTTATTTTTATTCTAAATCTTCCTAATAATAATTTGTCAATTAAATAAGTTCTTCTATAACTGAAAATAATTAAATCAATACATAAATATGGCGCCAGTATAAATTGATAACGGTCTGTATTATCGATTTAATGTATCTCTAATCAAGTCGATTAATTTATCGACTTAAATTAAATAGAAATAAAAATTCTAGCACTCCTTATCTATTATTTCATACTTTTAAGTTCCGTACTTTTACAAGTCGATTATTTTTTTTTATAACTATTTTTGAGATTAATAGGTTCTCCACATTCGCACGTTGAATCGAAAATCACCTATCAAGCTTAAATAGTTTTAGCCGCAAAATACTTTTCGAGTTTAAGTGTTACAAAAATTACAATTAGGTATATTAGTATTTGGTATCAAATATTGTTTTAAAATTTATATCTCTGTAACAAAGACCAATTTTATACAGTAGTTTTATATTTTAAACCCGAATGACGTTTATGGACCAATTCTTTGATTATAAACACGTTCAAAGGACCGAATAATGACGTTCACATAACCCACGCATCAAGCCGCAAGCAACGATTTATTTCCGAACGAACGGACTTTTACGTGGTTAGAATGTTCCAACCACGTAAAAGTCCTTACACGGTGTTCCGGAACTTTAATTGTGTTACGATTCGTTTTAATTTTCCTCTTAGGACACGTCGGACAAATGTAATAAATATTCTTCTCACATCCATTGAGATACCTTTGTAAACATAATTACCACCAATTGTTCACTTCTGTTATCATGTTACGTTTGGCGTAGTAAACAAACAATGGATAAAATGGATCATCATAAAAGGGTGCTTAATTAAGTTATTCAACACCGAAATATTCCATGAATCGATTCGTTTATCATTGTGAATAAAAAATTTGAACGTGTAACATCAAAAACTGAAGATTTTATATTTTGAAATGTGAAGGGAATCTTTTAGACATCCAGGGTAATTGGGAAGTAAATAATATGTACTCATTCATACTAATATTATTAATGTGAAAGTGTGTTTGTTTGTTTGTTTGTTTGTTGGTCTTTCACGTCGCAACGAAGCTATTATATGGTTTTTGTGTGTGGAGATAGTGAGGAGGGCGGAGAGTAACGTAGGCTACTTTTTACCACGGTAAAACATCCCCATGGGAAGATCGATGTTTTGTTATTTGCTAGACATTTAGTTCCGGATGTTGTTAATAGATGGCGTTAGTAAAATTCATTTGCAAGTTCTTATGGTAAGTTAGTATGGATTTAGATTTTGCTTTATTTTTCCTTTAAGTAGTTTTTAGTTAGTTGGTTAGTTGTAGTTTAGCTTTTACTTATACCTATTGTACAAAATACGGCCGAACGAGGGTACCAACGTAGATCAAAGAATAAGCAGGCTGTAGTAGCAATGGGCAACCCACATAGCTCGAAGGACCGATAATCGTTGGGGAAGAAAGTTACTCCTGAAAGCCCCGTGTCGAACGCGGGCGCGGTCGGTAGGTGGATGGGTGACGGTTAATGGCGAAACATTACTGGGTTATATTACTGGGTTGAAGCAACAAATTATTACGATTTTTCGTAGGGGACTCTGCGTGTCCTCGTAGGTATTTGGATACAAAGGACTTAGGTAGTTATTATGTTTATTGTGTTATTTTGTTAAGTCACACTAGTGTTGTAAATGTTACAATAAGAGCCGTAACGTCACGTTACTCGCGCTGCACACCGGATCGCAAAGCTTTGAGGGAACGAGACATTGCGATTCATTCTCGCATTTAAAAGCAAGACTGTAATTTCACCGCCTTTGTCTACTCCCCGCACGGGACGGCTTGTAGGGAAATATGCGCATTCAAAATGGGTTTTTATCTTTTTTCAAGTGGTACGCTTTAGTTACGTGGTCCCTTTAGAATCGTGAGTTATAACGCATACGCTTGTTCGGCCGGGCAGTGTACGATTGCTGACGTCCAATTTAATGATCGCAACTATTTAATTGGCAGCAGTGACGTACGGTTGCGCGTATTGTTTTGCTACAAATAGTTTGTGCAGCGTGTGACCTTATTCGGTGAGGGTGACTCGGTCAGTGTACTCTTGGAAAGTTCGCAGTATTGATTTTATTGCGCACGCCCAAAAATATAAGTGCGATCACGTGGTACGTGGAAGTAGCCATTCATTTAATTGAACCGTATAAGCCGCGGAATGGGATTCGTTTGTTGGATTCCCGAATTTAAATGAAAAGGCAGAAATGTGGTTATAGGGGTTGAAATTGAAAAGGATTTAATCAATGAGGTATTTTGTCAATCGAGTTAGGTACGTAATTAAAGAATTTTGAAACTGAATTGAGTAGGTTTTTACAAAATAATCCTCATTTAAAAGGTTATATATTATTCTACCGTACCGTAAACAAGAAATTGTTAGCAAAATAAAAATATTATAGCACCTACCTGTTTAAAATTTTCTTTCGTGAAATTGTCTCTACTTGTAATTGATAATTCAAGTAAACGACTCTTGATGAGATCCTTGAATGATTTATTAAATAAAGGTTTATTTACAGGTTGGACGGTGTCAAACGAAATTAACAAGGATTTGGAAATAAATCGACTACCCGGGTAAGATGTCAATTTGTCTTAAAAAACTTCAATGAGTGCTCACGACTTTTGTATTTTATAATCTTGCCGCGACCATGGCTCGGGTATTTGCGTCAAATATCGGAATAAACAAAAATCGTGCGTATCCGTTGCATTTAAAATAACTTTACTATTGTAATTATGTTATATTTATGTATGTATGTTTCTTTGTGCACTCTAGAGATCAAACGGGAAGACGCGAAAGGGCTGATTTCGATGATTCTTACGTCAATCTATTCGTCTTAACCTTGCGAGTGTTTTTTATTAGTTTTTGCGTGGTTGGGATTTTTTATACATTTTTTGAAGAGGCTGTTGATAAGATTTTTGAAAAATTGTACCAATTGCTTTATTTACCTGAGAGGCTGCGATGAATCTGAATTTGTTAAGTATATGTTGTTATCAATGTAATTGAACATATTATTTAAAACAAAACGCGAGTATAATTTGTAACAACAAGGTCGTATACGTCATTATTTTGCATGATAAAAAGAAAAGGGCCGAGAAAGGTGCCTTGAGGGATGCCTACGTCACATTTTTCATCAAAACATCATTCTTGTTAACGTATCCCTTTAGAAGCCGCAAGATCACCCCATTACGCGGCGTTACGTATTATTTGTTTGTCGTCGCGACGTCGTTATGTAATTACTTGAGACGCTCGACTGCGGGCGTCGACCTCGCTCGACTTTGACCCACTTACTACCCTAATTTCGCGCTTCACCCTCTAGATAATATAATTGGCACACGTATTGCGGTTTATAGAACAACACTAACTAACTTTAAGAACTTTTATGCCATACTCAAAGGTGAATGAAATTTAGATTTTCGTTTATGCTTTGCGATCACTTTGGTTGTTTTTGTCATTAATAATTAAAAATGGAATATTAATTATTTAAAAATTACATTTTAAGTGCTTTATGAAAATTAAAATGACATAATATTCTTATTTTGAATTTTACCTACTACAGCTGTGCAAATAGTTTAAAAAGAGAAAGTTGGTTTGCGAGAAATATTTTTGGAACGAAGTTCCTTACGGCAGGCTTGGAGGGGATAGGTTTTGCTGCGGCGACCGAACTGAAAAATATGTGATAGTAAAACCGTAAGAAAAAATGCGTGGAATAAAAGCGTTAAATGAGACGTGCGCAGGCGCGACAGTCGCATACACAAGCGAGTAGTGTATAATACCTTTCTCTTTCTCCCTCTTTCTTTTCGTTCGCCGTTGCCTTCATTAGCCGAAGGAACTTCGTTCCTACCTGGTGTCCCACGACACCATTTAGTTTTTTTATTCCATCCGACTAGCGGAGGATACTCATTACAACACTTAGTACCTACTGAGACAATCGCGCCATAATAACTTTACGACAATAATTCGTCTATAAATTAATGCGAGAAGCTAAAACTTTTAACCTATTTTACAGAAACCATGCAAACGGAGAAGTATGAAATATGGCACAGTTAAATTTATATAATAATGCATTTGAAATACATTAAATTAATAAAAAACATTACACACATTAATTTCAGTTATTTTATGCACACTACCATGCATTTTACATGACGTTTGAAATGTGTACGTTCGCAGTGTCAATGCAAAGAAACCCTTTTGAGCGCAGAGCGCGGTTTCTAGTACCTACGTATAAATTCATAAAATCGTTAATACTACGGCTCTTATCAAAGAAAATAGAAGTACATACTCGAAAAACATAATCCTCCTTTTGAGGCAGTCGAGCAAAAGCCTCTAAGACCGATAACTATGACATCTTTTTATAATATTACAGTGAAAGTAAATATAATATTTTTCGGCGAATATCCTTCATGGTACTTAGAATTATTGCAAGTAGACACAGAACATTACTTGAAAGGGTCCTTTCCATAACAAAAGCGCTTTTCAACGGCTTTTTATCACAAGTCTGTGATTGTACCCGCCCTAGACGTTAGCTATGTCGCCTCTATTCTCCGATAGCGTCTAAAGTATTCTGCTGCTCTTAACAAAATTATATCAGAAAGTTAACAAAAATATATTTTTGTTATTGGTATTGTATTGTATTGTATTGTGCCGTATTGGGGCTTCCTAGAATCCTGACTAATGGGGAAAAGTCCCATGCTGGCAGACCAGGACTAGTCTGGAGGCGAACCTGGAAACTTTGCTCAGCAAGAATCATTACTAACTTAGCAACAGAATATTTGAAATCCGGGATTTCCTGTAACAAATTTCCTGTTTGATGTTTAATATAAATCCAATGTTTGCAATAACATTTCGCCATTAACGTGCGACATGTCCCTGATCCATAGCTTTATTAAAAAGCGCTGGCCAATTTAAAATTTCATGTTTGGAATAATTTACGCCTCAACGTTTTTGTTTGTTTTTGACAGACCAAGTATACATTTGCCCTGAATTTCAAATGACGTGAAAACTTTCTCCGCTTGTCTGAATGTTTATATTTTCTCGGCCCTAAAGTTCATTCGCTCCGTAATGTTTTCATTCCATTACCTATGATTTGAAACATTTCGGTAGGGTTGAATAAAATAACATTACCCGCGAAGGACTTACTCTCGACGCAGTCCATTTATGTGAGTTTTGCGCAGCGTTTTTATTTTTTGGGTAACCGTAACGTAACGTGTGATTGATTTCGTAGATAGGCGACCCTATCAGGAGCCAATTTCGTTTTCATTAAACCTAAAGATCGTAAATAATAACGGAAATTGATACTGAGTTCCGTATCTTCTATTTCATAAAACTGTTCTGTTCTTTTATTCACTGAGTTGACTGACAGCGGACAGCTTAAGAAGTTTGTATAGAGGTCCTATAGACAGCAATGGGGAGTTATAACACGAGCCTAGGTCTTGTAAGTAGATTAAGTTCTCATGTAAGTGACATTAATGTCTTTATGAGAATAAATTTCTTTAAACCTAAACCTACTGGTCGTTTATAGAGAGTTCAAATTCACTTCCGTCCCAGTGTAAGTAGACCTCTGGTTATGATGGTGAGTGTATATATGTGTTGTGCCGTCCCGTTTAGGTTGTGTTTAAAATTCATCCCCTAAAGGGTTCAATGGGAGAGGTATAAGCTTGTATGAATAAATATCAGGTAGGATTGTTTTTAAGGATTAACTTATCATCGTATATAAAAAAATATATAAAAAATAAAAAATAATTAAGTACTCTTCTTATCTCAGACTTTATCGGAGTCTCTTGGATGTCCAATACTTCCATTAGCTTGTATAATAATAAATTGTGTCTGTCCGTCTCTTTTTAGGGGCTCTAATGGATAAATATAATCGGTTGTGCTTAGCGGTGGTATTACGTAAATACATTGTGATTATAGAGAATCAATGAGAAAGGAAATTGTAAAGTGCATTTTTACATACCTAATTAAAAACGAATTTGAAATTATTTAACACTAACGCTGCGGCGATCGTAATTTTCTATACGGGTATAATGTAATACAAAATACGTTAATACTTAGCGCAATGAAAGTAAAATTGATTGGAAATCGGAATGAATCCAATCGCAAGTAAGTTCATTTGGAATTAGTAAGTGGACACTTAATCAGGGCGGGTAAATCGAAAACTTTGCTCGAGGCAAAATCAATTTTCATTACTTTTCCGTTCACAAACATCCTCTCTAATTGCTTTTGGGGTTTTATTGCGTCAAATTTTAATCATTTCGGGATTGGGATATACAAAGTTCTATTCAGATATGCATATTTATTGTGTCCTTATTTTTTACACGAGCTCGTGTGTGACAATTGTAGACAATGCTGTCATGCTCTTTTACACATTTTTTTATGTTAAGCTGACGAACGAGAAGACCTCCTCATGGTAAGCGGTCACAGTCACCGATGGACATCAGTAATGCCAAAGGCACCATCGATGCAACCTGCAAGGAGAGAAAAAAAGGGAAAGAAAGATATTGCTTTCTCTCAACCTCCCGGCCGGAACACACGTCATTTGGCCGCTGATTGAAGCGAGTGGATGGTAGCCAGCCATCCGGAGTAGTCCTAGCTCCAAGCAAATGTAGTATCTAACATCTGATATTTTAATAATGCTGCACTATTTATAAAGAAAAAAAAAAGATCTATGGATTCGTAAATCGCAACATTATCTTCTTAATTACTAATACGTAAGAAGAAAAAATATTACGAACAAATAGTTAAATTCAAAATCAAAATAATTTTATCATTAAATTTAACCTAGACCAGAATAAGAAAAAGAAAACAAAAATGAAGTAAATGAGGACACCCAAAGAAAACTTTAAATCAATTTAAGTACTGCTAAACGAATTGCAATGCAATCATAGCATCCCTGCTGCCCATTTCTTAATAGGTTTTAGAGTTTAATTTCTCGTAGCATTGGCGACAATCTTAAGTAACTGTTTCTTTTGAGGAACAAAGGAAGAATCACATACAGGCCTTTAACAGCAAAAATATTAAAACTATACTAGTTATATAAAACTATACTAACTAGATGCCTACGCTATGTTCAAATAACGAAGTTGCACTTTTTGATCCGCTGCGATGACATCACTCTAACTGTGGATGTGAAAGATAATTACGGAACGCATGAGACAGAAAGAGATAATCAATCGTACCAATCAATGTACTTTTTTTTTTCATTAAGTTTACCCCGTCAAACGTCAGCTCACGTCACTACGTCAAACGTAATTAATTAAACAATATATTAAACGTAATTATCCGTTATTATCACGGTGTGCATGGATAGCTTTTACCTATTAGAGCGGCATAATTTATTATGCACTAGCTGACCCGATAGACGTTGTCCTTTCTTAACTAATTCTTAACTGTGTGTACTAAGAAATTCAGTTTTTTTACTTCCTCTTTGACGATATTTGTAGCACGCATTCTGTCAATGTTATGTCAAACGCCATAAGGTTAAATTAAAAAAGTTTATAGTGTCAAAAGCGCTAAGGTTACATTAGAAAATCATTAGAAAATTTAATATGGTGGTTAAGTATTCTTGAATTCTCTAATTTTCTCAATTAAAAATTAAAAAATTACGATCGTCGCAGCGAACGTGTTAAGCACGGAATACTTCTCTTTGTATTCCGTGGTGTTAAGCCATGTCGGATGTCGTCGGGCGGCATAAAAGTTTCCGACACTTGGGTTGGCCACTAACATACAAAATCTGTCTCTACACATAAAAAATCTGTTAGTAGTTAATACGAATAAAAAATTAAAAAATAAACAGAAAACAAATTTTAGGATAAAATTCTTATGTCATTTTGCTAACATACCCACACTACCCACATAGCCTTTACGAGTTCGTTGACCCTCTAGTGACGAACAACGTAATTACATTACATTTTATGGTACATGTTCTGTTCAATGTAAAAACATTGAGACAAATGTATTTCTCCGTTAAATTACAACCGTACAATAATTACAGCGCCGTAAACAAGAGTCGTAACAAAACGATACTGAAAACCATTAGGAGTGTTCAGTTTGTTGTGTGTAGGTAATTAACGGCGGTTTCAAACGAAAGGCAAACAGTACACTCTTTGTTATTTGCGCTCGCCTTAGGTCTTAGTCGCATACGAATCAATTGCTTTTTTCAATAAAATGTCTAGAAACCGGTAAATGTATATGAGTTTTGTGGAAACACAATGTTACTTATAAACAATGGAAAATAAAAAACGTTACGTTAAAGTTAACACATTCATACTCAAGTAAAAAAACCGACTTCAAAATAATGCGAATTTAAGACTTAAATGGTTTTTTCATGGATGCAATTGTCAGAACTGAACCAAATTGAAAGGGGACCGTGACACACGGGAAGCACCAGCTTTCGAATCAAAAAAGAATCATCAAAATCGGTTCACCCACTCGAAAGTTCTGAGCTAACAAACATAAAAAAATACAGTCGAATTGAGAACCTCCTCCTTTTTTGAAGTCGGTTAAAAATCGGCGTACACAACACCTATCGTAAGTACCGGTATTACAGTGAAATGTTTTATTATTTATTCAGTGAAAATGAGCTCAGAAATACCGCAATTCTGCGTACCGAGCCAAACTATATTATTTATATTAACTGTACTAACTCTTTGGCAGCCCACACCTTATGATAAATTTCCCTTCCATCGCCCGTGACTTATTAGGGTCAGTGGAAAAGATCCTACTCTCAAGTCTACATTGTTTTCTTTGTTCTAAAATGCCAAATGTGACCTACAAACCTGTTTCATTTCGGTGTCTGGACGCGAGAACATTCCTCAACGTTTCAGATATTCAGGTCGAATGTCTCAAACTAGGTGTTACGAATTTTTAAACTTTCCAACATTAACTCCAAAAAATAAACAAAATTAATTATTGAGCACTAAATGCAAAACAGTACCAATCATTTAGCGATAGGACCATGGGGCCTTTCTCCTATGGACTAGGATTACCTTGTATAATGGGGTGTATATATAGTATATTCTATCAGTAGTATCATCATTATCAGTAGTTGTATTAATAATACTAAAAAAAACTTGAAACTCCAAGGAAAACAATGAGTAACTTTGTATCACGAAGATTAAAATTTCATTACTCCCAATCTTGTTTCCAAGGTTAAAGCTTGTCTGTCACCCGAAAAGTTATTTACTACGTCCTTTGTAGATGACTTTTATTTGAGTTCTTTATGTAAATTTGTTCGAGCTGTTTTTTACAATGTCAAGCGTCCGTGATTACTGAAGCTACCCAATGGTAAATAATGAAGCACCCTTGACCACTTATTACCAAGTGGCTCGTCTGCTTATATGTTACATATGACGATAGAAAACATTACATGGTACCTAATATTAATATTTTTTACAGACGAGACTGCGCCCTGGCCAACAATGCATTCTCTCGTTGCCCCGAGATCGAGACTGCGTTTAGAAGACAAAATGGCAGAGGTATTTATAGTTTACGCACATACATGCACACTGGGTTCCATACGCCACATCGAATTTCATTACGTCGAAGTTCATGACATGGAACACGTTACATCGATGGCTTATATCGAAACACTACAATAGATTCCGTGATTGGTGGAGGATTTTGATTTCTTAGTAACCATAACAATAAAATTAAACTGTTAAATTAATAAGTACTTACTAGTACATACTAATACTTGCATTAAATGAGCTGATGATCATCAAACGCCTAAACAGATGTTCATAAATTTATAACTATAAACCTACACGCAGTACTTTACTCCCGGGATAGAATTTCTAAGTTATGTCTAAGTGGGTATGTGTTTTTTGTAAAAGATCGTTTCATGGAAGTCTATTTTGCAACGTAAGACGATAAAACGGTCGAGCTTAAAGTTACTTTTAATCTATTAAGGATAGTTTATGTAGGGAATATGAAATTCTGATCAAAATTAACATTTGCAACATCAGTTAAATTGTATATAGATAAACATTCATATCTTTACACAGCGCTGTTTGGAAAAAAAGTTCCCGGAAAATCAATCTGTTCCCGCGGGATAGGAGAATAATCTTATTTGCTTAAAGTGCAAACAAACCTGAACCCTAATTGACAAAATATAGTAAACATAAAATTTATATTAAAACTAGCTGACCCCGCGAACGTTGTTCCGCCATATATATTTTTCATACAAAAATACAAAAAGCGCGATTTAAATTTGACGGGCGGAGGTAGGGAAGTGAAAATTTGGGATCATGTGTATTTTTTTATGCCACACTATAAAAAAATAACCATAAAAAAATTGTCCAAAAAATAAAAATAAAATTTTAGGATGGACAACCCTTAACATTTAGGGGTATGAAAAATAGATGTTGGTCGATTCTCAGACCTACTCGATGTGCACACAAAATTTCATGAGAATCGGTCGAGCCGTTTCGGAGGAGTATGGTAACTAACATTGTGACACGAGAATTTTATATATAAGATGTCTGAAAAATAAGCAGCAACTTGTTATGCATGTGGGTTGGAGCGAAGCGAAGTTGAAACGCTCTACAAGAGTATGTAGTACCCATCAAAATTCGTGACTGTCAAAATCTTAGTTTTTCGGTCTTGCCCTAGAATTCCTTGTATGACATTATATATTTCTATGACCCGATAACAACCGTCAGTGTAACTGTAATTCATTGTTCACAGTTTATATAAACCAGACATTAATAAAGCATTAAAACTAATTATCTTTAATTTTTAAATGCAAGTCGAGGAAACCAGAATTAACTGCTCCATGTTAGTATATTATCTCTAAAGCAGGCTGGAAATGACGTCATAAAAATACTAGACGGTAAACACGATAAAAGGCTGCACAGTCCACAGTCCAGAGATAGCTCTCGGGGCGTAATAAGACAGGCAATAAATATAAAAGTTGCCTCTCCGGCTTAAAGGTCCCGGTATAAGACTAATGCAGTTGCGGATAAAAAGGCGAGATATGAAATAGCGAATAATATTAAAACAAGGGAATAGCGGAATAAATATTGACGATATGTAAATAAATAATAACATAATACAACGAACATAACCATAAGTTTACACTTTTTCTATGTATAAATACAAATTTCGACTTATTCGACACAGGTGTAAAACCGTGAAATATTTTTCTTCACCGAAGAGAGTGACCATTTGTCGACGAAATTCATCGGATAACAATTATTATAATAGAGTTGTAGGTTAGGACCTCACTATAACCTAACCATTAGGTTATAGTTGTGGGTGGTATATAAATATGTAGGTTGTCCATGCCACCCGCGTTTCAGGGTCTTATGAGTGTGTAATCGCTTATTTATTTATAGGTGCGCAACTTTAATGATATTTTTCTTGACCGACGAGGGTGTTCATAATACCTAATTATCTTTGTCAACGAAATTGATCGGATATCGATAATTATAATAGGGTCATCGAATCAGTGATTCGATAAACAAATAGATAATATCGTCTCCCAACATCACCGCCCGCTCCGCTTATGACAGCGACACTGGCTAATGATAATACCGTCGCATAGAATAACTGAGTCAGTTGAGTTCGCAGATGATATGAGTTTAAAGCGCTTTTTAAATGCGCCATTTACTGCACGTCTTAAGGTCTTGAAAGGCTTAACTCTGTGTACCGAAGATAAACTTCTGTAAGTCACATTTAGCTATTGTAAAACGGTAAAAGCTCTATTTTTTGAAGTCGAGGTTCATTGAAATATACATCTGTTTATTGTCTTAGTTGATAAAATTTATAATAGACTTATACTTATTTATAATAGAAGGTCACCAACGTTGATAGACATCAATATTAATTATTAATATTACGAAACGCATCACCGCTTCATTACTATATTATTAGTGATTATTTAAATTATTATTAGTGATTATTTAGTGTAAAATTTTGAATACGTTAAGGGGAGAGACTAGCCACCCACGACACAGGGTATCCTAGTGTAGGGACTAGTGCTCACCAAACACTTCTGAATGCATTGTTTTGTATGTGTTTTGTTCTATTCTTGTAAACATTTTGTCTTTTATTTTACTGGGTGAAAATAAAGTATTATTATTCTATTCTTATTCTTATTTATTATTGTTAATAGCCGTATTATTAATGGGTATTTAAAACACGGTATAAAACCTAAGTATCACAGTCGAAGATAAACTCTAAGTTCTGGAGATCAAGACACCTGAATAATTATGTATCTGTGTATATTAGATACATATAAAACACAGTGTAAAAATAAACCGGCAGAAATAACTCTTTCCTCGGGAAACAGTAATCGTTATAATACGCTTTTATTAGCTTCACGTATGTTAGTATGTAACAGAAACTTTGAAAATTTGGACCCCCTTCAAAACGTCGGGTTAACTCGAAATTCACTATCCAAAAGCTACTCCATGCATTTATAATAATGTTCTTTTTAAACTGTCAGTGGTATTTGTACTTCAGTTCGTACGTTCAGTATCGTTATTTGAACACGTCACATTAAACAAACGAATAACAACATTTCAACTTAAAAATTACTGAATTTAGGAAAGTCTAAGCCAAATTGTTAGCAAAATAATCAGCGACAACAAATTCAACTAGATTAAAGAACAATATAAGTCACTTTAAAAGTTCCTGTCTCACAACACAAGTTTGTTATTACTAGGCTCAACGACTTATCACTTTACTTGACTTAGGTATTTCTGTGAACTGTAGCGATTATAGAAACTCATTAAAAGTGCATAATTAAGTTATATCAAGATATCGTTCGATAATAACATCATTTAAGGTTTATAAGTAACAAGCTTTCCCCGCGGCTTCGCCTACCAATTTCCAAAAATCCTTTCTCAGTGTTCACTTGCGGCACTTGAGAAACTTAAATACCTACAAAGTTTCAAGTGAATCTATTGAAGAAATAAAAAGTTTCAGTTTATCTCCTTTTTTATCCCCTTAGGAGGGGACATTCCAAAAATCCTTAGGGCTTCCCTTCACTCTCCGACTTACTTATTCTATATCTCAAAAACGGTTTTCTTTGGGCCTTTTAGCGGTAAATGAAATTTTATCTTTGCTAAGAGTCGCTATTTTTCCATTATCTGACGTATAAAGCCACAATGTCCGTGCCGTCGTAGTCTTAAAAGCTTCTTTATACTGATAAATACATTGGAAATCTTGTTTCATTATATGTATACATTTATAACAGTCAAACTATACAGGCAAGCAAATGCTTGTACGGTGTGACAGATATTGTTTTGGTATTATTGAACACTTATAGTATATCTCTACTAAAACTGCGAGGTGCAGGATGAGCGGCAAATCGTGATATGAGGTGTGGTCAAGGGAGGTGATGTGTGGCGAGCTGGTGAGGCGCGGTGTGGAGTGGTGAGGCGTGGTTTGAGGAGAGGAGAGGGGAGGAAAGATCTCAATGATCGTCATGAGCAAGGAGTCTTCCAAAGGTTTCAGGATTTTCCAACAAAATGTTACTGGGCAGCTCGCTGGCCATCTTCTAGAATAAACAGATGTAACAACAAAGGAATCATGTCAATATAAAATGGATTTTCAGACGGAGCACGAGTATTTTGCCCTTTTAGTTTTTTAAATACTAAGCTAAATTCTATTTCTTTAGAAAAATGTAATGTAGTCTAGAAAGTGAATAACACAATTCAAAGGCAAAGCAACATCAATATTAATAGTTTATGCTGAAATATATGACACGAGTCGTATAACAAACGACCGTGAAACCGAAGCCTCATGAATACAACGCACAATGTAATGTCTCTACGTATTGTTACGGAGAAATAATATTTCCACGTGCGTATGCCTAAATGGGTTTCTTCTAGCCACCAAGGAACAAATATATCGCTATTTGCTCCTTCATTTTCTCACGAGGTATTTTATTACTGTGGGGTCTGTCATAAATTCCGTACTCAGTCAGAGAGAAAAATAAGGGCGGGTCGGCTAAAAGCAAATTGTTGCGAAAGATTCCTTAATACTGTATTCTTATCGGCCACGAGTGGGCCCAGATCGTTGTGGAATCGATGTTTTATTAGCCTGTGGACATAATCTTACTGCTACTCAAAACATGGTGTTACAAGAAAATTGCATACACATTATTCAACATTTCACAACTTTCACATATTATAAGTATGTACATATATGTGAAAGTTTGATTATTAAAAAGTTGGAAACATGTATTTAAGTAATGTATTTAAAACTCATTTTGCTCTGGAAATTTGTCAAATTTAAATTTAATAAAATCATAGTATGTGTCTCTGCACGTTATATCTTTCTTCATTTGACGTTGGAAACATTTCACGTAGGTGAAACAATTCGACATAATTTTGAATCCGAGATTCGTTTAAACATTAAGTACCTAACATCAAGGACTGGTAGAGAATGCCATTAGGCATTCAGTCCGTCCATTGTACACCCTTATTTTTAGGGGTTTACAATAAAGATTAAATAAATAAATAAATAAATATACCTGTGTTGCGGGTGTAATGGACAACAAAAATAACACAACACGACTCGAGAATTTGTTGTTATTTTTTAATTTTTGTTATTTTTAGATTAATTATAGGTTATGTAGCACTTGGCTATATCTATGTGCAATATATACCAACACTTTATATCAACCTATATATTAATAAATTACTTGTCAGTACCAGCTTCGATCCGAGATGTCATCGGGGTAGAACAAAATAGATTCCCGATAATGAATTATGTTCCGTAATAATCATGTCGGGCGTCGGAATTTCGGCGAGATTGTAATAGAAAATTGCTTTTACTATGCCCATTGTATTTCGACGAATCCAGAAGGTCGCTACATACGGAAAATCGATATGGACGAATTCAAATATCGGGTCGGCCTCGGAAAGTATGATTTGTTTGGGAATTAGGTTTGCTGTACACTAGATTAGTTCGGCACATTCGATGCATATTTTTTTAAACAAAACACTGATGACGCTTTATAACTTTAATTTGGCAATAGCATTCGGCATAAACGAATTTATTCAAGCTCTGATCGGTAAAAGATAGATGAATGAATGCACTGAATGATTCGTGAATGTCTGAATATATTTTATATTATCATATATTTATATATGATAACTTTAATTATGTCACATGTCATGTAACAATCCTCGAATCGTAATATACCTAATAAGAAAATCCTGATTTGTAAGACCAAATCTGGATATGGCCAACGTGTATAGCTAGCCAGCCACACTCGTATTAAGCGGGCAGGCTCGACCACCGACCTACAAACAGCGATCTGTGGAATTTTTTATGCACAGACGGACGAGCTGCATAGCAATGGGACTCGGAACACGGACTCATTAAAAGTAATTGCATTTTTCACCGGTTGTATCTTCTTTCCGTTAAGTCGTGTGCTATCTGCTGTTAATTTTAATGATGTGTAAAGATTGGTACAAGGTATCGGGATATTGAGCCGTGATAGCTGAGCGGATTGAACGTTGGACTCCTAAACAGGGGGGCGTGGATACGAATCCCGCACGCAACACTAATTTTCTACGTGTTTATAATCAAAGACGTGCGTATTAGAAAATAATTATAGAAATATAGAAATCTGCACACCAAAGAGATCTCCATAGTGCACCCAAAGGTGTGTTTAGTCTAAAAATCCGCACTTGGCCAGCAACGTGGTGGCTGAGTCCTGTCCCTTTCAAATTGTGAGAGGACACCTTTAGCCATCAGTGGTACCTACAGTTATGGATTTCGATAACAATGATTGGAATGTAATTAACTAGCTGACCCCGCGAACGTTGTTTCGCCATTTATAATATATTTTTCGTACAAAAATACAAAAAGTGCGATTTAAATTTGAGGGGTGGGATTAGGGCAGTGAAAATTTGGGAGTATGTGTATTTTTAATGCCTCACCATAAAAAAATACCAAAAAATTATTTGTCCAAAAAATGAAAAAAAAAATTTTTAGGGTGGACAACCCTTAACATTTAGGGGTATGAAAAATAGATGTTGGTCGATTCTCATACCTACTTGATATGCAAAATTTCATGAGAATCGGTCGAGCCGTTTCGGAGGAGTATGGTAAACTAACATTGTGACACGAGAATTTTATATATAAGAGATAATGTCAAATCATATTAAATCATATAGTAAAGGAGTATTGAAGACTTAATAAGAGTTAATATGAGTTAGTAATACCTTAAGAGTAGTATTAAGTGTACCTACCTATTATAATATACTTATGCTTGAAAATAAGAACTTTATAAGAACACAGATATGCCTCAAGCATTGAAGAAACTTCTCACATTCCATAATGACACGTAATCCCTATCCTTACTATTATTAACTACATAAATCCCTAAAGTATTACCACATTCATTCAATACATACAAAAGGAAGCGAAGGAGGATTATATCAATACGAGCTGATATAATCCTGCTTTGCTTCCTTTCCTTAATTACTACAATACTACTATAAATACTAGCTGATGTCTGCGAATTCGTCAGCGGAAATATTAGGCTTCCAGGAGAATTTTAGTTAGGACTCCTGACTCAGTATGAACGAATAAAGTTTGAAATAAATTTGACTTAAGGCATACATTTAAAAAAAATGCCTTCTCAGTGCTTCCATGGACATAAGGGAGCCCTCCATAAAGTTTCCTATTTAGAGTCCACTGGTTTAAACTCCCAACAATAATGAACTCTTCACACTTATAGCTCAACACTGGGATTCCCTGTGTCGTAGGTGCCATAGTCCCATAGACAACACACAAGGATACGCACACCCAGACCGCGAACAGAAGTTAAACTCATTATTTAAATATCCGCTTCGCTAGGAATCCAATCCAAGACCCTTCGAATGGCAGTCTGGTTTGATAACAATTGCGCCACACGTAGCAATTGACATGAATATATAGTTAAAATTATAAACTAAAACCTGAAAAATTATCGAGATACATATGAAAAATATGATTTATATTAAATATCTATAGGTACAAATATCTGACTTAATCGGGATTCAAACCCAAAATCGTACACTATGAACCACTTTGAAATCGGACATAGGGCTGTCAATGTAATTCATTAATCCTACAAAGGAGATAATTGCCCTTCTACGCACCCATGTCACATCGACAAGTATCGGTCAAATTTTTGGAACTCATGCAGAAATAACCGAAATGGTATTCACCAAAAGGAAACTTTGAAAATTGGAATAGTTCGCCGGATATTTCCCGCAGTGGCATCCATCTTTGTGGGGGCGGGTGTCACCGGGTGGGGTGGTACAGCCATTTTTTTTATTCTCATACGTCAAAAGCTCGTTTTGTAAAGAATCTATGACTGTACCGAATGCAGTTGCTGTACAAGTTTCAGTCTGATTTAGTCGAACGATAAATAAAAGGGTTGTAACTGTTTCTACTCCTTTAAAAATAATTTGGAATGCAGGTATATAAATAAAGCCCCGAGCGACACAATCGAGATATATTGCTTTCTGATAAAAAATAAAAGAACATTTTTGTATCGTTTTATTGCTGGAATATTTAATTACCTATCTTATTTATGTTTATTGTTCCACAGAAGGGAATTTTAATTTATTTAACCTGTCTACATCGTCCTTAAGGTTTGCCTCGTTTCTTATTATGTTAAACACCAGGAATGTGCCGTTTCCACATTGCTATGGTCAATTTGTATGGTTAAAATAATAAAATACCTACAACGATCGTCTGTGCCTACCCGTTACATTTAAAATGTTTAGTATTCACTGTGATAAAAGTTCAATGGGCTATAAGGAAAACCAAAAGAAACATTGTTATTATGAAATTAATATTATTACTGGTTGTATTATCTTTTCATGAAGCCTACCTGGCTTCTGTCCTGATTTCCATGGGCAACAGTGACCACTTACCGTCCGGTAGATCGTCTGCTCATGTTTGCTAATTATAAAAACTTATCTGCCCTATAGGCCTAAGTTTGGCCGTAACTTTAAACCCGAGAACAAATATTTAGCTGTTACATAAATTATTGTCCCCACTGGGATCGAATCAGAATCGAATCTGGTATCCTCCACTCATCAATCAGGATCATAAAAGTGGGCTTCAAATGAGCTACATTATTTATTCTATGCTACCAAAGAGACCTATGTACTATATATGTGTGCGAACGTTGATTTACGTACTGCTAAACAAATACTAGTTAAATTCAAATTAATGCTTAGAATTAGAGGTAACGAGAACCCATTTTAAGGGAAATCTATTTCATTTATTAGCGAGAGCGGGCCGCGACCCGAATCAAGCTATCCCATTGTTGTTTTGCGATAGTGGGGGCTATCGGGAACCCATTTATCTCGCCTTTTCTACGTGGCTGTAATTTTTTTGCGCCACTGCACGATTTACGATGTTATAAATTGCGAACGAATGCGAGTAGGTAGTAAAACGAAAAGCCGAGTGAAATTTTCAGCGAGACCTAAATTCTGCATATGATGTATCCCTTTATAGGATGCTTTTGCCTGCGACGTAGTTTTATTGCGCAATGTCCTACATAAAATATATCCCGGCTCGTGCATGTTATATATGAAAATATTTGACGTATAACGTAGGTACTTCGTATTCAGTATATTGCGTTGCGTCATATAGTGTCTCAACCCTTTTTACATCCCAAAACTAAGCACGAATCTAATAAAGGAGATATCGAAAAAACCATAAATGGTACTGCGGATCGCTGCAGGCAAAGGTTAAGTAGTTAATCAACGAATAAATAAACAAAATACGGGATTAATTTCTCATAAATACTCTCGTAATGCTTTTTGAAGTTTGATAATAACGGCAAAATTTTGTTTTATAAACGGTTTCGTGATAAATTATGGCTATCGGTTTTAAAATGAATAATTAACAAGATACCGAAGCTTTAGGAAAGTAAAATTTACTTCTTTTTAATGCAGTCGGTTCAAAATAAAAAATATGGCAATTTTAAGAGTCCCATTTGGATATTTTACGAGAGCATGTAGGTTTCGAAGAAGATGGCTTATCTTCTTCGGAACCTATATTAACTGTCCCACTGCTGGGCTCACAAAGTAAGGGTACAGGCCATAGTCCACCATGATGGCCAAGTGCGGATTGACAAACTTAACACACCTTTGATAACATTACGGGGAACTCTCAGGTGTGCAGATTTCCTCACGATGTTTTCCTTCGCCGAAGAATGTAATAATTAATTTAATTATTAAGTATTAGAAAGAAATAATTAAAACTAGAAGTGCGTGCCAGATTAGAACCCAGGTCCCCAGGTTTGGGAGTCCTAGGTCCAAGTCACTTGGCTATCACTGCTATCATAAGGCAAAGATTACACGAAACGACGCGAACGCTGTAGTACTTACTCGTATAAATCTATACATAAATATAATTCACTATTAATAAAAAATCTTACTATTTATTTATTTAAACTTTTTATTGAATTGCGCACCGTAACATAGACAAAGGATTAATGCACACACACATACACACACTTACACAATACTTACTTACTACTTAGGTACACTATAAAACTTTACTACCAGAAGGTTCCACCAGTTCAAGTGGCCATATGATTAGAACGTTTACCCAACTGACCACCTAATGTTGCCAAAAAGGAAATTAGGAACGCGCTTCAAACTAAAACAAAACTTTGCCTTCGTATAACGTTAAAAATTCCACTGTTGAGTTTACTTAATGGCTAAGTTAAAAGAACTTTCGTAGTGTTGTTCTTTTTCATACATAGTTAACTATATGGCCAGTTTAATTGATATAATAGTTAGTTACTTGTAACCTCGCCCTCGTTTCGCTTCAGGGAACCTGAACGTTAGTTCGTCTGGTAATTACTTAGACTCGAAAATTGTTCAACGTCATTATTTTTTAGTTATGAACTGATTGAAATTGACAAATACTAAATGTTAGGTGAAGTTTACTATAATACATTTTTCTTGAACCGAATATACGATAGAGAGGGAAACATCTGTGTGAAAAGGTTATTTATTCTCGTCAAGTAATTTTTCCGGAAAGTTTAAAACTCTGCCCAGTTTATAATTAAATGCGGCGCAGTAACAGCTGTAAATTATAATTTTAACGTCGGTGCCAAGCGCATTCTATCCGGATAGGACTCATTTTTTAAATGGAATCATTTTAAAGGCGAGCGGTGGCGGCGGTCGTTGCCCCAGCGAACAATAGTGTTACTTAGCGAAACAGAACAAGTTTTAAAACCCATTGCACTGTTTTATTACGAGGTTACTTCAACTTATTTTAATTAATCGTAAGATTTGTATCGCCTTTTTGATTGCGGACTAACATGCTCGCGTTGCTTCCGTTACCAAAAAATCATTGGTACCAAGTCCAGTCTTTTTCAGTCTTATTTCCAATACTTTGCAAACGCAAGAAATAATATTCCCGAAGCGAACCGAAGTTGGGTCACTAGTTTCAAATAAAGTCTTAGCATCAAGAAAACCAACTCAATGACTAGGTCACCCAAGTTACAGCATGACCACCTTAATGAGATTTGCACCACTTTGTCTGCACATAATATACACTAGATGGATGACCGCTTTTCTCGGTATTTTTTTTAATTGTGTTTTTTGGAAATTATATTTAAGTACGAATAATATTAATAGTTGCTCACAAAAAAGTATTATTCGCCAATAGATGTCAAGAAGAGTCATATTTTTCAGTTTAAATTGGGACTACAAAAACACGAATAAAATGACATTTTATAAAAATAATTCCTAGCTAGATCGATTTATCGCCCCCGAAACCCCCTATATACTAAATTTCATGAAAATCGTTGGAGCCGATTCCGAGATTCCAAATATATTTATATACAAGAATTGCTCATTTAAAGATATAAGAATTAGATTAGATAGATAATAATTGTACATGATAAATTTGAATGTGTAACTTGTTTAACTTATGTACGCTTTTCATTATTTACAGTTTTCACATGTATAGAGGTACCGGGGAAAGGGTTTCTACGTAAACGTTTCAAGCGCTCCGGTAAGTTTTAGTGAAAACATAATTTACAAACGGAAATTAAAAAATAAGCTGCTTATATTATAAACGATGGTATGAAAAATTACTGAATACAAAATAATTGTTATGGTTGTAATAAGGTTTTCCTAATAATCCCGATAAGCTTAACTGTTGGCACATTATTTTGATTCCTTTTTTATTTTAATTTGTTCAACCGTGACCAAAATCCATGCGACAGTGTTGAAATATCGCCGTATTAAGTGAACGTCGTTTGTACTAGTATCATTATAAAATGATGTAAATTTGATTGTGATGTAATAGGTTGGCACAGGGTTACCATGAACCGTGGAGGCATGCCAGCAGACCCCATGTAACTTGGGAGCTAACAGAGTTAGATAATAAGGATCTATCACCTTTTAAGGCTGGGTGTGCTTTGTGAAGTTATGTGAGGATGTGTCAGTGGGGAAAGGGGAAGCATAGAACACAGACGAGGGGAACCCTAGGTAGAGGTAGTCCCGTATGGCAAACACTACTTGCGACTTTCTCTTCAATTAAATTTAGTTTAGGAATCGTGCTTGATCCGTCTGAGTACAATGAGACGTTTTTTTATTCTTTACTTACATTCTGCTAACTATACTAACCATTCTAGTCCCCATTTGAGTCTTGTTATAGGGCGGTTACAATTGTCATGGGCGGCAGCGAAATTAATAATTCCATAAAAACTTTATTGAAAGCGGTTGTAGTCGTAAAGCATTGATTAGATTATTTTTTAATAATAATTGATAACAGATTCCCGGCCAGAGCTAGTGTACACGTTTATCGAACAAGCAGTGCAACCGGGGGCTCAAGTGGCCCTGAAGTGTTCAGCGGTGGGGGAGCCTCCACCTCGATTTAGATGGACATTAGATGGCCAGCCGATACCGCAACACCACGGGTGAGTTTATGGTATTTTTATTGCCATCATTATACAGTTACGCGCTGGTCGGCTTGAGGAGATTTGTCCACGGGATATTACGGTAATATAACGTTTTCTAACTTACGCTATAAACAATATGAGAATCTATTGTGTAGTGTGATATTACTTAGTGTAGAATAAATGGATAAGAATGTTGAATGTTCTGTACATTTTGAGACTTCATTGTTTTAATATTAAAAATATTATGAACCTAATAATTGAATATTAAAATGAGATGAAATATTTAATATTTGTTTAACTTTAGTTTGTGTGTAGTCAGACTTTTTATTTACAAGTTTTCTTGCAGATGTAAATTAATGTGCGAGAGTCATAAATTTAAATTTACTCCGACCTCTATTTCAGCTTATTAGCTCCACTGTAATATGAACGGAATTAAATAATACCTTCCATTACCAACAAAGTTCATTGTGTTTTATGTCTTATGTAATAAACTTATTAAATAATATATATTATGTTTTTTTAATAGGGCTATAGTAACAGAAGGTCGCGAAAGTGGGCCATCGGGTATTGGGTCTGGAAGCAACTATATACTCTCGACGCTGTCGTTGAACAGCGCGCGCGTGGAGCACGGTGGCCGTTACGAGTGTCGGGCTACGAACTCGCACGGTACCGTCGCGCACGCTGCCAGGCTCAACGTATACGGTGTGTACTGACAACTACATGCTCTCGAAGTCTCGGCCCTATCAAACATAACCAAACATTAGGGACACCTACCACACAGCCTATAGACTGTAAAGTATGGGCCCACAGACTACTACCACACTGCCCATAGACTGTAAAGTATGGGCCCGCAGACTACTACCACACAGCCCATAGACTGCCCGAGCGTGGTGAATGGAGTTCGCTACGACAGTCGTGCTACGAATAATGAGGACCGCTACGAACCGCTACGGATTGCTACGAACGCCTCTACTCTAGCTAGACTAATGTGTACGGTGTGTACTGACAACTACATACTCTCAAAGTCTCAACGCTGTTACTGAAAAGCGCGCGAGTCACTGAATACTCGAATAGCGTGCGAGCACAGCGGTTGAGTGGAGTGTCGTGCTACCAATTGACGCGATACCACCGCGGAATCTGCTTCACGCTTTATTATACCTGAACTGCCACTAAATATTATCGACGCAATGTCGCAATGGCTGTTTAGCCCGCGCGTGGAGCACAAAGTATTCAATGAGTATTGAGTAATGAGTATAGTATTCAGATGGCAATTCACACAGAACACATACACAGAAATTTTACTTACAGCTGAAAAAGAGATGAATGTTAATATTTTGGTCGATGCATATTTTTGAGTGTCAAAATATGTAGCGTGAATTAAATAATGTTCTTCCCCATAGGCCCACCTTACATCCGTGCTATGACTACTGTGAAGGCGGTAGCCGGATCCGAAATTAGTATATGGTGCCCTTATTATGGATTTCCGATAGAGTAAGAACTTTTTTACTTTTAATTTACATTACTATAACAATTATATATCGAATAAGTTTGAATATTAGAAATATCTATATGAAGTGATTTTATTTGTGCTTATTATCATTCCTACAGCCTTCCTTCAATTCCTTTTTCCATATCCTATGCCGAAGATTGGAGTAATGTGGAAAACTTCGATAGTGTGATTCAGGAATATGTTATCGTTTATTAAAAAACAGGCTTAAATAATTAATTACCACCTTATTCTATCTGGTGGTAATGTTCCTCTATATATCCTAATTGAGGGTACCTTATTTATATCTATTTTATCAAATAGGACTAACATGAAACCTAACTAACTATATTGTTATACAAAAATCTTTCAAGGGCCTAAGGCGTCGTCCTAATTGGCAGCGATCGTACGATGGCGCGATGCGTTCTCGTCGTGCGATGGGTTCAAACATACAGATTTCATCAGAGTGTCCTATTTTAACCTCGCAAGTAATTTTAATGAAATACCCATCGCACGACGAGAACGCATCGCGCCATCGTACGATCGCTGCCAATTAGGACGACAACTAAGACTGTTAATCAAAACAGTGTAATATCCTTAGCTCCGTTAAATGGGAGGGTGGCGCCGGCGCAGACCCCAGGTACCATCAATCAGACGGACAGCTGACCATTACCAACGTGGATAAGAACAGAGATAGAGGAAGTTGGACGTGTTCAGTCCTCACGCCTGGTGGAGAACTTGCTAGAAGAGAGGTAAGCAAAGTCATATATTGCCTAAAACTTCGCTAAAGGCGCAAACCGATCGCTGCGTACGCTGTGGGGTACGCGGCGCATGTTAGCTGCGTGGGCTCATTTAAATGTTAAAAATAACCCCAAGTTTAAGTCCTGTGATATTTAACTTTGCTATTTTTATATTTTTAGAACCTTTTCCAATCTTTTAAAGTATTTTAGTTGTCCCTATAAAATATTAGAAATATTTTTCTACAAAATGCAAGCTTTTTTGCCGTGGCATACGCATAGCCTAACTGAAAAGAAATAAAAAACCCAACATGAATTTTAAAGTTACAAAAAAAGAAAAACCTTCAACGGTTATTTCCAGTTTCTGTAACATCGAAACGTAGCTGTAACGAACGTTTTATAGACCGAACGACCCATTTTTCGTCCATTTCAGGTACAAATGACGGTCGTATCTCCGCCCGTGCTGTCTCCCATAGCGTTCCCGCCTGGCTTGCGCTCGGGCGACCGTGCGCAAATCACCTGTACCGTAACCTCCGGTGATATGCCGGTTTACTTTTCATGGCTCAAAGATCAAATGCCTATCTCTAGCGTGCTTCAGGTAAGGCACTTTCATGTATTAACTGTAGGCAAAGCATCGTAATGAACGTTTGAATAATGATTAATTCTTTTGAGTGTAGATTAATGAGTTGGAGATTAAAATAATTGAATAATTCTTTATTTTGCTTATGTAAGGTACGTAATATACCGTGTTATTTTTTTTTTCATTATAAACGAATGATTATGACATGATTAATGATGACGATGACTATTCAATTTGCTCCATGTAATTTTTTTGTCTGCGATCTTCATAATGTGGCTATTATACTCTAGCAATCATAATGTACTGTATCAATTATACTATATCAATTATATTAAAAGTACCATTTAATTGTCGCAATCACTTACTTTTTGATATTCTAATGACCACTTAAATTTTAGGTAGACGAAAGAGGAGCAGAATTTTACAGCATGCTTTTGTTCAAAAGTTTGACCGCCGCTCACAGCGGCATCTACACGTGCGTTGTGACAAACACGGCCGGCAAAGCTAACACCTCCACCGAATTAGCTATAAAAGGTAAGTTTTAAATCTATCCAATCCCATACTCATTAATTTAATATCTTGGGCGGATTTATTAAATTAAATTAAAGGATTTATTTGCTGGCCTAAAATTAAGTTAAAATCATTTAAGTACTTTATTTATTAAACTGACAATCGGATTCGAAAATTAATATTTTTCAGTCAGATGTAAAATCTTTTGTTTGTTCGAGACCATTAACAA
This sequence comes from Ochlodes sylvanus, assembly GCA_905404295.2. Classification (NCBI taxonomy): domain Eukaryota; kingdom Metazoa; phylum Arthropoda; class Insecta; order Lepidoptera; family Hesperiidae; genus Ochlodes; species Ochlodes sylvanus. The sequence goes on from FR990143.1 coordinate 8,879,156, forward strand.
GTGAGGGTTATTGTCAATTAAAATATATTCTCGGCCACAAAAGTCGAACCACGTCGCATTTTAGGTTTGATTTTAAATTAAAATACTAAAACCAAGTTTAATTCAGCAATGAAATGGAATAAAAAAGTACGAACTACTAAAACCAATAAAAGCAATCAAGTAAAAATGTATTTCAAATTAAAATAATATTGTTGATACATATACCGTAATAACAGGAAATCTACAGTTTTCATTATAAATGAACATTATTTGCTTTTATAACACAACAGTAAAACTTCATCAAGTTAAATAAATGCAAATACAACAAACCATCCAAGTTTCCCCCACCCACAACCCCCAACTAAACAAATATAATAAATCTAACGATAAACATTATGTGCAGTTCCACCGTACTGGCAATTAGAGCCATCAGATGCGGCGGTGCTGCTCAATGGATCATTAACTATAAGTTGCGAAGCTCGGGGTCACCCGTCCCCTGGAATTTATTGGACTAAGTTCACCGGTAAGAATTACTTCCACGCTCTTATCTTCATAGATATTTCTGCCACAGTCTTGACACTCTTTCATGCAGTCAGCCAATAAGGACATTGAGAAGGTCAAATTAAGATGTGCAGCGAGTTCCCGGAACTCTAACAACGTTTCGGGGAAAAGTTGAGGATGAACGCATCGTAAACGCATGAACTTTCGGCCTTAGTAGTTTTATATAATTTTGTGTCTTGTATGTGATAATACTGTCGAAATAAGACGATATCTATTTATGCAGTACCTACCTACCGCGTTTTTCAACATTAGGTATAGACCATATCATATAGCATATTTACAGACTATAAATTATAGCAGGGTGATACAAACTGACGTCATAATATTACTTTTCATTTATAAGGTAGTACAGAAACATCGCTGGGTGGAGTGTCAGATCCCGTTGTGCTGAGTAATGGATCGTTGAGACTTGACGCGGCGCGCGCGGAACATTCTGGAAAGTATCGTTGCAGAGCTGATAACGGCGTGGCGCCAGCTCTCTCGAAGACCATCACTATACATATAAATGGTAAGTTATAAATTACCTTAACACCAATAAAATTCTTCGTTCAACACCAATTCGATGTCAACTCTACTCCGATGGAACTCAGGTACGCATTTAAATATGAGCTTTATGTCGTGTTATTTACGTTTGAATTTTCAACAGTAACTCCTACGAGCGGATTACGCGCGATCCTCGTCACGAACAACCTCCATCCGATCGGAATCCACCATAAGACACACACACAAAGCTCATATTTTAATGCTTCTTTATGAGTTGAAACGGCCACTCCGTTTTGTCGCCACAGCTGGCGTTGAGTTGGTGTAGGTAATGTGCGCAGATTAGCAACAAAACAACATTACTGATTGGAGCTTTTCCCACAGAACCAGCGCGATTTGAGACGCCATCAGTAAACGTCACGGCCAAACTGGGAGACACGGTAAGATTGGTATGTCTGGCCCGAGGTGACAGCCCGCTCTCGATGACGTGGAGCCATTCTGGACGGGCCTTGCCTAATTCCGATTATAGGTCAGTATGTTTGCATGTTGAGCTATAGTTTTAAGGCTTTCGTACCTCAAAAGAAAGAACGGAACCCTTATAGGATCATCGTCTGGCTGTCCGTCTATCAAGACCCTTTTCTCAGTCGAGGTATCAAACTGCAAATTAATATCAAATAGGTGCTCAGATCTGTAATCCCTTGGAGTAGAGAGAAAATCAAACTTCTAAGTTAACACAATCAATATATAGGACCGTTATTATTCCGTTTATGCCACATATTTAGACGCTCGCAAGGTAATCAAAACCAATAGGACACTTCCCATAAACTTGGCAAAAAGTGAGAACTTATATATAACACATACAAATAAAGAAAAAATCTAGATATCGGTAATTTATAGTTATATCACAGAAAAAACATTACAAACTGAACGATCTACTTACTTATCTACAAGTTTATACTGAATTCTCGGTTCGAGTCCGACTCGTATTTTACCGATCATTTTTTTTCACCACTCTCGCTCTAAAAATAGGTCGTAGTAATGCGACATACGGTGTATAAATTCGATTGTCCTCCGTGGGGACGTAAGTAAATTTGAAAATCAAATGAGGCTTTTGCCTAGACCGTTGCCCAATTGATTAAAGTTGGCACGAATAATGCATGTAAACATACGAGTAGCACACGAGAGCAAATAGATGTCATGTTACATTTGTTTTATAAAAATACGGACGCTAAATAAGTTTTAATGCTATAATATTGAAAACTCATCGAACAAGTTGGCAATATAAGAGTTTTGTTCTGAGTATTCTATTTTAGTCTATTTCTATTTTATTCCATTTTTGGTTACCTTTCCGGACAGTCTAAAGCAGTTGTCCCACCGCCGGCGAGTGAGCGAGTAACTATCGGCTATTTTCGCGGTCAAGAAATGTGCACAATAAGATACACATTCAGATGCATATATTTATAGTTGATCGCCGTCTGTTCACACTGCCGGCGAGAACTCGCTGATTCGCTGACTCGTTGAGCGACAAGAGCTATCATGGCATCTATTTAATTTATGAACGCAACTAACTTTTTTTTAGGATGAGCATTTCAGAAACAAGAAGTGTCGAAGGACTGCGTAGTGAGTTAGTGATAGAGAGGGCAGACAGAAGAGATTCCGGAGTATACCGATGTCAAGCGTCCAATCCTTACGGGAGATCGGATCACTTTGTCCATCTGGGTGTTCAGGGTATGACGAATATTGACAATTACCTTTAAATTTGAACTTGCTAAAACCTATTAGCAACCTACTGAAATGCATGCATAATCGTATTCTAATATAATTAGGCCGTATTGAGGTAGCGATACCATACCGGTTAACCAAGGGGAAAATTCCCGTTAAATCACAGCCCAATGTGTGTGTGTGTCGTAAGACGTAATAAGTTTTGCCGTAAACATAAAACGCGTAATGATTATTTTCATTAATATTATTACTGGTATATTATTTTGTGAAGGCTGGCTATCGACCACCCTCCGACTTGATTCAGCCGCAAAACAACTCTTCGTCTTCTGGCTGGGAGCCTTAAGACCCTCCTACTTCCTGCCTCTCTATTGCTTGTTCCGCGCTCTCGCTTGCCCGCTCGGTTTCGGCGGAACGTGACAATGACGTCATACTTTTTCGTGCGTGCAGCCGGCGTTCATCGATTTATAAAATGTTATCACGTCAAAATTTTTATTATATGTGGATGTGATTGAACTTTTAATTTAAAAATTAAACATTTCTAGAGCCACCCGAACCACCAGCCAATTTCCGAGTGCTAGATACAACGTCAAGATCAGTTCGCCTGCAGTGGCAGAGGCCGTATGATGGTAATTCTCCTGTGATGGGATACGTGGTGCAGTACAGGAGACACGACTCCACCAGCCCTGACTCCTGGAGAGACGCCGACACTCACAATATCTCTATATCTGCACACGCTTCCGACGCTTACTCAGAGTAAGTAGATTCACTTAAAGTAGTATTTCAAAGTCAAAGTAAGATACCTTATTAGGTTTAGTAAAGGTCAGACACAATCATTCCTGTCACAGGTATACAATACAATCAATACTAACATTTAAATATAATCCAATGCACATTACAGTCGCTTAATCCTGTAATTGTATTTAGGACTGAAGGTACAACAATAACAGGCCTCGAACCCGCGACCGCCTACCTAGTGCGGGCGCGAACCGTGACGGGTCAGTTCGCGTCCACCCACACGAGAGCGCTGCTGGCGTTGACCCTACACGAGCCGCCAGCCAGAGCCCCCATCAGTCTGAGAGCTTCCGCACCCAGACCCTCAACTATTGAACTGGCTTGGCAGGTATGTATGAACTGGAGCCGGCTACACTTTTTAGAGGCGACCATCTCAGTCCTCAAGGGTAGCAACACATCTGTGACCGAATTATAACGAGATTCTTAGTAACATTTACTAACTGGACTATTACTAACAATAACTAACAGGACTAACATTCACTAACAATCCCTGTCCCAGTCCTCATACTTAGAAACTAACCAACTTATGTTCTAACACGGTCACCTAACCGGACTAACTATCCCAGTCCCCTTATGAGTGTTGTTCTAAGTCGGTCACAGTTGTCATGGGCGGCAGCGGAAGGTGGTGCTGCATGCTTGTTTGCTGCCATAAATCAATAATAAAAAAAACTTCCCTGTTCGCTGTTTTTGCTGACAACGAATAAGCGATGCCTTTGGTGTAATTGTCTTGTTGATATCTTCAAATCAAGAGTGAATAGGGTTTTACTAAGTTAGTGCGTTTTACCATCCAGGTCTCCATTACCACTTACCATCAGGTGGGATTTTGGTCACTTATTTAATAAAAAAATTACTCGCCTGTTCAGTAGTATCTACGCGTACCGCGTGCCACGGTTGACGCTCCGGATCTTTTTGTATTAACTTAGCTATCCTTACGTGCATAGATATCTATGACGCAAGATACATAAGTACTCGTATATATTTCTAATAAATAAATTACATGGGTAGGTGTCTTAGTTGCAAGATTTGACTATACTTACATACAAACATTGCAAGTTAAATACAATCATTGCCCAGGCAACGATATGATTGATTTGGCATAGTTTTAATGAATTCACAAAGTCTAAATAACTATTACTTTTTAATATTGAAAACTCAAATCTTACTCCTACAATATTTACAGTATCTCAAACATTTATTTTGTTATTCAAAGTATAATTATCTCGCAAACTTTCCCAACTTTACCTTCGGTAACTTTAGGAGTCTGTTATTGTGGGAGTTTGTAGTTACAAGATGTTCTACAAAGTGGTTTCGACTGTAATTAGTTTTATCTATCCTTCAGTGTCTAGCCTCCCCTGATAAATGCACTCAGCTGAACAATCGTTGAGCACTTTTCGCCTATCGAAGGTCGCTAGTTCCTGTACTTGATTAAGATTAAAAGTATTTTGCCAGCGTTACAAGTGTGATACTTATACTACAGATTAAACGTTTATTTTGTTACCGTTAAATAGCAGTTGTCAAGCCATGTTGGACGCCTTCGAGTAGTTCGAGTGGCATAAAAAACTTCCGATATTTGGCTGATAACCCCTCCTCAATTTGCATTGGAGCATAGACTTGAAATATACTCTAGGGCTCCTCAAGAATGAGGAGAGACCCGCGCTCAGTGCTCGGTTGAATCCCTTACGATTCGTGACTGCGTCTTAACTAGACAATTTAGATCGGCTTGAAATCGCTTAGCCACGGTTCGATCACACTGTGCTGTAACCTACTTGCATTCATGTAGGCCCCACCAACGTCCGCTTGGAATGGCGAATTGCTTGGCTACACGGTGTGGTGGTGGGCTTCGGCTGACGGCTCGCTCTCTGGAGGCGCCAGTGTGGGGATGGAGTTTGCTACGGTCAGGGGGCAGATTACAAAGTACAATATCGAAGGCTTGGAGCATTATACAAGGTGGGTGGGTCTGAAAACTTGTAACGAATAGATGGTAAATTAATTCTTTTGTAATATTTATTAACATGCTTATTAATTAACTTACTTATTATAACTGTTTCTTCTAGAATATTATTAAGTCTCTACAGATTTCCTTATTTTCCTTCGATGAAGTAATTTTCATTTTAACACCTTATAACCTCAGTCACTGACAGAATACGTCCTGACAGGTATCATCACAATGAACGATTTAACATTGAAGTGGCGTAGGATTAACATTTAAAACTTTACTGACATTTCTTTTCCTAGGCTGTTACACATTTAAAATAACAGTTTCACTCTAAGAAAACATTTGAAGACTAAAGTGTACTTATAAAGAATATTATACGATGCTCACCTAGTTGTGATTGTACATAGTAGGTATACTTACAGGTACTCTATGAGCGTCAGGGCATTTAATAGTGCGGGCGCGGGGCCCGCCACGGCGCCGGTCAACACGCTCACTCAGGAGAGCGGTGAGTTCATTAGTTCTCGACTGCTACTTGTGTTTGTACTGTACTAAACGTACTGTTAATGTAAAAGAGAGCTGCTATTTAATGTATGTTCCAATGAATTCTATATCGATCAATATTACTGTGTATTTGACCCTTTTTAATGTTATTAGTAAATGAATCAAGATTTGACAAGATTAGTAATGAAACAATAGATGATCTACTAAATAAAATGACATTATATAATAATATAATTATTTGACTTAATATTATTTTCTATTCTTATCTTCAATTAGCGCGAGAAAATGCCTTTGCCTTACTTTGTATGTTTGTATAATGTATTTAAATAAATTATGAATTATTTCATTTGGAAAAAACATATTTAATATTTTTATATGATACACTAATCATTTTACTATTAATTTTGTTTATATGTTTTGTTGTGTTGTTACCAATTACACAACTAGTACCTTGACACTAAAATGTGACACAAAAAAAAGCTGGAGTACATGAGCCTTGAAAAGAAAGCAATGCAAGGGATGTATTATAACTTAGTTCCACGAAGGAAGTAGATATACGGTAATCCCTTTATGTACCTCAATTATTTATTTGTCGTCTAGTGTGTACAAAGCTTTATTTACCGTAATCTCTGTTTCTTTAGTGCTAAATGTTTATACTACTATAAATATGGCCTCGGTATTTACTGTTATAGCGTGTGGCACAAATTACAATACGATAGCGGACAGCCGTCATTAGTGCTTCGTTGTGCCGCTAGATTCGCGGGCGCTAGTGTACTACAAGTTACTATATTACCTGTTTGAGCCAACAATGTATTGTGTAGTTCCATCCGAGGGTCCCAGAGGCGTCCGCTGTCGAGCGGTGTCTCCGCAGAGCCTGAAGGTGGAGTGGTCGCCTCCCCCTGCCCACGCGCATCACGGCGCGCTGCTCGGCTACAAGCTGCTCTACCGACCGGAACATAGTGAGTAAAGATTATAGCAACAGACAACTTGTAATTTCGGATGTCAACCATTTTGTGAGAATTGGAAAATAGTTAATTAAAAAGATTGTATTGATGGATGCCAAAAAGATAATTTACTAATACATAAATTCTATTAATAAATTTTAATGCAATAAATATACTAATAACATTTTGATTAGTGAGAAATTGTACAATTTATAGTCGGGTATACTTCCCAGATAGGGCAGACATTTGTGTGCCAGGTTACTTATTTATGTCCATGAGCTAAATCTCTTCGTATATAATCTGTAAAATATAGACACCCGAAATTTTTAGAGTATGCATTATTGCAGCAGGAACACAATATTAGGTACGACAACAACAAAAAATTAAAATAATAGGTATACAGTGTTACAAAGCCAAACTTGCACTTAACCGGTTTCTATTAATAATTTCTTTGCTCATTGCAACCCAAGCTGAGCGATGGCAGTTGTTTGTCGGCAGCGACTGATTGGCTGGAGTGGGAGGTGCGCGGCGGGGTGGGGCTCAGCTCAGCGGGAGCGGAGGTGAAGCGGGTAGCGGGCGTCGAGACGCTACTGCTCGCGCTTAGACCACACATGAACTACACGGTGCAGGCGCTCGCGTACACCGCGGCGGGCGACGGCGTTCCGGCTCTGCCAATACATTGCACCACGCAACAGGATGGTAGGTTGTTACTTTAAGCGTGTGTTTGATATGTTTTGTAACTTGTTTTATTCAGCAAACGCTGTAGTGGATTATGGCATATTATGCTATGCTTGAAAACACGCTTACACATTTATTTTATTTATTTGTATGTATTTGTTCATAACAATTACAATGGTTGCCTTTTCTTTATTTTTTAACAGTTCTACTTTTAAATAATAATTTTTAGTAACATTAATCTTTGTAATATTTTTACCCAGTACCTGGGCCACCAGCTGCCGTGAAGGTGGTGCCGACCACTGTGACGTCGTTGGCTGTGAGCTGGCTGCCGCCCAGTAGGCCGAATGGACCTATCCTGTATTATACAGTATTCTACCGCGAACTGGGCAGGTAATTTGACCTCACATGAACACCACGCGTATGTATCTTTAAACATGTCCTGTATATGCTAATTTCTATCTACTTTTCGTGGACCCAACCTCTTTCTTTTTCTTTAGTGTCCTCTGCCCAAAGGTTGTCGGAAGAGATCACTCAATGTCTATAACGATAAGACCGCCTTTTGTACTGTAACGCTTAATTCAGTATTATATGTAAATGTTGCAGTGTACTTACAATAAAGGGTATTCTATATAATAGTGAATGCATATTATGAATGTTAGTGACTTGATTTATGTACTTAAATTATTTAGGGTACAAAGGGCTTAACTCGAGGCTGAAGCAACGACAAACGAGGCTTTGATGCACAATACCTCCGGTTAAAAGTCGCTTAGCTCAGTTTAATCTCGTTTAGTTCTCCTGCATTTTGGATTTTTTTTCAAGCTTATTTAGTATCCTGAACTGACCTGACCCGTTGTCGGTGTGTAAAATTGATACACTTTGGGACGTTCGATTGAGCTCTTTATCCTCTTAACCAGGGACAGGCCCCCTCAAACCACAACGGTGCAAGCAGAAGACACGGAGGCCTCGGTAGGCCTGGGTGGGTCCACGGAGCTGCGGTCCTTGTCCGAGGGGGCCACGTACGAGGCCTGGGTAGCGGCGCATTCGGTCGCCGGCGAGGGAGAGCCCTCAGCACCTCAACCTGCTACGACGACTTCTAGAGGTTACATTTGTTTTGTTTTAGGATTAAACTGAAGTGATAACATTTGCCGCGAGGTGTATCAGCTGCACCACTCTTGGTGTTCAGTGGGTCCTGTCTGCAACTATTGTAAGTGCTATACTCAAATCTATTTCAAACTTTTAAAGCTACCGAACTCTCAACAAATCCTTTATTTAACAATTATAACACTATGTTATACTATAAGAAAAAAAAACTTCTAAGTATAATTATATCAAAATATCAAAATAATGTCTAATGATCTTAAAATAAATTTTGCAAGAGACAATTAAATTTAACTGGTTGCTGTAATGTTCATGGTAATATATTATGATTAAGTATTACTTATCATTTTCTGATTAGTTTTTCTTTACAGTTAATTTAATTTGATATAACAGCTAATTTCATCATAACATTGCTGGAGTTAACACCATACAGCGGCAGTCCGGGTGCTCTCGTTCGGCGTGTGGGCCGTGGTGTCGTGTGGGCGGGGTCTCCGGCTGGCGTGCGCCTGGCGGGGCGACCCCGCGCCGCGCGCGCGCTGGCTGCGCGCCGAGCGCCCGGTCACGCACGACCCCAGGACGCATCTCACACCGCACGGACATTTGGCTATACACGGTACCAAGTTTGTAATTACACGATTTCAGCGAATTTATTTTCAACGCAACCGTACTGTTCCTTGCTATTCCTGTGACTCAAATTCCCTCTACAGTTCTACATGAAGGTCCAGCTTTGGCACTTCGCGAAGTGCCACAGCTGGACCGCCTGGAACACTGACAGTTTCAAGCGGCAATCTGCAGTTTCAATACAAAATTCTCGTCATGTTCCAGTCCAATATGACCGCTTGCTGCAAGATGCTGCTCAACACAACTGCTCCCGTGCAGCTAGTCTCGTCTGCTTCAAACGGTCCATGTTATACTTCGGCGACAGCCGCTAGCGTAGTCCGCCCATACGAACGACAGCCCTACCATCAGACCTGTCTCTAGTCAAAAATAAACTTGTGACTAATAATGATTAACTATGACTAACAGAGGTAGACGCGTCAACGAGCGGTAACTACACATGTTCGGCGCGCAACGCATACGGATCGGAGGAGGTGACGTATCGCGTGGAGTGCGCCGCGCCGCCATCGGCTCCCTCCCTGGCCTTAGACCACGCCACGCATAAAGAGGCCAAGCTCTCCTGGAAGACCACGCATCATCCCGCAGCGCCACCACACGGTAACTATCTTAACTACAGTAACACAATCTGTTCTTTTAATTCTTATGTTTATAGTTTCTAAACGCTAACAATTTTAGGTACAGTCAAAACTATAAATACAGTAGCATAGACTTGCGCATACATTTCTATTACACTTCTGACCACTAAGTATAACTAAAATTATTATTATAAGTCATTTTATAAACTTCATGTGTTACCCCCTTTAAATTCTTGTAGTATTTTTATTTAACTTTTTAGCATTTGCTTAGCTGTTACCTGATCAAATGATACCAAAGATTGTTGCCAAGCATTAACTTATCATAAGTAAAAAAACTAAGCATATGTATAAGCATATTTTTACCACTACAAGCTATTTATTTTAATTGCCTAATCCGGAACTAATTTTCCTTGACCCAAATACATGTCTCATCTTCATTTACCAAGCTAGGATGTCAGTTCCCGAACATACAAACTTTATCTAAACTGGGTCAATGTAAGTGTGACTTGATATTCAACATAGAGATTTCGAGAGAGTAAATATAATTTATAGTCTGTTATCTGCCGCGATGCCGTCCAAATACGAGGTTGCATAGACGTTCTAAGTAGGTGATGAGAAGAAGCCTCAGTCTACAACACTTGCCAAAGACGTTAGTCGGAGTTTACAGAAATCTTTGATTTTTTTTACTAAAATAGATTAACGCTTGACGACAATTCCACCAGATGGTGAGAAGTGAATTGATGTAGATGGAATTTTCCATTCATTTTCCAATTCCATAATTTTATCTGTACTGTCTGCTTACTGTTTCTGGGTCTTGTTATGTTTTCCATGTTATCATTTTCCCGTTTCCCTATAATTGCTTAATTTTTCTTTCATTCGGCATCTTAAAAAAGTTTTTGCGAGCAATAAATTGAAATACTTTTTCTGAAAAAAACTAAACATTTCTGCCATTATGTCATGAAATCATTACTTTTGACGTGATAACGTTTTATAAATTGATGCCGCTCCGACAGGAGGCATTCTCGAAAAGTTGTCACAGAGCCGGTCACGTCCAGTCACGTCCGCCGTCCGGTCACGTAACGGCGCGCGCGCGCGCGCGACATTCGAGAAAGAGGCTCGCTGGCCCGCTCTCTCTCTCTCTCCCACTCAAGCGGAATCGGTTCGCATAAATGACAGTGTAAGAGAAATGACTGAATCTTCATTTAATCCTTTGTCCTTATAGACTTATACTACATATAAAACGTTATCACGGAAATTTCGATCGTAAACCGTCTTTACAGACAACCAACTGTTTTATTTATTCATTTTATAATTTATGTACACGTATAAAAAACATACAAGAACATTTTACAAAATCAAACTCAAACTCAAACTCAAAACATTTATTTCATGTAGGTATTTTTTCAATACACATATGAACGTCATTTTTTCTCAATAATGATTGTCGACTGAAGGACATGATTTTAAAGTACATATTTAAACAGATTCACATTTCATAACTTCGACAATGTGTATCAACGCAATACCTACTATACCATCCACATAATTATATCATACATCCAGCTACTATAATATAAACCCTTCACAATTTTTATTTTTTTAAGTTAATGCTTGACCGCAATCCCACCTGACGGTAAGAGGTCAATGCAATCCATTCTCTTCAATAGGTTTCACGATCTGGTGGGCTCGTATCCGTGATGACAGCGCCGACGGCTCGGAGCCCTCTCGTGGAGAAGAGGAGAGGCGGTTGGAAGCTGGTGGAGAAGCCAGCAGCGTGGTCCTCCGGGCTCTGTCGTGCGGCGCCGCTTACTCCGTCAGGGCCGTTGCCCACTCCAGAGCTGGACCTTCGCCGTCTTCCTCGCCCTTGATGATCAGGACGAAGTCTCCTGGTATGTTGTTTTATATTAAATTTAAGCCTCGGTGACTAGCTATCCCATTTGTGATTTCAGGACTCTTATATATGTATATTTTCGATTCCTATAACTTACTATTCTTCATTAGTATTATTATGTAATTTAATTAATCAACGTATGAAAGGAAAGCACGTGATAATTATGCTTTTTGTAATTTCTTAGCAGATATTAAACTTTACTGCAGTTATATAATTAAACCGTAAACTTAAGAATCATTTTACTTGCTATCAAAAACCACGTGAAGTTGATGAATTTACAAAATGTCAAATAATGCAAGGGGTCCACTCAATACCGTAAAACATATCAAGTGATTCACAAAAAATTTGGAGACCTCTGCTCAAGGGATTTATTCAAACCAATAGATAAATCAACCGTGTTTAAGTATATCTACACCATTATTTACTCCCATACAGAGTATGCGCATATTTTATTCATATTCAACATTTCAACCATTCTTTAAGCATACATATTTTATATCATCTGTCACTTACATCTTTAATCTTTGAAAGTATAATATATCAATAACAAAACACTATCCTAATTTTTAAGGGTATGAAGAAACTTCAAACTCGGTTAAGTTCTAATTTGAGATAAAAATTTTGGAAGACGCTTATTCCGGCGTTCCTCCCCGATATATCAATGATGTATTATTATAACTGAATCTTTATTTTTTCTCTAAGTATTATGTCAGCATCATCGCAGATATAACGAGATATTATCAAACAAACTGCAATGTTATCGTTTTCGGAACAGCATCTGGAACGAACTCTACATTTTAACATATCCTTTGAATTTTCGTTCCAAAAAGCTATTGAACCCAAAGAATAAAAGATTTCCACTCGTTTGAGTACGTGACACAGTCGGATTCAACAAAGACGTATTTCATTTATGCAAATCAATCCACCCTTTCTACGTTCGGTTTTCGGGGCCGAATATTTTCCACGTAAATTCAATAGAATTTGTAACCTGATTCAATCCTTGTTGACCGATAAAATACTAAATCTGGTTTTCTTTCGCGGCTCCCGATATCAAATACACTCGGTACGTGACACGCTTTCGATTCGTTGAAGTGGGTGGGTTTCAAAATATACGTGATATTATGAAAATATAATTTTTATTTAAAGAACTCATTAATTTGGTTTTTAGATTGAACTAAGTCAGTGGACTTGTTGCTTCATTGACCACAATTAACCTTTGGGTTGTGTCGCTGGTGTCTTTTTACCATTGGCGACTATTTAATTATCACTTACATCGTAAGTCCCTGAATAAGTTTTGAGATACTTGGAATTTGAATATGGAATGCGCCTGTATTATAGTTAAAGTAACGGCACAAAATTAAGGCCCCTTTGACACATTAAAATAGTGACGTGAAAACTGTTAATTTAGTATCGAAAAAATATGGTCAAGTGCGAGTCGCATCGATACATTTTTGGAATAAAAATTTGAGGCACCCTTTTTAATTACATATTTGGAATGAGAATCGAATACTGAGTACCCCCTATTAATATCACAAGAGTCTTACGAATCACCTTATATTTAAGGTCTCCTCGGCATTGAACTCAGTAGTGGGCCTTGTTGGGTAGTGATGATTTATAGTATATTCATTTATGTAATTGACTTACTTAATTTATTAAAGCTGTATTTTGTTAGTAAAACCGTGAAGGAATTTGTTCGCGGTACCATATACTTTGTTTATATGGTCTCGCATTAGTCCATAATATTTAAATATATATATATATCTCGAGGGTAAGGTGGGCGTGTCTCGCTGTCAGAATGGTCAGTCATGGCGTAGGATCCAAAATAATACCACTCAGGTTCAACTAAGCCTTTTAATCATTCGTGTACACAACCTTCTCGCAAAATAAGAACGGATCGCGCAGATACACACGGATTACAAATAACCTATCAAGTTACTTTCGCAAAATCACAATTAATTGCTCTGATATACTCGGATTACAAATTAACGAAACAATATTGGAAACGCAGCGATTTCGATATCACATGGACACGCCCTTCGATATCACGTGGACACGACCGTTCTCAACGACGTTCCGAATCTGAATGCCCAATCGCCGCAATGGCTACCGTCCAAACTGTCTTTCTGTCAAAGTCAAACTCAAAGTGTGACCACGTGATACCGACTTCGCTCAAGTGAACTACTTGACGCTTCCATTATTCACTAATAGATGGCGCTACGTGTTTACGCTCCGACACGGCCGTCCTGACCTTTCGCACGTCCCCGTGCGAGATACGTGCGCAAATTGCAAAAGTCATTGTTCACAAAATAGTCGCTCGGCCAACCTGACCAATCTTAGGAATACTTAACTTGACAAAAAGTCAAGACTCAAGACAACCTGCATCCGGCGTCTGATAGTCTCAAGACAACCTTTCACAGGCGTCTGATAGTCTCAGGACAACCCTTCACAGGCGTCTGATAGTCTCAGGACAACCCTTCACAGGCGTCCGATAATCTCAAGACAACCCTTCACAGGCGTCCGATAATCTCAGGACAACCCTTCACAGGCGTCCGATAATCTCAAGACAACCCTTCACAGGCGTCTGATAGTCTCAGGACAACCCTTCACAGGCGTCCGATTATCTCAGGACAACCCTTCACAGGCGTCCGATAATCTCAAGACAACCCTTCACAGGCGTCTGATAGTCTCAGGACAACCCTTCACAGGCGTCCGATAATCTCAAGACAACCCTTCACAGGCGTCTGATAGTCTCAGGACAACCCTTCACAGGCGTCCGATAATCTCAAGACAACCCTTCACAGGCGTCCGATAATCTCAAGACAACCCTTCACAGGCGTCTGATAGTCTCAAGACAACCCTTCACAGGCGTCTGATAGTCTCAGGACAACCCTTCACAGGCGTCCGATAATCTCAGGACAACCCTTCACAGGCGTCTGATAGTATCAGGACAACCCTTCACAGGCGTCCGATAATCTCAGGACAACCCTTCACAGGCCTCCGATAATCTCAAGACAACCCTTCACAGGCGTCTGATAGTCTCAGGACAACCCTTCACAGGCGTCTGATAGTCTCAAGACAACCCTTCACAGGCGTCTGATAGACTCAGGACAACCCTTCACAGGCGTCCGATAATCTCAGGACAACCCTTCACAGGCGTCCGATAATCTCAAGACAACCCTTCACAGGCGTCTGATAGTCTCAAGACAACCCTTCACAGGCGTCTGATAGTCTCAGGACAACCCTTCACAGGCGTCCGATAATCTCAGGACAACCCTTCACAGGTGTCTGATAGTCTCAGGACAACCCTTCACAGGCGTCCGATAATCTCAGGACAACCCTTCACAGGCGTCCGATAATCTCAAGACAACCCTTCACAGGCGTCTGATAGTCTCAGGACAACCCTTCACAGGCGTCCGATTATCTCAGGACAACCCTTCACAGGCGTCCGATAATCTCAAGACAACCCTTCACAGGCGTCTGATAGTCTCAGGACAACCCTTCACAGGCGTCCGATAATGACTCAAGACAACCTGCATCTGGCGTCTGATAGTCTCAGGACAACCTATCACAGGCGTCCGATAATGACTCAAGACAACCTGCATCTGGCGTCTGATAGTCTCAGGACAACCTATCACAGGCGTCCGATAATGACTCAAGACAACCTGCATCTGGCGTCTGATAGTCTCAGGACAACCCTTCACAGGCGTCCGATAATGACTCAAGACAACCTGCATCTGGCGTCTGATAGTCGCTCTGTCAACGTGGCACAGGTTTACTATTTAGAGCTTTCAAAACGTAGGAAAAATGGCTACTAATGCGAGTAAATTTTAATTAACTTTGTATTGCATTTTTTTTTATCCCTAACTACCGCAAACTACTACTGCTTCCAAGTGTCGCTATGGAGAAGAAGCAGCGGAACAAACTCCATAACATTACAACACATGTTTGAACAAGATTACCAATCAATTATTTGCGCGATTGTAAACTTTTAATCGGTACGTCATCATCGTATAAATCTACGTGATTCGGCGTCTCCACGTGATCTATCTTCACAAACGCTCTACCAGCGGCAACACGTACTCGGCATTGGATATTACCTGTAACATCAAAACACAAATGCGAGTATCTCTCCAAGCTCGGCCCTTCCCGACCAATAAAGCAATTCTCAAATAGCTAGTCTGTCCGACAAATATTAAGTTTCAAAATTATTAAAAGATGGAGATATTATGAGATGGAGCTCATATGACCAACCAGTACAAAACTTTGAGCTATTATCTAACCAGTATTTGTACCACTCCAAGTTCCAATTCCAACCAGTAATTAAACACTATTTGTCACAGTTCACTCTTGAGCAAAAATGGCTGAAGGTCGGTTAACTCAAATTAAAATAAACTTAGTCAACAACATCACTTTACTTAGTACTCACAAAACATCGTCTCTCAAGCTATAACATCGGTACCCATAACACAAGGGACCATTCCCCAGTTACTAAACATCGTGTTGACTATCTCTAGGCATGTCTGCCTTAATTTTTCTCATAATTGATCGTCACATAAAATTCAACAATAACAACTTAACCTTCAGGCACTTTCATCATCAATATCACGGCTAACAAAAGCCTTCATCAAACCAAACCCGGTTATTAAGAATTATAAAGTCAAATAAACATACTGGTTAAACAATATCCCTCATATCCAATAAACTTGTAATAACTTATAATGTCATAGTTTTAATTTACACCAACTCAAAACATAACAGCTTGTACTCAAAATAAATTAACTGGTCACTATAGATTACCTCCAAAACAACTTAATTGTCACTAACTCTTAACCAAATTAGACAATAGGGGATACAAAATTCTCTATACTAATAGCCAAAGCCACGCATCACAGTCGTTCGAACCAAATCACAAAACTATTCGGTACAACTGTACACAGGTTTAACAAAATCTCTAAAAACTTCCGAGTAAGACATCTAGTGCCCCGGCTACCCAGCCGACCAGCAATCACATTGCTAACATCCAGCGAATGGATTAGATCCCTTGGATCACCCAGGTTTCACCCCCTGGTAACCACACGGATGGTCTCTACAGACTCCGACCTCTGCCAGAGCCAAACGCTCACCGGTCACCCACGGACTACTTGAGTTGCCCCAAGAGATACCGATTTCTACCGGGCTACGACTACGTTATAGCTACTGGTTCGGTCGCACACTACTCACTATGGTCCTATAGTCCCCTTACTCGAGTTTCTGCCACAACTTTTTGAACATCATTAACTTCATCTACATCGATCTCGACTGATACGCGACCGGCTGGCATTTTTCTAAGCCTATCATGCGCGTATTTGTAAGAACGATTTGAATTTAACGCTCCTATTACGAAAAACGTAATACGAATTAACGATCTCCGTCATACTTCTCAACAAATAACGCAGGATTCGCAAAAGTTGCATCTAATAATTCCTTTACTTGCTTACGCCTTACTTTTCGTTCCTCTGTCGAGCAACAATAAGGTCGTCTTTGTACAGTTTTATTTGATCAATTAAGCGAATTTGTAGTTTATACGTTTTGACGCGGGAAGTCCGAAAACCAATAGCAAATATTCCTCATTAATTTCATTATTTAAGCACTTTACGTAACACTCAAAAAATAACTCAAGTAACTACATGAAGTTTTAAAACAACCCACATCGGTCATTACCAAATAGCCATAGTATGTGAATGTAAACAGGTAATTGTCAAATGTACCACCGCTTGATATAAAGCTCATTTGCAAGTGACCTCAAAAACAAGAGAATAATTATTCTTCAGTAAAGCGATAAAAAAAATTGATACAAATCACCCGTCACACCGCACCACACTTGCAGTCGCTAGGCATGACACCAGAGGCACGAGAAGCGTCAGCGTCAGCGCGAGAAGCGCCAGCACGTGACAGACGATGCGGTCCCACACAACACACGGCCACTTAACCGCTCCCCATTTAGTCATCGCAGGTCCACGTCGGCTCACCAAATCCGATGCAATCAGAAACAAAATAGTCAAGAAAGAAAAATAAGCAACGCGTGAAATAAAAGTTATTTCTCTGCACTGCATCACATTATTACCCGAAAATTAACTAAATCGGAACGGAACAACAAAATACCTTAAATAAAATGTTTCCTTTTTCTACACGATTGAAAAGTCAAATCTACCTTCATTAACTTTAACACGAGTTAATTTTGATGCTACTTCGCCTTGAATGATTCTTTTCTTTACAGAGAAGTAAAAAAAAAGGAAAGTGAGATATTAAATTGAATTACTACCGGAACCACCGATTTCCTAATTGACACCTATGTTATCGATCACTTCATCATTAACACATCTACAGCCACTGTCCCACTTTTGGGCAAGGGGCTACAGTACAGATTGTTGTCCAATTATAACGGTTAACCAAAAATCTAATTAAGATTTTTTTTTTATCACAATAGATGTAGTGAAATAAAAATTATGCCATACCGATACTCGCTGTCTTACTTGAAATTCCTTATGTTCTACCACAACCTGATACAACATATCTCCAGCAAGTAAAGAGATGTTTGTGGATCACATTATCACAGTAACCTGAAAAGCTGAAATAGGTCCTTTATCCCAACTTCTGATCTCGAGGGTAGGGTGGGCGTGTCTCGCTGTCAGAATGGTCAGTCATGGCGTAGGATCCAAAATAATACCACTCAGGTTCAACTAAGCCTTTTAATCATTCGTGTACACAACCTTCTCGCAAAATAAGAACGGATCGCGCAGATACACACGGATTACAAATAACCTATCAAGTTACTTTCGCAAAATCACAATTAATTGCTCTGATATACTCGGATTACAAATTAACGAAACAATATTGGAAACGCAGCGATTTCGATATCACATGGACACGCCCTTCGATATCACGTGGACACGACCGTTCTCAACGACGTTCCGAATCTGAATGCCCAATCGCCGCAATGGCTACCGTCCAAACTGTCTTTCTGTCAAAGTCAAACTCAAAGTGTGACCACGTGATACCGACTTCGCTCAAGTGAACTACTTGACGCTTCCATTATTCACTAATAGATGGCGCTACGTGTTTACGCTCCGACATATATATATTGTTTAAATTCTCATGTAATTAATTAACTTTGGGTCCTAAGTTATACATTCGATAAATTTTATGACTTTTTGCACATCACTATTGACAATGAAGAACAGCAATTTGCTCCTTCAAATTTATGTAATAATTTATACGAAACTTGATGATCGGACAGACGTCAAGTAAACGTCAAAGGGGCCTTCATTTTCTGCTGCTACTATAGGTTGTTAAGAGAGGTATTTTATAGCAGTAGCAAACAAATACGCTTGTGCAGCCGAAAGGAAAAGATAGCAAAATACAATACGACAAGCGGAATTATAGTACCGCCCTTTAATTAATTAATATCGACTTATGTTATGAGCTGAAACACTTGTTACATTATCACGACCTATCAAAATATAAAACAAAACAAGAACAAAACACTGTCACGAAATCAAAATCAAAACATTGTCTATATTCCACTCAATCGTGTTATTAATGACTTATGACGCTGCTTTTTACTTAACGTTTCAAATGTTTTAATCGTTATTCTGATATTCGGATCTCAGACAAATCAAAAATCGTGAAAGTGTATCCAGCCATTCTTAAGTTACAAATGTTATAAATATTAGTTAGTTAAATATTGTTATAAATATTAAAACTTACTTATAAATGTTGAATACACGACTTTGTTTTATACATATACCTAGAATAGATTAATGAAAAAAAGAGATTAAAAGATGTAAAAAGCTTCAGAAACATCACTGTGCATACGAGATTTCAATCCAACGAAAGCTATTCAAATATGAGACCTCTTCGAACTTTGCATTAGAGCAGGTGTTCGCGTGCTCCAATGGAAAGTCGGAGGCTAGAGCCAGGGTAACACGCTGTATGCAAATAGGTGATATAATAGCGAGCCGGGATTTTCTACGCCACTGACAAAAGAAAGATTAACTACTTGCTTTGTTAATATTTGTTTAAGGTTAGTTTTTATACTTAAATGGACTTTGCCATGGTTTTGATGATAATATTAAAGCAACAATTTATATAAAACGCTGACATGCGGGGTGTACTATCTCTGGGCCCCGCATTACACGCCCCGTTACAGAGCTTTTTAATGACAAGCGTTACTTATTTCAATTTGTATGCAAATTAAAATAATATCACTAGCAGCTTATAAGCAATAATAGGTATAGCTTGCAGCATTATTACCTACGTGGCTTGCAGGCCTTGCAGCGCAGAGCGTATTCACTTTGAGCGTTGCATTTCAAGGCCATCAGTTAAATGTAGTTCTTGTGTTACGGGTGAAGAACAAAAATTACTTGCCTTACAAATTATCCCGACCAGGAATTAAAGCCGGGAGCCAAAGATACTATAACTATACCTAAATGCGTTACGTTCATACGCGAAAATGAAATTTACATTAATTAGAGGAACTTCACTGCCTCAGTTTCGACGCGCTAGTCACATAATGTACGTGCATAATATCATTGCTAAAGAGCCAGTTCGCGGCAGGCAATATACACATTTAAATATTACGTTTCAATTAAGTGATCCAGTATAACTGAAGACTTATATACGAGTACGATACCATAAACATGTTAGTGTACAACGAAAAATTCTTAGGCGCTATTACTAAAGTTACGCACTTCCCTTTCAATCATCGTGGTTTAACATCACGATATCTCGAGTACCTAAGTTGATTTAGTTTAGTAGTCGACATCGACATAACCCTGGTCTCGGCGGCAGTGTTGGTGTGGGAGGGTGGAGGAGCGGAGAGCCGGGAGGAGGGGGCGGAGGCGGCTGTGTGGAGCAACAGCAGCGCGCTGGCGCTGGACGCGCGCCGCGCCGTGAAGTGCGGCGCGCGGCTCGTGCGGCTGCAGTGGCGGCGCGCTGACGCCGGCGCCAGCGCCTGGCGGGACGCGGACCTGACCTCGCTGCATCATCATCGAGAGGTATGCCTTCAAATTTTATTGACGAAAAACTTATTTTACTACGGTTATAATGGGCTGCACTACACATTCGTTCGAGGAATACTTTTTGAGAATAAGACAGCGCAATACAAAAAGAAAGGGATAGAATAGCTATGTATCTATGAGCTCGCCTGTAAACTACAAGCATACGCTACATGGAAACGTCAAGTTTTGGAGATTGCTCGTTTTAGAGATGCACCAAAGTATGTATATTCTTTGTCAGGATCCTTGTCCTTGATTGTGTATAATAAAAATGAAAATTTACATAATTATGACGATGTTTGTAGACTTTAATAAATACTCGAACGTTTGCGTTGAAAAAGCTTTACGACACTTAGCACTTCTTGAAGGTTTTTGCAGAAATCGAAGCGGAAATCTTTTTATATAAATTGTACCATGAAAAATCAGCGAGGGTCTGTCTTTGGTAAAAGGATTACGTCAAGTTACTAGGAAATTCTATATTTATAAACTCAACTGATCGAAACCTGAACGAAGTAAACGAAATAAATTATTCACCTTTTACATTTTACATGTGCTAGTGTGCTACTGGTGCTACAATTCAAAGAAAGAATCGGTATATAAGTGTACTTAAGCGTGTGTACTTAAGTGTACGCCTCGAAGTGAGACGATGCCGATCCGTTTACGATTTGATAAGTGTGTGTCCACCCTGACACTTACGCATGTGTTATTTGTAACATAGACAGAGACTAGATCCACAAAACTCAAACTCAAACTCAAATCATTTATTTCACGTAGGTATTTTGCATACACTTGTGAACGTCATTTTTTACATTTACCATTTACCACCGTTTCGCTAAGGTGCCTTTAAATTTTAAAATCTTGGAGGAGAAAAAGAAACGGCGAAAGAAAACTCCTCGGCACATCTTTTAAAAATAGTGCGCAATAGAGAGTATTCTGTTCTATGCTTTAAGTTAATAACATTTGGCAGGTTGTGCTTGGCGGTCTGGGCGCTGGTGTCTGGTATGCTCTCAGGCTATGGACTGCCACAGAATCCGCGAGACAACAGGCCGTGATATACGCTGCAACGACTACACATTCTGGAGGTTCGCACAATTTTTCAAACAAATTAAAAAGACTAGAACACGTAGCACTTATCGTATTGTGAAAGACTGCTGCTATGATCAGAACTAATCATCCAGTCCGGTTATCCATTTGCTATTTAACTGGCATTCACTCATCATCATCATCATCATCATGCGGATTAGTGGACTTCACACACCTTTGAGAACATTATGGAGAACTCTCGGGTGTGCAGGTTTCCTCACGATGTTTTCCTTCACCGCAGTAAGTGATAATTTTTTTTTTATATGCGCATAGTATTCGAGTACAGTACAGTCAGGATTTCAGCTGAGATTAGTGGAGTTAGTGGTAAATGAGTTTGGCATTTGATTGGTAGGTACACCTAAAAAATATTAAAGTAACAGTACCTATTTGACACAATCATTGCGTTGTAGAACGCATCCGTCGACCGGTGGCATTCCACTCTGAGACGGGCGCTCCGCCCCCCGTCGTCAGTAGCGGCGAGAGCGCGGAGCGGGTGCTTGGGGCCGTGTCGCTCGCCTTCGCAGCCCTCGCCGCCATCGCGGTCGCTGCACTGCTCGTCGTGCTCATCACTAAGAGAAGGTTCTAGCTACGAATCATCATGATACTAATACGGATATTCACGATGTGTATTTTGTTCGCTGATATTGCGACTCTATCCCACTAGTATAATTGATGCAACCGGTCAACTAGTGGGATTTTTTAGTCACAGTAGTTCAACTCCCAGTATTTCTGGGAGTTGAACTACTGTGACTAAAAAATCCCACTAGTTGACTCCCAGAAATACTGGGAGTTGAACTACCTTCACCCAGTTCCATGAAACAGTCAGTCTAGACTTGACCACACGCCATGCAACTGGATCGAAATATACGCGTCAAAAATACGTAATTATAGTGAGTACCAGCATCATAGTAAACTAATGAACTCAGGGGCGCCTACTTTTAGAAAACCTCATGCTCAACTGCTCATGCTCATTTGATGACTCGAAAAAGTGGCGAAGTGTGAGAAGAGAAATGCACACTGATCGACCGACAAATAAATAAATGTCCTACTTACATACTGCGTAGGTACCTACTTAATAATAGCGGTATAAAATAAAAATGATGTATCGGTCAGCTCTTAGGTTGAACACAACAATAACTGATCTGTTTCTTGATGTCTATTCTCAGGGGTGCTCGGCACCCACTTTTTATTTCTCATGGGTGCTCGAGCCCCCGGGAACCCACGGAGTCGGCTCCCCTGATTTGAACTTGTGTTTAGGGAATAGCAAAAGTAACACGGTATCGAATAATCCAAAACCTACGCTAACGTATACTTCAATAAAACATTTCATGAGTAAATAGCCCCATAAATTATTTATCGTTTTTCCTATCTAAAAATATTTACCGCATTTGCTCTTAAATCTTATAGGGGATGCTGTACGATAGCTAAAGGAGTTATGTGTTTCTTACATGCAAGCTATATTTTGTAAAGCAGGGGTTTAGATCTCACCTCCATTTTCTCTGAAATATAATTTCATTTAATGTGAAAATCTATGTTCCACTTAAGGGGCTCTGGAGAAAGTTTTGCTAAAAGCATTGCACACAATTGTCATTAAGTTACCTTTTGAACATTACTAAGTTGTATCGAAAAACATTCAAATAACTCAAAATCTTGATGGACTCTGTTTCTTGATTCATTTACAGTACCTATGTACATATATTGGCTATTTACTCTAATTCAATAATATTTTATGTAAAAAAAGAAGTAGATATGTCATTGGCGCGCGAATAGCGGTACAGTCAAATTTGGCCGATTGGCTTACTTAACCACAATCCTCAATCGCTTAATTAACATTTCGCATTGTTGTGTGTCCTCCACCAATCCGCACTGGAGCAGCGTGGTGGAGTATGCTCTAGGCCTCCTCAGGTATGAGGAGAGACCCGTGCTCAGTAGTGGGCCATTAATGGGTTGAAGCATGTTGTCGTGTGTTAACATGTGTTGTACCTTCCAGTTGGCCATGCGGCAATCAGGTGGACGAGGAGGCGCGTCGCTGCAGCCACTCGGCAGCCAGCACCGACAAGTCCGTGTGTCCCGAACAGCAGAACATGAGGAACTGCCAACACGACTACAAACACGACAAGCTGTCACCAGCCTCTGGTAAGAATCTGAGGTACTGGCTTAGGTACCAGGTGACTATTTTGCTAGCAAGTTTTGCAAGTTTTACTAAGTGAAATAATATTATGGTAAATACCACGGAAGACAATGTCTGTTCTGTGATAAATACTTACTAAAATATCTGACCTCATCTTACATGTGGTCGAAAACTTTTGCTATGGAATGACTGCGTTGCAAGGCTTGCATTTTTTATATTTTATTTCTTTCATATCATTACCACCAAACCAAAAGACATGCCAACTTACAGCGATGAAGACAGCCCGTGAATATCTAAAACGTGAATCATCGTATCGTTCCCAGCCTTCAAACAAGCAGGGAACCTGTTTCGTTGACCAGGTCTCGGGAAACACGAAGTGATTAAGGACATCGTAGAATTTTTTAAGGACAATAATAAATGTAAAAGCAAAGTTAAATTTTTATTACAGCAGCACGTACATAGATGTAGGGGGATTTTTATTACGGCGACGCGAACGCGCAGTGTCCATCTTTGTTTCAATGCAATCTCCCCTGTTAGTCTACTTTGCCAGGTTTCTCTTGTTGGAGGTCACCGGGCTACTACTCGGGTTCAGGCTACTCGAAATTAAACGCTAATTAAATAATATTAAGCCATCGTTTATCCCCAATGATACTCGTATAATGTGATAAAACTTCTCACGAAATTATTATAAATATGTACAAACGTGCTTCCTTTATACTTTCGCAGAACCAATAAGCTTTTGGCGCTTGCTATTGTTCCTCACCGCCTCTGAAGATAGTGTTACAAAAGTGACAGATTTCGGTATTGGCAAAGAGCGTCGGATCTCAAATATCCATGAGCAGTACTAACCATTATAGCCCGTCTGCTCGTGTGTATGTTATTGAATTTAAAAACACTCATCTCAACGTTACCACGATATCCTTGAACCTTTCGACACAGTTTTACACCTATTTAACAAACTATTTAGGGTCTCTCCATACTTATCGACCCCAAATCGGTTTAAGCCGATTACAAAAAGCTTTATGTATTATAGCAATGAGAGCGAAATTTATCCTCACCCGGTTCGTCTTCGCCGCTTATTGCTAAAGACATAAACCTTTTCAACCAACTTAAGTCGATTCCGCATCGATAACTGAAGAGAACCTCGCTAAATGTCAGAACTAATCAGGTTTTGTTTGTAACCTTTTGAAAGTGGAAGGCGTTCCTCCAATCGCATTACCCGCGCCCGCGCCCGCACCCGACCGGCTCATTTCCGCCCATTGTCTCCGCAACGTCGATCTTGATGGATCTTCGTATTAATGTGCTAAAGTGTGAAAGGGGCCGCTTTCGGGCAAAATGAGATACTGATGCCGTGCACCTACTTAACAAATTGATTTACGGAGCTGAAACGATTCTTTCTAAATTTAAATTTTTGTGCTTCGAACGTGGATACAATCTTATCTTCTCAGATTCATCGTTACAACTTCATTTTGGTTTTAATTGTTTACATGGCCAGCTGTGTACCTTCGATTCTAATGTGAAAAAGGCAAAGGTATATTTATAAGCATGTTCGCGTGTGTCTGAGTGTGTGTGAAAGAGAGAGAGAGAGAGAGAGAGTGTGTGTGTGTGAATACGTGTGAGTGTGCATCTATGTCTATCACTACACTCCACACAATTATCTGAAACCAAGTGGACTGCAGGATTCTTGATACTTCATTTGTTAGCTGATGAGAGATCATCGTCGCCCATAATAATAAATAACAAACGCATGCTCTCTTACAACCCCCTAGTAGGATTACCCATGCCGTGGAAATAAATGATTAAAATCACAAACCATCTCAACTTATGAACATACCATACGTCTGTACCATGGGGCTATACGGTCATACGGTACATATGGATTTAAGATAGCAAACGAGCATGCAGCACCACCCTTCCGCTAACGCCGATGACTACCGCGATAAGGATGGATCGTCTAATCTAAGGTAATCGTTAGCCTTGGCCACAGATGTGTACGAGATCAGCCCGTACGCGACGTTCGCGGTGGGCGGCGAGACGCAAGCGACGTTGGACCACACGCTGCAGTTCCGCACGTTCGGCCACCGCGATAACGACGCCCCCCCGCACCGCCCCTGCAGGAAGCACCCGCAGCGACACCGCGACCGCGACCGGGCTGA
This sequence comes from Ochlodes sylvanus, assembly GCA_905404295.2. NCBI lineage: Eukaryota > Metazoa > Arthropoda > Insecta > Lepidoptera > Hesperiidae > Ochlodes > Ochlodes sylvanus. Next base: position 8,905,336 of record FR990143.1, read on the forward strand.
CGGTAACGAACGCACGCAACGTACGAACGCACGCACGTACGGACGCACACACGCACGTACGCACGCACGTACGCATGTTTAATGCATGCGTGCACGTATGGGCACGCATATAATTTTGAGAATTAAACAATTTGTGAAAATCCAAACCAACTACAAACTCACTACGAACTACATCCCAAAAATAATGCGAGCGGAAGTAACGCGCACATCGCGAACTGGGCCAGTTTGATTTGTGGCGCGAACGATAAAGCACAATGAGAAAGCGGCTTTGGAAGAAATAAAAATTGTGCGGAATTACTTTAATGGATCACTTTTATCACCGAATAACGAGGCAATGTTTGTCTTACGCATCGCTTTTATTTACCAATACTTATAAGAATTCAAATTTATATTTAGGCGGTCCCTTAGTTTCTTATTTTTTTTTTGTTTTTCTTCTTTGTAAGTAAATAAAATGAACTCATGTAATGACTCAGTACTCGATTCTCGTTCCAAATATGTATATAATTGGAAAGGGTGCGTAAAATTTGACGCAGCGACTCAAAGGTCACTAACCCCACCGATCGCGCGGCATCGGACCACAGTATTTTAACTATTTTGAGCGTTTGCACACAGTTTTCATACTTTCCGAGGATTTTTAGATATCTTTTTAAATATTTATCGTGCAGAATTTTGATTTTATATTTTTAAACATTACAAATGTACTTTCATGTCCTCGAGTAGGTATGTCAAGTGACTAAAAGTTCAACCAGTATACCGTATAAGTTCCAAACGAGATCAGTCGGAGTTAGTTCGATCCCAGGCATAACGCCTCGGCTGGCGGGAGATTTCTGTAAACCGTAACTTGTTTGTGGTAAGGTGTAAAATAAATTGATTAAGTATGTTTATTATAACAGTGGAGAAGCATCACTCGGAGTGTGAGCTGCAACACCTCAGCCGATACGAGAAGGTGCGCCCGCGACACTGCGCCGGTTCCTCCTACTGCGTGCCGCTTGGACACCACGGTATGTACCACATTTGTACTCTTGAATTTATCTGACAGATAAGTTCCTCACAGGTCCTGAAGGTCCTCCGCTAGAGGCTCCGTCTCAGAAACAGGGGCATAGCACGCTCCCCGACCAGGACTGATGACCACTGGATTCAGAAGACTCAAAACCGGTCCTAGTGGACAAAATTAGCATTTTAATGCGGTCACGCAAGACTTGTTAATTTTGATAAAAATACAGCACTTTTAATAATATATCTCAGTAAAGACGTACGTATACAGTAATATCGTGTATCAATATTTAATTCTCACGATTCATCAATCTAAACATTTAACATTTTGGGAATCCCTATTTATGATGAACAGCAGGTACGTCGCGTCGCCAATGTTATATGTATAGAATACCGAGTCATATGTGTTGAGACAATATTGGTATTATATAGGCTCACCTAATTATCGCCGTTAACACTTGTTTTGTCATGATTCGCTTGTTAGAACTGTATCATGACGACTGTTTTATATAATTACATATGTATATACATAGATTGTACGTACATAGCCGTCAAAAGAACAGACAGGGACATCCATCCACGTTAAATGGTCACCTCAGATCATGTATTTATTTATGTAAACTTTATTGACCACAATAAAGTATTACGGTACAAATGGCGAGCTTAATGCTAATTGCATTCTCTACCGGCTAGCCGTTGGGTTAAACAGAAATACACGAAGAGCCGTGTTAATAATAGGTACACTACAAAGATATTTACATAACATACATGTAATCTGTGACAAAAGAGCAGTGATAGCCGTGTGGTTGAACGTTGGGTTGCCGAATTGGAGGGTCCGGGTTCAAACCCCGCACGCACCACTAATTTTCAAAAATTATGTGCGTATTAATATTTAATTATCACTTGCTTTGGTGAAGGAAAACATCGTGAGGAAACCTGCACACCTGAGAGTTCTCCATAATGTTCTCAAAGGTGGGTGAAGTCCACCAATCCGCACTTGGCCAGCGTGGTGGACTATGGCCTATACCCCTCACACTGTGAGAGGAGACCCGTGCCCAGCAGTGGGACAGTTATGGGTTGTGATGATGAATCTGTGACACTTAAAGACAGCCAAACACGCTTTAAGTTTACCTGTACAGTTGAACTCTACAGGTACATCCTAGCGTGTATGGTCAAGCAATCATCCACCCGTGGTGAGGTTACGTACGACCACCGACCACACAGCCACCAGACTCCTAATGTTTGATTTTCCGTATGGAGAACATTCAGACCACTAGCCGAGGTAACACGTAGCGGGGGGACTGGCTAATTCAACGCTGTGATTGGCTAATTCAAGGCCACACGAAACGTTGGAAAGAAATAGATTAATTGAAGCAACGGGAAAGAATGAGACGACACAAATTTATATCAGTACTATAATACTGATGTATTGTTTGAAACCATTCGCCTTAGGAGTCTAGTGGCTGTGTGGTCGGTGCGTACGACGAAGCATGTATACCGACTTACTTTACTGGCTTTTAGATATTTATCAAAACATGTCATACTATTCGTGTCTATAGTAACATTAAAGAGCACATTTTATTAATGATAAAAATGTAGACATATTTACTGTATTTCAAAGGGACTTTTAATAACACAACCATCTTTTAAGTTACGCACAAACATTTTTCCTCCTGAACGTTCTGAAAGACCCCGTTCCCACTATTTACCGGCCATGAATAAATGCCATACAACGTTCAACAAATCGTTTAACCCTGCGTATCCCAAATTATTTTTAGGCACTGACCCAAATATTTTTTTACCTTCGTGACCCAGGGTATAAATAGGCATAATATAACATGTCTTACTCGTATACAATTGAAAAGATACTTACTGATATAATCACAAAATTTCATTAGATAAAATATATCTATGAAGATGGAATTTGTTAAGGAGATAGTTTATGAATAGGAGACGGCATTATAAAGATAACATTAAGATACTTAATTTGTTTTTGTAAATTTTAAATTTAAAGGTGTCATGAAGTCAAGAGTGAATAGGCTTTTCAGAGGCGACCATCTTAGTCCTCAAGGGTAGCAACACATTTGTGACCGAACTAGAACGAGACCAGTCCCCAAACGTACTAACAAACTAACCATCCTTGTCCTGATTTTGGTCTTAAACGAATACTGTCAGTCCAAATATTGATGTTTTACTTTGCTTACGTAAGCCGCCATTTTGACTCTTTTTCGTTTCTGTTTCGTTTCATTTGCGCGTCATTTCCGTTTCATCTACTTCCAAAACACAAAGATAGTAAAGAAAATTCCCTTCAAAAACTGTCATGTCTATACGTTTCAAAGTGATCCGTCAGCCAATTTGTTCGATTCGTTACCTCGATCGCCTCGTCCGCGTCACAAACGTAACTCGACGTCTGAAACGCTCCACGTAATTAAAGTGCGGCTACATTTACACCGAAACATAATAACACATTTTAGCGTTATTACGCTGTGAGTGTCGCTCGCGCGCTGAAAGCTGATCTCTGTAGATTTCGCTTTTCATAACAAAAATGTTTAGGTTTGTAGAAATTTTAATTTACTTTACAACGACTGGTTGAAATTTCTACACAGGTTAAGAATTGGGTCGTAAACTATTTACGTTTTTAATTTTATTTGTAAGGTTGTTCATTACGGCTTACTTATTCATTTTATTAATAAATAAATGACGCTACACACTCATAGCTTTACACTGTCTTATTCCTTGTGTCATAGGTGCCATGAATAACATACAAATACAAGAACACACACACACACACGCGCGCGCGCGCATTCATCCACGCACCGACCCAGAACATAAATTAAAACTCATCATTCAAATTTCCACCTCGCTGGGTTCAATACCCGGCATCCTTCCAACGGCAATCCGGCATAGTAACTATACGCCATACGGGTCGTCAATCTGGGCGTTTTAATCAGGGTTTAATTAATTTTTTGGGGTGTAAAGGGCTCCACCCATCTTTAAACGCAAGCCGACCTGCCCTGTTAATCAACGGACGAGGAATACGGCTCAGTCTCTCTTTTCAGATGTCACTGGATTTTGTACCATCCAGCTTAGGTCCGAAGGTATTCTAGACTTGGTGGTCGGGGTGTAGCCTAGACTTGGTGGTCGGGGTGTAGCCTAGACTTGGTGGTCGGAGTCAGCCGCCCAACGAATTGTGAGCCAGTAGTTTCTTTCTTTCCTCCTTTACGACGGCGAAACTAGGCGATGGCGACGGGGTCCCGGATTCGATTCCCGGCGATAGATATTTATGTGGCAGATAAATTTGGGTGTTCGTGATATGTTATTCGTGTTGTACATGCCACCCGCGACGCAGGGTATCCTAATGCGGGGTATGAGTGCGTATATTCATTCTTTGCCGAAAACACTCCGAAGAGGCCTTCAGTGTTACTAATGGCCATCGGCGACGATGACCACATACCAACAATCAGGTTCGTCTGCTCGTTTGCCGGATATTAACATAAAAAAATTAACATCATCTGTAGTGTTTCTTCAAGTCAAGGGAAAATAGGCTTTTACTTAGTTGATGCGCTTTGACTGACTGGATAGGTAGGCACATCGCCATTTACAAGCGAGCGAGAGGTAATCAAACATTGACTTAGATAAAGTTTTGTTACTACCCAGACTTAACCTATCTGAAACTTAAGTCTTACTACTTGGACTTAACATTACACTTCACGGCTCACACCTAATCATTGTGCAAAATAGGTATACCCTGGAGGATAATCTGAATTAGGTAATCTTGTAAACAGATGGATACATTCGTATCTATAAACAAGTTAATTACTTACCTAACATACATACATATAAAACACATTAAATAACACATCTTCTTAGTAATTACTTAGGTAAAATTCTATTTCAAAGTGAAGTAATTACCATTACAAACTCGAGAAGAGAAACGTGTATCTACGTAGTTATTACTCACGTTCTTCAGACCAAGGATAAACGTTACGTTATTAGAACCGATCGTTAAATATTAACGTAACAATATTATGTTCGGCCCACGATACCGGCCAGCTCGATAAAAAGGCACCGAAAGGCATTTCTGAACTTATAGCCAATATTAAGGGCCAGAGTACGATGAAATGACGCAGATTAAGATATTATAAGTGACTTTTTGCTTCGGTAAACTTATTGTTAATTAAACGGGGTTGACTTTGATTTTTAATTTGTGAATCGATTGAAATAATACAAACTCTGTTTGTTACCTCAAGCTTACAACAAAGAACAAAGGCACAATCAAACATACAGACAAAAAATATAAGTTTTTATAAATTATTTAGTACACGCAAACATTTAAGTACAAAGTAGATAATAAATTTAAGGTAAATTAAGTACTGAGGTACAACTTATCACGTACTGGAATCCCTTCCAGCAGACCCGCAAAGAAGAGCGTTGCGTTTGTGAAGCAAAGTCGTGTATTTCATTGGATCTCAGGTGTGCAGGTTTCCTCACGATGTTTTCCTTCAATGAAGCAAGTGATGATTGAATATAATATATTATATTAATTCGCACGTAATTAAAAAAAAAAAAAATGGGTGAAGGATTCGAACTTCACCATGACATGTCATATCTATGTCTATACTCTATACTAGGTATGTACCTATAATATTAAAAGCTGAAAGTTTGTACGTTTGAACAGGCTTACCTATCTCAGGAACTGCTGAATCGAATTGAAAAAATATTTTTGTGTTAGATAGTCCATTTCGCTGATGCAAAATAAGCTGAAATGTCTCATCCAGAATCTTTGAAACGTGAGCTCCCAAGCATGTACTTGTTTGAATTAGTCCATTATAATTATTACTAAGGGTGCGATTTATCGAGGACGGCTTAACATGACGCTACGACCAACAGGAGCGGAGCATCAATGAAAAATGTCGCAAAAACTTGTTCGCTTCGGGAAACTTGTTATTTATGTCCGAAGCGAAGCGAGGGCGGGTTCACTAGTTGTAATAATAAAATGTTTATAAAGGCATAATGTTCATTCCAAATTTCCAACCAGTCACCAAAGCCAGCTTATTTAGCCGCCGTTTTTCGATCCCGTCTTACACGCTTCATTTTATAGGTCACAAATCTATTACAGCGACTGCAAACTTAAGGCAATAAACTTACTTGAAATGTATTTTCCATTACACTTTATTTCCTAAGTATATCGGTAATCTGAGCTGAACTCGGTGCTGGAACAAAACAAGCAGAACGTATTTAATTAACATGAAATCGATATTCAGCGAACTGATCGCTTCCATTACACGATTGCTGTGTTTTTTTGGCGAATTGTTTTTTAATTGCAATATCGTGCTAGCTAATTACAAACAGAAAAGTACATTTAAGTTGTTGTATATGTTTCTAAATTTTCTTGGAAACACAAAATAGATGATACAGATTAAAGACAAGTAGAATTAATAAAGCTATGACTATTATCATTATGCCCTATTCATTTTGCACTAAAATGCAATTGTGCCCCCATAACGGGATAATAATATCACCTAATGATGTGCCGGGATTGACTCAGACAAGAGAACTCTTTAACGGTTAAAGCACAAGGACTAAACTTATTGCTTTGCATTTATAATTAACTTATATGAAAGTGTTTTTAGTTATTCAAACAATTCATTTATTTCCATTATACTCTTATGAATAATTACACTACAGAAAGACAGTATTCATACAAGCGCTCTGTCTATATAAAGTGAAGCACTAAACCGAAACTTTCCCGAAAGCGGGGAATGATTCGGCTGCGGATAATCATATGTTTTTAGCAATAATACATAAATAGCTTTTCAGATGTTTTGTGACACAATTTAACTGGACAAATTCTTACATTCGGCGACACGTTCGGCGTACGTTACCATTGAACACTACTGAGTCACTCGGTGTTTAGTGCCATTTCTGGCACCAATTAAGGTGCTTCAAAATGCCAAGCCGCGCGGACTTGGTTTCTATAGTGTAATTATTCTAAGATTATACCTTTATCTCAGTCAGCAGTTGTGTGCACAAACGATATCTCTACATTTTGTTGGCAGACAGATGCCTTAATGATTCCTGGCATATTTCCCAGTTTTTGTGGGGTCTGGAACCTACTATAAGTTTTATGGCTTACTAAAGTTACTTAACTCGGACCTAAATTATCGATACCTAATCATATCTGTTCATTATCGATATACTGCGCGAGACAGGACCTCTGTCTCGTAATATTATTTTATTTACTTAAATGTTGTTACCAACAAAAAGATCACCATTACTAACGATATTCATGCAAGTTCTTACACATACAAAGGTATCAATTTACTTGGAGGTACAAACTACATAATAATATAATAAAAATATAATTGATCGCTGTTCTTACATAATATGATGTAATCTGTACATAGAAGATATAATAAAACTTTATTGGGACCTTTATAATCACGCTAGGACCCCAAACAATATTTTTTATCTATTTGTCTGTGCTTATGTACGCGCTAATCTCAGGCTCGGCTTAATCGTTTTGGGTGCGGGTTTCACTAATGTATTGGTTAAATTGACTTAAAAGTTAATCTTTGTTTTATTTCAATCATTTTATGAATAAAAAAGTTGAGTCACTTTAAAGAATCACGTCTTACAATTTTCGAGTAAGGGTACAGGATCCCCAGAGAAGCAAGGTCGGTTTACTAGTCAACAATATAACCATAGGGTACTTCTAAACTTCTTCTTAGTAAACAAATTTATTTTACAAACAACCAATTTAAATTCGCAATTCAGCACGAGTGATTACTTTAATTAGGCATGTTCAGATATGTATATTTCTACACATGTATCATGACAGGTCATAACATACTAACAACTCAACTGAAGCTCTTAATTGACTTTAATTACTCATCGTGACGTTCACAGGTGAAAGTCACGTTCTTAGATCAAAGATACAAAATGAAATATCCTCTTTGGTAACAGGGTTAATAGTAATTGACTTACATACTTAGCAGGTTTTAAATATTTTGTTTTCAATTAATACTTTATACAGGGTGTTAGGGGCTCTAACAGAAACCTTGTAACCACGCTTTCGGAGCATGATTCTAAGTTATATAAAAAATAAATTAAGATAAAGTATGATTGTAAATAACTGCAATGTCTTATTTAATTCGTATATATTATTAATTTTTATTTTTTTATCCTTTCATACAAGCATTTTTTATTTTTTGAGCCCAATTATTATTTTAATCCATTCCTGAATTGTCGTCTCAAAATTAAAGTGCTTTATCATAAAAATACTCAATGTTTTGACTTCCCTATCTGTTGGGCGAGGGGTGCAGGGGCGTAGCCGGTTCGCTAGCCCGTGTGCCTGCAACCGCCGATGCGTCCCGCCTGGGTTAGTACCCCTGCGTTGACGGATAGTATTGAAAGGTCCGAGATGACCTGCGCCGGTAACTACCCGTCGGTTGCGCGCTGAGGTTACCGCGCAGTACTTCGATGTCCACCTCGGGGTGAAGGGAGTCTTCAATGAAACGATGGAGTGGGGTGAATGAAATGGCATGTGATGCGGTCAGACGATGGGGAATTTTCTTGCACTAGTCGCTATCTTCGTAATCTCTTCGTAATCTCTTCGTAGTCTTCGTGTTCTGGAACCGCGCTTTTACCTTTCACTTCACTTTCCGTCTTCCTGCGCTGTCGCACTCTCTTTGCAGGGGGACAGGGAGGGTATCTGCGGGTCTCAAGGGTCACCTTTTTACCCGGGCATAGACTCGGGAGAACTAGAGTCTCCCGGTGGAGGGAGGCCCCGCTGTTGAGCGGGTCCTTTCAGGTCCGTTGTGCAGGCTGATTAGTCGCAGTCAGCGGCGGCCCCCCTGGTGGTCGGGGGGTCATCGTCGTCTGACTCTAAGAGCTCCCGTGGAAGCGGGTATCCCTCGGGAGGTCGAGCGTGGAGGGGCGCGACACCCCTGAGCGACTCATGGGGCCCATGATCGGCGCGATCGAACATTGATCGCGCCAACCGGGCCACATGCTCCGCGACTGTCGGTACTTTAAGGTCGCGCGCCACCACGTCGTTCCTCACGAACATCGGCGCCCTCACGAGAGCTCGCAGAGCCAGGTTCTGCTGCTGCTGGAGGCGATTGCGCTGCCACCTACTTGCCAACGCGTACCAAGCCGGCGCCGCGTAGGCCAGTCGTGATCGGACGTACGTGTAGTACAACGTCCGTTTTGTACGGATTGGTAACCGGGATGCAAACATCGGTCGGAGAATAGCGCGAGCGGCCCTCGCCTGCTGAACCATCTGGTCACAGTGGCGAGCCATCCGCATCGCGCTATCGATGGTACATCCCAGGTACTTAACGGTCGTGTGCCACTCGACCTCACGATCACGAAGGCGTAGCGGCGGCGGTAGTTTTCGCTTCCTGGTGAACAGAATAGGGACCGTCTTCCCGACGTTGACGGCTATCCTCCATCTGTCCAACCAGTCTGGCAGTAGGTCAAGCATGCGCTGCATCCGCGAGGCGGCCAGCTCTGCACTACGTGACGAAAGGAAATACGCGCTGTCGTCCGCATACAACGCGAGCAAAACGTCATCCTCCCAATCCTTCAGGTGGCCCTTCAGGGTGGGGATGTCGTTCGTATACAGCGCGTACAGGGCCGGCGAAAGGCAACTGCCCTGCGGTACACCCGCACGTACGGGGCGGGGGTCTGAGGTCGCGTCCTCAACCGATACCACGAACGACCGCCCATCGAGAAACGACGCTATTAGCCTAACTAGCATAGCTGGCACGGATGCGTCCAACAATTTGTATACGAGCCCTTCATGCCACACGCGGTCGAATGCCTTCTCAACATCTAGGAAGACTCCGACCGTGTGCCGCCCTACGTTGAGCTCGCTACAAATGTGGTGGATCACCCGCGTCAGCTGAAGCGTCGTCGAACGGCCGGCGCGAAACCCATACTGCTCGTCCCTTATATTAAGTGACGGCATTATGCGTCTCAGCGCCAGTCGTTCGAACAGCTTCGCTAGCGTCGGCAACAGCGTGATGGGACGGTAGCTAGCCGGGTAACGACGGTCCTTACCCGGCTTCGGGAGGACGATGACCTTCCCCAACTTCCAGATGGTCGGGAAGTGGCCCGTGCGAAGTATACCGTTAAAGAGCCTTGTCAAAGCGACAATGGCTCCCTTGGGCAAGTTGGCCAGTGCCAGATTTGTGATTTCATCTAGGCCTGGGGCCTTGCGCTTGTGTAGCCGCAGTGCCACCGACCGTGTCTCTGAGGGGGCTATAAAAGCAACTCCCTCGAGCGACGGCATCGGACCGTTGATGAAATCACGTACGCGCCGTTCTACGTGCTCGTGATGCGCTCTGACGGCAGGCGCGGCGGGGTGAGGTGAAAACTCCCCCTCCAGGTGCTCCGCAAACATCTGCGCCCTGTCCCGCGCTGGGTATACCCGTTCGCCCGCGCTATTCTGCAGTGGACAAACGGGCACTCCCTTCCGAGATAGCTGCCTGACGAGATGGTGGAGTGAGGAAGCCGATTCGCCGGCCTGGTCGATCCGTGCCTCCCAGGCGGCGCCTCGGTACTCCCACATCTCGTCATTCAGCCGCTCGACTAGCGCGTTCAGTTCCCGTTTGACCCGGGGGCAGCGAGTGCGTGTCCAGGTCTTTCTTAAGTATCGTTTTTCAATAATCATTTTTTGCAGGCGGACTGGCAGGGTTTCCCTTTTGTTGGATACTACCCGGCTCTGGGTGGTGGCCGCCGCCAGTGCGGCTTGCACAGTGGTGGTAAACACCTCGGCGGCGGCCTCCACCCCCTCGGGCGTGCTAAGGGGGCTGGTAAACTTAATCCCGCTTATGCGGTCTTGAAAACCGTCCCAGTCCGTCCTGCGCCTGAAACGTGGCAATGTAACGCACTCTGTCCCCAGGCCACACGTGACCAAAATGGGGAGGTGCTGTGTGTCCAGGTCATACAGCACCTCCACATGGACCGGACAAGGCAGATCCTTGTGGAGCACTATGTCCAGGACATCCGCAGAGTGTCCGCTCGTCGCAGGTACGTGGGTCGGCGCGTCCGGCCCCACCACCTCGTAACCATGACCTTCTGCGTCGGCGTACAACCTCCGACCCGCCGTGTTGGCGACTCTTGAACCCCAGGCTGGATGCTTGGCGTTAAGATCGCCAGCAAGGAGGGCCGGACCACCACTGAGGATGGTGTGGATGTCCTGCGGGGTAAATGGGTGACCCGGTGGTCTGTAGGCAGCATACAGCTGCACCTCCACGCCGGCCATACTCACACGAACGCCTATGGACCGCGTATCGGAGAAGGCCGGCAGTGGAAGTGCAGTGTGGACTACGTCGCGCCGAACCAACGCGGCCGTGCCTCTGTAAGGCAACCCGGCCGGCGAGATTTCGTCGCGACGATAGACTTCGTAATTTGGGAAGCGAAACGTAGAGCCCGGTCGCAGTTTGGTCTCGCCTAGGAGTATGACATGAATGTCCTGCCTCCTGGCGAGATCGCGCAACCCTCTGGCCTGCTTCGTCACGCCCCCCGGGTTCCAGTACATCACCCTAAGATGTGCTGACATACTGGAACCCGAACAGGTCGGCCACAGCCCGTCTAATCGCCCCCACAAGCTCTGGGTACGCCGCGAGGGATTCGGCGATGGTCGCTATTGCGGCCACCACCTTGTCCGCGGGCGTATCGATCCCCAGGGCCTGTAGGGGTCGAAGAGCCGGAGCAGGGGTTAGTGTCGATGCAGGCGGGGCCGGGGCGGGTGTTTGGCCCACCGGTCGCTCCTCGTCCCGCTTCTCCAAATCTTGGTACTTTCCTACAGCCACCTCAGCGGCGGCTGGGGCTGGGATTGGTCTGGATTGGGTTGCCGGGGGCTGCTGAGCCCGCTTCGGCTTCTGTGGCCTTTGTGGCTTCGGAGGCGCCGCCAACAAGGGCTCGCGCGTCGCTGTCGCCTGTGGTGGCTGCGCTATTTCTACCGGTGCCGTCTCTGCGTGCCGACGGGCCCGCAGGACAGCCCGTTTCCTTTTACTAGGCCTTATCCTCTTCGGTCCGCCACTGGGTTTCCCCTGGGCGGCCCGCGGAGGGTTGGCCGGCGCCATCAGCGACGCGCCCTCGGTGGCGGCGTACTCCTCTACCGTGGCCATTGGGATAATCCCCGTCGTGGTCGGCGCGCTCACAGGGGGCGCTGCCCGCGTCGGGAGGTTGGGCACTGGGGGCTTTAAGGTAATGCCCCTAACGCGTGCGGCCCTCCTCAGGACCCCGCACCGCTGGTCATTCGCTGTGTGGGGCCCTGAGCAGTTCGCGCACTTCACGGCCGTGCCACGGGGGTGGGGACAGTCCCTGGTTGCGTGTCCCTCGCCGCAGCGGACGCACATGGCCGGTCGGTAGCAGTTGCTCGAGGCGTGGCCGAACTTCTGGCATCTATGGCACTGGGCCAAGACCCGTCCGCTCTTCCACGCCTGAACAACTACCCCGCGCATCAGGAGCAGCTCGTCAACCCTATACAGGCGGTCAAGCTGCTCCCGATCCATCCGATCCAGCTGGACGTGGTACACGCACCCAGCACGGCCCCTCTTCCCCGGTATCATTTTGGCGTAGCGGGCCGGGAACCCCAGGCCCCGCAACGCGTCGGTGATTGCACCCGGATTGGTGTCCTGGGGGAGTCCTGTGATCGCCACCTTAGTGGGGCGCTCCTCCTCCGGGGTGTAACAAAACCAAGACACGTCCGGGTCAACCTCCGACAGCTTAATCAAATAAGCCTGGACGGCTCTAAATTCTTCTCCCGACTCGGGCAAGAAACGGACCCCTGTGCCGAACGGCCCCACATTCGGGGCTCTGCCGAGAATATCCCGGATTGCCGCGACATGTGTAGGCCAGTTCGGTAGACGTTCCGCCAAGACGGGGGGATAGCCCCTCCCTGGAGCCACCGCTGCTTGAGACTGATTCTGGTTCTGGTTCTGCGGCGGTCGCGGAGCGCTGGATGTTGGCGCGCTTCCTGTAGCGGCCGTAGCGCCCGCAACCGCGGGAATAGGTTGGGAGGGTCCCGGTGCCGAGAGTGCGGCAGCGAAAGAAGCCGGTCGGTCCGTTGGCGATTCCGCCCCTGTAATTTTATTAGCTAAACTAAACTTTACCTCCCTACCTACGCCGACCCTTCCCCTCCGTGGGGTGGGTGGCGCCAGTGGCGGCGACGGGGCCGTGGGCGATTCTACTGGTACCGCGGGCGTTGACACCGCCGCAGGCGCAGGTACCCCAGCATTAGCTCCTCCAGCCTCTTCGTCTTGATATTGGTCTTCCTCTTTTCTTTCCTCTTCTCTTCTCTCTTCGTCTTCGTAGCTGGGCTGCTCCTCCACCGAGTCCTCGAAGGCGTCAGACGACGACGAGCCTGAGGACGTCGATGAATGAGCAGCCAAGCACAGCACTTTGGCCGGCGACTCCTCCGCCAAGGGGGACATTGGTCTCAGTGTCTTCACTCCTCGGGGGGTCGCCGGCACGTTCTCCTGGCGGAGGGGGTATTTTGGAAACACCCACCCTCCACCGGCTTGCTCTTCTCTCTCTCTCTCATCTTCCTTCTCCCTCACACCCAGATGTTGGGGGGTAGTTGTAGAACTTCCCGCGGCGGAGGGTACTTGAGACGGGGATAACTCCCGTCTCTTTCCAACCTCACGCACGCGGGGCGTTGGTGGTGCTGGCGGGGCGTCGGCGGTCGAGGCTGTCCCTCCTCGGGTACGTGCTCGGCCTCGCCGCCCGGCGCCCGCAAATGCGCTGCGCAGCGCGGGGTCGAGCGGGCGGTAGCGGGGCGCAAACAAGTCCCGCGCCACCACCCGTCTCCCCGGTTGCTCCTCCTCCTCAATGGGTGGGGGGCGGTCCATCGTGCAGCCCGCGCGCAGTCCGAGAAGTCCGGTTCTTCAGCCGTCGGCGGCTATCCCCCCCGGGTGATTCCCGCTTGTGGGAGGCCCGGTGAGGCGCCTGCGCGACGGCACTGGCTTATACTACGCGCGGCTACACACACTGGACGCCCTTTCCCATGAAAGGAGGAGCAGTGTGATTGTTTGGACGATTTGTGACGTCCACTCTTCTCCCGGCGACCGTCGGACTTGATAGAATCAACCGGACGCCGTGGTACCCAAGAGTCGCGGGGCGCTTTTACCGCTTTCCCGTTTTTCTCTCCCCGGTCGCGGCAATACCATAAAGAAAGCACCCCAAAATTGTGTTTCTATGATTGTAATTTGTCCCTATCGTCTGACCCTTTTTGCCTTTTATTTATTTGTAAAAACTCTTACAATCAGTCATATTACATAATAACTTACAGCTCTCGTTACTGGCTACGTATATAAGTTATTGTCTTTCTCTATACTTTATCACATAACTAGTTATTCGCTAAAAACCTATCCCTTACTATCTATGGGAGGGGGTCGGTCGCATCGTAATTCTTTATTTATGCCAATTCACATATCGTTATTACATTTCTCTTATAGTTTCATCATTGTACATAACATTCTTATCAAAATATTACATAACAAACAAGTTTGAAATATTACGTAATATCAACTAAGTTAACGATAGCGTTCTTGCTTCCCATTGGTCGGATCGGCCTCGGCAGCTCGCGTAGCGCGCTGTAGCTAGCGCCCACCCGTCGCGAGGTACCAAAAAATGAAATTGTCTTCTATGTGTCGCCGACATCCTCCCCCTCGTGCCGTGCACCATCCCTGGGACTCGGCGACTCTCCCGGCTGCCCGTCTTCCTCCGATGCGCCGCCTGGCACCAGTAGCACCAACTTCGAGCTTGGCCGTCGCAGCACGCCGCCCCTCGTTGCGACGTCCACGACGCGCGTCCGCCCGTCTGGCCCTGGCAGCGTCGCGACGACTCTTCCACGGGGCCAGGTGCAGCGCGGCAGGGTCTGGTCCACCACCAGCACGATGTCTCCCACCTTGAAGTCGAAGGGGCTTGCGCGTCCATTGATTTTTCTCGGTAGCAGCGTCGGCAGGTACTCGCGCAGCCATCGTCTCCAAAAGTGGTCAGCCAGCCGCTGAGCCGTCCGCCAGGACTCGCGGCCGACCAGCTCGCCGTCGTGGAAGGCACCGACCCTCGGTGCCCCGCATGACCTCCCAATCAGGAAGTGGTTGGGGGTGAGCGCCTCCTCTTCCGTGTTGTCGTCCAGGTTGGTGAGTGGTCGGGAGTTGACCACGTGCTCCGCCTCCAGCAGCAGGGTGTGCAGGACCTCCTCTCGTGGGTGTCGTTCGCGTAGAGTTGCAGTCAGGGCTGTCTTGATAGACCTGACGAGACGCTCCCATGCGCCCCCCATGTTGGGCGCGCCAGGTGGAATGAATTTCCACCGCACGCCGATCTTCTCTGCTTCGCTTATGAGGTTTTCTTTCCGCAGCTCTTCCCACGCGGCCTTCAGTTCGGTGTTGGCCCCCACGAAGTTGGTCCCGTTGTCGGAGAACACGGTCTGCGGCATGCCCCGTCGGGCCGCAAACCGCCTCAGCGCCAGGAGCATCGAGTCAGCTGATAGCGAGACAGCCAACTCGATGTGCACGGCGCGCGTCGTCAGGCAGGTGAAAAGCGCTCCCCAGCGCTTTTCGTGTCTTCGCCCCACGGTGACCACCATGGGGCCGAAGTAGTCCACCCCGGTGCAGGTGAACGGCGGCGCGCCGTGCATCAGGCGCTCAGCTGGCAGGTCGCCCTCAGGAATCCCAGGGGGCGTGGCTTTCTTCACCCGACACCACTGGCAGCTGTGTAGAATTGCACGCAGGCTCGATCGTAACCCTAGAATGTGAAATCTCTGTCTCAATTCGTTCAAAACCGTTGAGTGATTCGCGTGGTTGAATCGACGGTGATAATCCTCGATGATCAGGCGAGTGATACGCTCTTTACCGTCCAGTATCACAGGTTCCTTTGATTCGGTTGTCACCCCCCTGACGGCGTCGATCCTTCCTCGTACACGTAACAGGTTGTCTTGCAGTTGCACGTCGATCCTCCTGAGCCGGCTGCTCTTCTCAATTGGCCTGTTGCGGCTTAGGTACAGTAATTCAATTTTAAAACTTGCCTGCTGGCTCCTACTTAGCAAGATTGCCTCGGCGCGGCGCAGGTGCTCCGCCTCGATGGGAACGAAGCGTGATGTCGGGGCCGGCGTGTTTTCTTTCTTGAACTTCATTTTCTTTTTTCGCTTGCCCCACGCCGGGTCCCGCCGCTCCTTCCGTTGAGAGACGTTTACACTCTTTCGTGCCCTGCAGAGGTCAACAAATTGTAATATTCTCGCGACTGTTCGCCAAAGTCGCTTCCAAGTTGAGTACCGGCTCGGATCCAAGACGTCGCACGACGCGGTCGCTGCGACCGTGGCGCCCAGGTCCCTCTCCTCCACCGACGGCTCCCTCCTGAAGCTTCTTGGCGCTGGCCATCGGTGCTCGTCGTACTTCAGGAACTCAGGCCCGGTGAACCATCGGTGGCCGCTTCCGAAGTTGTCTGGTATATCTCGGGTCGCGTCATCTGCGGGATTCAGAGCGGTCGGTACCCACCTCCATTCCGTCGGCTGTGTCAGATCCTCGATTTCAGCCAACCGGTGCGCCACGAATGTCTTGAAGGTCCTGGGATCAGTCTTGATCCAGGACAGCACGACGCTGGAATCCGACCAGAATGTTCTCTTGTGCACAATTAAATCCAGTTCATCTGCAACAGAGCAAGCGAGTCTACTACCTAAGAGAGCGGCCTGCAGCTCCAGCCTCGGAGTGGAGATCGGCTTCAGTGAAGATACTCGTGCCTTCCCAGCTATCAATGCTGTGTTGAATTCTCCGTCTCCCGTGCTGGTTCTCCAATACACTGCTGCTGCATACGCCGACTCACTGGCATCGACGAACACGTGCATCTCTCCCTCGTCGCTGTACGGAGAGAAACACCTGGGCACCTCGAGATCCTTTAAGATTGCAATACTACTCACGTATGTCCTCCAGGCGTCTTGCTCACTGCCTTCTATGGTCTCGTCCCAGTCGACGCCGCTCCGCCAGATGCTCTGTAACAGTTTCTTGCCTTGGATGAGGATGGGTGAAGCCAAGCCCAGCGGGTCAAACGTCGACATGACCGCGCTGGTTACTTCTCGCTTGGTTGGTGCCTTGGCGCTGACGACCACGCTCCCCGGCGTGTTTCGTAAGTCTGCTCGGAACGCCAGGCTGTCCTTCCCTGTCCTCCACCTTAGTCCCAGGGCCTTCTCCTCACGGTCGCCGATCGCGACCTCGGCATCCTGGGCGGTTTCTTGGCTGATCTCCCTCAGCAGGTCAGGGCGATTCGAGGCCCATCCCCTTAGCTGGAACCCGGCCTGTCTGTGGATGAAATCAACCTGTTTACTTATATTCACTAACTCAGTTGCGTCATGGAAGCTATGGAGATAATCGTCCATGTAATGGTTTCTCTCCACTGCACGCGCCGCCTCGGGGAAGTCCTGTCTGAAATCTGCAGCGTTCAAATTCTTCACGTAAATTGCTGTGCATGGGGAGGACGCCGCACCAAACATTACTGAGGTCATTCTATACTTAGTAGGCGCGTCGCGTTGCTCGCTGCGCCACAGGAAGCGCTGGCTGTCCCTATCTGCGGCGCGGATCCGGACCTGCAGGAACATTTCTTTAATGTCTGCTGCGACCGCCGCTGGCCCCTGCCGGAATCGCACCAGGACGCCGAACAGGGATTGAAGCAAATCGGGACCTGTAAGCAAAGCATCGTTCAAACTTTTGCCTCCCGACTTGGCCGCTGCATCAAACACCAATCTGATCTTCTTCTTTACAGGGTGTACCACGGGGAAGTGGGGCAGGTACCAGTCTCTGGTCCCACCCTGTTCGGCGCCATCTGGGATCTTTTCCGCGTAGCCACTCGATATCAGATGTTCTATCTGTTTGTTGTATTCATCACGCAGCGCTGGGTCCTTGTTCAATTTCTTCTCAATGCCTCGCAGCCTCCTCTCAGCTGCGGCGTAGCTTTCTGGCATTGTTTCATCTTCTGACCTCCACAGCAGCCCGGCTTCAAATCTTCCATCTTCCAGCCGCTTGCAGGTCTTCTGTAGTATGTTCAGCGCTCTCTGGTCTGAATCTGTACTGGGACGCCGGGGTTGTACACCAAGTGAATCAATACTAAAATATTCTTTCACCATGTTGTGAGTCTCTTGATCTGACTGAGCAACATGTGAACACAAGTTTATAAAATGTACAGGCCTCACCCCTCTAGCGTCGTATCCGTGCAGCACCCATCCTAGGTCAGTCAGCGATGCTACTGGTTGACCCGGCTTGCCTTTTCTGACTTCTCTGGACACGATCAGCTCCCAGTTGTCCTGCCCCACAAGCAGTCTCGGTGGCTCGCTGTCGTAGACCAAGGCCTCTGCTATCTCTCCCAGGTGCGGGTAGGCTCCGATCGCTTCTCTGTTGATGAACTGTGGAGACAATTTCAACTCGTCTATGGTGTGGACTCGGTTAAGGTTTCTTACCCTGTCATGGTGAACCCCTCTGATCCGGACGCGTAGTCGTTCGGAATCCTTCTTCGTGATCCGTTGTCCACCCACGGTCTCCAGCGCCAGCTCCTCGATCTTGCCTGTTGCTCCAATCTGAACCGCCACCTGTGAGTCCAAAAGAGACACGGTTGACCCCTCATCGAGGAGCGCTAGTACCTTGGTAGAGCCTTTGGGTCCGTACAGCTCAACAGGAACCATCTTCAAGTAGGCCCGTGCAGTCTTCAATGCGTTCACTGGCGAGGGCACGCTCGTGGTGTCCCCACCCATCTCGGCTGCAGGGTTTGAAGCTCTCTCTTCGTCGTGTAGTAGCTGATGGTGCCAGCGTCCGCAGGCCTTGCACTCTGGCTTGCGGCATGCCCCTTTTCTATGCCGCTCGCCCAGGCACTTGAAGCATAGGTGATTCTTCTTCACAAATGCCCACCGGTCATCCACCGGAATCCTTTTGAACTGTGAACAATCATAAATTAAATGACCCCCTTTGCAATATGCACAACCCTCCTTGTTTGACGGTTGCTTTTGCCTTGTATCGTACTCTCTTCTGTTTGAACCCCTGTTCTCCCCCTCGTGGAGAATCCGGCCAGAGTCCTCAGTAGTCACATGCGCTGCTGGCCGGGTCGGAGTCCTCTTCATTGGTTCAAAGCGGGGTCTTGCGGTCTCCAGAGTAGCATACGCACCACATCGATCCGCCTCCTTGTTCAAAAACTTTGAAATTATCAATAAGTTTGAAAACTCACCCTCTTCGGAGTCTGCCGCAAAATCGTACCATCTAAACTTCATGACGGCCGGCAGCTTGTCTATTATCTGCTTCACGGCTTCGGGTGAGTGTAGGTACTGCGGTCTCTTCAGTCCTTGTATGGCGGCGACGCTGTTGTTGACTTGGCTGGCAAACACACAGATATCACGGGGGTTATCACTTATTTTATTCAAAGCCTTTACCTTGTCTAGCTCTGCCATGACCAACGCATCGGCTCGCCCGAATCTGCGCTGCAGGGCTCGCATCACTTCCCCCGGTGATGTGTGTGAGTACAAGAGGCTCTTGATTGCCTCTCGTGCTGCTCCTCTGATCGCCTGCCGTAGTCGCGCCATGTTTTGAGTATCTGAAAAGACGGATGAGGTGTCGGCAACTCATGGATGTACTTCGGCTGCGGCACCGGTCCCTCCCTGAATGCGAAAGCTTCTTTCAAGGCGTCCGCTAGCAGCCGCACGTCGCTGGGCGCGCTACTCGCCCCAGGCTTGGTTGCTTCTCGACTCTTCTGTTCTTCATGTTCACAGTCAATCTTCTTTGCTTCTCCATTCATCGATGCGTCGACCCATTCTTGAACTTGCGCAGTCCTGTCTTCAGGATCCTCGTCCATGGAGTCCTCTTCGCATCGTATCAGCTCCAACCGGGTGCGTGCGAGACTGGTTGCCGCCTTGGCTTGCTTCAGCTCCAGACGGGCCAATTCTTCTCTTGCTTCCAATTCTCGCCTTCGGTTCGCCGAGCTCGCGGTCCTCGTCGACCGCGCCTTCCGACTTGCTCCAGCCGGTACCACCGTCGAATTCGACTTCTGGGCTTCCGACGTCTGGGCAGGTTCCCCGTTCTTGACGGTTTCGTTTCCACTGGCGCTAGTGCCTGTTCCCGTTCCTGTCGTCGTGGTGCCAGTCCCCGTCATCGTGGTGCCAGTCCCCGTGGTCGTGGTGCCCGTCCCCGTCGTCGTAGTACCGGTTTCTGTCGTCCCGGTCGACGTGTTCTCTTCCGACGACGTGGCTTCCTGCGTCGACGCCGCTGTTCGCTCTTCCGAACCCGCTCGGCGCTGGGACCCGTCCCGCTGGGATCTGGTGGTGGGCATCTTCTTTCTTCCTCAGTATCCGGCTCGAAGGACCAGTTGTTGGGCGAGGGGTGCAGGGGCGTAGCCGGTTCGCTAGCCCGTGTGCCTGCAACCGCCGATGCGTCCCGCCTGGGTTAGTACCCCTGCGTTGACGGATAGTATTGAAAGGTCCGAGATGACCTGCGCCGGTAACTACCCGTCGGTTGCGCGCTGAGGTTACCGCGCAGTACTTCGATGTCCACCTCGGGGTGAAGGGAGTCTTCAATGAAACGATGGAGTGGGGTGAATGAAATGGCATGTGATGCGGTCAGACGATGGGGAATTTTCTTGCACTAGTCGCTATCTTCGTAATCTCTTCGTAATCTCTTCGTAGTCTTCGTGTTCTGGAACCGCGCTTTTACCGCTTTCCCGTTTTTCTCTCCCCGGTCGCGGCAATACCATAAAGAAAGCACCCCAAAATTGTGTTTCTATGATTGTAATTTGTCCCTATCGTCTGACCCTTTTTGCCTTTTATTTATTTGTAAAAACTCTTACAATCAGTCATATTACATAATAACTTACAGCTCTCGTTACTGGCTACGTATATAAGTTATTGTCTTTCTCTATACTTTATCACATAACTAGTTATTCGCTAAAAACCTATCCCTTACTATCTATGGGAGGGGGTCGGTCGCATCGTAATTCTTTATTTATGCCAATTCACATATCGTTATTACATTTCTCTTATAGTTTCATCATTGTACATAACATTCTTATCAAAATATTACATAACAAACAAGTTTGAAATATTACGTAATATCAACTAAGTTAACGATAGCGTTCTTGCTTCCCATTGGTCGGATCGGCCTCGGCAGCTCGCGTAGCGCGCTGTAGCTAGCGCCCACCCGTCGCGAGGTACCAAAAAATGAAATTGTCTTCTATGTGTCGCCGACATCATCGGAAAAAACCAAGAACTGTTATAACTCTCTCCCCGCTCCCCTACAACTGCGCAATATCACGTTTACCTAAACTCGCTACTATGCAGTCTAAACTATGGAAAAAGCTATGCAAACTAATATAAACCCTGGTAATAACAAGTTACCCTATTGGGTATCTTGTTGGGGCATTGCTGCGGCCTTTAAAATGAAATTTGCATCAGTTGCCAATTGACAAGGCCAAGCATATCAATATATGTATTATGGGAATTAGCAGGCAGTGCCAGGCGGCCAGTAGCAGGCACCGCTGCGACCACAAACGATGTATACGATGTGTTGCTAATCTACTCCGTTCTCGTTGGTCCGTGTCCAGGCGGCGGCGGGAGCGGCGGCGGGAGCGCGGGCGGCGGCGGCAGCGCGGGCGGACTCTCCGAGGTGTACGCGGGAGACTCCAGCGTGGAGTCCGGCCCCGGGTCCCTGTCTCCCCGCGCGCACCACGACCACAGCTAGCGGCACGGGAAACTCGCGCACGCCGCGCGGAAGGACGCCAGCGAGGAATCGCTCCGATACGTCCTTATGTAACTGACGGTGGCGGTTTGTTGAAATTAAACTGTCAAGGTAATCATAGATATGAAGTGGGACCGATGCCGGTTGGTATGAAAATTGTATGCAAATATAGTCACATGTCTTTCACTTACACGATGCAAAGATTAGTTGACATATACACCTGGAAGCACACTTGTGTGTTAGGTTTTTTATTGTGCATAAATGTGTGGAAGTTGGTGCATTGCACCTACTACGGGTCTGTTAGAACATTGTATGTATCCTACTCCATATCTGTGGTTGAATATCATCGATTTTATAACTATACAAGTACTGAATTGACTATTATAGTCAGGATATCAAGGGGACTACGCGGTAGGATGCCATCAGTGAGTCGCTGCGACACATTTATGTAATGCGTGAAGTATACGCGAGCGTTGCAGCAGGCGACTTGATGTTGCAATATGTAATAATATTTTTACTATAACACCGGTACAGGATACATTGTATCGACATTTCAACCCAGTTATCCAACTAGGCTAACTTTACCCGTGACCACAATACATGCAACTGAGTTGGAATACCGGCGTACAATGTGAGTAGGTAGTACCATCGTAAAATTTGCGTAATAAGTAAATAACATTAACTATGTGTGTAATGGAAACTGTTTATTGAAGCCCCCAATGTAATTATTCTAGTTACGGGCAAAACAAGGGCGTCGACGGTGAGTCACAATAACTGAAATGTAATTAATAACTTTATAACAGTTACTGACACGATTGTTCGAATAACCACACCTAACTTATTACCTAATTACTAATGAATATTTTATCGCGATTTTATCGTCACGATATCATTAGAACAAGAGTTTGATACACTTTGCTCTTGTTGATTGTTTAGATACAACAGTTTGATCGTGAATAATTGATCACGCGATTTCTTTGATAAGTTTCCAACGTCGAATTGTTGCACAAACCCGTGAGGTCGGAAATCGTGTCGTTATCTATAAATGGCGTGATAAATTTTAACAAACTTCCTCGTAGAGCTTTTAAAGTTCTATACAATATGTATTTGAACAAAGATAATATTTAATCAGACCAAAATTAATTATTATACCGATTGAACATTCTGATTAATTGTGGTACTAAATAAATTCAATCCAATAGTACCGGAGCTAATAAAATATTTATTTAAGCTGGGATTACTCAAGCTGTAACGCAATCGAAATAAAAGGATAACTGAATTGGATAGAATTGGAAACAATTTAAATCGTTAAACAGGTAGATTTATCACTATTCAGTATCGCCGGATCGAGGTGCACAATTTATTGGGTACACAATTTTAAAGCAATCTTCTTAAGTACATGTGCTAGTCGACCTTAATTTTTTATTTAAACGAATAGATAAACTTCTTTATCCTGTTTAAAAAGTAAAAGAGTGAACGATTTATATCATTAAGTACATTACATCTTTTAAGTTTAGTGATTTAGTCTCTGGTCTCTAAATTATTTTTGCCAATCCCGTAGACCAGTTCGTAGAGTTAGAGACCCTGGGAAGCTTTAAGACTCTCGGGGGGAATGGGGATGTCTCTCGTCGGTTGTTATTTGTGGTCATGTTTATATTGTCACTTGTTTATTTATTGTTCCCAGCTGCTCACAAGATCTTTGTGGATGCGTGTGAATGCTAACTTGAATGAAGAAGATATTTCTATCTTCTTCAAAATTCTTTCCCCAATGCCGATCGCCATTGCATGTATCTATGTTCATGTATGTTCGTTGCTCAACTTTTGCTACTACAATTACTGAACCATCTCGCCTTGGACTGATTTCTTACGAGAACTTTTGATGACTTTTAACATTTGAATCCAGCCTAAGCTTGTTCCGCTCAACAGAAGTTTAAACTTTTGTTGAAATAAAATTTTCGCCAAATTTTCTAAATATTCAAGTAAATATTTTCACGGGATTTAATACCGAAAATAAATTCTTAAAGTAGTGCTCGAAGGAATCTAGTTTTAAAGGATATGTCTACGGAAAATATTTTTATTTAATGTCAATGAAATATTATAAGGCTTCGGTCACTGCCAGTTTGCCACTACAAATAGGATAGTTTTTGTATACTTTTACAATTATCCGTATTCAATATTTCATGTAATAAATTAATGAGGTGAAGAGATGGAGCATATTAAATCTATTTATAATTTTCTGTCTCATTCTTTCACAGAAAATTAGTGTTAGAAAGAAATATTCTGTGTCAGAACTGAGTCTTAAGTTTATACGACAAAATTAGATATAACGAGTGGACTCCAGACTCTAGTAAGACCTTTGTACACTATGTAAACTATCACAGAGTACGCTCCATCTCTTGCCCTTTTAATTCTATGAATTATGTATTCGGTATCTGTGTTTAGTTTACACTATATCCATATTATTCAACAGTTTTTCTAAATCCATTCATGTCTCATATTCGTCAATAGTTTAGCTGTTAGCTAGTCAACTGTCTGTGAAATTGATGTTAGTACGTGTACATATGAAATAGTCAGACTGACGTAATATGTATATCCTTATTTTTAGTGTTATATCTCTTATAAATTTATTTACAGATCTGAAGATGAGTTATATGCAACTCATGTACGAAATGTTAAATTGAAGTCTGTTTTTATAATAGATAGACACAGCAATAGTTTTCGAGTTGAAAGTAAAAGTGGCTAAGAATTGTGACAGCCTTGTAACTAGTTTAAATATCTAGGGCAAAAATAAAAAGATATTCAGATCTGTAAATAATATTATTAATAGATTTTTGGAGCTCTTAAATCGGAGCTTATTTGTAAATAATTATGTAGATATCATCACAATTCTAGTCAATTTTATTAAATGTTTACGACAATGTAATTGTATCGTGTAAATAAATAATTATGTAAAATTTTAATTGTAATATAAATCAATTTATCGCAAGTGTGTCTTTATTTTTTCTTTTTAAACCTAATTAACTAAAATAATGGATTTATTCAGAAACAGTACAACGTAAAAGGCCTTGATAGAATTATATTTCTAATTAATTGATTATGTTAAGAATGTTAACCCTGTTAATATCTACACTTCTAAGCAGACATATTCACGACCCAATTAAATTCTGATACGCACATAAATTTTGAAAATTTAGTGGTTCGTGCAGGCTTCGAACCCAGGTTCGGCAGTCCAACATTCAAACCACGGGGGTATCACTGCTGAAAAGTAAACGCAGTAGCTACTATTATTTATATTGTGGTAAAAGTAATATGAACATTTTAAAATGGAATAGGTATTAATCTCATTTTTCGTTACGTAAAATAGATACGTAAAAATGCTCGATCAAACACTACTTACTTACGTGAAATGAATCGAGAAGAGATAACGCGGGAGCAGTCGTAATAATTTACGAACATAAAAAGTTATTTTAAAAAAAGGTTACTAGATAATATTTACTATAGATAAAATTTATAATAATTGAGAGGTAGATTGTTATTTCTCCGTTCATACTGTTACATAATTTATATTTAACAATGTATCAAAATTGCATAACAATTAAATTACAATATGATTTAAAACGGGTTTGCCGCAGAATATACACTTCTTTGTGTACCTACAATCTTTTTCCAAACTTAGGTATATTAAGTAGGACCGCTGGCAATGGCAACACATCAATATAGAATAAAAAATAATAAGAAGCTACGTATTGCGCCATTGACCATAATTATGTTAGCTCTTGCCGATGACTAATGTTATCACCGTTTATATTTGAATATTTTATTGAAAAGATTGCAAACAAAAGTCGAAAAACAGCGCGCGTTTCACAGAAGTCATTCAGTTCCATAAATTGATTTCAAAATCGGATATTGCGATTGCTATCGCTCTGAAAGGTCTTCAGGGCTCGACGTCAACAATGGAATAAAAGCTACTGTATTGCGCGTCTTTTTATACGTAGGTACATTCTTTTGTTAGTTCTGGTTCAAAAAACAAACGTATTTCCAAAGGCTTTGTTTAGTTTTATATATTGTGGTCTTTCAAAATGCACGTATTTTGAAATGTTTAGTCATTTGTGGATATTTGAAAATAGCCGAGCTCATCATATTTTTAACAGCCTTATTAGCTAGACCTCATTATCTTTATAAGGGATTTTTTCAACGTTTTTTTCCCCACTTCTAGTTGTCCGATTTGATTGAAAATCTGCACAAATGTTTGGTTTTAGTTATTTTTAATTTAACACCAAAAAAAGAATAAAATTGCCTCCTTGACTATTAGGGGCAAATTCACTTCGGTCACTCCTCCCTCCACTCTTGTCACAAATGCAATTCTTATTTTGCAATCATAATAGAATTATACGTACATACTAACATCACGAAACTTTGACCTCTCACACGATGTCACCATTGTAGACCCCCTGCGTCTCTAAACGCGTGGCGTTATTTATGAATAGCTCCTTTGTCGTTTTACAAGAGTTTATTTGAAATCGAACGACACTCGTATCGCTAAGTGCTCGATGCCGATCAACAAACAATGGATGGTGAGTGCGCGTTGCGGTTTCCGCACTCCGCGACGACTTTGACGACGGCTCACAAACAATCATAAAACCCGTCAAAAGCACGTCAGTTAAGGATTTACTACGAGAGGTTAAAAGCTTAATAATTGTGCTGACACGGTACACCCCGCAATCAACGTTCATAGGTACCTAATAATACCTAACGTTTTAACTGATCGAAGTCTGTACATAGAAGACATTTAAAAAAAATATTAGTAGGGTTATTAAAATTTATTATCTTATTAGATCCCATAATGATTTTAAGATTTTTTTTCTTTGTTCTTTTGTCTATATTTATCTGTCTGTGTTCCCGGTAATCTCAAAAAGTATATCATAATTATATCAATAAAAAATACGTTTATTAAAAAAACATAAAAGGATACCATTGAGTGCTTAATATTAACATAACCATACGCTTAAATTTGAGTCGCATATCGTTAAACTCCAATTACGCGCTGTATTCGCGAGCATGCGGAAAGCGATAAAACGCAGCGAGAAAATATGAAAATATAAAAGTTTTATTCAGCGGTATAATTAATTTTCGATTCGCATTGAACTCTCCATTCGTATTTCCTTTTTTGTGGGTGTTTTTCTGAACAACCGTGCATGGCAGCCACCCGGGGGAGGCTGGCGTTAAATGGACTCCCCACAATCGCTCACACCACCTCTCTCCCCGTCACTGACCACTAGATCAACGGATTATGAAATTTTTCATCGGAAAATAAACGCCGCGGAGTTAGTATCGAATTCTGGGGAACTATTACATACTAAGCTTGGGATTTTCTCAGCTTGATCTTAAGATCTAATCTATAATCTAGCCAGCATCCGCAACTTTACGAACTTATTTCAATGTATTTAATTGTTTTTAAAATTCCTTTAATAACTTTTGTGCAATATTTGAAACCTGCTCAAACCTCGGTGGTATGTTCTGTTAATTCCTTTTAATTGTAAGTTTAATCATCATACCTACATCATTATATGGGACAACGGAAATCGGTTTGAAATTACGTTACCTAATATGAATGTTAAATTTGTCTGAATACGATACAATCCAAAATGTTAGGAATCCTCAAAATTCAAATACCTACTTTGAATTGTTTTAATATTAATTTTGTAATGGGAATATTCTTTAGGAAATACCCGGATTTTTTTTTGCTTCTTTTGTCACTATCAACGTAAACAGTTCTCGCGCTCTATCACATGGACAAAACCTTTTCAACAGCGCCAAATGCTCATTAAAGCCGTGCTCATTAAAAACCATCGCGTTTACATAATGGAGGTCAATGATTATCATGAATAAAATACCCTTCCGGTCTGTTAGGCTGTTTCATGCAGCAAAACCTCTGTCCTGTATTGTATGTACAATACAAATCTAAGCGCTGTAGGCTAACAGCGCCATCTAGTAGTACGTGAAGAAGTTAGGTTAGTTTACAAGTGTACCACAGAGTAGGGAATTGTCACTTGTAAATGAATAGAATTTTGGTACTCCCTAGTCTTCACGTATAGTTGTCGTCACTTTATAATGATTTTAAGATATAGAAAATCATTACAAAATATAACTTATTTTAAGTTAAGAACTTGTTTTAAGCTCACGCATCAAGCGTCATCCAATTGGCGATACATTAAAAACAGATTAAATTCGAAACTATACCGACTTTATACCTACCCAATGATTACCGGCTGGTTTTAGACAAAACTAATGGAAATATCTAAATTAAGACCCAAAGCGCTAATTGCCATAAAGACTGCTTGCTTCCAAAAGATACTGTATACCTAGTGGTTCTTGTGTTGGTAATTATTAGTAAACTATGTCTTTACTACGTGTAATCTATAAAGTAACTATAAGCGTGGAAGCCAACCTAAGTTTACCGATCAATGTAACTAAGAATATTATTACATTTATGTAAGTAATGAAATATAAATGAAGCCGTAAAAACTCGATTGCGTGTAGCTATTAGCGGGCCTTTCAATTTTCACTGATTGGAACCGCTCACGTTCTTGAAATTCAATTTGGATTATTGCACCCTGAAATTTGATTTAATTGGTAACCCGAACAATTCAGCTTCAATCCGCTTCGAAATCCTTTTTAAATTTACAGGAAAGGTCCATCATTCAATCGGTTTTCATTTATTAAATAGCTGTACCCACGGCTTTGTCTGCGTGGAATTTTAATAGTTACGGGGAAATTTCTAAAATAAAAGTAGCCTAAGTTACTCCTTATTACATCAACTATCCGCCAAAGAGTGTGCCATCAAAATAGGTCCAGAGATTAGCCGGAACACGCGGAGATTAGCCGGAAAAAGCGCTTATTTTAATATTTCAAACAGACACTGCAATTTTATTTATTTGTATAGATTACAGTTTGTGACCTGATAAATGGTACCTCAGACCAATAATTCTTACAAGCACGAAAATCTAATAAAAGAACAGGTATAAACCTCAAGGAAATCGATTCCTTCATAAACAAATAACAGAAACGAATAAGCCACAAAATAATTTTATTTTCCGTAAATATCTATAAAACAAGAATCAACAATTTCCGTCTACGATTCCAATAGGTCTACGGCCAATGTGTCCTCAAAGCTCGCGTGTAGATTAAGCATCTCGTGCATTCTATTGCATATAACAGCATCGCATTGTTACTTCATAACTGGGCAATGTGACTACCTGCAGTAGCCCTCCCCCTGAAGGAACAGGCGGAACGCCTCCGATATCTTATTTGGCTGCTCCTCCAAAACCATCCCGCAGTCCGAAATACTCAACCAGGACGTTTTGGCGGGATCCAAGCGACCATTAAACGTCACCGTATCATCAACGTGAGGGGACAGAGCACCTGTTACGTTCAGCACGGGCACTTTAATAGTGTTACCATCTCGTGATATATTCAAGTCATTTCGACGGAGATAGGCATCGATGAACATGGATAGGTTAACTGGATTGACTTGAGAAAAACATTCCTTGTAGACGTATGCCAAGTCGTGGTTGCGGTCATCGTTGCTGCGGCCGAAGTGATGCCACATCAGATAATCCAGGGCTCCCTGAGTCATGCCACTCGATCGTAACTGCCTGGTATTTATTTTTTGATATAGCCATTCAGTCCATCCCGCTTGGGTGGATGTACAGTTGATGAGAACCAAGGCGTCAACTTTGTTTGGGTTTGCCATAGCATAGCGAGCTAGGATGTTGGCTCCCGCGCCCACTCCGAACCCAATGAAAGTTCTGATGCCAAAGTGACCAAGTACAAAATCTATTTGAGAAGCCAAAGCATCCATACTTGGGTAAACAAAGTCCTCGGGTAAAGTGGGCGCCCCCTCCTCCTGCCCGGGGGCGTTTACATGGTAAATACAGAATTGTTCCAATACTGTTCGCATGTCAACGAAGTTAAAGAACGCTTGGAAATTTGCCGCGCAGTTGAGGCCAAGGTCATGGTATGTAATTATTGCTCGTTTGGTTCGGTCCCCACGGACCGCCACCACTATGTCTCCACCCGAAGTCCTCACCCTCTCTTCCACGCATGCGCCGTCGCTCAACAATCGACGGTCCGAGGGAAAATGTAACTGGACGCTTTTAAGATCGTCTTCTAGATTATCCGAAGACATCATGTTAAGCAGGGCTATGTTTTCTTGTATAGTGGTCGGCATTTTGTCAGATAGCGTTTGTCGGGCACTCTTTACTGCACAAATCAATGGACGTCCTTCCTTTGTTGACACCGTCACTTACTGTTATTCACACGTTCCTGTTAGTCACGTCCTCTGACAGCTCCTAATTACGAGGAATTAGCGTGCAGATTCTGTCAGTAGCACGTTCGCAGCTCATTTCTGATACCTTGTTTATCAGTTAATGCACTCACCCAGTGAATAATTTGGAGTCACCTTTTACGTTATCACCTAATCATCACACAATTTTTATGTTTTAAGTCAGAATTACTCGTGATTGCAGGCGAAGTTAGTGGACATATTAATGTGAATATCGGAGGAAATAGTCAATAAAGTGGCAACCAAGTGAACGTGAATCCAAAGGAGTCTACGATTCGGCACTAATCGGCCGTTTCCGACGAGTCTCGGCGGTCAGCCAGTAGCGTACATATACAACGCGAACCGCACGAACTTCAGCATAGACTAACCGCACATGCGTACAATGTCAGTCGATTTTTATAGCTATTTACATTTTAATACGGTTGTTTTTTTCTGCGAGAAGCACGAAGTAATTGAGTCACCTCACCACGTGTTATGGTACCATGAATATGATAATTGGTTTATTCGATTACCAAAATAGTTTGTAGTGGACGACATGAAAATAAAACCGAAACACGGCGCGAAGACAGGTGTATCTATAATTAGTAGGTATAGAATCTATACTAATACTTATTATAGTGCTGAAGAGTTTATTTGTTTGAACGCGATAATCTCTACCTCTAGAACTGCTAGTCGGATTTGAAAAATTATCTGCGTGAATAAAAGTTAGCCTTATAGGTAGTATATTAATTTTAACGTTGCGAAGCGAGATTTACTGATTACTGAATATTCGCTAGAGCAAATCATGCCATGTAACAAGTTAAAGAACAAACAATCAACTTACAAATTATAACGTATCGTTGGTCCTTAAATCAAATAGGACTCAAAATAGTCTTATGTTTAAGTTTGAAAAGTGATTTTTTTACGTATTGAATGTATTTAAATCAAATTTTTATAGTGCTATAGATTACAAAGTAAAAAAACAACAAAACCCGATAGTTCTTCACACGAAGAATATTTGAAACGTGGTACTTACCTTTATGTGTATAACAATATGTCGATAGCTGAAACTGTGAGAGCACACACTTTAAACCCGTTTTAATCGCGGATAAATCTAATATAATAAACAATAAAAATATGTTATGAATGTAAGTGTAGATATTATTCGTATTATCAACAATACAAACAGATTACAAACAGGATAATAATCCTTTATAGGTTACTAAAATAATACAACCAACATTAATGCCCTCACAAAACGGTGAATAACGGTGAAAATCCTTTTTAATCCGAACATAACCGGTTTGCGCTGGCTTATTGTGTTTTAAAACAATTTACGGGCACAAATAGCCCTGTAATGAGCAACTCGGCGATAGTTGCTGCAGTTAGCACCAGATGGACCTGACTAATTAGATTTGTACCGACCTATACAAGCGCAAATACACTATGAACGTTTTCTATTACAGATTATTAGGACACCATACCAATATATTTAACTTCTTCAAAAAAATTGGTTGTCTGTAAAGTCGGTTTACTGACGATAGTTGAACGTGACAACGTCTTAAGAAAATAATTTCCTTTGAATGAGTAGGCAAGCACAATAAAAGAACACTTTTTCAATACAAATTAAGTCATTTATTAAAATTAATGCTGGATACTTATACATCCTACATAAACCCTTACTAGCGTGATTCAGAATTATAGCGCCCCACTACTCAACGCCATCTAGTGTACTGCGAGTGAACTACCAGCTCAGCCAGCCTTCCTCCATCGATAAATGGACCCAATCGAACTTAATGAATAATTGTTCACTGCACAATACATAGATGGCGCTGGTATAATAATTCACCAACGGTAACGACGGTAACGCATGAGTCATGTTTTTTCATGCGTGCCACCGAATTATAAGACGTTGTCACGTCAAAAGGAGGAGGTTACATCATCGACGACTGTTTTTTATGTATTTCTAGCAATGTTTCCGTCATTTGTAAACCGATTTTATTTTATTTTTATTGGCAGAACGTACTTCCCAGGTGGTCCCAATGCCCAGGGTCCTGGAGGCCTACTACGAAAAACGAAAGTCGACGTTTCGGACGACGGATCGTACTTTTTCCTACCAGTTACGGTGGCCAAATTATGTTTCGTGTGAACATATGGCATTTTTTTTAAAGAAAACTCAATGCGATTTTCGTATATAAATTTATTTTAATTGGAAAATAAACATGTAACAGTAAGAAAAAGTTCGATCCGTCGTCCGAAACGTCGACTTTCGTTTTTCGTAGTAGTTCTCCTGGGTTCGATTCACAGCGATCGATTTGGGTGAGTGTTTTCATCATTGTGAGTTGTCCGTGGCACCCACGACACAGAAAATCCTAGAGTATGTAGCGTGATTTGCCGTTATTTAATATTATTATTCTATCATAATTTTCACCTATTTCGTTTACCATTTTAACCTTGGATAAGCTCGGTGTTCACGGTATATTAATCGATATCCCATTAAAATTAAATATTCACATACCGAAGCCGCACTATGCTAAGCTTCGTAGTACCAGTATTTATCGACATGAAAAACTAAAAATAATAAACGCCAAGTTAGAATTTAATTGCGAGGGGAAGGATTCCGTATTTTAATGTACATAGACTACTACTAAGTATTTTTAGCAGTAAATGAAGGAGATCTCCTTAATCTTTAATAATAATTGAATATCTTTTGAGCTACGCAGTTTAAAGTCATAACTCGTATTTGTATATTTGTGTTAGGAAGAGCCTTTTTCATATTCAATCACTTTATATTATACGTTGGGCACTGCATTACCAAATTTTATTTTTCGTTATTGGTTAGAAACGTAAAAAATGAGTGTTTATTTCTTTTTTTTAATTCGGTGTTGCTACCCTCGGGGGCTAAGACTTCACCTCTAAAAAGTGTAACCAAATGCACACATAGTGGTATACATACAAATTAAAATATTATGTATTCTATCTCACTTTCTCGCCGGCTTAATCCTATACCTCTTTGTCTCACTCATTTTTGTTTCATCGAATTATGAACACAACAATTTTAATGAAGTTTAACTTCAAACTGAATATTACCGCTGACGACAAAAACCACTCTGAGCGTTAGTTGAGACGCTGCAAAGCGCAAGATTTTTATTTTCATTCTATCCTATTTTGATGCGTAGTTAAATTTGAGCTATGGTGAAATGCGATTCCGAAAACAGACATTAAAAAACCGAAAATTCAATATTTTCATGGGACCAACAGAACCTTAAAAACAAAACTGAAAATGTTTTACATTTATTTAAATGTTTCGCGTTCGACGGTAACTGCGTTAAACTTATTAACATACGAGCCTTTGTTACTGAAAAACGTTTCGTAACTCGCTGGCCTAATTCGGGAAATGTACCTACTGTATAAATTTATACGAATTGTACAGCTTTATATCGCTAAGGAAAGTTAAAACCATTGCGTAGGATTTCTTTCTTGCCTAAAGGCAGGCTATAAATAGCAGTGAATAATTGGGAATAGATAACTCATTGCTTTGTACGAGTTCTAATTAGCTCAGGAATTTTTAAAGCCTTATGAATCAGGAGTCGATAAAATCGTTGCTCAATAAAAATGATACTTATTACGGTACTAACTCCATTCTTCCTTATTATTTCATTTAAATATGTGGTAAGTTGTAAATTTTTTGAAAGATACTATTTGAACCTATAATTATATTGACAGTTAACAAATGAGCTTATCGGTAACGTGTTGGTGATCACTGGCGTCCATGCAAATCTGTAACATTATGGAATATTTGCTGTCCACGAATGTGGATTAGGTTGGCTATATTGGGACGGCCGAGAATATGTACTACAATATGTCGGTAAATCAAGGAGTCGTAAGAGACCGAAAGCCGGCCTGCTTGGTGGTTGGGCTTTTGCGTAAGTTTAGTCTTACCGATTTTTGCGTAAGGGTTGATCTTACCGATCTTTGCGTACCTAAGTGTTCATCTTACCGTGAAGTGAAGCATACCTGGCTATTAGCTACCTTCCTTTTTTGAGTCAACCACCAAAATAATCGTGATCTTTCTTCTTTCTCGGTCGATTACACATCCTTTAAAGAAGTAGTGTCACAGAAGTTTTATAACTTAATGAACTATGAATGCCTATAATACGTATCCTAGAATGTTTTAAAGCAGATAATAAATAAGTTAATACTAAGTACACGAAGTACATGTATTAGTTATTACCACTCAAATTATTATAGTATTATACCTAATTTTTAGTCAGTCTACTATGGACACGCGTAAATCATACCCAGGAGTGCTGTAAAGTTTCGTGTGCGCTTAATATCAATAAATTTGCAGCAGCTGCGTGTAAACCTCAGGGGGAACACATAAATAGGGCAAATGACGTGAAGGACAAAGTGTAATACAGTGAATCATCACCAAAATTTATATCAGAACCTTAATTTCTTCCTCCATATTTTTCATGTATTAAGAATTAGTTGTCACCGTAAATCAATGATAA
Organism: Ochlodes sylvanus; assembly: GCA_905404295.2. NCBI lineage: Eukaryota > Metazoa > Arthropoda > Insecta > Lepidoptera > Hesperiidae > Ochlodes > Ochlodes sylvanus. Next base: position 8,939,880 of record FR990143.1, read on the forward strand.
ATTGAATTTCTGTTTAAATCTGTTCAGAAATTATTTTCCACTCACTCTTAAGATTATTTCGTTTATTGTTGTGTTAATTTTTTACTTAGTCTAGAGATTTCGTCGGTTCCTTACATTTGATATCTTCGTCATCCAAAATTCGATCCAAATTAAATTTTCAAATTCAAGTCTTCATGCTAAAACGATTCTGCAGATCGAGCCTTCGTTTTACATAAGTCTTGGTACGGATGTAAACCGTAAAATCTCACTGAAAGTCCGTTTTTTCCAACATCGGAAAATATCCTATGAAAACTCGTGTGTCTAAGATAAATGTGGCGTGTGTAATCTACCAGTCTGAACTGAGGAGAGGTGCACAACACAAGAGTTGGAGATAGAAGTTTACGCCTTATTTCTTCAATTTTATGATCCTTTTTTTATGTACTTAGTATTTTATATAGAAGGTAGCAGACAGGTGTGTAAAGTATTCTGGATATAAGTAAGCGCGAACTTACATGAAGCTCAATTGGGCTACCGTGACGACCAAAAGATGGCAATGTCGCACTTCCGATTCTGCTGGACGTCGCATGTACTACAACCACCATCCTTTTAACACAATACTATTTAACGTGTTTCTATGCAGACGCCCAGTTTTGTTATTTTATGACTTTCAGCAATTGTACTCGTTAGGAATGAAAGAATGGTTGAAATTTAAGTGTAAAAAGGCTTCGCCAAACGTTTGATAATTTCCCAAAATTAAATTTCTGTAATAAAGAGAATAATGTTAATAATCATAAAAATTTAGACATAGGTAATGTGTTGACGATTTTCCACATTACTTCATCACAGAGAACATACTAAGTAGTATTATAAAAGTATCATGAACATTGTCTATTTATCAGGTTACAGAGTTTCCAAGGTTTCGAATTATAGCCCCGCAGTTAGTGTGCCCTAAAGATGACCATTCTCCTATAGAAAAGCCGGATAACACTGTTATCACGTAAGTAAAATACATCGTATTATCAAAAATAGAATGAGAAGTCTTTAAAATGTGATGTACTCGTACTACGCTACTTTGCTATGGAGGCGTTTGATACCCAAAAATCGATTCTAAGCTGTTCGAGCCAATGAATGCATTGGCTCGTATAGCAGGATCAGAGGAAACGGTACGTAGCTTAGCTACGCATCCTCGCATCGTAGCTGCATAGCCAATCTCTGGTGGAAATGGAAAGGCACCCTCATTCCAATTTCTATTTCCAGCATCCAAACCAACGCCGATGGGGATTTCCACATGAGATGGATAGTGCGTTGGCATCCCCTGAGTACGAGCTCGCAGAGGTTCACGGTTCTACTGTGGCGGACCGTACGTGCGCTCGAGGCCAAGCTAAACGGGCCCCAACCAGAACCCCTTGTCTACGTCATTGATGATGACGAGGTAAAGTGCTTTCTACAATTTTAGTTGTAACAAAGTAAGATAAAAAAGTAGTTAGTAAATGTTTTAAAATATATTTAAAACTATGTATATATGTAACTATGCCAGTCTCTTAGAATAATAACACTATAGAAAGACAGCAAGCGCTATGTCTAAAGTGAAGCACTAAACCGAAACTTTCCCGAAAGCGGGGAATGATTCGGCTGCGGATAATCATATGTTTTTAGCAATAATACATAAATAGCTTTTCAGATATTTTGTGACACAATTTAACTGGACAAATCGTCATAATTCTTTTTTTTCGCGAGACACGTTTGGCGTGCGTTGACATGAGCTGCCCGGTGTTTGTAATTAATTTAGTATTCATAGTTAGTTGATTAGTTAGTTGAATGGTACTAACCATTATGTGAGATAATTAATACAGAATAAAACAAATTAATTATTACAGTTTTTATTTATTGTGTCTTAAAATGACAACATGACTTAAAATGACAGACTTAGCGTCCAAGAAATATAATTTACATGTCATTTTAAGACATGTAAATTATATTTACATGTCATTTTAAGACATGTAAATTATATTTCTTGGACGCTAACATAATTAAATATTTCTGACATACTAGATACAGACAGCAGTGATTTTCTTGTTAATAGATAGGTACTATTACGATTAGAGGCATACACTGCTTGCGTCGTTTAATTAAGACCATGAATATTTTGCACAATGGACTTATTAAGGATTATCGATCATATTCTTTAAGATATCCATCCAATGTAAAGAAATAAGTATAATTCAGGCACCGCGCGAGTCTGCAGTTTCATTAAAACGTATTGTTATGTAAATACGGACCATTATCGCCGCCGGCTGCTGAATGGATCCCACTCCATTTATATTGAAATGGAATCCATAAAAATCGTTGAATACCTGACGTACATTGTTTTGCAAGCTCTTTGCGATACGCTCGTCGGACGTATCGGTCACGTAACTATCATAAAGCCAGCTTGCTGTTTGTAGTAAAATACTAGAGATAGGTTGAGGTCCGGGTTGGGATATCTGTTAAAAATAATACTTTATTTTACATATTTATTTTCTTACGTCCTTACTTTTGGACAACAGGGCACAAGGGAATGAAAGAAGTTATGCAACTCTTACTTATTTTATGTACTTGGTAGCAATGTTACCTGAGTTTGTAAAATAGTTTTTTTTAGTTTTTGTTCCGAGTATCTATCTGCAATTAGTTAACTCTTATATTTCTCTTAGCGAAGCGAGGGGTGGTTACTAGTGTTCTCAGCGAGTGGCAATGCAGTGTTAAAACAATATCGTCCCTTTATTTCGTTACATAATACTTATAGTCACCATTTATTGTAGCGGAAACTACTGCTAACAACCAAACGCTTGAGGCAACTTTTGTATGACATCCGGAAAAATGTCAGCTTTGAATATTTAATAAAAACTAGGTATTGTTCACAGTTGCTTCATGGAGTAAATTACATATTTAATGTAACAGGAACAGCTAATGGGGAGACATCCGAACCAAAGTCATTTTATATAAATAATACATTTGGGGAGCAAACTTTAGAGGCTGTGGGAGGACTGACGGAGACCATGTCGGTGGTGCTCGCCGGAGGACAAGTTACGTTTGCTGATACAGAGTATGTTCTAGAAGCTGACGTCACTACTTGCGTTCCGTTTTACGATTACCATGTGAGTACCGTGTAATAATTGTTTTAACAGCAATTGGGTTTCGGATAGAAAGGTGTGGAGCCGGCTACACTTTCTGGAGGCGACCATCTCAGTCCTCAAGGGTGGCAACACATCTGTGACCGAATTATAACGAGACTCTTACTAACAACTACTTACTGGACCTTTACTAACAACAACTAACAGGACCAACAACCAACTAATGTTCTAACACCGTCTCCTAACCGGACTAACTATCCCAGTCCCCATATGAGTCTTGTTCTAAGTCGGTCACAGTTGTCATGGGCGGAAGCGGAAGGTGGTGCTGCATGCTCGCTTGCTACCTTAATTCCATAAATCCTGACACGGGCATATACTCGTAGGCATGCCTACAATACAAGGGTATGCCCGGGGGCGTAACCAGGAGGCAAGGGGAGGGCAACTGCCTCCCTGGACCCCACATGAAGTACCTACTGTTGTCGATAATAATAGTTAATACTTTGCAATATATTATTCGTTACCCTTAAAAATATACAGCTGGGTACGCCCATGCTCGTAGATTAAACAATAATAAAATTAAAAATGCGAATAGAAGTCGAGATAGTTTCTCACCAGTTGTACCAACATAATAATACAATTTTCTATTCCAGTTTTCTTGGAAAGTTCAAAGTTCACAACTAGAAGAATCCTTGAATATCTCCACTGTCGGTTCCAGATTGATAATCCCTCCTCATTCTGTGCAAGCAGGGTTGGCATATGATGTAATTTGCTGCATTTTAAAAGACAGTACTGATGAAGTGATAACACAGGTATTAAAGGAGTGATGTCGAGCTTGAATGACTACCCCGTCCAGTTAGTGACCCTGCGTGCAAAGCTAGGGGTCCCGGGTTCCCGGGCGAGATATTTATATGATAAATAAATGTTTGTTCGTATCGTGTCTGGTTGTAGACGTCAAATTAAATTTAATAGCGGACATAAATTTATGCATCAAACGAATTAATGAGCACGTTTGAAATACAAGTATGTACATATAATATAAGTACTTTTTTATTGCTTTAGGATCGGGTTATCCATTTTAACTTTGTAAACGTAAAAAGATATTCACGAAGCCCAACAAACGCACTTCTGACCCACTGACCAAACGAGGATCTAGTTTGTAATTAAATATTCATCCAACGAAAGACTGAAACAACTTTTTTCCTTTGTTACTTTCTCCATCAATATTTAAGTATGCAACTGCGAATTCGCTACGAACCTCTTAATAGCTTGTTAAAAAAGCATAAGATCATCTTTTATTGCAAGTCTCAGTTGCAAGTAGTTCTACTACAGTATTTAATTTGGCTTAAGATTTAGTAATATGGGTTAGGAATACGAAATTATAAAATCTGAGAATATACGAGTAAGTTTCAATAAATATATAAACCAACTAACAAAGTAACAACTAATGTTCTAACATCGTCTGCTAACTAGACTAACCAACTACGAAGCTCTTCCCAATTTGAGTCTTGATCTAGGTCGGTCAAAGTTGCTACCCATGACGGCAACAAGCAGCGGAAGGGCGGTGCTGCGTACTCGTATGCTGCCAAAAAATCAAGATACCAAACTACTCATACCAACCAGTATTCGTGATATACAAGCCGAAAAGTTATTTGAACAAGAACTGTCACAATGATGATAATTAATTACAGATTGAGCTACCCGTCCAAGTGGGGTACCGCGGCTTGGAAGTTTACCTCAGCGCAGACAAGCTGACGGTCCCCATTGATCATGGCTTCACTGTCGAGTCTACTGTGATGAACCACGACTATCCTCATTTACCATTAAATGTGAGTTACTGACACGTACTTTTATTTGACTTGTAATAAACTTCTGCAATAATTATACAGGGTGTCCCGTAAGTAGTGGACCAACGGGTTATGGCGGGTAGTGGGACAAATACTAAATTTTATTGTCCTAGACCTTGTAGTTCTTGAGTTATGCTTTTTTTCAAAATGTGATGAAAATATCATCCACGTAAGCTAAATATTTTACCACATCCGTTTTTTTTTATGGTAAAATTTAATATTTAGCTTACGTGGATGATATTTTCATCACAATTTGGAAAAAAGCATAACTCAAGAACTACAAGGCCTAGGACTGTAAAATTTAGTATTTTCGTTAGATAATAAGTCCCACTACTCCCCAAACCCGTTGGTCCACTACTTACGGGACACCCTGTATAATTTAAAGTATTTGAATTAAGAAGACCGCATCCATATCACTTAAACCGTTCCTCAGGTTAGCACGTACAAACACACAGAATAAAGATTAAAAATTCTAACAATCATTGTTTTGGGTTTTATTTGCGTTAATAAAAGCTTCCAATTATATAATATAATTTTTCTCATATCTTCCATGTACAGACAGCAATCAGTTCTTTAGGACTAAGAATGTTACCTCTAATAAAGTGTAACCAGATCCACACCTAACTTTACCGGACCACAATTGCTGTTAAAACAATTATTACACAGTAGAAAGGGTACTAAGTACCGTGGCGGGCGGTGGTAGTTACTACAGCGTGAGAACTCTATAGGCTCTACCACCTGTGAGAACATTAAGGCCTTAAACCTTTGTCTAATTAAGTAACTTTTATTTTGTTCTGAACTAACTTAAACACTACTTTTTTCGTAGTTTCATTGGCGATGCACCATAAATGGAACTGAATGCGAGTTCTTTGAAGACGTTAATAATAGTTGTTTAACTATGACATCTGGAATTTCTACTCCAGGGCAGTGAGTAACTAAACATAAGTATCTAATAACGCAATACTAAAACATTTTTTTTTGTTTCGGGTAATCGAAATAGTTTCGCATTTATCCGATTGTGTAACATTTATTTACGACACAGGGCCGACAGCAGGTAAGGATAATAATCCAAAAACGGTCATAGTTTATAGCTCTGCAGGTCCCCGATTGCTATCTATTGATAACAACCGGGACCGACGGCTTTACATGACCTCCGAAGCACAGAAACACAGATTTTTTTGCTACTATCGGTCACCCATCCAACTACCGACCTCGCCCGCTGTTGCTAACTCGATCGATCACATAGAACCGATGCAACCAACCGGGCCATGAGCGTTTACATACATAGCTTAGGAGCTCTGATTCCTTCATAGTAAGCTGTTATCAAATGGTTGTCATTGTTATAAATGTTGTGAGTACCTAGGCCAATAAGGCCCTCTTGTGATGTACATAATATCATTGCTTGCATCGCTGTTACGGATAATAAACCATTTGTTTAGCAGACATATTTTTTAGGTACGAAATTACGCTCGTTGTTAACGTATTGCACCAAACCGCGGAAGCCAAGGTAACAATAACAGGGGAGGACGCCATCTTGCCAATCATCCATGTAAGTTTTATTAACGTCTAAGCCTCTTCCTATTGGGGTCCATTTAGAATTCCCAGAACGTATCAGAAAACAATAAGACAATAAACTAAGAATGGTTCTAAGAGGATTACGTTGGTCCGCAGCAGTAGTGAATTTGTTACCAATAACAAGGTTTTTTGTATTACGACTGCAGTGGAACTTTTAAAACGATACGCTCTCGTTTTGTGAGCTTTACGTATTCTACTTTATAAGTTCATAATATTCGTAATAACAAACGTTCTTTATCAGTTGATAATGCCTAATACCGTTTGCGGCATTATCAAAACTGTTGTAGGTACGAGTACCATCGGTGCAAAACAGTGTTACGTCTTGGTTTGAAATTCATTTGTGTCAACAGGAAGAATAAAATCTACAACAAAATGTAGCTTTCGAAGCACAGAAACACTTACATATTAGGGAATAAACTAAATGCTTAACTAATGTAAAAAAGTAAATTGCTTCTTTGCACAGGCTATAACAATACTTTATTTGTAGGTCCGTCCTATACCACGAATACTGAATGAAGGTATTACAGTAACTCTGATTGCTAATGCGAGCAACTTAACACCAATTTGCACGCTCAGATGGTACTTTGCTGATGTAGACCAACTGGACACTACATCCGACAATGATAACTGTGCTGACCGTCAGGTAAGCTTTTAAGTCCTTACTCCTCACTAACATTATAAATGCGAAGGTTTGTGGGTATGTGTGTTACTCTTTCACGAAAAACCTACAGACGGACGAAGGCGTGTGAACTTTTATCTGATTTTTAAGCAAAATTTTCAACTCCTATATACCTCCCTTCATTATCCCAACCCACAACTGTCTCATTGGTCGAACGGGTCTCCTCTCAGTCTTAGAGGTACAGGCCATAGTCCACCACGCTGGCCAAGTGCGGATCGGTGGACAGGACTATGTTTAACTCGTCGATGTCATTTTTTATACGATGCTAAGTTAATCTTCGACAACAAATTCAAACTTAATGTGTGAGCGAAATTTCATCTCCATCGGTTGAGGATTTCGGCTTCAAAATTCAGTTGCAAGATTTGACTCGAACATAATACGAGTACATACCTACGTACAAACATTGAACGATAAATAAAAGCTTTTAAAACCTAAGTACAACAATGGGTTGTGATGATACTGACGATGATGAATATAAATTACATAATATACGATAGAACATTATATTCTCGCTTACGCTTCAATCAACGTGGGTTAATTTCGTGGGCGTACTTTCTGGTCTGTTAATTTTTTCTCCACGATACGTAATTGGGGCGAGACGTGCGCCAATCTTCTAATAATAAAGACATCAGTGTTTAACCCTCATATCATAATATATTATAATAGCCATTAACATCACGCAAACCTTCTACGTCGTAAAAATATTTGTATTTAGGTATAGAAATGCAAATATTTTTATTTCCCAACTAGTAAAAACTCTCACATTACATCGGGAAATCAATAGGAGTTTAGGCCCTAGGGCCTTAGTACTCGCACTCAAAAAAAATTCACGGGATTTTTAAAGTCATATCTTTTTTATTCATGAACCGATTGAAAAAAATACACTATATCCTACCGTAATTTACTTCAGTTAAAAGCGCATCCAAATCGAATAGGCCATTTGTTAGCAGGAATAAACAAAAGATACCTACAGACAAACTAACAGATGGACCAACAGACAAAAATAAAAATGTATATTGAAATCAAAATCTTTGTCTCTGTCTTTTGTTAAGTTTAAGTGGAGTAGGAAAATCCGCAGGTGTGGTCAAGTACCCTTTGTTTAGAAGTCCTGCATATTAGTTTTTTACTGTGCACGAACCCAATACTGAGTTTAGGTACCTATACCTAAATACATTCTCACAACTGGTGCCATTCTGAATTGCAATAAGGAGCGAGTCGGGTTTATTTGTTCCTATTTGGAGCAAATTTTAAAAAGACAATTCTAAATGACATCAATAACGGTTTTCATATTTAAAATTGGAATATTTTCTAAATTATGATACGTACACATTGACATAAATACTATAGACATAGGGTCTCCTACTAAAATCGCGAAAATAATGTCCCAGTTTGACATTACAAGAATATAAAAATGTTTACAAGGTAATTTAAACACTAAATTCATTAAATCACGGTTTTATTTCGATTGCAACAAACACATACGTCAATGGCACCTTATGACACAACGATTACACTACACGCCATTATGACAAGCAAAATAATTTAAACAAAAGTAACGGATATACTTATCTCTTTCTGACTACAGTCTGTATAGCGAGAAGACAAAGACAAAGATATATTTTTGATTCTTTTGAGTGATTCTGAGATTTATTTACGAAATTAATTCGATTTAAAATAAAATAGTGTGTATTCGTAGCAAACCAATACTTTAAAAGATAAAACAATGTTTTACTTACCGAAAATATGATATACCATCGGCTTATTTCACTTTACTTGCGTAGTTTTTGCACGATTTCAAAATACAATACGGCATCGTTGATGTGTAGTTGACAGCACGGTCAAAAAGTGACTAAAGCGGCATTGTTGTTCTTCTTGCATTTTGTTGTTGAGTTGGCTCGGACATTTTTTAGCGCGGACCGTGTGTCCATAGTAATATCATATGTCAATGTACGTACATTACGGATGTTTATCCAAAAACAGCCAGCGTTAATATTAACTCCTTGGAACTGTTGTTGCTAGGTGATTACATTTCCTTACCTGCCACCATTACTAAGTATTAACTTAGTTTTTACCAACAATACACTCCGCTCTATAGAAACCTAACACATGGAACTATTACCAGCAGTAAAACTTTTACTTAGCATTTCAACAAACTTCGACTTGAAAGTTCTTTTAAATTACGTGATAAAGTTAAAAGCGGCTTTTTATAGCGCTCTTAGCAAGTTTGACTAAGTTTGACGTACGACATTTTATTAGTGCAAAATGATTTTAAAATTAATTTAAGTACAATTGAAAATTGTGCATATAAATGCACATTATAATATAAAAAGGATTTTCAGGTGTACACTAATTTTACAGTGTCTTATTGTTTTTGATAAACACACAGACAAAGGGTAGGTACTTACTTATTTAAGTTTTATCGTGTAACTAAATAAGTATATTTGTGTGTTTGTAGCATCATGACTCCAAATTAGGCGAACCGATTTTAATTTTTTACTTTTGGTTTGAAAGCTAACTTGATTGACATTGTTTCTGGAAGAAAATCTATTCAGCTGCTAGCGGACCTTCAACGCGCGCGCTGAAGAATAGTGTACACACATTGTTTGCGACCTTACCATATTTATATTTATAATATTTTTTTTAATTCATAATATTTTTTTCAATTTCTAAAATCTTAACACATCAAATGGTAACTATAGGCGGAAAGCTGTCCTTAATAGTAGACATAATCCTGAAAATGTTGCTAATATTTTAAAGTTTTCCGTTAAAGGAGTGCATAGTATACAAATATACCGCTTATGACATTTATTACAGAACTAGTTATATATACCCTGGCTTTGAAAAATCGCACAAAGCTGAACTTTGAACGTTAACAAGCGAACGGCCTCAACCAACGAGTTGACTCGTTAAAAACTTCTCCTTTCCACACCACCCTGCATTCAACTTACAACACTACTATTATTTATTTATTTAATAATTTATGTTCACTAATACCTAAAATAGAAACAAGAAAAAAACTACAGAGACAATTGTACTGACAAAAAAACTGTAGGTGCTGCTTATTTCTACAAGAAGTGTCTTCCAGCATTAATGTATCTCAAACAACATTATTAAGTATTAACAAATACAAAATAAATTAATCAACACAGACATCTTATGAAATAATAACAAGTATTATTTCTAATATTATTTCCCCTATTAATTCTCATTCATATAACGATTTTTATTAGGTATGCCCTAATTGATTTTAAGATGTTCATGCCACTAAGTGCATGCAGTCTACGCCTATAATTAAAATGGCACTTAATTCACTACATACCATTATGTAACTAATCAAAACCGACATTGGTATTCATTATGTTGGCGTGCATTCAAATTAATGAACAACACATTTTCTTGCTTTCTTCTCAATTTATAGGACAATAGTAATATATTTAAGTACCATTTTAGCACGGCACGCCGATAACAGCCCCAGTAACCGTCTTTTCCCTGGACGAGAACTTTCTGTACGAGTTGACGGACTTCAGCAACGAGACGGTATGGAGGGAGGTAGCCGTTGAAGCGGACGCTGCCGCCGGGAGAGCGCGGTTCGTTGTTGAATGCAACTGCTCTTTAGCTCTCGGTTGTGCAACTAAGGCATACGTGTATGCTGACATACATTTTGAACTGAATAAAGGACCCTTGGTCTGTGACATTACGGTAAGTGCTCCTGTGGACGTAAACCCAATAGTAATTTCCTTAAGTCCTTTTATCTCTGAGCCTTAACTTGTCTGTATTTCTCGTAATATTGTTAAACAATATACAATGGCGCTAGAGATCCCTGTTCGAAGTTGCTGGTTTCTGTGCCACTTGGGACTTAATCCTAATGGTGGTGTGGTACAGTCCTTTCTGGCTAACTTTTCTCTTTCTAGATTGTGCCGTACAATATTTAAAGTACCTACTTATTTCGATATAACCAAAATATATTCATCATACCGTTGCAGCACATTGGCTGTACGTATTCACCTGTCACATGTCACACCTACCTAGAATCACAAAGTAGATAAGTAAAATAGAATTATGTATAGACGGCGAGACTGGACTGGAGTTTTGCATACCTCATATGACTGCAATCATCAATCAAATCATATCTGATTGCAATGTTAACTCTAATACCTGATATAAATGTCGAACAAATAAAATATTTACATTAATAATCTCTTCGAAATTGCCATCAATTAATTATATGAAAAACACGCCATTAGTGACTTTGAAATGAAGCAGACTTTGTAGTCGTCTATTTCTCTTTTCATAAATAATAAAACAACAAAGCTTTTAGATAATTCCACCATCTTCAAGTATTAAATGGAACTTTGCAGAGACATTTTTAATCAAATAAACTTACATAGGTACAATTCTGATGATAGTACCTACTGTATTTCAAAATTATAGGTGTCTCCATCATCAGGAACAGCTCTGGAGACGATATTCCGTGTCAGTAGCCAGCCCGCAGCGGACCCTGACGGCCCGCTTCGCTACTCCTTCCATTGCAGTATTGGAAACAATAATACAATACTGCTGGGCTCCTTTTTGGAACATTTGGCCGTGGAGACATTCCTCCCATATCTAGGTATGAAAATGCTTATTTTTGTCCAGGTTATATAAAGCATCTAAGTTTGTTTTTCTTTACTTCTTCCTCTCTTTCTTCGTCGGCAACACGTCGGCCTTGTTTGTTGATGTTGCTGATGATTGTTGTTTGATGATGTTGTTGATGTTGCTGATGTCCGTGGGCGAGGGTGACCACGTACCATCAGGTGTGTCGTCTACTCGTCTGCTCGTCTGTCGGCTATGAACTTAAAAAAGCATGTATTGTGCTAGTAATGTGACCATTCCATTGAAACCTAGGACACTTTCCACTTGGCACAGCGAACGAGCAGGTGGAAGTAGAGCTCATCGTCGGGCTTAAGGATTTGGATATGACGCATAAATATTTTTATGTGGTTTTTCCCGGCCCTTTTTGACTTTGATCTTTGTACATTGTCGCCAAACCAAAGGGAGCAAAGAAACGCGAAAAATGTCGAGTCCGGGTTCCGGCGTGCGAGTCAAAGAAATGCTTATCAGCTTTTAGGAAAATATTAGGCGTACAGCCATTTTTCTGTTGTATAGCGCCTGTTTACTCACTAAGGTAGTGTGTGCTTGTAGGCACTTTCATTAACGCCAAAAAAAATCTTTAGTACATATTTTAATACATTATATAATTATGTATATCACAATTAAATTGATATTTATACTTTTTATACTTGTTTAATTTTTTGCCTAATTTTTTGTATTCCAAATTAATTCCGATCCACCTACGTGATTGCGTCTACTGCTCTAAACGTGATTCACATAAATATTTAAGTTTTATGAACAATTATCTTAAATAAATAGAAATATAACTCAGAATCTCGAGCGTAGGTCTCTGAGGATTGAAGGAAACGATATCTCCAAATATAGATGTAATTTCCTTTAACAATAACGCTCATTCCATTTTACGCATATCGAAATAATAGAAGCTGTTCCTAAGGTTTGTGCGTGGGATGAAGGAATAAATTTATGTTTCATTGATACTTGTTTTTCCAGACTATATTGAAAATATATATTGACGACCCCGTAGCCTAGTTGATAGTGACTCTGCCTGCGAAGCAAGGAGTCTCGGGTTCGATTCCCAGCCGGAGCAGATGTGACGGATAGATGTTTGTTCTCGAGTCATGTTACTTGTTAGTGATGTGTATTTTGTGTTGTCCATGCCACCCGAGACACAGGGAATCATAATTGGGGGGGTATGATTGTGTTAACGTTCACGTTTATTTATTTATATAATTACTTCATAACCCAACCATCCGTTTTGATAAGCCATCAATGCTTCTTGTTGTCAGACAGAAACTGTGACACGTTAGCTGCTGAGCATGGACGTCGTGTTTTTAAACGATTACGATCGCCGCAGCTAACGTGTTAATCCAAACAATTGTTTATTTGGATTAACACGTACCTTGTGGTACCTACATACCTACTGCCATGTTTCCCTTAACACCTCTGCGAATTTAATCACGAATATTAACCTACCTACCTATCTTTAATTTAAGTTAAATCGTTCCTCAAAATTTCAGTTTCAATTAGGTACCCAAGCACTATAATTTATTGCAAACATAAAATCACAGTAGGTACTTATAGAACACACGTAAAAGTCTAATGTCAATTAAAAGGCGTTCTTTCGTCGTAAGTACCTTTTGTCTACTAAGATGTACATTTACTCATGTTTACCAACAGCAGACGGCACTGAAGTGTGGGTTGAAGTATGTGATCTTCGAGGCGCCTGCTCTCGGAGCGAACGCAGAATCATCCACTTGCTGCAGGGTGCAGCTCGGAGTTTAGACATCCTGAAGGCTGACATCAGCTCTTACATAAAACGATGCGAGATGATGGCGCTACAGAGGACAGCTTTAGCTGCGATCACCACTTATACGGTAACTTTAGTTTTCCTTTTGGAGAAATATAGGTACGTTGTTGCCAGCAAAGCCCTTAATATTACAATGTCGATGCCGTTGACTGTTGACCACCAACCATAACGTGACCCTACCACTCGTTTTTTGGCTAAACATAAAAACAACAATTTTTGCACACGTAAAAATGAATTATTAAGCACCTACCCTAATGCAAGTTATTAAAAGACCTATTGCTATTAACAAAACTAATCATTGAATGTAGACAAACATTATCGTTTTCCATTGCACATTATTGCCTCATCCTACCGCAGGCTACCCGTATCTGGCCACTGATGTATTGATAAATGTGTTTGCCCACAGAACGCCGGTCAAACGGAAGCGCTGTCAGTATTTACGACATTCCTGCTTGACTCCGTGCCAATGTTGGCCCAGCGGTGCATTCCGCAATACTACCAACGATATTTAGAGCTTTTAGACAAGTTGCTTTTGTTTGGGTTGGATACGAGCGGCTTCAATTGATTGTTTTTTAAGAATAATTTTTAAGTGGTTATATTTTTGAATATTTACTGTCGCAGTTTATTTTTTTATTATAATGAATCATAATTTAAAATTGGGGTTTTATCAGTTAAGTAATAAATAAGTATTTAATACTGGTTACGCCAATATTACACTAAGTGATTTACTCTCATTTACGCCGTAGAAGTTCTACCTAAGTTATTGGCGCGACCAAATACCAACAACATCAGTATTTAAATTTTAAACCATTGATCAATAACAAAAGGAATCATCAATCAATGTAAAAGGGGGTCTGTATGAGGGTTCTGCTTCTAGTTATGTTTCCAAAACAACCAACCATGTTGTGTTGTTATAGTATGGTTCCAAACTTAACTTGGGACCGTCATTTATTTAAGTTTCCATTAATCTTAAAAGCAAAATATGGGGCAGTACGATCCTCGTGTCCTTGAGTAAAAAAAATAAAACACCACAACGCAGTCACTGCGAACTGATAAGATTCGAGGAATAAGTTAATAATGACCCGGTAAACTGTAAAGTAATCCCGGTAATAAGAATAAAATGTTACACAAAGACCCCACCCTCCTTTAGCAGGTAATAAACTGTTGGAGATAAGGGCCGAGAGCTCATTACGCGCCCTAAGATTAGGGTGGGAGGGATGCGCCCTACAGTATATAAGGAAAAAACGCAAAAAAATACCCAGTTAAAATTGTAAATGACCAGCTGAGATTCTGAGTTACGAACGGAGCAAAGTTTTTTATTAACCAAGTGCTGTGATATTATCATTGTGATAACTGTGATAAGTTGTATATGTAATTTCAAAATATGCCTAAAACGGTAAGATTTTCATAGTGAAACTTAATAAAAAAACTAATGTATTATTAAATTAGACACCTACCTACTTGTACATCCATTTAACTTTTGTTGCCATCCACTGACTAATACAAACTCGAACCTGAACTAGATCTAGGTATTGATTATTTTTAAAGACATAATTCAAACCATAAAAAATTCCTCTAGGACACAAGTGATGTTTGCAGAAGACGTGGAAGACCAGTTGGAAAAAACCGAATTCCACTATCTCTGGTAAGGAATTTGACATTTTTCTTAACATCAAAACAGCATATTGTATAGGTACCAACTTACAATAAAGTAGAAAAGGTACCTTTTTATAACCACTGCCTCAACTTCTCTAATTTGCGCAGCTCTAACCGGCCTTAACCCTCTAGATTCAGTGGACATCAGTGGTTACAATTTTCAACTGCCCTTATAGCAATAACATGAACAAATTACTAAACGACAGAATCCACCACTTCTTTTGTAAGCCTACTTTCGAAGTAGGGAGCATTCCTAATGGCCACTGCGACCACTATTGATTTGTTGTAGCCAGGGAGGCCAGAAGTAGGGGTTATTAAGGTACCTACTTACATCTTATAAAAGTTCGTACCTAATCAAAATAGCTCCAGCCTTTCTAACATTCTATTTATGTATTTATGAAGAACATTCTATTTATGTATAAGTATAGCTTAATAGGACGTCTGGAATAGATCAGTAATTAAGCGATAAGATTTTGTTTAATAAATTTTGCACCAAAATGTAATCCCTATTACATTTTGGTGCATAATAAGTAATGAGGATTTTGCTGTTATAGAATTATGTTATAGATGTATGATAATATGTTATAGAATTATTTTCACTATTACAATTTACGCATGCAATTATTTTATTCCTACCATTAACAGCAAATTACTTTGTCCATCAGGCAGAAAGGCGAGCTCGAAACGCTGAGTACGAGCGGCAGCGACGCAACGAAACCTCAGAAGCCATGGCCCAACTGGCCGAGGCGGCCGGCTGCGATATTAGTGTAAGACACCTTTTTATGTCCTCCTCAATGACTACCTAAAGTACCTACGGCTTTAGCACTATCTTTTGTTACCTAGAACTTTTTAAAAGATCGCAAATGATCTGCAAGCAAGGTACGTAACTAAGTATCTACTTAGTTCATTTGCTCACGAAAGAATGAAGGCATTTTGAGTGAGCGGTTCTTAGTGTGTTCGTTTGTACAACAAAATTACCTATCCATTTATTACTACAGCCACAGAATAAGTAATAATGCTACAGCCCAATGTTACTAGGACCTGAAATGATAAGCCCTCGCTTTGCCAAATCTGTATCTAGTAACCTTTTTGCCAACCTAAATTTGACCAGTTTAACACCATAATTATTCGTAGAATTGGTAACACTCCGATTAAAATGTGTCGTTGCTCGGACAAAAGTACAGGCGTAGTGTTTATTGTATAGGATCCCGTCAGGTTAAAATGTCATTGTGGATGGGCACCGGACGACCTTTAAATTAGGATAAATACGCAAAAGCCCGGACTAGTCGTAGCCCTGTGTATAGGACACAAGCCTTATCTTTTCCCCCAATTATTTATAGATGTCCAACGGCGATCTTCTTGCCACTGTTGTGACGCAGCTTCAAAGAGCATCCAAGCGGGCGCCTTCAGAAGATATTGAATCCTTGAAGCTTTGTAACGAAAACTTAATGGAACAAAGTTAGTACCTTCAACGTTTTTTTAACTTTTTTTTGGTATTATAGGTAGAGCTTGTTTCCGCTCGGTTAGTTAACTATGATGTGGACGTCTTTAAACTAAAAACGCTTTTTCTAAGTAAGTACACTTTTCCACTCAAAACTTCATCACCATTTACCATCAGGTGGGTCACACACTTTGCAATCAGGCATTTGTTAACTTGTAAAAAATAAAAACAAAGATTGGCTAGGGACGTAGGGACACAATTAAGTACTTAGGTAGGTAATCATCAAATAGGTATAATAATCTTAACAACATTCACGGGTACCGTCTGGATTAAGCTAGGTAGAAGCACTAGGTACTTTACCTACAGAACTCAGTTAGGTACTCCAATTGAAAGGACCTGGCATTTATCCGCATAACAGCTGGAATGCTGGAAACAACACGAGCTAGGGTGGACTCAAGGATTTCACTCTGAAATTTAATTTCACATCACCATAAGACACACTAAAATGTCATTATTTAGGTCAGGTTAGATTACGTTAATTATCCAGACTTCTAATTTATTTGTTCGAGTAACCACAATTACTTACTTATTTTTATTTCAGTCGCGGAATTAGAACAGCGTCTTGGCTGGAGCGAGTTTGAGAACGATAAAGAAAACCTAGATGAATACCGACACAATACCTACAAAGGCGGAAGCATTCAAACAACGCATTATACAAAGGAGGAAAATCTAACACAAGCCACTCAGATCGAAAGAACAACTTAAAGCTGTTGAACAAGAAACCTTTGAAATAAAATGTTATTCCAACAGTCGAGAATCTGGTGAGTCTCTATTACCTACATAAAATTCCTTTATTAACTACATTATAGCGGTTTAGAAGTTGTTATTATTATGATGACCAACAGGGTCTTACTACTAAAGAAGTAGATATTCGTATTGGGATGGCCTACAATACCTACTGACTTCAATCTGATGCTGACAGACTAGACGATTTACCTATGGAACCAAACTCCAACCAAATGCAACCGAAAGAAACCAAATAAGTACCCAAATATTTTAAGAAATCTAAGTCAAATATTGTGGTAGAACGTGGGTAGAACGTAGAAACTTTTTTTTTTTATGTGGCTGTGTGATAGTGGCCTGTCTGTCTGCCTGTACAAGCTCCACGCGGAAACATCACTTTATTGATAGGTGATTAATTTGTTAAATATAATTATTTGTTTCAGATCCAGAGGTATCAACTGGATAGGGATGGACAACGAAGCAGTATACTAAAATATTTTTCATAATATACTTACTTAGGTACTTACTAAATTGTAATAAATTATAGCTGACAGCTTTATATGTGCAATAAAAAGTTTATTTTACTGCTAGATTGATTTATTACGCCGACATCCTACATAAAAATTCATCGTTTTCTCTCCTTCCTCTTTTGCCGAGAACGATGTAATGCCTGTTGTGTTGCTGTTGTCCACGGGTGACGCTGACCACTCGCCGTCAGATGGCTCGTCTGCTCGTTTTCCAGCTATTAACAAAAAAAATCACCTGCGGCGTTGTCGATGAATAATGACACACTGCGACCGAAACACGTAAACATTGCATGGTCGATCCGATGTCTAGACCATGAGTACCATCTACGTCTAGATTAAAGTGGGTAGTCCAGAGCCTAGCGATCTTAAACATGAGGTACCTGATGCCATGTTCCCGTCCGTCAGCTGGCAGCGTAAAACGGGGTGGTACTGATCGCAGCAACCTTCAACAATACATCACGGACAGAGGACGTTGATTTGGACAGATATGGAGACTCTTAGGGATTTCCTTACACCCCAAAACATAGCTCGCAACTACAATAAAATGATCAATAAATAAAAAATCAAATAACGGAGTATTTTATATATTTCGCCAAAATCTTTAGTCTTCAAGAACAAACAAACAAAACTCTTTTTCTTTGTCAGAAAACAAATAATATTTTATGACATTAAACTCAACTGATATACAAAATTGTAGTTCCTTATAGTATCTTACAAATACATTTTGAATGCAATATGTCAGGGTACAAACAGAGCTACGTCTAGACATTGTAATTACATGAGCGAGTTCTAACAAAACAATATGCGGAATGTTACTGCTTAGTAAAACTTAAAAACAACTGTTCAAGAAGACCCTTATTCTTCAACCTTTCTTTCTTGTTGGATATTCTCAACATCCTTTAAAAACCTTAAAATATATCTAAATTTATATATCGTTAAAATATGGACTAAATTTTGTACAGAAGTTAAAATCATTATGCAACCTACGATCAACGTAAGACTTCGTACTTCTTAATTAATGGTAAAACAGCAATTTGCGCGCTTACAAAAATACAATACATTCACATGACTGTATGTATTACACCGTAGTCACACGAAAGTACAATACATCCATATGTATGCATTTTTCTGTAATCATACAAATTTGCAATACATTCACACGTGTGTATTATACTGTAGTCATACAAAAATACAATACATTAACATGTACGTATTATACTGTAGTCATGCTAGTTTTACATACAAGTTTACAGGGAGGTATTTCTTATTATTAGTATAATAAAACAATTACTACAGTCATGTATTTTTCTGTATCAACCAACAAGTATTACCTATAAGGTTCAATATTATATTGCTATTGGCCCCCCCTTATCGGGCCAAAGAATCATAATTGGTTTATTTGCGGCACATATCGCTAAGTTACCTTTAGACCAAATTTGATCTTATTACTTGTTCAGACCTAGGAAAGATAACAGAAAGGATACATTAAGTTAAATAAATACTATAAGTTTCGGTATTTCATCTGAACTACTTAACTTAACAGTACCGTTTAACTATTACAACTTAAATTTTCTAAATAGTGTCAAATTAATTTCATTAGAAACTTATGAACCCTTAATACTAACGTTATTACTAACGTCAATCTTCATAACATCCCTATTAAATGATTACAACAAAATCATTAGCAACACTAATGTTATTTAATTTCGAATCAACAAATTAATCTTCTGTATTTTTTAATTTAAAAGCCGTATATAAAAATACTTTTAATTTCTTTTTTAAAAATGTTATTTTCAATTCCCATGACAAATTATCGCCCTTATCTGAATGTAAGTAGGCTAAAATTTTACATGTTAAAACAACATAGTATCTTGCCCTACAAGTAACATTACCAGAATTAGAATATACTAAAATTTCTTTCAACGCATACAATAGTATGAATTCTAGGTCTACCCATTATGAAAACTTCACCTCTGTTCAAACAACATTACACTGCAGACTGATGAAAATATCCGGTCAAAAGATTTGCTTACGTGTAAACATTATCACTGAAGACCTTACAACCAGAAAAGAGACCTTACGAACCAACAAAAAAGAATTAAATTGCATCGCCCGTTAATAGCTTTGGCTTTATTAAAGAAACTTAAACATGGTTTATCGACTGAAAAAATTGGTCAGGTCTCCAATCCGTATCTAGATTATTCCGGAAAGATTCAATTGCAATTCATAGTAGGTAATTCCTGTTATATTTAATCTGACCACCTAATCCAAACTCCAATTTGAATTGAGTTAATCTATTTTTAAAAATTCGTTGTTATAAGTCTTAAGATAAAAAAGATTTTGTTAACACAAAGATGTCATTTTTTACACAAAGATGTTATTTTAAAAACAGTAAACTGCAATTAATCTTTCCAGAATCACTTATTATGCAAAAACTAGACATTAACTGCATTAATTTTGAGCTTCTTCACACGTCTGGTGGTACCTTCTCCATCTGAACTGTCGGTGTCATGTGAGCTGCCCTCGGATTTGATGCCTAAACCTAATTCGTGTGCATCCACATAGTTACCGGTTGATCGTGCCTTTTCTAATGCTCTTACTGAAAAACGACAATCCATACATTAGTTTATCAATTTTCGGTGATTTAAATAAAAAACGAAAAAGAGTGCAACAGTATAGTTTATAATCAACTGATTTTATGCCTTCTTACAGATTTTATATTATTTCTGGATTTATATAGATTACTACTAATAATATATTACCTACATGACAAATACCTAATCTTTACTTTGTTTATAAATGTTCATTTCCCCAAAGGCAGTACTGTACCCCAAACGCTTATGGGTATAACATTCCCACTAACCCTATACAGGATGTAATCGTTAAGTGTGCACAGGCGATTTTTCCGTAACTATTAGAGATATCAAAAAACTTTAAACTGATATCGAAAGCACTTTACCTAATGAGGAAAATGACAATAATAATTTATTAAAAATAAAACGAGAAATATCCAAAAAAATTACATTAAACTCTCCCATACATTTAGTATGAGAAAGTCATTGACATTAGTAGAAAGGTTTTACTTTCTTTATTTAAAGTGGAATAGTACCTACTCCCGCGATAAAGAATTTGAATTTAGAACGAACACCAAAGACTCCAAAGAGTATCTTTCTTTTTGTTTTTATTTAGTATGTTGCTTTTCAGCCAGTTCAAATCAATACGATATTGAAACAAGGTTTATTATTAATTTGAAGTGGTAAGATAATTAATCTACACGTGTGTATCTACTTGAAATTCATCAATATCATAATTATCATACATAATTATAAAATGATAAGGGTAAAATGAGTAGGTACTATTCCACTTTAAATAAAGAAAGTAAAACTTACTATATATACTATACTATAATTTTTTTGGATATTTCTCATTTTTATTTTAATAAATTAATATTGTAATTTTACTCATTAGGTAAAGTGCTTTCAATATCAGTTTAAAGCTTTTTGATATCTGTAATAGTTACGGAATAATCGCCTGTGCACACTTAACGATTACACCCTGTATACATACTAGACATGCAAATGCTACAGCGTAAAAAGATGATCATCACTGTTCATTTATCAAAAAAGAAACTTACTCTGTGTTTCTAACAAATTATTCTGTCTTCTTAAATCATCTATGTCCTGCATGTGTGAATTGTTTTTTCTCCTCATGAATTGAATATATTCAGCTGCTTTCTTCAATATTTGTGCACGGCTGGCCTGGAATATTAAGATTTTGATAACCACATTCATCAATTTGAAATACATTTTTCAAATAGCCTAAGACTTCAGCGCTGTCCTATTCAGGGACCCATGACCCATTTCAATCCACAAAACTACACATATGCTGCATGATTACACATTGTAACACACAACCAATTGTGACTCACAAGCCACAACCATAATTTCAGAAAAATTCAACTGCATTATGTAAGAATGGATTAAATGACTCAAAAAAAATACCAAAGTAAGCTTTAAGGATTTCAAGTTCAAACTATTTTTAACATATTGCTTGATGCCTTTATTTTAAGGCTTTACGGTTGAATGAACATAAAAATAACCTACATTCATAACATATTATAGTTCTTTTTATTTTGTCCTTTAATTTGTTCTAAAATAAACCAGTCCACATGACATAATAAATGTCACATAATTGAACTTAAAGTGTGAACCTGGTGAATCTGCGGACATGCTTAAGCGATACAATGCAAAGTTACACACCACTTTCTCCCCCTGCAGGGCTGGTACCGAATCTCTCAACGATGTAAAACTATCCTTAATGTGATCTCTTCTTTTTCGCTCCAGTGCGTTGTGGTGAGCTCTCTTCTCCGCCTGAAAAGAAAACACATTTAAATTTTCATTTTCTCTAGCTCCGATACCCATCATAATTATCCCCATCACGGTAAGAACTTGTTCCATCCATTTCGATAAATGCTTAACCTGTAATGTTTGTCATTTATACTGTTTGTGATTTGATTGTGTGAACCTTTGCTTCGTGATTCCCAAGTGTAGTGGTACAAATTCAATGGATGTTCATTAACGTCATATTTCCATTGATTTTACATGAATACAGGGTAAGAATAACACAGCAGGGCACACAATCCACAAACAGTTTAGATATGACATACAATAAGTTGAGTAAATTTATTATATTATAAGCATTTAAAATTACCTATTGATAAAAATAATAATATAAATAACGCTACACACTCCTAGCCCCACACTAGGATTCCCTGAGTTGCAGGTGCCATGGACAACACACAAGACAAAAAACACACACCCAGACCAAGAACAGAAATTTAAACCCACAATTGTAATTTCTCCCTTGCTGGGAATCTAACCCAGGACCCTCGGAACAGCGAATCAGCATGGCAACCATTGCACCATCCAGGTGTCATAAATATCAATTTATATTTAGATTATATTAAGAAAATGATTTAACAGGTGATAATTTTACAATCCAAAGATATAGGTACAAATTAATTCATTTAATGATTAATTATTATTTTTATTAAGCATCAACTTGGAATCAATATCACATTGGATTTTTATTATTGAATATCGAAAATTGTAATTCAAATAATATTGATATTAAATAATTACAGATTTTTACATCACTAGCTAATTATTTTAAATTATAAACAATAAAATGCTGCAGTACTTTCACCCTAACCCAATAAAACCAAACCAAGTTACGACTATTGACAGACAAACAATGGCATTTGTTTAGAACAACTTTACGTGAAATATTTGCATTGAATTTTACATTCCCTTCTATGATAAATCTATGATAAATACAGGTCAAGTCTAGGTCAACCCGATAAGGTACCCGTCACGGTTCCACGATATTATGAATGTCAGTACAGTACAGTCATGTACATCAAAAAAGAATTATGCTGATATTTTAGACCACTGGTAATGAAGTTACTAAAATGCATATAGTATGTTAGTATGAATTTAACTCACTGTCTAGATTAATAAAGAAATGTTGTCTGGAATTAAATTGTTTTAAAACTCCCAGAACTCTTTATATACTAACAAAACTAGTATACAATGGTAAATAAAAACAATATACGTTAACCACACTTAGGAACCGACTTGAATTACAATATCATTGCCCATAAAAATATTCATACAGATCTGTTGACTATTGTGCTTAAGTGTCAAAACAAGTAAAACTAATGTTTTGCTGAAACATGTAAACAACTAAACGACCAGGACTAAAATGCGATTGTAGTTTTCTGGGGAAAACATCACGTGCAAGGAGTTATATCGCACGTACTGAATAAATTAAATCTACCAGGCGCCAAGTAAATACCTGTGAGTAATACCCGCTCCCACCTAAACTGTTCCGTGTGTGATTCCGTGAATCGGAGTCGTTTTCTGCCTGAAATTTCAACACAATAACGCAATGAGAGCATGCTATTATTGTAAAAAAACAACTCAACATGGGAAACCACCTACATCACTTTCGATATCAATGTCACGATCGTCGTCACTCATCATTTTGTACACCACTGTTTTAAAAACACTTATCAGTATAAACAAATAACCATTAATTATAATTTTATAACACTTTTATATACAAAAAATATACACATTTATCTATTACTATTGTATTCTTGAAAATAAATTCGCACAAAAGAAAAGAACGCGTGACAGAGATATGACACTGACAATGACAGTAATAAACATGCACAGACTCACAAAAACTAACAAGCTCTGTGACAGTTTTAGAATAGAGTATCCTACCGTTTAGAAAGAGTAAGTTGAGAATCTGAGTCGAATAATAATCAAGTTTAGTAAGGTAGGTAATAAAGTACAAAAATAAATGACGTTGTTCATAAAATAAATGAAAAACAATATCGGGAGAAATGCGAGAATTATAGTTTTAAGAATTAGTCATTATCATCATAATTCTATTGAAAACGAATAAGAAAACAGGTACCTACAACTTTATTAATATTGCTTAATATTCCAATTTCAAAACTGCCGCCATTTAGTTATAATGAACAAAAAAAATAAAAATCTACCTCTCTACCTTTTCTCTACGTTTAAGTACAATTACGCAAAAGTAAACGTGAAAAATGGATAAAGAATTTTCTAATTTTCTTTCAAATATTGACATAAATAGTTTTGATTTTTTTAATGATTTACAAGACGATATCAATTGTAACTTAGCAAAATTAAAAAAGGATATTAAAGTAATTACCAATTTGCGACGTAAGTGTGTGATACTAATATATTTTTTTAATCTTTACAACAGAATACCAACATAATGTATTTTTGTATTACTATTTTTCGCAGTGACAGCAGCAGAAATGGAAGTAGAAACGGCTTTTTTATATCATGCTGAGCTTTGGTACGATATCGAAGACATGAAGAATCAAACTAACGAAACCACACATGGGCACGTGGCTCCGTAGCATAACTTTCTTTGAACAATGTAGTATGTACGTACCTACTTAATAAACCTATTACGTAAAATACTATCGTAAGTTACGTAATAAATTAATGAACCTTACTTAGTAATTAAACGATTAAAATTACTCTCAATAATAATTTATTGAGAGTAATTTTGGTTAGAAATCTTCCACATGATTACTTATAAATGTAATAAATAATAATAAAAAGAACGGGAAACAAATTTTAACTTTCAATAAAAATTGTCTGTAAAGTCGGTTGACGGAGGATCATAAGGATAAGAAAACATTGAAGAAAACCGATCGCTTAGGCTGATCGTGCCTCAGTCTTTATCGTTTATTCCGCGCTCTCACTTGCACGCTCGGCTCAGGCGGAACGTGACAATGACGTCATACTTTTTTTGTGTGTACAGCCGGCGTTCATCGATTTATAAGACGTTATCACGTCCAGAATCCTACAAAACCTTATGGGATTTAGTAATCTATAATCATACTTTCTATTTTATAATTTTACAGACACCGATCAGTTATAGTTTTATTAGATACTTACTTACCTACTTATATATTTATTTTAAGGAAGTACTTAGTATCTATCTTCTTCTTCTGTATTATAAATAGGTAGAGGTAGGTAGTAGGTACCCACCAATAGCAAAGATAATAATTAATTCAAAATTAGTTTATATTTAAACTCCAGGAGCAATAAGAAAGTTCTTCAGTGGTAGTGGTAGTGGTAGTGTGTGAATTTGGGGTTCCACACGCCAACTCAAATTACATTACATAGAAGTTCATTTGAACTACCTACATATTATTTGTATTTATATTTAGCCTAAGGGTACGGTCAAACAGCCGACGGGGCGGGATGGTGACGCGACGCGACGCTGGCGTGACGTGAAGAGTTGTAACGTATTAGCAAGTATGAAATATGTCACACAGAGCCGTCGCGCTCGGCGGGTCGCGTCACGTCGCGCGCAGTACATCGGGGACGCTAGCGTCGCGTCGCCGTCCCGTCCCGTCGGCTGTTTGACCGTACCCTTATTTATTCTCTAGTTCAAATCACATATAGAGAGGACAAATAAACTGGTTAATTGCTTCTAAAAACTGATTACTTTTTAAATCAGTTAGTCACGATCAGTATGAAATTTTTTCGATGCACCTCATACACAGCTTATGTGGTATGCTGTGTATGAGTATACCGCACTCATGATGAACAATCTACGCTTGAAAATATTGGTAATTTTGAATTTGTGTTACGTTTTCTGTGACAAAACGGACCAATTATCCAAAAAATACAAATATCAAGTCTATGAATACGGTATGTAAAAACTAAATAAGTTCTCTATTTAATAAGTATGTTTTCTTGAAATTATTTATTACTTACCATTTGCAAGTTGATATGAATTACTAGGTGTATAGCGAATCGGTCGTTGGGATTTCAAAAGATTGTGTTTTGATAATTATTTCAATAGACCTTTCTTACTTCTCTATTTTATCTTTGCCATCAACGCATTTGTGGCGCCTTCGGAGATATTATAGATATTCATGGATGACCA
The DNA here is from genome assembly GCA_905404295.2 of Ochlodes sylvanus. NCBI lineage: Eukaryota > Metazoa > Arthropoda > Insecta > Lepidoptera > Hesperiidae > Ochlodes > Ochlodes sylvanus. The sequence goes on from FR990143.1 coordinate 8,966,403, forward strand.
CTGAACCATCAAGGTGCAACGCAAAATAATTATTGATTTTATCAATTAATATAATACTTTTTAAATGCCTCGCCATTAATTAACCATTTCCAACAGAAACAACAATATTTTCACAATCAAATTGTTTATATTGTATATATTTTAGGAGCTCATCAACCAGGAGAAATAATATCTTTAAATCAAGTGGGACTCATACCTGATTTTAATGAAAGTTATAGTATTACCTTAACTGTAAGTAAAATATACCTAAATCACGGCCTAAATATAGAAAAATTAAGATAAAAGAGAAATTGAAAAGATAAATAAAACATCAATCAATATGGCTAGCATGACTGCGCTTTTTCTTTGTCTATAACGTGTAGCGGCATCAGCGGCATGCGGTAGGGCCTGCTTAGGGTAGAGCTGGGAAGAGCGGTTGCCATCGGAGCAGGGGCAAAAGGTACCAACATTGCGAGTTATCTCTATTGGGGTGCACCTTTAAAAATCTTGCACCAGGCATTACCTATTATTGAAATCCTAACGTGGACTGACAGCGTCGGAGAGTTCGCTCTTCAGACAATCTCACTTTATCCAGATCTAAGTAGAATGATAGTCTAGGGGTGCCAGGACCAGAGTTGCTATTGTATTGTATTGGTTAATAGTGCGTAGGTTTACAACTTCTATTACATTATGTTGCAGCCAGACGGCACATTCGAAGGATTTACTTACTTGAGGGTGGAGTGCCTAAGTCCTATTTCAGAGGTTCTATTCAATTTCAACGCAAACACGTCTGTCCTGAGTTTTTACATAAAATTTCCATTTATACGAATACCATATGGGGTATTGGGATATTCGATGCCCTTAGAAAATCCTGTTCTCCCTGACGAGACTATTTTTTTTTAACATTGTTGTTTTAAAAAGATATATTTTAGGAAAAATAATAAAATACAAGTGGAGTACCTAATCATATAGTTATTGCTTGTCATAATATAACTTAATTCCCTTTGAGTTCCTGTCTTGTTAGTGATGTCCATGAATGGCGATCGCTTACCATCAGGTTTTTGCTTTTGTCTCGTTTGCCGGCTTTTTACATAATAACCGACTAAAAATCGTGAGTACTCGTGAAACTTAATTGATTTCCAACGTGACACAAGTTGAAAGTCAGTCTAAAAGTATAGCTGAAAGCGTGGCTAGATAATATGTAGCAATAAGACGTTACCAATGTAGAAGGAAACGAGAAGCTTGTTGGGTATGAATAGGTTGTTACAGCAAATAAAAAACCCGCTTCTATTGTCATTGACAACGCATTGGATCTTGGTGTTTCGGATATTTATAGGCGGTTGAGTACTAGCACCATAGCGGCAAGAAAAATACAACGCAGGGTCACCTAGACCCTGACCCAATATTTGATAGTCCTGACATAAAAATATATAAATCTTCACTAGTTAAAAAATCACTAAAGAAGCTTCAGCCAAAATTCTAATAAACTACCAAAATAAATAAGAGGTCGGTAGTTCATAAAACTTTTAATATCTCTACTGATGACAAACAATAGTTATGCCATCAATTGTATAAAAATTCAAATAAAAAAAAGTATATTTACGATTTCAGGTCTAAACTTTTGTTCACTATTACACTTATGAGATATTTATGATTAGCGAGTCAGTTGTGTGAGCGCATGTTGATGTCATCGTGTCGCTCTCTGACTGTCTCGCGATGGTCGCCGGAGACTCGGACGCCAGCTGACGTACCAGCCTCGTCGTGTTCGCGTTTACCTGGCGGGTGCGGTGCCGACGGGGCCGATTGCACCAACCGCCCCATCAAGCTTGCACTCTTATCTTTACGCGGTCTTGTCCACTCGTGCGACAGAACACGGTCTAGCGTCAACCGCAAGGTGATGTCCGGCTCCAGAATGTGACGCACGATCGACTTTGCCGCTGCAGACACGGTGTCCCGAATCCTCGAACGAAAGACCCAGTTACGCGACATCTGGTCCTTGAGCAACTTACGCAAGTTCGAATCATCGAAGGGCATCGAAGCGTTCAGCATGATAAACAAAATTATTCCTAAGGACCAAACGTCGGCTAACTTCGGGTTGTAAGGTGTACCACTTACTACTTCCGGTGCAGCGTACGCCGCAGACCCGCAGTAGGTCTGGCTTAAGACTCGTCTGTTATCGCCATCGCTGCAATATCTGGCGAATCCAAAATCTGCAAGTTTGACATTGAACCGTCTAGAAAGCAAAATATTCTCGCATTTAAGATCTCGATGCGCGATGTTCTTGATATGAAGATATTGCAGACCGCTGGCCATCTGTCGAAACCACAGCTTAGCCTGATTTTCTGGTACGACGCCGTTACGTTTTATGAAATCTAGAAGATCACCGTTGTCAGCATACCGCATGAAGATGAACACCCTCGGTCCTCGTTGTAAAATGCTATGCACCTGAATGATATGAGGGTTCTCTATTTTAGTCAAAATATCAAGTTCTCTGGGAAAAAACTTGTCTAAGAAATCGCGCGGAGCCTTTTCCTTATCAAATATTTTGCAGGCAAGGTGCATTCGCTTGGGGCTCGATGCATCGCAGTACTCCGCCAGGTGAACGGTGGCATAAGATCCTTGTCCGATTTTTTTGCCGATGAGATAGCCTCGTTGTTCCAAGGCGTTTACCTCGGAGCTTCGAGGACTCAGGCGCTCACCCATTGAGCTCTATTGACTTTATCCTAACCCGTTTAGGATACATTTGACATCTCACAGTACACAAGCCGCACAATGTCTCAGTTCCTCTCCTGTCAAGTTGCTCGATCTCTACTTTATATTTTGTATACACACAACTCTCCCTCCAGAGAGTAAATCGATATAAATAATAGCTTTAAACTCACACAAGATTTTGCCACAATATTACGACATCACAAAGAATTTGGATATAAAAAACGCTTTCTCTAGTATCAAATCCTCCAAAAAGACGTATTAGCTACATTGATGTTTTATTCTTTTGTTTCTGAAATTAAAACGTAATTTTTCTGACCAGTTATAATTAGTGTCAACGAAGCAGTTTGCAGTCAGGATGCTAACAGCTAATTTACGAGTAGGTACACGATGCTCGAATAACTACCTCAACAATATTAGTGTAAAGATATTAAAGTTTGCTTGAAAAATCTAATAAAGGTAAGTAATATTCGATTCAGATATTTAATATTTGAAAATCCTTCTATGGAAAATATCGTGTTAAGAGCAACGAGCTGTAAATAAGGTATACCTAACATTTAACTAATCAAGTCCACTGTACCTCAACGCACTCTTTCTCTATCTTTTTCTTAAGTTTCAGATAAAAATTAAAATTAATAAGTTTTGTGGAATAATCAAAATTACGAACAAAACTAAAATGTACAAAGCTCCATGCTGTATGCAATATAATAACTGTGACCGACCTAGAACAAGGCAGACAGACAGACAAACACGATTTTTTTTTTATTATACGATGCTAAGTTAATCATCGACAACAATCCCACCTGTGTTAGTGGCGATACTGGCGATGATGCCCATAGATGGTAAGCGTATGGGGACTAGGATAGCTAAGTAATTCGGTTAGGAGATGGTGGTGTAGAGAACGTTAGTTGGTTAGTTTTCTAGTACGTATGTGGACTGGAGTTCTGGGCTTCTGGGACACCTTGTATAACTGAAAGGCATCAGTTTATAAGCAAGGTCTGAAGCAGATCAATGGCTATGTCTGTTTTATGATACTTACATATTTGTTTCGTATTTTCCTAAGAAAAGGTAAGATGGTAATGATTTATTACTGATAAATTATCTTAGAATAATGAATTCTAAGCAAATTATATTGATTAGCATGGCGCCAGGTAGCGCTGTTCTGTTAACAATGTCATGTTTTAAAAATTCTGCCTGAGCAGCCTGAGCGCCATCTACTGTACTAGGAAGGTTTGACTTGCTCGTGACCCGGACTATCCCGGACGGACGTACCTACAACTACAACACGCGGAGCAGGGTCGTACTCCCAGCGAAAAATTGCTCGTTGCGTTCTGCAAAATCAGACATATTAGTAGGATACAGAAATATAGGTACTGCATTTTCGTCTTTTTGTCTGATGTCGGGATGTCCAAGTCTCTAGCACAGAGTACCTTTTACATACTGAGAGTCTCTAGTCTGAACTTTTGTTTTATCAGTTGTCAGTTCAGTTGTATTAAAATTACCTGTCAACTGTCACTTGATATGACATTGCCAATGTCATTGATCTTGAAGTACCGTAAAGTGGGGCTTTTTGGAAGATTTTTTTCATGAAACGGCTGTTAACAAAACCAACGGTTACCCTATCTACATAGGATGTTTTTCTTTGGGTAGTTCTCGCAATTTCCTATAAATAACTACTTTCACTGTTCATCTTCTGTTAATAGATTTAAAGATATATTGTTTTACAAGTGTCGTTCCAAATATCGCCTCAATGGGGGTATTTGGAATCTGACTTTATTGCTTCGGTTTTCCTTATTTTTTGAAGCCGTGTAAAAAGAAACGATAAAGAAATATAATGGAAAAGTAAAAGGATAACCAGCTGTCTTGAGTTCATCTCAGTTTCACTCCTTTCTGTCCCTTAAAAGGTGAAAAACAACAACTGATAATTTAATTATAATGATATTTACTGCTGCTTTGGGGTTATTTGGAATGTAATGTTAATAATATCTGATGTGTTCTTAATATGGATGAAGCGATATTTGGAATATTTAAGGCTAAGTCTGTTTTATTTTAGCCTCTTGGTGAATAACAAGTTATCGGTTGGTTTACCAGATAGATGAAAGTGCCCGGACATGAAAATGCAAATAAATGAAAAATACGGTAAATTTGTCGAATCACGGCTCCACCTTGAAAGTGCTCCAAATTTATGTTACTTCGTCACAGATGTCGACGGAACCCCGCTTCGCGGGGTCCCTTTTTTTCGCGTATACCTGACCTAACCTAACCTAAACCAACTGTCCCTCTAGGTCTAGAGTAAGAATAAATACTCTAGCTAGGGGGACAGTTGAGTTAGGTTAGGTATTTTTACGCCTTACTACATACTAGTGATAAACAACGATAGAAAAAAAAATTGGAGCACTTTCAAGGTGCCGTGATTCGACAAATTTACCAAAAATACTTGCCATTTGCCTGCCATACTATACCATGAATGTAATGCCTTACAAATAAATAAATATGAGAGAACTTTACATACATTTTTTTATAACGCTACACACTCATAGCCCCACACTAGGATTACTTGTGTCGTTGGTGCCATGGACAACACACAAGACAAGAACACACACACTCAGACCAAGAACGGAAATTTAAACTCATCATACAAATTTCCGCCTCGCTGGGAATCGAACCCAGGACCCTTGTAACGGCGATCCAGCGTGTTAACTATTGCGCCATCCGGGTCGTCACATTGAGTGAGTTAGGATCGTAGCAAATGGAAGGATGTGCTCTCCCCCTACCCTCACGGGAAAAAATCCTGACAGAATACATGTAGGTATGTATTACATACATTGACCTGATTATTTTATCAGATTTAATAAATTTATACTTCAAAAGAAACTACTTCCAAATTGCATTTCAATAATTTTATTTTTAATTACTGTTCACAGTTTCTCAATGTTATTCTACTACTTTTTTTTCAAATAATTACAAAATAAGACGAATAATTACTCTCAGATTTAAGACTTATTTTTATCAAATTAATTTGATAATTGTAGAGTGCTGAAAAAATCTTCCCCTTAACTTATGCCTCATGAAACACTCAATTCCAAGTAGCCCCAAAACAGCAACCAAAAAGCCCCATTTCGAAAAACAGAAAATTTATGGGATTTCGTAAGTGATAAAAAAGAGCAAGTAGACTCACTGAAATCCGCATGAAACACACAATTTCTTAGTCTATTTCACTTTGTACACACCTGTCTAGACTTTGTATACCAGACGAAAGTTATGCACCTACGAAATACATCAAAATTTCGAGACTTTTTAAATTTTAAACTGCTCGCTGTTTATCGCCAATAATCTCCAAAATTCAATTGTGACATTGAGATTAATTGTCGCTGTGTTGGCAGGTGGTAAAACATAATTCATACTATTCCTTAATAAATAATTACACGTGACCAAATCTTTTATTTCGGAAATTCCAAATAGCCTCGTGACTTGCAAAAAGCCCCGTTTTACGGTACTCAAAGTCAAAAGTCAATAGTGTTTGTTATGTTAGGAGGTGCTGTGCTGTCCCAAAGGTTACGAATGTTACGATACGAATTCCGATGAGTTTTGCCACTTTTGACCGTGTTTGTATGATTTTAATGATTTGTGTACCAAATACACTTAATTTGGGGGCGTAACATATCGACAAAATTTGTTATTTGTAGTTGGATATATAAATAAAAGTTCGTCAAGATGATGAACCAATATCTAAAAGAACTTGAACAGGTAAGTTATGTATCATTTTGAATATATTTAACTTACTACATTCTCGCCAAAATTCTTACTTTTATGCCTTTTTCAAAATTTTAGGATCCTTTTGATCCAGACGAGTTTGTAGAAAGAATGGTGCGACGCAGCATGCAGGAGTCTCGTTTGAAAGATGATCAATTTGACCCCGAAATGATTCATGATATCTTCACACAGGCTATTCAAGATTTGAAGGTATTAAAATAGGTTTTTAAATACAATTCTTTGCACTTTAATAGTAAGTATCATTAAGCTTCATTGTGTTTACAAAAAACATGCCATAGTAGTCCAGTTCTGGCATAATACCAACTTTTACCAATGTACTTTTACTTAGCTAAATTAATATTATGCAGTCCCTATGAATACATACTACAAAATTGTAAATTATGTTCGTAATCAAGTTATTGGGTTGAATTTATTCTTCTTATGGATGAAAAAATACTTTTAATTGTAAGGTGTTACAAGAAAGGCAACAAAGAAAATGTGCTAGACTAGAACAAGCAGTTCAAGAAGAAGAGAAGTTATACGGTGCCAAGCTGTCTGACATCATGGACCAACATTCTGTAAGTGAACCATTCATATTATGTACTTCACATTGTTTTCACATAAATAATTTAGCAGAGTGAGATCTCCCCCTGGGCCTCGTGATAAGAGTAATCTTCATCCAACCATCTGTAAATTTTTGGCACTCGTTTAAATAGGAGTGACATAAAAGGCTTTGATTGCGTGATATTGGCTTGATGTGATTTCACTGTAAACAGTAGGCAATAGTGACACAATAAAAAACAAAAATTTTGTTAATGTTTTCTTAAGATCCTTTTCAGTATCCATTAAATGTTAAAACGGTCTACATAGATGAACATTATATTCATCTTCCCCCTTAATTTCCAGCACTGTGTCACAGTGTTTAGTTCGTTGGACGAGAGGATGTCACGCTGTGGAGGCCGAGCTCTTGATGTAGCTGAGAAGCTGGGGGCTGCCAGGGCTCCCAGAACTCGAGCAGCGGCTGCTCGGGATCTTCTGTCACATCTCGCAAACTTCTTGAGCCCTGGGCCAGTTTTATCAGATCTGTTTAATGATCCAAGCAAGGTATATGTTTAAAAAAAATCTATAAACATTTACTTTGAGTTACTAATAGGGGATAATAATTGGATTTTTTTTTATTCATATGTATATTGTACAACTATATTTAGAACAATATATTATGAGTTTATAATTTCTAGAAATATATATTTTTATGTTTAGTAAATTAAGCAACATTTATAAAATTATTGTTGTTAAAACTTGTAATGTTTGAATAATTTTTCAGTAAATTTAATTACTAACAATACATTAATAAAGCACTTTTGTAGGTGTAAAATGTTATTCAACATAATGTACCATAATTTTATGTTATCCTACAGTTAAATGAAGCAGCCGATGTTATCCAAAAACTGTACACGATTGCTCAAGAATTGCCTCCTGACAAGTTTGAGGTTGCCAAGAAAAAAATAGAAGCTAAGTACGATGAGATAGAGAGAAACCTTATTGAGGAGTTTGTGCGCGCTCAGAACCAAGGGAACATTGTAAAAATGAAGGAAATAGCTAACATCATGACTAACTTCAAGGGTTACTCGCAATGTGTTGATGCGTTTATTGAAACCAGTCAAAATGTAAGTCATTATTAGTGTAATGGCCTGAAATAAAATTATTATTAAACAGTGACCCGCCCTCGCTTCGCTTCGGGAAACTCACTTAGTTTGCAAAGATTTAGTTATATATTTTGGGTAATTCACACTATCTTTATAAATAATAGCCTATATGTTATTCTGATGTGTAAGCTATATTATTGTAAAGTTTCATCAAAATCCATTCAGTAGTTTTTGCGTGAAAGAGTAACAAACGTTCATACATCCTCACAAAGTTTCGCATTTATAATATTAATAGGATTATCGACTCTACCCTAGTTGGCAGTGACCCTGGCTGCAAGCTAGTAGTTCCGGAATTGATTCCTGGCCGGGGCAGATATTTATATGACGGATAAATGTTTGTTCTTGGATCATGAGTCTCAGAGATGTATTATTTGTGTTGTACACGTACCTAGTATGAGTGTGTGATTCTGTTACCATTAATTTTTTTTTTGTATATGATTTGATATTATTATCACTTAATAATTATATAATGTCACAGTTAGTGATGTGCACAGGTGACGATGAATTACCACCAAGTGTCTCATCCACTCATTTATTAACTATAAACGTAAAAAAATGTAAACTTTGTTCACAGAACACATTATTAGGCAAGGACATATTTGCTGCAGTGTTGCCGCTGTGTAAGAAGAACTACACAGTGATATCCAGTGTGTTCCCCAACCCCGACCAGGTGATGAGCAAGTTTGTGCTCAACATCTTTCATCTGAAGCTGCAGAAATACATACAGACTAAGCTTGCTGATAAGAATGACATTGAAAAGTATTTGCGTAACCTCTACGATATGTATACAAGGTAACGTTTTTTTATGGACTTAAGATGTTAACGAGCATGCGGAACCTTCCATCCGCTGCTGCCCATGACAAGTGTGACAGACACAGAACAAAACATCATCACAACCCATAACTGTCCCACTGCCGGGCATGGGTCTCCTCTCACAATGTGAGGGGTACAGGCCATAGTCCACCACGCTGGCCAAGTGCGGATTGGTGGACATTGCACACCTTTGAGAACATTATGGAGAACTCTCAGGTGTGCAGGTTTCCTCACGATGTTTTCCTTCACCGAAGCAAGTGATAATTAAATTTTAATATGCACATAATTTTTGAAAATTAGTGGTGCGTGCGGGGTTTGAATCCAGAGTCCAGACCCTCCGGTTTGGCAGTCCAACGTTCAACCACACGGCTATCACTGCTTCATGCTTATGAACAAGACTCACTGAGGTCAAATACCCTATATACAGCACCCAACGCGTCTGCGACGAGCTGGTGTCGGCGGGCCTGGTGTCGGCGGACGGCACCTCGTCGGGCGACCTCCGGCGCGCGGCGCTGGTGCACGGCGCGCTCGCCGGCGCCGGCGACGGCTACCCCGCGCTGGAGACGCGCCGCCTGCGCGCGGCGCTCGCCAACGCGCTCAACGGATACTACGCGGACAAACACCATGTTAAGAAGCAGATCGTTGGCGGCGGGTGAGTCGCTTTGGTTTATTTTTATGTTGGCTTGTCTATAAACCCATTAATGGCCCACTACTGAGCACGGGTCTCTCATCTCTCTTTCGTGCCTGAGAAGGACTGTAGCATACTCCGCCACGCTGCTCCACTGCGGATTGGTGGAGGGGTTAGTGGCCAACCCAAATGTCGGTTTTTTTTATGCAGCCCGAAGCCATCCGACATGGCTTAACGACTGCTACTAAGTGGTAACCACCGGGACCGACGTCTTCACGTGCCCTCCGAAGCACGGAAGTGCCCAAGAAGTTTTACCACTATCAGTCACAGATCCAACTGTCGATCGCGCAACACGACGCAAGCCGCCGGGCTATGAGCGCTTCCATATCTATGTATATTTACCTCCAATCATAGAATAATTACACTATAGAAACGAAGTCCGCGCGGCCGTTTTGAAGCACCTTAATTGGAGTCAGAAATGACTCCAAACACCGGGCAGCTCCGTTCAATGTCAACGCACGCCAAACGTGTCTCGCGAAAAAAAAAAGAATTATGACGATTTGTCCAGTTTAATTGTGTCACAAAATATCTGAAAAGCTATTTATGTATTATTGCTAAAAACATAATTATGATTATCCGCAGCCGAATCATTCCCCGCTTTCGGGAAAGTTTCGGTTTAGTGCTTCACTTTAGACAGAGCGCTTGTATGAAGACTGTCTTTCTATAGTGTTATTATTCTAAGCCTCCAACGTGTCCAGGTTCCAAGAGCTCCGGCGAGACCTGCAAGCGGTAATCGGCTCGCGCGCCAACATCAACATAGCGCAGATAGAGAACTACGGCGGGGAGACCTTCCTCAGCGAGCAGCTGGTCGCCAGGATGCTGGCCGACTCCAACACCTCCTTCACCAGGTGTAAGACGGTGAGCTGCTCTCAATTAACACCTTCTGTTATATTGTCAAACAAATAATACCTAAAAATAGATTTTTTTATTTAAGGTCTCTCTTTAAAACTTACTTGCAAAACACTGGTTTAGTTAGAGAACAGTCCCATATATGAAAAAATTAAAACATTTTGAAACTTTAGAAATGTTTGATATGATATGAAAGAGGTAAGCCTCTTTTTGTGTACAATTCAAATATTTCTTTTATCATGATACGCGTATCATAATAAATGTGTATAATCTATGATGAGTTAAGTTTAAAATCAAATAAGTATATTGCTTATTTTTCAGAATATTTACATATTGTTTAGTTTTAAAAATTGTATCTTATATTATTTTATAGTTATGTACTCCCAACGAGCTCCACCCGACAACGATAGCTCTACTGGAGGTGCTGATACAGCATCTCTTGATAGAGCACGTGGACTATGCTCTGGACCTCGGCCTGCAGTCAATCCCCATCGCTGAGAGCAAGTCTCCCCCACAGGTGAGGACGGTTACGGACCATTAGTAGCCCACAGCTGGGCGTAGGCTGTTCGACTACTGTGTCATCACTATTTTGATTAATTAGTTGCAGGTGGACTTCAAGTCTGTTTTAGACATTTGGGAAAGTTATGGTCCACCGACAAGTACAAGATATATGTATATAGACAGGTAATAAGATTGTTTTCCGCGTCACGTTGTCTGCAAATGAATTGATTTCATGTGTAATAGGCATTGACTTATTAAAATAAGTCAATGGTAATAGGCACATAATTTTGATAATTTATAAGTTAATTCTGCATCTCAAACTTAGACCACCCATAAAGAAATCGCATTTTAGGTCCAACCAGTAATTGGCGTCGCTTCTTATTCGCGACCGATTCTTAATAAAATCTGTATCACAAATTACTATTGTTTTCAGATTTACTTCTTCGACATCGTAAACCAAGCAAACAAAATAGTGAAAATGTTTGGTGAACACTTCCAGGAAGCAGTCTTGCCTTGTATCAGGTCAGTATTATGACAATTTTTCCCTAGTTATAGTTTAACAAAATCATGTATTTGTTAATGCAACGACGCCGTCCCCGTAGCCCAGTTGTTAGTGACCCTGCCTGCGAAGCGAGAGTTAACCTTTATTTATTTTATTTTTTAATCAATTTTATTTCATTGCAGTTCATCGTCGAAGCTTAACGAGTGCATACAGAAAAGGACGGCGATATCGGATCAGCTGGAGAGCAAGCTGGACGCGGGGCTGGAGCGCGCCATCGCGGCGGTGGTGGGCTGGGTCAAGCTGCACCTTCAGACCGAGCAGAAGAAGACGGACTTCAAGCCGGAGGGAGACATCGATACGTTGGCTTCCCCGGTCAGTACCACAGACCATAGACAGTTAATAATACCGACGGGTTCCGGGCTCTTTGTATTAACCGACATTTTTGAATCTTTACACCAGAGAAGTTTAAAGTTTCGATTTTTAGAAAAAGAAATTATAACTTTAGCAAATAGCATTATTTTTTCAAAAAGAAATTATTCAATCGTCACCAAACCCAGCTCAAACGACGCAGAAAAATTCGCTGATTCCATAATTTCCATATTTGTATAAAAGTCTATATCACCCAGAGTGTCGCTTAATGCAATTAGCCCCGAACCCGTCGAATTACAATTGTGTATTTATTCACGAGCTGTGCCCGCGCCTTCGTCCGCGTGGAATTTAACAAAAAAAAACTAAAATAAAAGTAACCTAACTTACTCCTTATGACATCAGCAATGTGCAGTGAAAGTCCCGTCATTATCGGTCCAGACGTTCCAGAGATTAGCTCAAACAAACAGACAGATTTTTTGACAAAATTGTTAAAAATGTTATTTTGGTATATGCACCGTGTATACATCCATATGCATTTAGTACAAAGCGGTTATTTTAATATTAAAAACAGACACTCCAATTTTATTTATTTGTATAGATTCGAAAGCTGGTACTTGTCATGTGGTTACGTTTAAATTTGAGCGAGTTTTGACGACTTATTTTTGAGTTATCCTTAATAATACGTTGATTATGATTTTATTACTTACTAGCGACCCGCCCTCGCTTCGCTTCGGGAAACTTATTCATTCGGATTGCAAAGATTTAGTTATATATACATATTTTGGATAATTTACACTATATTATCTTTATAAATTATAGCCTATGTGTTATTCTGATGTGTAAGCTATATTATTGTAAAGTTTCAGCAAAATCCATTCGGTAGTTTTTGCGTGAAAGTGAAGAGTAACAAACATTCATACATCCATACAAACTTTCGCATTTCTAATATTAATAGGATTTTGACTTATCGATGTTGATTTTTTTTGTTTTGCTAAAGTTACTGTCATATTGTCTCGTACAGGCGTGTGTGGCGGTGGTGTCGTACCTGAACTCGGTGATGGACAGGATCCACGCCAACCTGGAGGGCGACAACCTGAGCTCGGTCACGCTGGAGCTGGCCGTCCGGCTGCACCGGGTCATATATGAACACCTGCAGAACTTCCAGTTCAATTCTGCCGGTTAGTATGGATTATTTATTTATTTATTTATTTATTTATTTATTTATAGAAATAAATTATTTATAGTCGTCTGCAAAGAAGACGGATGAAAGACGATTGCATGCGGCAGAGATGAGAATGTTGAGATGGATGTGTGGAGTTATGTGAATGGATAAAGTAAGAAATTAGTATATTAGAGGATGTCTGAAAGTAGCACCGATTACAGATAAGTTGAAAGGAAGCCGAATGTCGTGGCATGTGATAAATACAAAATTAATTGGCAAGTTAATTAGAACAATAAAATAAATGGAGTCCAACAATGTCACAACTAAAACATGATAAAAATTTAAAAGTTAATTATTACTATTTCATACACAATTATCATAATTCATTTCCTATATTAAATCACATGCATAAATACATTATTATAGCCAGGTTCGGCGTAATTTGGACCGCATTGGGTCGGCCTTGAATACTGACTGACCCATACCGGCTGATCCAGGTAGTAACAGGCAATAAAAACCGACAGAATGATCATACTTTATACTGTCAATATTATTTTTAAGTCATTAATGTTATTGCTGTTGTCTGGTATTAATTTTCCCGGAAAACCTTATGGCTAGCTATCACTGTCTTGCTAGAGTCGGTCGCCAATACGGCCTGTAATAAATATGTAACTGTAATAAGTGTTCCGTGAACGTAATATTTAAGATAAGTTACAAATTCAATTCATTGTTAATTCTCCAAAAAATGCTCCAAAAACATATGTGGTCATGTACGTCCACCTTATCACTACAATCATAGTATAAAACAAAGTAGCTTTCTCTGTCCCTATGTATGCTTAGATCTTTAAAACTACGCAACGGATTTTGATGCGGTTTTTTTAATAGATTTAATGATTCAAGAGGAAAGTTTATATGTATAATATATTAAAGTTTTTCGCAAACAATTTCAGGTTTCCCGAAGCGAAGCGAGGGCGGGTTTACTAGTATAATATAAACGTAACAACGTCAAGGCAGGAAGATATAGGTACTCGCTTGTCCTGTACCTATACTTCGAAACAATTTCATCTACACAGCGACTGTTAGTACTTGCTAATAGTTACCTGTTACAGTTAGAATGTTCAGTGTCCGCGATGATAAGTTTTATTGAAGTGAAAACTTCTATAGTATCGTTGTGATTTGGAATTCGATGAAACGGAAATGACGCGCAAATGAAATGAAACGGAAACTTCTAGCACGTGTGAATTGCACACATTTTGTTCTTTTTAATCATAAGTGTCAATTACTGTACAGGCGCAATGATAGCGATCTGCGACGTGAAGGAGTACCGGTCGGCAGCGTGTGGCGGGGGTGGCGGCGCGGGGGGCGGCGGGCGCGCGCGCGGCGCTCCGCCCCCCGCGCACGCGCTGTTCGACGCGCTGCACGCGCTCTGCAACCTGCTGCTCGTCAAGCCGGAGAACCTGCACCAGGTGTGCGCCGGGGAGACGCTGGTGAGTGTTTTGTGGGATTCGTCTAACCCCCTTCATTTACAGCTCTACAGAAAAGTCCACGATGGTATACAAGCTGATTCGTAAGACACTTGCGATTAATAGGTGGTACTCAGTATTCGATTCTCATTCCAAATATGTAATTAAAAAGGTTGCTTAAAATTTGACGTAATTATCCATTACAAACCCATAATGTAGACATACTGAGCGCGCGGTATAAACTACTCCACTAAAGGTCATTAACCCGGCCGCTAGGCTACCGGCGGGTCGGTCGTTGTACCTACACAGCTGTTGACCATACATTCCGAGTATTTTTAGATAATTTTGATTGCCATTTTTGTAATAATTTTCGTGAAGAATTGTGACTTTATATTTTTAATTATTACCTATGACCATGTTCTTTCATGTCCTCGAGTATGGCAACTGAATTAAAAATCACCCTGTATACATATCTATCTATTGAGAATCGCTTATAGTACCCAATCTAACTTCAAAAAAAATGGTAGCATACTTGCTTGCAGCAGGTACTTGGTATATTTTAACCCCAGATTGTCCGATCGTACAAATATGTACATAGATAGATAAACTCTTTATTTGTACACCAGAAATAAATTCAAACAATGATTTCATTCAAAATAGCCAATGGTTCAAAATATCCAATTACCAAAATGTCCCAAGTTTCGCAGAGAATTTATGAAAATGTCCAAATTATTTGTAACAATAATGTCCTTGTTGCAGGCCGAACTAGATCAGTCAATTCTACACAGCTTCATACAACTGCGGTCTGACTACAAGAGTCACAAGCTATCCAGCTTCCTCAAGGGATTGTCGTAAATTATTGATACGTTTATCTTGAACTGTATTTTAAAAACAACATTGTAATCATGTTATTATATTATTTATTGTTACTTTAACATAAGGATGATTAATTAAAGAAAATTATAATATCAATTATCTTGGTATTTCTTTATGAAATTTAGATTACAGAAGTAAACAGAGTAGGTAAATAGCTAGAAACTTAAATAGGTACTACACAGTATGTTGCAAGCTTAGGTAATAATTACTTGAGTTTATAGGAAAATAATTAGACAGTAGTAACTGTCTTAAAAATTATTACCCATTAGAAAAGCCACGCGAGCCCTCACTAAGCTTGCCTTTTTGCTAGTTACATTAATTTTCCTTTAAATGTTTAATATTAAACAGTGCAGACAATTTTGTACCTTAAACCGACACAATAAGGGTTGAATTAAAGTCTTTAAAGTTTCAAGTTGCATCTGTCAAAGTGGCAATTAAGATGGATGCAATCAAAACCATGAATTTTTCTGGTAATTCGGATTTATACCATGTACATTTGTACCATGCTCGTCTCTAATCAACTTGCACTTATTGCCTATCGACCCTATTAATTTCGAACATCGAATGCATTCGCGGACCAAATTACATTGACTCACACTCATTATTACCTATCTAACATTTGAAACTGAGCGGCTACCGCCAACCGCCGAGTGATCCGCCGAGCCGTATCATATTGTATAACGCGAAGTGGCTTATCAGTGATATCTATACGACATAGCGTCACTACGTTCATTCATAAAGTCGCCCCACCACGGCCTGAATGAGCGCGCCTGTGTGCGTGCGACGCGGGCGCACCTACGAGCCTACGACTCCGCTCGCACAAACTTCACACAGTTCCGATCGAGTCGGCGACGGCGACGTATCTCCCGCCCGCGCCGCTTAGTGCCCGTGTTCAAAACAGTGCTATGCCCTAAAGTTCAGTGCGACTCATATCCAGTTAACTGTGCTGTGACCGTATCGCTAACCTGGATACTTTAGTAAAAATTGAGAGGTAAGCCCGCCGATGTTTATTTTCATTCAAGCCCGACGCCTACGCGCGCTGTCGCGATTTGTGAACGACGGATTTACATGTATAAGTCCATTCATACAGTGGGACCTATTTATATTATTATCGGACGTGATATGAATGAGCGATTAGGGTGCCCTGTAACGGATCGGAGCGGTTGATTCATTGATGACTGGTGGTGAGCCTGCTAAGTTCGCGAGCGCTTATGATGTCCGAGTGTGTCGATCGCTCGTTATCTAGGTGAGACAGGAGACTGGGCCGCGTCCGTTCCATTTGAAGTGGTGTTTTTATCCCGGCGCTACCTGCCGGCCCGGCCGTCAGTCGCCGCAACACGCTCCCGCTAATGGTTCATGAACTCCTTACAAGAACTGTCCGACCACACCTTCGAACAACTCTACTTTTAACTATCTTTTGTTCTAGAAATGAAACGACCGATACGATTGATAAACAACAAATTATTTTTCAATACCTCTGTCTCTACATCTGAATATGTAGGTAGGTAACATTCTCCACCTTGTTTGTCTACATGTGGCATTACCCATCTTTTATTTTTTATATCTTTATCTATTTTTATCTAAACGAAAACACTGGCGTGACGTCATATCATATGAAGTTGAACTAACACCTCAGCGTGAATCAAAAGTGATTACATTGATTATCTACACGCAGATAGGTAGGTAGGTACATGTTACACCTGATATAAATTGCGTTGCTTCGTAACTGAACAGCGTTAGTTCAGTCACTTTCTAGCCCGTATTTTCTTTCTTACCTCGTCGTCTCTTGGCCGTTAACGCATTGGTGATGCCTTTGGAGTTACTGACGGGCAATAGTGCCCACTCACCATCAAATGACATCTGTTCGATTGTCGGCAATAAAAATAAATAAAACGCCAACGCACTCATTACTCCGCACTAGGAGTCCCTGTGTCGCGGGTGGCATGGACAACACAAATAACACATCACTAACACCCATGAGTATGACCCGAGAACAAACATTTATCTGCCGCATAAATATCTGCCCCGAACGGGAATCGAACCCGGGACCCCTCGCTTCGCAGGCAGGTTCACTAATCACTACAAACAAGGCTACGGAGTAGTAACTGTAAATGTAAAAATAAAAAACTACTTAATCTAATTAAGTGTCTACTATCAAATTCGAAGCATGTTCTGTTTTTTCTAATTTAGATTTTAGAAATAGGTAGGTACCTATTTCTAAATTTAATAATTATGATGGTAACAAGGCCTGAGTAGGTACTTTTTTGATTTAAGCCTCCCTTCAAACAACAAAGTGCCATTTAATCGACGGGTTTCTTACTAGGTACTAATATCTACCAATTTATTTTATTAAACATATTTCTTTATATTAACTGTAACTATCTTTCAATGAAGTTAATATCAACATTGAAAGTTAATTATAACATATTTACCTTAAATACTCGTAAATGATGCAGTCTTATCTAACAGCATAGTGACTGATATCAAGCCGAGGTTGACATTGTTCAGTGTGATCTCATTAAGTCACTGTGTTTAAACTTCTCGATTTCAACAGACATTATCAAATCAACAAAAGGTTATGTAACAGAAGTAATACTATCCCACTGCTGGGCTTGAGTGAACCTATTCAGTACTCACAATGTAAGGGATAAACGTTGTAGTCCACCACGTTTTCCGTTTCCGAGTGAAGATGTGAAGTGTGTTTGCGAGTATAAATTACGCTTAGATTACAAACTTCATGGTTATTTTAAAGACAAAACTGTTTGGACATGAGTTTTATATTTAGCCATGAGTAGAGCAATAGGTATGAGTAATCTGTAAGGACGAAAAAATCTCCTTGGGAGTTTCTTGCCACTTGGTCCAAGGCCACTCACGATAGGGAGTTGAAGCGATGGCGAAGTTTGACTTTCGAAAGGTGTTTGTAAAAAACTCTTTCTTTTTGTTTCAATGGAGACAATGACAATGAAGAACAAATTTTGTTATGACATGTGTTCAGTCACAGAAACAAGTGAAGCGTCATTTTTGATACAAAATAAAAAATAGGTCCGTAAAGGATTCGAACTCGACACCTCCTGCGGGAGACCTTTCAATGCCGCAAGTCATCCACCTTTCACTTAACTGTAACTTAAAATAACACCAACGCCATAAAATTTTAAATGCACCGAAACGTTTAGCTTAAATTTATTTTGTTATAGAGATGTTGAATATCTGAATCAAATTGAATCCATCGTAGATTATGATACTGATCGATAGATGATATGATAGATATACATAATAAGATTATAATATTAAATGTTATTGTTATAAAACAGGTATCGTGAGTACCCCTACTCACGATACTGTACAATTCATCCACTCGATCCATGGAAGTGGGTCGTAATACCGCCATACTAAACAGGTATCGTGAGTACCCCTACTCACTAAATATTATATAAATAATAATATTATATACAAACATAATTATAATATTTTACACAAAAAGCAATATCCATAATTTCGACCGTAGAGTTCTTACTCTACGCTGCTTCCTCTTGGAAGCAGGTCTAATTCAGCTTGCAAGATTTGCCCCGAAGATGAACAGACTTACCTATATACAAACATTGCTAGAAAAATAACAGCTTGTTAAAAGAGGATTGAGATGAGATGATAGAGCTATAACGAAAACCAAAGACACCAGGGTTTAACAAAGAGCGAGGAGTTTGGAGTCCCGTAAATTTAGAAAGCACTCATCAAGTCCTGTCGTGGATGACATTTATGGCACTGCAGGATGGAACGAGAAATTTATTTATTTTAGCTTCATTGACACACATACCGTCGTCCTTCTCGGGGCTGTTGGTGAGCGGTTCGAGCTCCCACTCTAGCCGCCCGCAGCCCCAAAGCCCCCTTTTAGTCGCCTCTTACGACAGGCAGGGGATACCGAAGCTCGTATTCTGGTCCCGAGCCACAGGGACAAGGCGGTGGCGCTATGTGCGCCCACCGCGGCGCCCACCGCGGCGCCTCCGTCTCCGGGCTGGGTCGGCACGTTCCCTGGCCCGTTCGGCGTCCTCCTTCGCGGTCATCACTTCGTCACAGAAGGAGACCACTCGGTCCCAGGCTTCGCCGGAACGGACCATGGCTGCGACGACCGCATCCGGGGAGAGGTCGGGCCCCACTTCCTGCATCAGGATCCGCCGCTCTGACTGCCACGAAGGGCAGTGCTCGAGCGTGTGCTGCGCGGAATCCTGTGCATACTTTGGATAACTACAGTACAATAAATTGTTAAAATAATACACCTTTCATAAAAAAAGGAAATTATGAATCAAACATTTTTATATCATTAGATACCATACCCTGTGTTGGACCATCTCGAAAGATCGAGAGTCATGTCAAGCAAATGTTTGCCTCGGACATGGAAGTCCTAACCCTTTCGCTGCAAGTAGAGCCACGTTTTTTATCATAAGGAAAGGAAAAGAAAGAAAATGATGGCTTTCAAGCTCTCGGCCGGAACACGACACGACAAGTTGTTCGGCGACTGATTTAAGCAAAAGGGTCTACCTAGCCAGCGTGTCTTAGGCCTCAAGTTAGACAATGCGATAGTTTTCGTGCCCGCGCGAATGCTATCGTGTCATATATACGCGCCCTTACAGTGTTCTGTGGCACTTACGCCCCACCACCAAGCAGAGGTCGGCTTCGGTCGTCACGACACCCAGTTCTGCCGGCATAGGACGGGTTAGTATTTTAGGCTGCCCCAATATGGCCAAAATTTAAACACAAACGCTACCTACTAAATAAATACCTATGCAAGCAGTTATCACATTACAACTGCATTACGTTACATAATATACCTAATTTATTAGCGCGCAATATGAAATACAATGTAACTTAATAACTCATATCACACCATTTGGTGTCAATGAATAAATCATTAAGTAATCAAGAATTTAACTGCCTTAATTCTCGCGCGCTAGACATACATATCTACTGTATTTTTATCATCTCATTGGGTAACACAGCGAACAGAGAAACTCTATCTTCCGTGGGCTAACATGCTTAGAACATGAGTGCATCTCACTGGCTTCCTGAAGATAGAGGAGAAGAAGAAGAAATGACAACCCTAGCACGCTGATTTTCAGTGGTGCCCTACAGGTAGAGTTCGGTCAGTCGGCCATTAAAGTACTATAGAGTATGAACGTAGTAGTCGGTACTATTGTAGTAAGGATTCTTCACACAAATGACTGTACCTTATTAAAACACTTGTGATATACCTAACAATATGCTCTTTGTTGTCTGGTCTGAATGCTGACTCTATTAACACTTGCTTTTGTAAGAACATACCCATTTATTTTGTAATTATAACTTTTTTTATAAATAACCAGATTAACCAGTTGTTACTTGTTTCGTTCCGCTTTACGTTCTCAAATCGTAACGTTTAACGCAACCGTCTCCAAACTCCACTAAGAAGTTTCACTTCATATTTGAAATGAATATTTAATTTGGTTCTAAAATAGCGTCGTTAGTTAACTTTATCTAGATTATTTACCAAAAATCATTTTATGCGATGCTCGTTATCATTTTATCAGAGAACGTTATCTTGTTACTTGAAGGTTACAGACGGAACATAACTTTATGTTAATCAGTTTTCAACTATAAAACTGGAATTGTATTTTCTACGACACCGATGTATAGATATTGGAAAAGTGCTTGTGTTTCTGATCAAACAACTTACTTCATATTTGGCTTCAACCCAATGGCCTACTACTGTACACAGATCTCTCCGTCTAAGTAGGCCTAGAGTATACTCCACCACGCTGCTCCAGTGCGGATTGGTGGAGGGTGTGGAGTGGGCTAGGTCTCCTCGGGTATGAGGAGAGACCCTTGCGCAGTAGTTGGTCATTATATTAAATCTTAAAATAACTTTATGGAGTGGTTGCTCTACTCTGTGTAAATTAGGTTAAACACAAACCTACTCTAATAACAAA
Source organism: Ochlodes sylvanus (assembly GCA_905404295.2). NCBI lineage: Eukaryota > Metazoa > Arthropoda > Insecta > Lepidoptera > Hesperiidae > Ochlodes > Ochlodes sylvanus. The sequence continues at coordinate 8,987,730 of FR990143.1, forward strand.
ATAGTAGACAAAAAAGAAACAAAAAACAAGGCCTCTTTTGGAGCAATGAACTGAAAAGTTTAATATTTATAAAAAATATCCTTTCGACATCTGTGATGTAAATATAATAACTGAGATTCCCTTAGCCGTTACCATGAAATTACATCGTTCATTAAAATGTACGCAGTTGTAAATAAATATAATTATACCAAGTGGGTAGAAAAATAAATGAAGATTACATTGCATTCATAGATACATTAAACTTACGTATATAAAGCATTAACCTATAAAGAAATGTATAAAATTGTATTCCTATCTGTACTGGGACTCAACTCAGTCAATACAACGCAGTTACTGCGTTGACGCTAAATCGCTGGGTTTTCGCGTGAGCAGCATAATCATTTCACCGCAGGCCTCCATTTGAGCCTTCGGAAAAAAATAAGGTTGTCGATCGACATCTGACGAGTTCGGTGCTCTATCGGAGCGGGGGTGCAACGGCAGGGGGGCGATGCGCAGGCGCAGGCTGTCCGTGTGCGCGAGAGATCCACGTCTGTATGTGTGTGTAGGGTTGTACACCTTGCACGCAACGGGACCCTGCCCGGAGCAGGTAGAAACGTCGACCACTGACACGATTCAGAACGGATATCGCCTGGCGAATATGGATTTTGAATATAAAATTTAAGCGGATCTTAGACAGTTGGTTCGCGGAAATGATCGCCGATTCGTAATAATGATTACATTCACCTGCGATTTTTGATTGGATTAATTTAAGATGGATGTTTGATGAATAGGAATTGTTTTTAATAAGGCCACGTCTTGCGATATCGTTTTATAAACCTAACGTTACTATGATCCTAGAGTAGTAATAAAATATGAATAGTCTATTGTTCTGTCGAAGCCAATACGATGTGAATTTAAAAAACATTAAAGATCTATTTTCTATAACGAATACTGTTCACATCACACGATGACGAAGTAATATTTTGAGTCTACGCTTTTTGCAACCGAAACACACTCGCCTGGAAACAGATGTTCAAGTCGGATTCCTCATCTGTTTTTATGTACCCTTTTAGTGACTTCACTCTCAGCAAATGTAAAAAATCCTCAAATTAATTCGCAATTCTTCCATTTATACACGGCTGATTTCTTCTCTATACCTTGCTGTGGTTAACGACGCGTTTCTTTTTATTAATATGTTACTTACCTATCTTTAATTTACGACAAACCTTGTTGGAGTTGCATGAATTAACTCAATTAGATGACTAGAAATATGAACTTAGGTATCTATCCAATTTTGATCATAATGAAATTGAAATCCAAAAATGCATTTAAATTACATTATGATCTTTTTAAATTAATTATGATGAGCTGAGCATGACATAATCATACTTTCTTTGCCTGATAAGAGTAGTTTATAAACATTGGCAGTATATTAATTTTAATTATATATTCATTTACTATTGAAAAGCTGGCAGAAATTATCCGAGAAAACCGCATCAAAGTCCGTTCCGTAGTTTAAAAGATCTCAACATGCCGACACGAAAAACGACATTGTTTTATGCTATGTAAATATTCTCAGACAATAGACCCCATAAGAACCCAAATATGTACAAAAATATTACAAATAAAAACACATGGTACATAATAATATACTGACCGGCACGGAAACTTGGCCACCTACAAAATTTGTGATAACTTCAGTTTTTTTCAGTTTGTACACTTCTAATTTAGGCCAATTTGATCGTAGTTCATCCACTTAACGTCTTTAATCATTTTTACTCATAAATAACGTATTTTTAAGTTTTTAATAAAGTTTAAGCGCAAAATCACATTTACACAAAATTAAACACTGCAGTTTTGAGCACTAGGAATTAAAAACTGTTTGATCTTTGACAACATTTTGTACTTTCTAATATCGCGTGTTTCCTCCTCTAGCGCTTATGACCGCCTGCATTCGGTCTGGAATGCTTTGGATGACATTTTTTAATGTCCACTTGCGATAAGTCGCGCCACGCAGTCAGTACAGCATCTCGAAGCTGGCTAAGGGTTTGTGGTAGGTTCGATGCTGTTTTAATTGTCGTTTTTAGCTTATCCAAATGTGCACTATTGGGTTTAAGTCGGGGCTGCGAGCTGGCCACTGCAATTTTTGAATACCAACCTCTTGACGGTACTCATTTACGATATGAGCGACGTATGGACGTGCATTATCATGCATTAAAATTAATCGGTCATATCCAATAAACCCTCCAAAGGGTACAACATGTTCTTGAAGGATATCCTCGACGTATCGTGTTGCAGTTAGAGAGTTATTGACGATGACCAATTCTGTACGTGCATCAGAACTAACGCCACCCCATACCATTATAGAGCCTCCACCAAAACTCACTGTGGGAGTGGTAGTAATCGCCAGATATCGTTTACCTTTCCTTCTCCACACACGTTGTCGACCATCAGGTGCATTTAAAGCAATCCTGCACTCGTCCGTAAACAAAACCGTTTCCTATTGTTCATGAGATCAGTTAGCATGTTCGCGGGCAAATTGATATCGCGCTGCTCTATGCTGTGGGAGAAGCTGTGGGCTACGGGCTGGTCTTCTTGATCTTAAAAACTTCCTCCATACGTCTTCTCACCGTACGCTCACTAACATTTACATTCCTGGAGATTTGAAGCCGCTGCCGGATCTCAACATCAGTAAGGAAGCGATTTCTCAAAATCTCTACCACAATAAAGCGGTCGCCACGAGCTGACGTGCAATGTACACCGCCACTACCTGGTCTGCGTGTGCAGAGGCCAGTCTCTTGGTACCGTTTTAGTGCATATTGCATCGAAGAACCCGGTACGTTAAGGATAGTAGCCACTTCACGATGGGTCATCCCTAGTTCGACTAATGCCACTGCTTGTGCTATCTGACTTGGTGATAGAGGCATTTTTATGGATCCTAAGGCGCCTTTAGATGTTTATTTATCACAATAAAACCAAAGAACTTCGACAACTTAACGCTTGCAAATTCCAGAACACAATTCAAAACGTAGACTTCGTCGGATAAATGACACGGTTCAACTAAACTTCAGAAATCAAATCAAAATGCACTTCAACTTAGTTAATTAGCCTCTCAGGATTAACGTAAACATTATTTCCACTCAATTATACATTAAGAACAAAGTTACACACACTTAAAAAATTGTTATCGTACGCTATGAGTTTGGCCAAGATTCCGTGCCGCTGAGTGTATATGAAATTATATGAAAGTTGTTTAGAAAAAGCAGGCATGTAATGCATAGTAAAAATAACATACCTACAATATGCATTTACTGCGCACTGCATATGCTAATCGTCACATATCGCTTCATACCAAGCTGGCACAGTAACAATTCAGTCCAGGCACTAAATATAGTACAAAATAAAACAACTGTCGTTTGCCCTTCATTCAACGGATTATGATCTCAAATATCTACCCAAAGTCAATGAAAATAACGGCCATTTTTGAATAAATATTATTTACAGTGTAATTGGTTGACGCCGTCGCCTGCGTAGGCGCACCAGAATTTTTAATTATGAATTAATTAGTAACGATCAACATTACAAACTTAGCCAATACTTTTACTACTGTCAAGAGTGAATAGATGACAACTACTATTCATAATACATATTCAACGGGAGTTTTTGTTACAATGATTTTGTTAATGAAATAATGCAAAGTAAAAAGACGTAATACCACATTTTTTGTACATATTATAATGTATTTGTGACGAGTGTGTCTAATCCCCTGGGCACATAATCCCTTGGACACATAAAATCCGGCGTAACATATTTATAAACAAATTGTTACACAGTAACACAATAATGTATGCATTGCGTGCTGGTGAGTTCGACGACTCGCTGATAATATTATTATAAAATGACTTCCTATCAGCGACCACGCTGTGTAGAGACATTATCTTACGCTACCTAACATTAAAATTAATTATTGTTAAATGAGGAAGCAGAGGACGTATTTGAAAGGATTTAATTTATAATATTTTTAAGTAAGTTTAACAGAAATTGGGATTACATAAATAATGGCGTTGGCGCATAGCGCCATAGCCATGTTAATTTTATTGAAGTAAGCTGGTGAACGCGTGAGGCGAGCGTTACGAAAAGTGTGATCGGGCGAGGCGAACGGAAGTTGAAAGATATAAGTTGGAGATATAAGTTAGTGAAGACAAAAAGAGAGAGAGTTACGTTTCGTATATGTAGGGGCAAGAGAGAGAGGTGCGAGCACACATTTTCTTTCTCTCTTCCTCTCATAGCCAGTGCAAAAAATATATCTAAGTACTTATATATCTCTCAGTCAGATAGATCTGTTAGATGGAACTAAAGAAGTTTTATTTTAGTCGTGTGGTTGCACACTCGTTTTTTTACAACATTACCTGTGTCAACAAAATGCAAATTTAGAAATATACCACAAATGTCCTCAAGTTTTTTTACTCGCATAAACAAAGTAGGATGGATACGTTTGTTCTACCTATTGCTTATTGCACAAATCTTGTAGCATAGTAAAATATTAATTTATGTTACTCTCTATATCCTGATAAAATCCCTATAGAAGCTTGCATCAATACAGACGCAAAAACTTTTGTTTACCTCTGCACCTACACAAAAAAGCCAAGGATTTTTTATCTGTTCCGATCAACACGCCGCTGGAATACAGACTCACGCACGTCCAAGGGCTAGTTGATAACACCTGAACTAAGCATTCTCTTCACGACCACATTAATACATTATTATGCGTGAATGAACAGGTATTCACTCAGGGAAGGATTATCAATTATCTACTTAATTCCACATAGTTACACTGTGTACCTGTACAGTCAATATTCAAATGATAAGTACGTACCATACTTCATTGTTATTTAAAAGGCATTAAAAACGTTAATCAAATGTGCAAGCTTTACAACGCAGCTCTTCAAACATTAATGAATAAATATGGTTTACCATCTGTGGACTGTCTCTGTATGGAATACTTTGAGAACATTTTATTCTATTTATTACTGGAAATGATTCGTAGCGATGTACAAATATATAAAACAGGTTGGAACTAATATTTCTCGAAAATATTTTTAAATATATTTTATAATACGTAGGTATTTAATTATTTAGACATTTGACTACCTATTTCATTCATTCGATGATTTCCTTGCTGAACAACGACTTTTGTACAAGTACCTTAATTCATCTTATCTAGGATATTTTATATATCTCTGAAGTTGGATCTATTCCCGCAGGATAACAGAAACGTACCCTTAAAACGATGAAATGGGGTAAACATGGAATTATCATAATGCCTGATGGAAGAAATTATTTACAGAATGTAGCAAGTATAACAAATGTAAGTATATTAGGTGATGCATACTCGTATGTAGTACATAGGTACATTTCCCTGCGGTTCTGTTGACAGTAGTTTACAAAAAAAACGGAGCAACAATCAAAGCAGTGCAATGTAGTCCCCGGTACAAAGCAAGCGCTTCACACATTAGTCAGAGGACTGACGGAGTTACGAGTGTGATTGCGGGGTGGTGTGGGGTGGTGCGGGATGGTGAGCTAAATATAGCGCGCTGCAACAGGTGGCCAGCTCCCTAGCCTCACGCCCACGCCACCCGACATTGTACCACTAACGGGATGGCGAAACTTGCTTCGCCTTATGATCATTGAGCTTACAAGGGCAATGAGAACGCCGGAGACTAGTGATACGTGCTAGAATTCGTTCCATATCGATTGATGAGATTAGCAGAATGTGGCGATTAGGTTAGTCATTGATTAGTCAGTGTTTGGTGTGTGTAAGGCTCGATTCAATTTGAGTCCAAGCCAATCTTTTCAGCTTGTGGTTAACTTTACTGAGCAGAGAACGAGGTTGTGGTGGTGGCACCAGGTCGGACTAGGAATTTTGCCCGCTTGGCTAGCCACCAGTCCACCGCCAGTCGTCCACAGTTTCAGAGCTAATCATAATGCAGGGTATCCGCTTCCTTTTTGGGTTTGCAACTCGTCTGTAATGTCTTTTATTAATAAAATGTGTATTACATAAATATAAGACATAGGTATTATTAATTATTGAAATGATAAGAGCTTGAAATAGCAAATATAATAGCACTTTCACAACGCACTATATCGTAGACAGGACCTCGACTAAATCTAAAACTATGAAGTCAAAAACTATCACTATGGATACTATATCTATATACTATATCTTTTATCTATGAATTTTCCGCGGACAAGATCTCCAAACGGATCCTAATGCAAAATCAAATAATTCAATAACAAACTCTTAGCTGATATGATGTGTATTTCCCGTGTCGTAACGCAGACTTCCACCTCAATGGAGCAGTTTTCCCCATTCATTTTCTTTATACATTTCGAAGTACGAGGCCGATGATTGAAAGGCAATTACATGACGACTGGGAGCGGAACAGGATGTTCTTAGTTCATTATTTTTAGATTTATCTTCGAGCATTTTGAAATACCATTCATTCTTGTATAACTTGTATTTAAAACTCGTATCTGAAAGTTCGATCTATTCAAATATGCCATACTGACTTTTTATTATGACTATCCTATAGCCTATAAGTAAAGAACTTGCCTAATCCTTGGTTCTATTCACGGTGAAACATTTAATGTGAAATTGTTGTTCACCTGCCTTGGTCGACGGTAATATCTTGTGACTATGCGATATCCGATACACAATAAATTATTACAGGGGCTGTGTATAGGTCGATACTTTGAATAAATCTTTCCTCACACCACAAAATAAACCTCAAATATAATAACTTTTAATTGCGTTACACTAGATCTAATATCGTGTTAAACGGGCTCTAACCGCATTTGTGCCAGTACATTGAATCTAACTTATGTTACAACTTACAAGGGAATCGTTTCTCAGAACAAACCGTCTAACACACTCATTCACATAGCGTAAAGTGCGTGTGTTTTTATTTATATTCTTCGCCAATTTTTGTTCGCCAACTTTGTACACGAACACGTGACATTAATAACAGCCAACTTAGACATCAATATTTGCCGAAATCCGATAAAAAATCAATATATTATTTAGTAGGTACCTATCAAGAGATCAGAAATTTCTACTAATGCTTCATTCCTACACTCACATGCTTATCGGAAGCCGAACTTGAGACTCTTCAGTCGCTTATCAACGTCACCACAAACTTATCTAGAGAGTCATCTTTATTTAAATTAAATTATGCATATCAATATCTACCTACGTACGTGTATAGGCGTCAAAATTGGCGCGAAAAGCGGCAATAGACAAAAGACCGATCACAGATTAAAATTACCATACAATTTGTGATGCCGTAGATTACCATAATGGTCGTGCTATGCGTAATTATTGCGAGTTAATTGCCTAAAATTTGTTGTTTTGCGGCGAATAATTATGTTTTTCTTTGCCAATAGTGGATTAAGGGGCATTATTCTTTATAGCCTTGATATTAAAATCCCATTATGAATTACCAACACGAAAAACTTTTATTTCGCCGAATTGGACTTTTCACACTTTTCACACGTGACATAATTACCTTTAAATTTCTTTTGTACTTTTTATATGTATAGTTTTAAATTGGATAAGAACGAAACCACGACCGAATGGTTCAATACAGTCTCTGGCTTGTTGCACCCACATTTCTAAGAATTTCTCTGGCCCGAGTGCATTCGTGTTAGTGTTATAATGCAGCACCGAGCCATAAATGCTTCGCGTTCCTAAACTTGCGACTTGGCACCGCTCCGTACCAATTAAACTTTCATCCATTGATACCGCTGTGAGCAACGATCACTGAGAATGTTTGGTAGTAGGTACACTTTGGTTAGGATTACCTTTCTACTGACTAGTGATTTACCAGTGGTCGAATTCAATTATGTTTATTTATTGTACGTAGTCTATTCTATTTGTAATTATTTTTGGCGGCAATCTTTATTTCTCCGATTGTTTGATTATACTTTTTTTTTCTTAATAATAATAGGCGTTCGTTGGCGTAACCGCGCTCAGCCAAAGACAATAACACTCCGAGTAAGTACTCAGGTACATTGTACTACATTGTGAATAGTTAACTACAGCAACGTATTGTATTTTTGTATTTACAACAAGTTACTTTAACAACTTCGTTCAAACTTTTAAACTTTACGTACCAAAGAGAACATCATAATATATCTATTTTATTTAAATTTATATTAAATTATTACACAACGAACAATGAAAGAACATAAGCGCATCAAAGTTTAGCGTGACCCAATCGTAATCAGTCATAATTTGCCACGGCAAGTTCTTGGCTAATGTCCCCAATGCGACCCTGAAGCCCGCTATATTTAGACCGCAGCCCTTCTTATTTATGGCTGTAGACAATAACTCATGCGCCGTTTCGTCTTGATTGCAGTGCATTGACTTTGTTTCGTTAATTGTCACATGCAGGAAAAATTTACGTTAGATTAAATTATTACATTTCTGAATTCGGTATTTAATTAGGCCCTTGCACATGAAGCTTAGAAGGATATTTTATGATAGCGAATGTGCGTCCAGTAGGTGCTATTTCCAGTGTAACGGTATGTGTACAGTCAACGGTAAAAAGTAACAGAATGAAGTAATACTTTTTGTTGAAGATATAACCGTAAAATTGGTCATCATAAAAATATTCCCTTACATTAAAGTTACAATCCAGCTGCCTAGCTAGTCTCTACTTCTAGGCAATAAGTGATCAGTATCACTAATTTAAAATTTACTAATAAAAATACACGTAGGTACATTTATTGTGTATTTTATGTATTAAATAAATTAAATTTAAAAAATACGATTCTATCTCTTTCTAAACGGTTTTCATCACACCTTGTCCTTAAGTATCCTTACGAATATTAGAAATGCCAGTTAACCATCACGTCATCATGTTAAAAAAACTAAAACAAATTAAAATGTGTTTAAATCATAATTATAATTTTAATACCACCAAGTTAATGTTTCTCGCCTGCTTTCAAAGCCTTCTGATCCGGGGACACGTATCCCAGCTGTTCCTCAGGGTTGTGTGGCCAGAACGTCGGCCTGTTGACTGGGTCCAGAGCGTCGTCAGGGTACATGTCGCGAAACATTTCCAGAGTCATATCCTCGAACTTCGGCAAAGCTTTCACTCTGTTTAACTCTTTTGTTGCACTACAACAAAATGTTACGGTTATTGGATGTGTGCACACATACGTGGAGCGGGTCATTTACGTTTGAATCTCATTGTTATAATCCTTTAATTAATAAAATAGCATGTTGTAATGTAATTAATAATTAGGTAACGCCACACACTCATAGCACCACACTAGGATTCGCTGTGTGTGGTTTCTGTGTGTGGGTGCTATCGAAATAACACAAAGAAAATTTAATAATTACGAGTTTAACAAAAATATATTTGAATAACTGGATGTAGTTTAAAAATAAAATGTAAAAGTGTAATCACACAGACATGACTCTTTACTTGCTCGAAACAGACTGAATTGTATTGATAAATAATTTCTAGGTATAACTTATCATAGATAAAGGCACATCGGCCGCGAATGGCGTGCAAGTACACAAATCACATCATAAACTTACGTATCTATCTCCTTCTGCATTTGTGCGCAATATTCTTTGATCACAGGCTGAAGAGCTTTCCACTGCTCATCAACTTTGGCAGACATTGAGTCAGTAGGATACGGCACTTTGAACCCGGTGTAACCCTCCTTGAATTTTTCTACGAGCCCCGCTACTGGCACTATTTTGCTGTATTCTTCCCAGTTGATCTGGGGCGGTTTAGCCGGACTCGCTTGTACCCTGGAAAAGAAGTATAGTTTTACGGCCTGTTCAAATATCCGCTGTCGCTGTGGGTAGTTGTATCCGACTAGACAAACGGTATTCCTAGGTGTTATAGGATGTTTCGCAACAGCCTTAAGGTCCATCCTCACTTTTAACCGTGCGATCGATAGAGACTATCGAGTTTTCGAGGCTTGTTTCTCCGGACATAAAAATTTCCGACACATTGATTAGCCACTAACCTCTCAACCAATCTATCGATCTAGGGAGTGTGCTCTAGGTCTCCTCAGTTATGATTAGATCCATGCTCGGTAGTAAGCTTTTAATGGGTTGAAGCCAAGTTAAGAAGCATAGGAGAAAACGGTGGTCAATCGTTTTGTCTTTGCCTATTTACCTTCGCCAATACGCATCTGCTTTTGCTTTAAACGCAAAGAATTTCGCCTTGTCTTCAGGAAGAACTCTTTTTTCCATTTCGACCCAGTTTATCGTTGGTTTTGTGAATCGTTTAGCCATTTTATAAATTTAAATGATATTACAACGCTACCTACGGATACTCCGTAAATCCGATGCCAAAAATATCAATATGACTGTTACAAAGTACGTGACAGTTTTTGTAATTGTTATTGTTTACGTCCTCTGTCATTATAATAAGAACAAGTTGCCAAGTTTATAATCAGTATTTATTGTATAAAGGTTGCCTTTAAATCTTTCTCCCTTTGCGCACTTTATTAATTTATTTGAATCATTATTGTTAGTAAGAATATGTCTAGTATGTCCACGGAAGTTTTGCGTTACACGTGGAAAGTTAGGCAAACTACACGGTGAACACAATTATTAACCCTTAATTTTAAGAGGTTGTCTGAGCCCAACCACAGAATGGCCCAACCATCGGAACGTGATGATATGATGACAAACGAGCACATTAGCGACCAGATGGTAGGTGATCACCGCTCCCCATGGACATCTATAAGACTAAAGACATCACTGAAGTGTTGCTAACCAAGAAAGAAGAGAGAAGTAATTGTATACTTTAAAATAAACGACCGCACTGACTACTCCGCGCTTAGATTCCCTCTGTGGCTAATGCTATACAATATATATCTTAATTAAATTCACAAGCAACAATTAAACTACATCGCTACGATAATATGCACCACTTATGATTTCTTTGAAATAAGGGCAAAATTAAATAGGAAAAAAGAATTGAGATTGAGCCTTTCAGACCGGACCGTTCCTGGAATTAGCACCATATTGAGTGAAAGGCTTTCAGGTATTCATAAATCGATTATCCATCATGCGATGCAGAAGACATCAGGAGCACATGCAATCGCGTGCGAGGTCGTTGCTAGGGTCAAGTTCCGTGGGTCGGGAACCTTATGCTAGGACAGCCATCTGCGCATGCACAAGCTGTAGCTTAGCCCTTATGTTGTGGAAATAAAGACTATAATTTTTCACCGAAAGTGAAAGACCTCAGGGCTCCGGATTCACTGATTGGAAGCGAACTCAAGTTTAAAGAATTAGCATCTGTGTGTAGCTCCGTGAATGATCCTTACCTCGTCGTAATAAAGTCTAAAGTCATGTGATGCTGCCTTGGGATAAGAAATTAATGTTTCAAAGGAAAGTGGTTGGGATGAAACGGAAGAATTTGATAGGAATAAGTACCTTCATATTATTTCAAATCAATAAAAGGTAGTAATTGAATTTTGTCATAACTAACAAAAAACGTTTTTAAACGTAAACGGAAAAGTATGACTCTTCCTGACATGTATTGGCGACACACAGTAGATGGCGTTATTACCGAGCAACAATGATATATTACACTAGATACGCCACCAACGCTCCTAACGCGTGCAGTGGAAGCGGCCCGACGCCGGGCCGTTGCAATCAGTCGAGCTGTCGGCTGTCATTGTGAGCGCACGTGTCGACTACATACTAAAAAAAGGTAAAATGCCTTCTTGTGCATTTCGAAAGTGCAACAATTATGATAGAAAGGTAAAGAAAGAGGACGGTATATCATATCATAGGTAAATGTATAAAAATATTAAAATTTTAAATAGATTAATTTATAATTTGTAATTTTAATGAATCACAGCTTGTTTCCAAACGATAAACAGAGATAGAGCATTGCTTCACTCACAGGCGTAACAAAGATAACACATACGCTAAGATCATAGATTAGAGGCAACAATGCAGACAGTAGGTACAATAGGTAGACAAGAAATTGTTAGTGTAACGATGAGATTTTTTTATGAATTTAGGCTGAATTCTTTTGTTTCTACGTTAAGTAAACCGTTATTTTTTTAATGTTCCGTAGATTTCCTACCAACAAGGTTAATCAACAAAATTGGATAACTGTTGTGCGGAGACAAAGATGTGAATATTATTTAATGCCTTCAAATTATAGTAGGATTTGTAGTAACCACTTTAAAAATGAAGGCAAATATACGTCAAGAAAAGGTTTGACATAGATGACAACTTAATTTAATTCATTAATTTAACTCATAATAACCATGATTTTACATCTAAATCACGTGCTGCATTAAAAACATATTTCACTTATACCATAATATTTTGTTTTAATTTTTTTATATAATATTTTCTTACTTATAATATCTTTATAATAAAACCCCCTGTTCAAAATGCTGATTCTAATCCTTAGAGGACGGTTAGATTAAAAACTAATATTATGGTTCTGGAGTTCATCGGAAGTGTGAGAAAATTGCAGGACAAAATAATCATTCTCCTTTGTAATGTAGTTGTAAGCATTTCTTTTTTAAAGATGTGCCGAGGAGTTTCTTTTGCCGTTTCTATTTCTCCTCAAAGATTTAAAAATTCAATATTTAAAGACACCTTAGCGAAACGGTGGTAAATGCAAAAAAATTACGTTCATATATTTTTTTTTCATTATATTATTGCGTATTTATTTTATTTACAGAGAAATAATATAAAACTAGAATATTGAACCTTAAACTAAAAAACCTTAAAAAATATAGTAAAACAACTAAAATATATTATTAAAAGGAGTCCCTTTAGGCAAGGTTTCGAAGATACTTGCAGCTTTCCCCTTTTGAATAGCTACCTATACTAATTCTTTGTCCAAGGTAGCTGCCAGATCTTCGGTCTCCTGTGACGTTGACTAACCTTTTTGTTATTTCCTTAAAAAGCTATTTCTTTTGTATGTATCCTACATGAAATAAATGATTTGAGTTAGAGTTTATGAAATTGCTGTTTTTCTCTCTCGCAGTAATTAGTTTCTAATTTAATTTGTTTTTATTTAATTTTTTGTTTAATGTAAATTTAATTTAATGTTCTTTTTTGCTTATGATCCTTAATCTTAAATGTTAATATTATGTACTTCAAAGAGTCATAGCAGTTTTAGGCATAAATCATTCTAAGAATAAATGTCTCGTCTGTTACATTTATCTATGACACTTATGGTTAACGCCAATAGACGTCAGTGCAATATTTCGGTTGCGTTTGTCAGGTTCATTTTTCATATAAGTAACATGTCTACCTCTTTTTACTTATAATGTCATTGCCGAGCAAAGCTTGGTCATCCAGATACTAATACCGTACTAATTAAAATGAAGAATATGTTGAGTATAACAGTACAGACGGTTCCGCGGTTTTACTATACATAATTATGTATGTATGTATGTCTTTGAACTCAAGACGACAAAAGTAAAGTTACGACTTTTTGTGACAACCAAAATTTTTACCAACCAAAATTAGAACTTACATCACTAACCTTTACATTTGAGCAGCGTGCTGAAATATGCTAAACGCCTTCTCAGTTATGGGGACCCTTGCCTGGTGGGCCAATAATCGGTTGAAGCCAGATATTACTACATAATATAACAGGTAGATGGCATGGATATATATGTAGATTTCCTATACATGATATATAACAAACTATCTAACTAACGTTCTAAAACCACTTGCTAACTGGACTAAAAATCCTTTTCCCAATTTAAGTCTTGTTCTGGATCGGTCACAGTTGTTAGGGGCGACCGCGGAAAAGTGTTGCATGCTCGTTAAATGTAGTAAGATACCTATAGATAGATGATTCGTGCCTTGTGCTTTGACGAGCTGTTAAAATATTATCAGTCCGATAAGATAGCGGCCGGTTTGTTTTATTTGTGCTAATTCCAAATACGAATGCTTTACTTTGAATACATAAATCATGGCCGATAGTAAGTTTAGCGTAAATCGTATCAGACAATCATTATGAGGAAAATATTTCGGTTATTTGATAGTCATGCAGATTATACCCTGTTTAGTAGACACTATCGTGCTGTATCTGTTATCTTATTTGAACTTAGTTATAAGAAGGTTTGAAAAAACATTTGGATAATTTCATAATGTATACGGGGTACTCACGATTTCGAATTGTTTTACCGATATAATTGTTTACAGAGTCTCGCCGTGACCATGATCCATGCAACTGGGTCGAAATATCGGTCAAACAATTCGAAATCGTGAGTACCCGTATACATTATAATGTTAAGTGTCCGCAACGATATCAGTTTAAAATTATTTGGATAATTTGTGATAGAATATTTTCAGCAGATGCAACACGCGGTCTTACCCAGTCTTACCATACCTTATTTTGTCTTTGTGGTAGGGCTGTAGCCCTGGCTAGCCACCACCGTCTTGTGTGTGTGTGTGTGTGTGTGTGTGTTGTGTATCTGAGGGCTTCAGATCAGAACCAGCATTGTCTATCTTTCCTCTTCTTTCTTCCTTGGCCGACAACGCATATGTAATGCGTCGGTGTAACTGATATCGGTGATAATAATGGCCACTGTTAGTTCGTACTGACAAAGACAAATGAACGATCGTTAGTACCAATGAATACTTATCTGATATTATGTTCAAATGTAATAATAACATTATTGTATAATTAGGTGTGTTTAGGCAATATATTACAATACATACATACAATATGAAGATAGCAGAGTGACATACGATATCATTAATCATCAATCAATTTATCAATATTATGATCTATTTATAACTAGGTATTTCAACAACAATGACGCGATTAAGTGCGCACTATACATTTAAGTGTCATTTGAATCTAATAGTAAATAGATGATAAAAGAAAATCAATAGAATGTAAACGTATGTAATTATAAAAAATTATATGTAGTTTGAAAACTAAATTTTGAAAATGCTTAATGAATTATAATCGCAGAACACTAAATTTAGTTACTGTGCTGTTCCAGGGTCCTACGTTCGATTCCCAGCAAGACGGAAGTTTTGATTATGAGTTCTTGGTTATAGGTTCTTGTTCTTGTGGGTTGTACTGTACATGGCACCCTCGACACAACGTCCATGGAATCCTGGTGTGGGGCTAGTGTGCTGTTATTTATCTACTCATTGAAGTAGAAAAATATAGCCGTTAATGAAGCTGAGGGCGCGTCTAATCACTTTCCTGTCGCCACCCGCTCCCCAACGCACCCTGGACAACAAATCGTCACACCGTTTCAATTACACGACAATAATATCGTAGTGTAGCCGTTTCCGGCGGATATTAGCCGTAGCGACACGACCTATGCGTCTGAAGCCGAACTTCAGACGGACCGAATTCTACCGATGACATATTTACCATTTCTTCTACCCGCTTCACCAATGTCTGTTGATCCCTTGGACAAACAATTGTAACCCTTATTTACTGGATACTAAAGAGTAATGCCTTGTTTCGGGTGTTTAGTGATACATAGTTACGGTAACCATTTCCGCCGGATCAACTCGTTACGACTGAAAGTGTTAACTAATCCTGATCGCTTTGATGGGATATTAATGGATTCGATGTATCGTGTCGTACAACCGTAAATCTTTTCTTTGTCTAATCTTGTTTTTAATATATACCTAATCATTAATAGAAATGTTTTTCGATTTGGTCACTTTCTACCACACACCTTATTTTGGCAAAGTTTTTGGTTTTATTTAATTTTGTCCATATTTTTATTTTAACACTGGTAAACCCGTTCTCGCGTCGCTTCGGGAAACATGTCCGTGCGTACGCACATGCGTGATTCTTTAAACTGACACTAGATGGATGACCTCTCTTACCTCAAAGCAAACACTCATTGACTTCGTGTTACTTAACAACGCCATCTGCTGTTGTGTCGTTAAAGCAATTAGTATTAGTATAGTAGTATTATTATTCGCCAATAGATGTCAGGAAGAGTCATATTTTTCAGTTTAAATTGGGACTACAAAAACACGAATAAAATGACATTTTCTAAAAATGATTCCTAGCTAGATCGATTTATCGCCCCCGAAACCCCCAATATACTAAATTTCATGAAAATCGTTGGAGCCGATTCCGAGATTCCAATTATATAAGTATATATATATACAAGAATTGCTCGTTTAAAGATATAAGATAAGATAACATTTTTATTTATGTAGGTACACACGCCACATTACAGGCTTTTTTCGCTGCAAGCGTAATTTCTTAGTCGCAATTCCAAAATATCGAACTTCGAATACCAACTGGTATTGAAACTGAAAATTGGTTTTTAACGCTCGATGCTGACGCTTGCAGCTCAGAGTTGCTCGTGTCCCTCGGGTTAAGCTATCATATTTCAAGCAGTGCCAGAATTGCTATCGATCAACTCGCCTACGTCATTTTTTACACAGAATTGACCACAAAGAGGTTTTGGCTGTGGTTACCGAAGCCTTACTAGCATGGGACGAGCGAAACATATACCCAGGGATACGTCAACTTTATTATTATTATGCGAGGAGTGTCTGACGTGTCACTATGATTATTTTCCAACGTTTTACTTGCAACCCCTGGAGCCTAGTAGGTAGTGCCCTGCCTGCGAAGTGAGGAGTCTATTTGACAGATGAATGTTTCTCGGCTCATGGGTGTTAGTGATGATGTTTTAAATTATAGTTTTGTGTTGTCCGTGTCATCCGCGACGCTGGGATTCTAATGCGAGGGTATGAGTGTGTTAGCGTATTAATCAGCCAACGTCTTAAACTCCCCTTACATTTTATACGTTTCAAATAAAGAGTATATATAATATGAGGTAACCTAATAGTATTATTTCTCTTGCAGTCCCAGCACAATGAAGCTGGAATGGGCGGAGAGTGAGTCCGATTACGGGTTGGAGGAGGCCGCGTTCTACGAAGGCCCGATGAGCATCCCTCCGCCGCCCAGGAAACATGTTTCGTTTAGCCTGAGGCTGGACCTGGTAAGTATGGTGTATCTCAGTGTCCCAAAGCACCAGGTGATTGTAGGTAGATGATCGATAATGTCAAAATTTTATATGTCATGTCGGAGTAAGATTGCTAGTAAGCTGATAAGTTCACTTTAAGGCTGAGATCTATAGACGTTACTTAGCCTTAGTTTAGACTTTACTTAGGAAAAACTTTGCAGGTGTATTGCATGTAATGAAACCAATAGTGGTCTTAGCTTATGCTGAGGACAATCTCAGCGTGACATGTCTATAAATACCAAATCGCAGTCTTTGCAAAGCAAAGTTTTTCGTAAGTAAAGTCTGAGTTAAGGCTAAGTATCGTCTATAGATCTCAGCCTAAGTCCTGGCCTAAAATAACGCGATGAAAAATATTCTTAGGACAAAAGGCAATATATTTAAACATTTTAAATCTAATTCACCCAGGGAAGTAAACTCTTACAGCTTCTTCTCTCCCAATCCTTCGCTCAGCAGTTGACAGGTAGGTAGTTTCTAGAAATAGAGCAGGTTTAAGTTCAGGGTATAGAAGGTTAAATCTGTATTATAAAAAGGAATAGGGCCGTTTTTAAGAACGAAGAATCTATGCAAAACTGTCAACATGATAAATAGTATCAAACTGATTTTGGCCGTGGTTTAGCGCCGTTAGTGAAAAATATAATCCATTTACATAAATGGATGGATCGTGTGAGAGATGATATGAAATATGAGGGAGTCAGAGTAGAAGTGACGGTCAATAGGGAAGAATGGAAGAGAAGAACATATTGCATCGACCCCAAATAAATTTGGGAAATGGGCAGGAAGATGATGATACGTAATGACATTTTTCACAACGTTAGATAGAGCTTTTATTGTAGTAAGTTCTAAATATCATCGTGTCTCTTTGACGCCATTTATTTACGAGTATTTTCGTCAGGAAACATAAATTTTTGACATCAAACAACATCCGGCTATTGTTCCTAACGGATTTTTGCTTTAAAATAACTAAAGTCTGCACTGCTTCCGGTACATTCTTACTATTATATGTAGTTGTAGTTATATTTGTGACAATTGTGATACTTTACACACCTTGAAAATAAAAAATAGTTGTGGAGTTTATAAATACTTATACCACGGAATACAGCTGTATTTCGTGACTTATACAGTTATCTTTTACTTTTTATTGTTTATGAATACTTATGTGTTAGACTGTTCATCAAAATATATTAAAACTGACATAAGCATTATAGCAGGAATATTTATTTTTACAATCTTATCGTTAAAAATTTTCTAAAACCTTAATATTTAATTAATAAAAAACATTACTTATTGTTTAATTTAAAAAAATGTAGGTACATCGTAAAATATCAATATTGACATTCATTATTAGTTAAATTTATCAAGAATAGGTAAATAATAATTATAACAATTTACTTAGTAAAAGAAAAAATATAGAAGACTTAAGAAAAACTTTTGTAGTTGTAGTTATATTTTTTAAGTTTACATGATAAATGATAGTTTACACGACCAATACTTTCAAGCCGAAGACCAATACTATCAAGCTTCTAAGCTTAAGTTGCAATATATACTACTGTACACTGTGTACGAATGGCAAGTTATTAATAAATTATTGTCATTACTTACATTCCTGTTGAACATCAACCCTACCTTGATATTTGCAGGAAATCAAACTGGATATGGTAAACTGCATGTATGGAAAGCTCGCACGCGATATGAAAAACACGACACATGTTTATTAACTTTCTTACCTTGAAGGAAAAGCTTTTTGTAATGCGATACGCGCGATAGCTTGGTTCGAAAGCTGTTGTCGTGTTCAGAGGACGAAGGTTTAAAACTTTCATGCTGTTTAAGATTTATGTTTTAAAAAAGGGCAATAACTTAATGCCTCATTACATTCTCTACGCAGTCAGCTATGGGTGAATGTGGAAAAGGCAGATGGTTGGTGTTAAAAACTACAAAATTAAATATAAATAAAATAAATTAAAATAAAATTAAATAACATACCTATCATAAATAATAAACATTAAAGCAAAGAATAAAACAATCTAAATTTAATTTCAATGTTATCTTCGTATTGCTACAAAGTAATCCGCCCCCACTTTCCTTTACAAAATCTGTGCCATAGTACCCGCACCATAAACAAAATTGTTCATTTCATCAGACGACAGTTTTATGATTAGTATAGGTAAGTTATCATTTATCTATATTTAAATAGGCATACACTAAACAGCTCATTGCCTTTGTCTTCCGTGTTTATCGATGACTTTTCTATTTGTTGGTTTTTTGAAATGAAAACTTCTTTAGTATTGTTGTGATTTGGAATTTGATGAAGCGGAAATAACGCGCAAATGGAACGAAACGGAAACGAAAAAGACTCAGACATATTTTAACGTGGGAGAAAATGAGATAGGAACACTGGAAGAGTTAGAACTAAAGTTCGCTGCAGCGCTAAAACAATAGTTAATTATGAGATCTAACCAAACTACGAGTATTAAAACGTGCAGCGCTAGATCGCTTTTAGGGTATAATTTACTAGCGACCAAAACGTTATATATTTTTTGAAGTTTCACTTCTAGCACGTGTGAATTGCACACATTTTGATTTTTTTAGTTGTAGCTAGTGAAGAGCTGTATAATTTTGGAAGCACCTAATATTAATTTCGAGTGTTCTTGAATACAATAATTTTTAGGCTCATTCGAAAGTTCCCATGAAAATGCAAAATATCAAGCCGTTACCGCGGCTGGCCTGTATTTAGATATAGGTACATACTATGACTATTTTCTCTCGCTGTAAAAAGTAGAGTAAGCAGTTCTAAGTCAGCTTACAAAATTGGACCTGAACATACAACACTGCAAATTAAATAAAAGCTTGTAAAAATAGTCCGAACCCAAGAAGCACAACAGCTGTGTCCGTTACAAAAATTGATACTGTACCGAGTAGATACAGTAAAAATAGCACTGTAACTGCTATCTCGGTTCTCGCTTGCGTTTCCGATACAACTCCATGTCAATATAATTATTATTGGTGTACCTACTACGAGTAGTTGCGGGTCGGAACGAGTTGTCCGAATGGGTTCAGCTCAGAGGAGTTAATAATAAGTTTCCAGCTAGAGGATAGGACGCCTGTAAGTAAGGGTTATGGTTGGTGGGTTCGTCTGTCATCTGGACCTAAATATAAAACTCATTGGTCGATTCGTTCGTACACAAAAAATATTTTTGCGCGTATTTTTAACGACATAGATTTTTGACTATTTGTGGATGTCTGTTTGTTCGTTTAAATAAATACATAACGCTGCACACTCATAGCCAGTAGGATTCTCTGTGACGTGGGCACCATGGACAACACACAAATGACAAGAACACACACTCTGACTGAGAACAGAAATTCAAGCATCATTCAAATTTCCACCTCTTCGAACGGCAGTTCGGCCTGTTAATGGTTCGGTTCGGTGGACTCGGTGGTTATCCATATTCATTGTTTATTTGTTAGATATAAGCATTCAACTATTAACTAAAGTTAGATGATACTTTGTCGTAATTAAAGGGACATTTATATGATTTTTAACTTAACTAATCGCGGATTGTACACATTTTATTATGATACGGGTACTCACGATATGTATTTTGTACGACTATATTTGCATGGATCATGGTCATTTCTGAACTCAAACAACATACATATCGTGAGTACCCATATCATAATAAAAAGATAAATAAATATATCCAAAGGAATAACAATTGAACTAAAATGAAGAAGGATACCTATAACTTATAATATTATTTGGCAACCCTGCGCGAGGCGCCTAGCCTCATGCTCCCAGTAATCCGTCAGGCTGTCCTGAATATAATTAGTGAACGGGTTGGAGCTTCAAAGAATATCGTTAGTAATACCGGTATACGTCTTCATTGAGTACAAGTAATTGCCTGAAATTATATAGAGCTGCGCGACATGATCATGTACTCGTATATTTTTTACGGGTGCGTAGATCGAAAGGAATAAAGTAGGTGCGTAGTGCGTATATCGAAAGGAATAAAGGAAGTCTAGTCTATGTTATTATTTTTATACAAAAAATATAGTTGGATGCATTCGTACGATCAGGTTAGTTTTAAATTCTTGCAGCGGTAGAAAGAATATTGTCCGTTTATTTTTCTTTAAAATTCTCTTTGCGTTATAACGACGACCTCGTAGCCTAGTTGGTGGTGACCCTGCCTGCAAAGCGAGGGGCCCCGGGTTCAATTCCCGGCTGGGGCAGATGCATCCAAATTCATTATGGTAACTGATAATACTCAGTTCACAATTCTATCTATGGTAACATACATAAGTACAAGAAACACAAAGAAATTGCGCTTGAAAAAATTAGAAGATTTAGGATACTCCCTTTCTCGTGTAAAAGTTCTCACTTGTGAGGTTTTGACTCCTTGTTAAAAGACCTCGTGAGTGTCTAAAACAAAATTTTACTAGAGTCGAAGTCGTCGATCCAACGGATGATAATAGCCTTCTCGTGGTGGTAATACCTATAGTTAGGGCGCTACCGCCACCGGATGCATGACGCAGTTCACCGGAGCGTGTCCAACGTCCCTCTCACACCGCACAACTAATGTTGTTCTTTTTGACGCCGCGCAACAAACGGCATAATGTAAGATATGACCATGCTCGGGAGTGCTTTGCTAAACTTACAAGGAGGTTTCAACTGGTTCCGCGAACATTTTTACGGATTTAAGACAGTAAACGAACATGCAGCAACACCCTTTCGCTGTCGCACATGACAATTGTGACGCTCCAGAAAAATTCTCTAATCGGGACTATGGTTAGTCCAGGTAGCATTTGTTAGTGAATATTTCGTTTTAATTCAGTCACGGATGTGTTGCTACCCTTGAGGAATAAAGTGGTCACCTCTAAAAAAGTGTATCATGGTCTAAACTTTTCCAACCGGAACACAATTGCTCTTAAAGCAATTATTCCACGGTATAAATAGTACGTGCCGCCCGTGGTACTACCCCGGGCGGACTATACAAAATCTTATAATGATAACTCCAATAAGATTATTATTGAACCCTATCCTAGTACAAGCTGACAATCAGTCATCGTAATTTAAAGAAGCATCGAAAAAGGATCGGTTCCTATTTCAAACGCGTTTTTTATTTTTATTTTTACCGAACAGTTGCCAGTGACATTGACGGTGAGCTGCCCTAATGAGTTTGGACATTAGCTCCCTGCGAGAAAGGGCACCCGAGCATTTTACGAATGGGTTACTTTAAATTACTAACAAATAAAAATCCAAAGTGCAATGACCTCATTTGAACCACAGAGTAATTAAAAATGTACCTAATGAAAATGTACATTACTTAAGTGAGTTTTATAAAATTTCGATTTTTGAAATGTAAGAATTTATATCTACAACATTATTTTTAACAACATTATTTTTTACAATTATTATAGATAAATGAAACCGATTTTCGTAATATTGAAAATTAAAAAAAAAAATGGTACCTACTACTTATTCCTTGATTCCTCAAACTCTCTCACAAATATAACCTTTACCTACCCGCTCTCAAATGACGATCCGGATGGCGCAATGGTTAACACGCCGGTTCGCCGTTCTGAGGGACCTGGGTACGATTCCCAGAGAGGCGGAAATTTGTCTTGTGTGCTGTCCATGCCCATGGCACTCACAGGAAATCCTAGTGTGGGGATATGAGTGTGTCGCGTTATTTTATTAAAGGCTTCTTTGGAAATTAAATAACCCACACTAAGATTTCCTATGTCATGGGTACTATAGACAACACACACAGCCAAGAATCCAAACATCCAGTCCAGACCGAGAACATAAACTATAAATATAAAATACTAGCGACCCGCCCTCGCTTCGCTTCGGGAAACTTATTCCTTCGGTTTGCAAAGATTTAAGTAGTTATATATTTTGGATAATTCACAGGATATCTTTATAAATGATAGCTTTCCCCCGCGGCTTCGCCCGCCATAAACCCCTAAATATATAAAAGTTGATAAAAATTTGCGCCCCCCATTTACCCCCTTTAGGGATGTTTTTCGAAAAAATATTTTATACATGTTTCATAACTCTCAATGAAAAACCTTCATACTGAATTTCATTCGAATACCTTCAAAAACGGCAAAGTTTCATACTAACTTTGCACCCCCGTTTTACCCCCTTAGGGAGTGAATTTTCAAAAATCTTTTCATAGTGCTCCCCCACGTTATAAAAGGAGCCCCTGTGCAAAATTTCAAGTTTCTAACCCTTATAGTTTAGGCCCTGTATTGACATGTCAATCAGTCAGTCACCTTCTCCTAGTGCAGAGCAACTTAATTTATTTTGATAAGGATTAATACTAAGATACAAATAAAGAGCCTTTTCCAGCGGCAGTATGTCAATTAAGTTTTTTAAATAAAAAAACACTTATTGTGGTATAACTATAATAGATAGACATATGCCATCGCGGACTTTATTGTAGATATTGATGTCCTTTATAAAACTGTAGTAAATCACTTTGCTCCATTATCCATAGTTATCGCAGCGCACGCGATGTAAAGAATATTTTAGGTATTTTTTTTACACCTTGGGTTACATTGTAAGGATCCCTATTTTTTTTTCCAAAATAAAATTTAGCCTATGTTACTCGTAGATAACGTAGCTTTCGAATGGTGAAAGAATTTTTAAAATCGGTCCAGTACTTTTTGAGTTTATTCGTAACATACAAAAATACAAATCTTTCCTCTTTATAATATTAGTGTAGATATATTTATATATAATTTTAAACTCATCGTTAAAATTTCCGCCTCGCTGCGTATCGAACTCTGAGCCCTTCGAACGGCGCGGCGGTCCGCCGTGGTAATTGGGAACCATTGCACTTATATCACCGAATAATACTTTTTAATATATCCTTTTCTTGTAGTTAACACATTTGTAATCGCCGCAAACCACACTAAGCAATCTATATAAATTCTAGAACAAAGTAGTTGTATAAACCTATACGTAATAATCTTAAATTAATAAGATCTAGTTAGTTCTAAAAATACCATAACTACTAGCATAAGTATTTCAGTTTATCATTAAATCATTACAGGAGCGAGTCGTTAATAACTGGAGAAAATAAAGAGACTGCCGACGCGACAGCCGCGACGTTAACACCTTCATTCAGCTCCGGGTGTCACCAAAGATAATAATTATAACCACTACGTTTTAGGTGTCACCATAAAGAATAACTTGACGTAATTTACCGCTCACAGAGTCGCTCAACAACGTCAGTTCGTCACTTGCCGGTCGTAATTGAACTTATACCTTTTGTATGTTTAATTATTTGAGACGTATTCTAATAAAAAAACAATATTACATTTAAAAGACTAATTAATCAAGATAAAAAACAGAAGTCATTCAAAACATAATTGGAGCATTTCATGATTTTTGCACGATATGTAGGGGTAGTGTTACTGTACTTGTGCATTTGTTATTACAAAATATGATAAGTAATTTTATTACTTTATCAGTGATATTTTTTGACGTGACAACGTCTTAAATTAGGTTAGCTGGGAGTCACTTATGAAAAATAGTAACGCTCGGTAACGTTACGATGAGTCACCGAACGAGAGAGAGGCCCGCCGAATGCCTTGCGTCTCTCTCCCACTCAACTATGATCGGTCTGTCGCGCGCGCAGCACTAGAGAATTAGGCGCATTGAATCGGCGCGTTAAGTTTAAGTTTACATGTACAATGTTTTAGTAAACAAAATATATTTCTATAGTTAAAATTTGTGCAATTCTTATTTTCATTCAATTCCTTGTTCCTATTGCGCAATTTAATTATAT
The DNA here is from genome assembly GCA_905404295.2 of Ochlodes sylvanus. Classification (NCBI taxonomy): domain Eukaryota; kingdom Metazoa; phylum Arthropoda; class Insecta; order Lepidoptera; family Hesperiidae; genus Ochlodes; species Ochlodes sylvanus. The sequence continues at coordinate 9,012,542 of FR990143.1, forward strand.
TCATATCAATAAATATTCTACCGAGAAAAAGACGTTGTCACGTAAAATCTTCGCCCGTAAAACCGACTTTACAGGCAACCATTTTTTTAATAAATTAACCTTTTTAAATAAAGCTGTATTTACTGTGAACTCTATAACATTAGATTAGGAAATGTCGACATTTCGTTACAATGAGAAAATACTCTTAATTAAGTCTTCCTTGTAACTACTCAATTTCCTTCTTCAAGAGAAGACTCTTCCAACTCAATTTTGAAGAAGATATCTTCAAGCGTACTTAAGAATAAGTACCTACTTCATAACGTTGCTATAGTTAACAAAATACAACTATTTAATAAATAACATGAAACTAAAATATATTAAATACCTAAAATACTGAATTTTTACTTTCATTCTAAATAAATATTACTATTAATACAACAATGATATTTGTACAAATTGGACGGCCTATTCGAGCGTGCCTCGTTACAAAGCTATCCGATATCCGGTCCGTAATTAAAGGGACAATAATAACTAATCGCGTCCGCTTAGCGGGCCGTGACAAATATCGAATGATATTTTTCTCCATTTTGTTATATTTATTCGTTTCACAAGAGTAAATTTTATTGAGAAATAAAGTCTGGCTAACAAAGACTGGCGAACAATGATAAAAGTCTAGTTTTAAATATAAGGCAAAGCAAGATAAATGCGAAAAATAAAGACGTATATTTCTTCTCAAACGTTAAATGATAGTGAGACTTCATTAGATGCGGATAACGCTTGACATTGACTATAATTATTTGTTTTTTTTTCGATGTATCGTCGGGCTTCAGCTATTTGGTAAAGCCAAGTGACTTCAGGAAGGATCTAGCGCCAGTCCATTGTTCGTCAGGATATACCGCGACCAAGGTTGAACCTTATAGCCTGTCTAAATAAAAATGTTAAGCTACACGTGCCTAACCCAGCGACTTTATTGTGCAGTAACCTTCGATAAAACACCGTATGCGTTGAATAATGGCGTTATTTTGTAAATAGCGTATTGCTTTCTTCACTTTGCTGCATAACAACAGATTTAATAAGTCGCTCAGTGTTGACATTTTCTCATGGCTCTATTGCGTAGGCTTTCTAATAGGACCATGCAGTCCATGCATGATATCTATGTAATTGTATATGTAGGTAATTAAACCATAATTAAAAACTGCTTTTGAAAATGATATTACGATTAGTTATTATCGCATACTTCATACTTTACAAATAATTTTTACACCCCAACTGGGTTATATAAAGAAACAAAGTATTATGGCAATGCATATACTATATGGGAAATAGTATACCCTAAGGGGCGTCAACAACTTGTCATCAATCAGATACTATGCAATGAACCCGCTATTTTACTTATCATCGAAGAAAATATTAGGATCCAAAATCCTCCATACAAGAACGAAAGAAGAAGACATGAAAATAAATTGATGAAATACAAAACACAGATATTTATTCGGGCTTATAGAATTATTCATTAATTCTAATCGTAGGATTAACGCACTACATACATCACGCGTGCGCTTAAAATGGTGTGACGTGTGATTTACGACGACAAGATCGAACCGAGAAACAGATCACTGAACGTGTCGGGAAAGGACGACAAATTGTCAATTAACCCCGCCATGCATTACAGTTAACACATCCCCGTACTTTATTGTACAGCGAACAGCGAACAAAATGTCATGGCACGCGTCAATAACCGCTATGTTATATCTAGTGACTAGATAATCGAACGCTTATATGCTACTTTACTTTTATCTCCACTAAAGAATAATACGGACATGTCTTTCTGAATTAATCACATACAACTATTGCGGCTATATTTTCATCGGTCGTTGAGGATTACTTTTAAAATATGCATCCGAATAGTTGGCGAACGCCGGGTTTTCTTATTAAACATTTTTAAAATTTTATGAAGCTTCTATAATTTTATTTTTGACTAAACTTTAGGAAAATAAATGTGCAACTGAGTATTCGATCTCCACTTTATCCGATTTCTAACACAACGAAACACCTATTCAATTACTGTCATGCGTACAATATCCAGGCATAATCTTTGAAAATTATATTGCATAATCGTCATTACTTTAATTATAAATTTTTAACCTTATTTGTAATGTTCTTTGCTGAACCTTAAGATACAATTAATACTACTACTACTACTACTACTACTATACAATTAATAATAATTTAATTTAATATTTCCTTAATATTTTAAAAGTAAATGACATACCTACTTCCACTTCCCTTGATCGTAAATCGACATTCACGGTTCGCTATTATCATTTCCGTTAACAACATTTCCGGGCAAAAATAATGTTACACCAATAGTTACAAATATAATAGGGAATAGGGATATTAAAACATCTTGTCTTTCACAGATTGTCTTTCATTGCAAGAATGTCCAACACATTTATCACTATAATTAACCTTCCTAGCAAAAAAAAATAACAAATAGTTTATCAATCATCGACTTGTACCTAAATGACAAAGGATCGTGCCCCCTATTGGAAATCACGTGCCACAAACAGAGGGGTGATCATCCCCTCGCGTTCAACTGTGTAAAAATATCCTCGCGTTGTTTACGGGTTAATCGCCACGCGTTTGAAAAGGTACTAAGGTAACTCTAGGTAGGTTTATTTGGGAAGGTAATAAGATAACAATTGTAGGTAGGTTTATTTGAAAATTTACTAAGGTATCTGTCGGGTTTTCGTGTTCTGAACTGTGTTAGAAGAGTGGCTTATAAAATTAGACTCTCATAAATTATAAGAAACTATTTTGACCATTCGAATTTATCTGGGATAAAGAACAAAAATGAATTATATTTTCGCGTTTACCGGCTGTTTCGTGAGCAGTCGTCAGTAACATTAAAAAGTAAATTCTTAAGAGGAAATGCTACGGGTCATTTTTCCATACAAATGTTCTCGACTAATCCCTCGCTGGTTTTTGACTCTAGATCAATAATTTTTTCACACAAGAATAATATCATCATTATCTATGTCGGTACGTTTTGATTTTTTTGATATTTTTGTTTTCAAAAGTTTTAGGCTACTTCAAACAGCGCTTAAAACGGCCAAATAAATATGCCGCAAACAAACGCCTAGTACACAAATTGTATGATAATTAGCACAAAAAGCTAAACGGTCCGACACAGAATATCTCCTTCCCCTTCAATTTCCAAAATTTCGTTAAGATTGCTTTAGTTTTGGTGGGGGGATTAGTCGAGAACGGAACCTCGATTTTGATGATTTTTGCCTCGGGTTTTTACACGGAGCTGCAGTTGTCCCTATCGCACTGACATACACGCCGCTCGCAAGCGCGACAGAGATATTGAGTGAAAAAATCCCAAATTTGAAAAAGGGTTCGCGTGGTATTTCCTCTTAATTTAAATGTAATAGCCGACAAATGATAAGACCAACCATCTTATCCTCCTCCTTGCTTCGATGTCCTCAATGCTGAGGGTCGTGACCCCCCAACCATCTTATAGTGGACATCAATCACATCAATAACACACATTGCAGAACTTGCAAAACAAAAAAGAAGCGAGACACGCACATATTTCCGGATTCCCAACACTGTGATCAAAACAGATAAAAATATTTACGGTCTATTTAAGAAGGAACCAAAACCGATAACTTTACGTGTACTCCCTACTCCAACGCGCAAGGCACGGAAGCGCCAAGAATTTTTGCCACTAGCGGTCACCCATCCAACTACCGACCGCGCCCGCTGTTGCTCGACTCGGCCGATCACTGTGGATCAACGCAAGCTATCGGGCTATAAGCGCTTCTACTGTGTTAGTATCGACTATAAACAGTATTCCAAGCTACAAATGACCCCAACACTGAACAGATTTAATTATCTCACAGGGAATCATAACGTATTCTTATTTATAAACAGATATAACAATGGGGACTGTGATCGTGCACTGACATTATTGGCTTGATTGACCCGAGGGGACGGTTGATTCGATTTTGACGTTTTTATTGAGTAACTCTGATATATTCTATGATTAGGCGTGTCGTCGTTGGTTGTACATCCGTATGGGGCAAGGGGTCACTCCATCTTTAGGGGTCGTGTACGCCAGTTGACTTTTGACTCGAAGGTTAAACAAAATGTAAATTATAAAAATGGCTATAAATTGATATCGTCTAGTCAAACAATGATTGTCCAGTAATTTGAACGTTGGACTCGCGAACGTGGAGGTCAGGGTTAGAATTCTGCACGCCCCTCTAAGTTTATAAAATTATGTGCATGTCAGAAATTCTTTATCAGTTGCTGAGGTATAGAAAACATTGTAAGGAAACCTGTGTACCTGAGAGTCATCTATTATGTTCTCAATATAAGTTTCTGATGTCTGCCAATCCCCACTTTTACACCCCATAGATAGTTTTGGATTCTAGTTACCTACTCGTACGAACCAACTTTAGAATAATCTTTTCGAAGGCAGTTATAATTTTAAACGCGTAAGATAAAAACAGAATCAGATAAATTCCAATCGCATTTCGACTTCAGAAGTGTGCTTTTCGCAACAATTTAATAAATATTTAGCAGTTATTTAACATATTCAAATCAATGTTCTCCGAAAACGTCAAGAAAACGGTTAGATCTAAGTGAACCGAGTTGTCTTATTGTGAGGGTAACCATCTCAAAATTGGAAAAGGCTGGACAATTAGCTGGAAATTATAAAAAATTACAAAGTATTGTTTTGCAATTATCGCTTTAAATTAAATATGTTTGAATTAGAACTTTCAAGTGAATTATGTTTTAGATGACAGTGATTCCTTATTTCTTTATAGTTTAATAAAAAGATGAAAGCTTATCGAATGCTTATTTAATTTTTACATTTTTATTCATAAAATCCTATGCTATATTTGTTAACTTCTACATTTAATATATAATATATATTTTTTATCCGGACAAAGGTACGTAACCCTAGTTATTGTGAACTTACTGGGTATTTATTTTAAAACGTGTGTAATGTTCTCGAACGGAAACAGAGTTCGTTTAGTGAATAGAATATCGACTTGAAACGATCACCCCGATGAGATTTAACTTTGAGTACGCTAAGCACATGCGTGTACAAAAAAATAGTTCCTGTCACTACCGTGACTCATTCCTACGCATTGTTAAGTGCGAATAAGATAAGTTTATAGCTTTTAGCAAAGCTTAGACTTTTGATGGTGGTTAGGAGTTATTTGACCAGATTACAATCCAAATGAAGTTGTGGTTAATAATTTTATTTTAAAATTCAATAATACCCTAATATTATAATTAGAGTTAAACCAGAACGTCATTCGGCTATGTAACCTAAAGTTGTAGTTCTAAATCTTTATAAATCTTACTTTTTGGAAGATGTTTTTAAAGCGGCTTGAGGGAGAAGTTAATAGGTAGAAAACGTGTATTTATATTGTTTGTGAAAATCGTAGTATGTAATCGACATCAATATTGACCGAATGGTTCCTTAGCAAACACAGTTACATCCCTTTACCCCGTCTGTTAGTCAACTGATTTTCATTATTTTATTAAGGTTTGCCAACAAAAATAATGGAAACAGAAACCAAAGAAAACATTTTCCTGAAAATTTCAATAATGATTATGGTCAATTTACGATCACTATGCGAAAATTATAGCTTTAACCCATTTATGAACCCCTTCCCCCCCTACAGGAAGGGTCCTGTCAGACTAGGGAGTCTGTCCTCATAACTGAGAAGGCGTGGAGCGTAATCCACCACGCTGCTCCAGTGTGGATTGGCAGAATTAGTAAACATTATTAAATCATTTATGTTTTACAGTGCGATGAGGGTGGCGGTGCGGCTGAGGGCATCAAGAGCGAGCCTTTGGAGCCCGAGGAGCCCCGAGCCATGCAGAAAGTACCCTCGCTCTCCGACTTGTCCGACCCTGAAGCATCGCTTGGTAAGTACTTTATTTCTTAATATTACTTCTATTTATTTTGTAGAATAACGAACTGATGATCATAGGTACCTGTTTTTAGTATCATACCTTGATTAAAGGAGTAGGTATAGGATTGCCTCAACTAGATGACCATTACTTGAAGGAGAAGACCACTTCTGCTGGATGCGAGAGGCTTCAGTTGACGACGCTCCCCCCGTTTCCCCCAGTAGACTTCCAAGTTCGAAAGGTTGAACAAAACTAACCTAAAAAATTAGACAAATGTATGTAGAGACATTTTTTAGGAGCAGCGCCATCTATCCGTTTTTGAATTATTTATTTTCTGATGTTTTAACGATGCATTTTTATTTTTCTCTAAGCAATAAAATAATTATTGTTAAAACAATTACACAACCATTAAAAATTGTTACCTATGTATACCTGAAATGATAATTATATCAATATATAAATTTCTTTAAAACATAATTGCTTTGGGAACCTACCTTGAATAATGTCAGAAATGACAATACTTCCTAACAATAAAACAATATCGCTCGCTGCGTTTTGTGATCGATATTTTGAGAAGACTTGCTCCGTAGTGACTGGGTCATTCAATTAAAGATGTTTACTGATTGCCCCATATGACTACTGCAATAGTGTGAGATATGTTATAATTTTACTAGTTTATCTTACGCTATTACCAGTATACAATTATATTTTACCAGTATACAATTATATTATAATAGTGTAAGAAATTACAGAGTATAGGTATTATGTTAACAAATAATCATGATATCAATATTATCATTGCGCCTGTGTGTCCAATATTGCTTTTGGTGTTCCGTCCGATTTTAATGTGGATTTCTTCGAGTCAGGATTGAATAACTTTCTCTAAGTTACTGCACTTACCATCCTTGACTACTTCGCCACTTACAATCAGACACCAACCCATTAATAGCCCAATACATAGCACGGGTCTCTCCTCATACCTGAGGAGGCCTACAGTATACTCCACTACGCTGCTCCAGTGCGGATTGGTGGAGGATTAGTGGCCAAACTCGTGTGTCGGAATTTTTATGCCGCCCCAAGGCATGTGACAAGGCTTAACGACTGCTACCAAATGACGCGATTGTAGTTAAGTAACTGGAAATAAAAAATAAAAACTATCCATGTCCATAGTGCCCACGGCAGCACACATTTAACTTGGGTGCGGGGGTGTATTGGATGTGCGACCTAAACGGTGTGATGGACATCCCGCGCAGTTAGCGGTCGTTGCGTAACCCGGCGGATGTTCCGCTCGCGATCCATTTGCGAGAGGAAGCTGTGGAAGATCAGGATCTTGCCGTCACACGAGTATTACACTGGATTTGCGGTTTTGTTCAGAGAACATTTAGCCGAAATCAAAACTCGGAAGTTCTTTGATAATTATGCCTTTTATGTATGTCATGTACATTACGGGTTTATGGTTACTTCCCCAACCTCTGTTAAGGGAAACCCCTCTTTGAATGGAGAGTATGTATACCTACTAAACATCAGGAAACAAAAATATTATGTATGGTTTATTATGAAGTACCTAAGTATTTATTTACACTATGTAATATGATGTCTTTAAATGGCATTGTTGGACACGGACACAAGTTTTTCAATATTTAATAAAATTCAGGACTTCGATTTTTATATAGATTTACCAACTTTTTCTTGGAATCTACCCAAGTGTTTATATTTTTTGTATTAAAATAATATACATAGCAAGTACAATGTGTTTATCAACAGATATTTATCTCGATGAAACTGATTATATCAAACATCAATAATATCTCATGATCACATGAGATACCATTGATATTTCATATCATGAATATCATGATATTGATAATATATCAATTATCATTTATATCCAATGGTATAATAACATTTATCGGCGATCCTTGAATAATATAGGTAGGTACATATAAATTATGATAAGACGCTAAGAATCATTGAACCCACTGGCTTGTCATTGATCGGAAGACGATGAGCCAAGGGCACCTACAGCAAACACATAGTCTATATAAACACATAATATATGGTCTATGTATCACACGTACTCCAACGAAACCACAAAGACAACTTAGTTTTCACGCGCAAATTTCAGAGCATTTATATTCTTGACATATTTCGTAGGTGAATTGTTGCTGGGTGATTTGAATACTTTTGGATGTCCAATGCTTAAGAAATATCCATAAATTGCAGACCGCAACAAACCTACTTGTTATTGTAAAATCGTTATATGACTCAGTTCATAGATGTACTTTATATACGAAGATATTGTGTAATTACAAGAAAAATTCTACTGCCAGCCATGGATGGATATTCAAAGTATTAGGTACTCTTCGTTTATATGTATCATTTTAGTACATTGTATATAAAGAACCACGTATATAATATACAGTATATATGTAGAGCACCGTTATGTAAAGTGGGTTATGGCAGCGGGCGCAAGCTGCACTCATAACGAGGATGCGTCGCATTATCCTATTCGGCTCCTAGCCTATTTGTTAATCATTGTGCTCTATACCGGCCCCCGCTCAATAATATATTAGCTAATTGAATAAACTACAATTCGTTTTGAAATGAAAAAATGCAAATAAACTTATCATATCAATGGTTTCATCGATCACAGATTACGCAGAGATTTACGATTTACGTGATTCTTCTTTAGTTTGATGCGGAATCGTTGCCATTTGGTGTCACAAAAATTAACATAGTTTAGCCCAGTAGTTTTCTCACCAAATTTTAATACTTAATTCCCAATCACTGCCCCCCGTGCCGAATTCTATCGACTACAAAAACCCTATTAATAGTAATGAAGATATAATTGAGTAAAGTGATGTATAATATACTGCCTGCCTGCGTAATTCGCAGTGTTTTCCGAATTAGCATTATTGATGTTTACAGAATAACCTACTTCAACGAAATAATGCATACAGCGGCGTTTGATTGAACTTGTAAATACTTAGAATAATCTTGTATAACCATGCCTCTAATATTATATGATTACGCAACGAGCTATTTTAGACGACAACGCCGGCCGTAGCCACGGTACGAATAGGAACGGGTACTCACGATTTTTATTATTTATACCGTGACCATGAACTATGCAATTGGGTCGTAATATCGGTATGAAAAATAAAAACGTGAGTAACCGTTTCAGTTAAAATGTTTAGTGTACGCGATGATAAAAGTTTAAAATCACAGTGTTTGGTTTATTATAAACGTTTACAAATAAAAATATGTCAATCGAACATATTTTCGAATGTATACTAAGGGATAGGTTTCCGCAAGCGAAGCGAAGACGTTTACAACTTACTCGTAATTAAAAACGTTGCACATTTTTCGTTGACACATTAAGTTATTATATTATTAAGGTCAGTGAACCTAATCAGCCGTGTCTGGAAGACCTCGCTCCGGGGTGGGCTATACGGGCCCATTGTTTCTCCTCATGCACATATTTGACGTGGGAACGACATATACACAACACACACACACACACACACAGATTTATTTACACACCACTAACGACGTATACTGTATATTTACACACACTACTACACGCCGTGTATGTTTGTATTCAACAGGAGAATCCTTTAAATCGCTGCAAAAGAATACGAAGACCTTGAGCAAAATGTATTTTAAGTGAGATCCGTTCTGTTGAAGGATTGCTGTATTGTAGGTAAATTTGATTGCGGCAAGTAACTGATGATTATTGAGGTATGTTAATCCTTCATGTTTATACATTCGGTTCACACGATCTTCGGCCATAATCGATCCGTCCAAGAAGGAGAGAAAAAAATGAGCATTAAAACACAGGAAATGTTATTACACGGAAATATAAAAGTTTATGATATGTATTTTTATTGAAATATAATATTATAAAATAAATAAATATAAATGGTGTTTTCCCAAAATTTGGCACATTTTCCGAAGTCAAATATAAACATAATATACGGCAAAACAAATATGAAAGAGTACCTGCAAATACATTGGGAAAACCATGAAATCGATAAAAAACACTTAAAAACTATATCTCGTAAAATTTCCTATCACGGGTAGCATAAAGGTAGTACAAATGACACCAAAAAACTAATCGATACAATTCGGCGGGACTGGAAACTGAAACCCTTTTCGATCTCGTCGTTCTGCCTCAAGACCGAGGTGTAAGGCATGTGCTATATTATTGTCTAAAACTACATCCTGTAATTCTGTAGATATAGTTATAAAATACAAGTCAACAGAAGCCTTGGAAACAAATACCAACTACTTACTTTTAATCGGAAGACCATACATAGTTTAAGAACAATTACCCTGTTAACGACAAATAAGTTCGGAGAATTCATACTAATTGATCGATTACTGTAAGTGTAACCTATTCGTATACTAAGAATGAATATTAGGTAGTGTCCGTTCCTGCTTCCTCCATCTTCCTGTCCCAAGATGAAGCGATGTCCACTTCCCGTCTAGCGATGAAGACCCACACTATATCCGGTACAGTTTAAAAATAATAACGTTTCATTCAGTTCGAAATTTAAAAACAATTCTTTTTTTGCTTTACTTGTATTTCTGCGGACTACAAAGACTACATTTTAATCAAACAGTATGGTCACAGAGTAAAGGATTTTTTTTACTTTTTTAATTCCTTTACTCTGTGGTATGGTTTCGCTTGGTCATTTCATAGAACTATTGATTAAGGGTTTCTTATCGTAATTTTTATTATTTTTAATGTTATAGCGGCTACAGTAACACGTATATTGTGAAAATTTCAGATGTCTACCTATTTCCGTTCAAGAGATAGAGCCCTGTGAGTGACCGACGGACCGACAGACATCGGAGGCATATTAATGGAGCTCCGTTTCATACCGTTTTGGTACGGAACCCTAAAAAGCTGAACATAAACACATAGCATCTACAAATGATGTGAGCTTATGAATGCTACCGATTTACATTTACCATTCATTCCATAGTGGGTCAGTCTGAACGAAAGTGAGGGTCTGATTTCAATTAAGGAAACAAACCTAGTGAATGAACGAGAACGTAAATACGTTCCGGATGGATCGGCGTCGACGCGGAACGTTACGCGCGATAATTGTGATCGAAGCTTGTTACTTGAAGCTTAATGTTAATTGCATGTCGAAGGCCACCCTCGATGGGATTACCCTGTCTCCGAAGCAGTGGGTCCCGGGTTCAATTCCCGGTTGGGATAGGCATTTGCGACAAATAAACGCATGGGACGTTTGTGATGTTTAATTTTTTTTGTGTCCATGTCACCCGCGATAGCGAATCCCAGTGCGAAGTTAATAATAATATGTGCATTTAGATTTCTCCGTATTGTTATTGTAGGTATTCTTTAGTTTAATTATACACTTCTGAGTACAGAACGATTTGGTAAAATATTAACAAGCACTGTTGTTCGTTAATGTAACCGCTTCACAATAAATGATAGCAACAATGAAAGTTACATTGCTAGCGGATACGTGGCTGTTCACACGTGCGACACGGCGCGACCAAGATGCGATAAAATTAAGCACTATGCTGCGTGCGACATTTCGACAAATGTCTAATGGTAATGACAGTGGCAAATGTCTAATGTCCAATAGTATTGACACTGACAGTGTCATTTGCTGGTGTCGCAGCGACAGACGCCAGTTTCAGCGACGTCGCGCATTTGGAAACTGTCGCACTTGTGAATGAAAATTATGCTTTTTGTTTTTACGATTGACTTATTATTACCAATAAGTCAATGCTTTTTCATATCAATTTACGCTGGCTAAAGTCGTTTATTTATTTTTTAAACGTTTTACGTGAAAACGTCATCAGAAAACCTAACAATTAATCTATTTTTTAGCAATAATGATAGGTACGAGTACATAAGGAGCTAGAACACCAAACTGTTTTCCCTGGCTTTGTTAGTATTGTTTTTATGAATTGCCTCCCATTACGGAAGCAAATTGAAAGACGTATACACGTCAACAATTGTGCGACATGTCGCGTCGCAGTCGCAAGCGTGGACAGACACTATCAGTAGAGTTCCCGCTATGTCCGGCGTTGCGTTGTCGACCGATATCAACGAGACGTGACTCATATCGCGTTACTCCAGACTGTTGGTGAACTGTCAGCCCTTGTTGATTGTTCTCATTGGCGATAAACGACGTCCTTAAATAACAATATTATACACGTTATTATAATTGTATTACGCCCCACTTGGATCTCGGCGAGAACGGTCGAGAATTCCGTATTCGCTATCGCTACGAGTAATACTCGTTCTCAGATTCATGTTGGTATTTTGGCGCGAATAAAAGGGTTTTTCGTCAGTATTCGAGCGCGCGTCATATTTGTTTAATTTTTTTTTATATTAATTAAGTTAATGCTTGACTACAGTCCCACCTGATGGTAAGCGGTGATGAAGTCCAAGGTGTTGAACGCACTTACTTATAAAAGCCTCTCACTCTCCTCTTGAAGACTCCCATATAATACACAGGTGGAAACACCGACGCAGGCAAGCTATTCCAGTCTTTTGCAGTACGCACCATGAACGACGACGCAAACCTCTTCGTTCGTATTAAAAACTATGAAAGAGAAAGAGAGATGATATAAATTTATACTCGCGAATATGAAAACGAATGTATTCGTAGCTGGTAGGTAGGTACATGAATCTAAATTATTTTTAATTGATTTAATACATATTACACCAAAATAACATTTTTTACAATTTTTGACTGTCTGTCTGTTTGTTTGGCTAATCTCTGGAACCCGCTGGACCGATTTTGACGGGGTTTTCATTTTTCACTGGCAGAGAGCTGATGTCATAAGGAGTAACTTAGGCTACTTTTATTTTAGAAATTTTTAAAATTAAACTCCACGCGGACGAAGTCGCGAGCAGAACTAGTTATCCCTATAGTTAAGGTACTGTAATTAATTTTCTCTAATACATTTTCTCTGATTACGTTTCTCTAATTGCTTATCTCGCAGCCAATGTTCCTTACAACTTTTATTGCTATCACAACTGACGTGGCGCCAACTGACGTGACACCACATTAACATGTATGTATTTAAAAGTGTAAGCACCCTGTTCAAAGTGGTGAATATCTGGGACAGTTTTTACCGGCGGTGTCCAATGACCAGAGGATGTTGCGGTGTCCACTTCCTCGGCATTGTTGATCCGCATACAGGATGTTGCCAAAACTGCGCATGCCTCCACCGTGTTTCCCCGGCTTCGGTGAAGTTACAATGTTTTAACAAACATTAATTACTTACCATAATAAACATTTTGGTGTTATTGATTGGTTACTAGAACTGTTAAATTAATCTAGTATGTGGTGTTTCGGTTTAGCCACGATTATTATGTAAATGCACTGAGATGTGTTAGAGAAACATTTGAGAAGGTTAAATGTTAGATTTTTTTTTCATAAATTGTGAATAGGTACCTACTGCATACAGAAAGCATGTACGAGTTGTCCTCAAAATGCAATAACATCTCTATACAAATACAATATTAATGGTTAAATTAGTGTATAAAATGAAAATATCTACTAGTTCAAGGACGTGTACAGTCGCAGGTATTACTGAATAAATCTAATATACAATTAGAAATATGGATATATCGTTTTTAACTAATAATACTTCCTCTACCTTTCTTGGATACCATACTTTGAAGAGAAATCCAATTCTGATGAAATTATATTGAAGATTACGTCTAAAATTGTAATGTGTTATTGCCTATGCCTTCGCTTTTCACAATCACAAGAACACACCTCAAACCCGGGACTCTTCGAACGGCAGCTCGGCATGGTAACCATTGCGACACATGGGTACGAGTCATCAAATATCCCGCAAGAATCAATTTTTCAAAGAGTAATGCGTCCATCTATGTAATATTATATTAAATGGCATGTTAAGCAGTTTTTTATGCTCTATCAAGTGGAAAGTGAGTGTCGTATATCACCTGGTTTATTCTTTTACGATGAAATTTGTACTTTATTACACGGAAATTAGATTAAAAATCGGGTGATGGCAAGTAATCCCTTGTTTTACGTAGGCTTAACACATGTGTAGTCTGTGGGACACTTGCTTATCAGATGGTGAGCGTATAATTACTGTTATAATCAATGTTGACAGATTAAAATGTATCTAGAAGCATATCTAATTTTCTGATTTGGTTGCTAGATATAACGACTATTAAATAGTAACGTTTTTTATCGGTTTCGTTATCGATATTTTATTTTCCTTTTGAATTTCTCAACAAAGGAATAAAATTTAAAAATGGAAAACACCGTTCGTTGATAGTTCGAATTCTGAATCACAGTTCGTATCGATATTAGATAAGGGTTTTTGTACCTACCATTAAAGTTTTAGAAAACTGTAATTAATCATAATTAATTAATTCAGAAATTCGCGTTGGGCAATAACAATCGTATTCCGAAATATAACCTGTTATTAATAATAATTACCTAAGTAACTATGTATACTTAATATGAATATAATTTTGACAAAAAACTGCTAAGCATTACGCAAAGATATTGACAAAAAATAACCATTTAAGTTTCTACAACTTCAATTCCATGACTGTTGAGAAGAATCTAGAAAATTACAATTTTATTTTAGGCAAAGATACTTAAATCGTAGAGCTTAGGCCATTAATCCCGATGCCATCTAAAAATAGGTAATAGTATCCTTCAAACGTTGAAACCGGCGCTAAGAAACCCGTATTTCCACTGGACTCATAAAACACGAGGGCCCAGCCCTGCAAGTGGTAGGCGTCCATTACATTATTGCTTTGCGAAAACAAAGCGGCGAGCTATTTCAGTGTAAGCAAGTTCAGATGTTGACACAAGAAAATTCTCATGAACGGCCTACCATGTTGACTCAAATAAACACGTGTTCGGAGGAGCTGAGCCGACTACGCAAGTGTGCAGCGGCGAGCACACACGCACACTAAGAAGCTTCATTCATAACGACCGTGAATGGTGGTCGAGCGCATAGTATAATTATGGTATACGCAGTGGTTCAAGTGGATCTTTAAATGCCCGTTGATATGTTTAATGCCTAATTTTATTCGTGCTTGCTGGATCTAAACTCCGTAAACTCTGTAGCTGAAATCTTTTAAATGACGAAATAAATTAAAATGTACAAGAGGCTATTTTTTCCGTTCAGTGTGGCTTTAGCAGGTGATTAGTAAGACGGAGATGAAACATCTATTGTTATTGTTTTACCTATGTACTTACCTATCTAATAACCTATGTATGTATCTAAATAAGAAAAAATAAGCCATACAGAAACAGATCTTACTACATAACATAATTTCTATGAATACAAATTAAAATAGTAATTGAAAAAGTAAGAGTCGCTGCTATATTACTGTCATTATCCAGATGATTGTCAATAATAGTACAGGTGTCCGGCTTAGGTGTCCGGCTAGTCTTCCACAGACTAACAATATTCTATTCTGTAGTACTTAAATAGAAAAAGTTAATAAAATAGTCAACATTGTAGGTGTGCTGCTAGCCTACCACAGAGTAACAACAGGCACATTATTCATTTTCCTTCCTAAAACACTTGACCGTTAACTAATCTTTGCCGCGAAAGCTCCGCGCGCTCATGCCGGCCTGGTACCGCGGGCGGACCAGTCGGCCGACATGTTGCTTTATTAATCACGATACTGACCGCTGCCAACGCAAACAGATAAATTACTACATCCAAACTCAACGAATCCCTATTTATGTTACTAATGGAACAATTACGCAAATATCACGCGATTAATGCCAGCTTTTTAAAAGTAGGTAAACAGATAATAATATGCTATGAGTATAGAATTCTTACGCCTAGCGCTCGGTCTATCTTTGAAATAGATACTGTAAATTTAGGTCGCTTTATATACATACATATTAACTGTTAAACGCTTTTGAACTCTAGCTTCTGGATCGGTCGGCGTAGTCCTTAAATTAGCGAATGATGTTTAATTTTATCTGTACTCTAATTAACGAACACTGGTAGGTATTGTAACAATACATTGTTAAATTCAACTTCTCGTATAAACGCAAATGATAGATGCAGTAGGTACTAGCACTACTAGCGAGGCTTATTTTTATTAGGTTCAAATAAAAAAATGGTCACCAATTAAGAATTCGAACCCAGGAACCCTCTAGGCTCTAACAGCAGCCCGGCATGGTAACCATTGCGCCGTATGAGTCGTAGAACAGTACTGAAATAATATACATCACTACATAGTATAAAAAAAGTCGCTTTCTCTGTCCCTATGTACGCTTAGATCTTTAAAACTACGCAACGGATTTTGATGCGGTTTTTTTTAATAGATATAAGTAATGATTCAAGAGGAAAGTTTAAATAGGTATATAATATATTAAAGTTTTGTGTAAATTAGTTTTCCCGAAGCGAAGAGAGGGCGGGTTTACTAGTACTTACTAAAATTCAAATTACATTGTCCTAGTCTGTCTTAATAGACATGAGATATTTTTTTTTATTAATTTGACCATATTTTTATCAACGTATTGTAATGCGGTGCGCGTCGGGTGCTGCGCACGCGCATCTAAATAGCCCCGTCGCCACCTCTCGGCTCCAGCTACGACAGCTTGCATACTAATGTCACTTATATACTGACACTGTGCGCGATGTTTAAAGACAACCTATTCATATTTTACACTGTAACTTCATTCAATTTTTATTGGTGACAGTACCGTAGAGGAAGTAAAGTCGTCACGAATGTACGTTATTTAGGTATTTTTTTAAATTTCACTTTTTATTTCTTTTATCTCTGGTGGTGGTGGACTATATCTGGTCTGTATTCTTCACACTGTGAGTCAATGAGCTTATAATGTATATACACATCATTGCTGTGAGTGGGGACCCGATCCCAGCAGTGTCTCACTGCTTTAGGATTAGCTCATAATATGAGTTGCGATGATGATATATTTTGAAGTTTCGTCCATCCGTCCGTTCGAAGCTTAGTTTGTAGCACAGAATAAAGCTGTAATTTTGTATGGATAGGTACATAATATCTATAAGCAGACAAAGTGGTAAAATGAAATCTTCAAAAGAAAATTTAAGGTCTCTACTAGCCGGGTTTTTATTGTCCACTGGTGAAACGTTAACGGACTGTCCTCAATTACATAAATATCCATACATTTGTAAAAGGATTTATAATTTTTTCGTACCAAAAATACAAAGCGAGTGTACTATAAAACGCCAAATTGACCGGTTTGGTTTTAAATGTCTTTCAATTGAACACGGGGCCATGTTAGGTGTATAATTTACGTTGATTCGTACAATTTGCATCTTAACATTGGCCGTCGTTTACTGTCTCGCGTCTGTTTGAACCCACGTTGACACCCAAAGCAACAATTAATGTCAATTACGACTGATTGTTCAGTGTGAACAATCATTCATGGTGTGAACCACATTCGGGGATCTGCCTGAATACAGGCAAACAAAACAAGTTTTCACCGGGAGTACCCTAATAATAATTAGGGTACCTACCCTAATAACAAAACAAGTTTAAGTGAAAACTTATTTTGTTAAGAACTGCTGCTTTTCATTTCTCAAAAATTAAGGTAACGAAGGTGTTTCGCAGCATACAGATGTTGTTTATCTGACAGATAATTGTTTCTTCTCGGGTCATGGATGTTAGTGATGTATAATTTGACTAATTACACAGTGATTAATGACCTAGTGCGAGGGTATTCATGTGATTGAAAAAAAGTTAAACGTTAAGTTTAACTTTAGTAACTTCAATCACATTAATAAAAAAAGTTAATAAAATATAATAAAAAAAGTAATAATAAGAGTAATAATAAAAAAAGTTAATAAAATAATAAAGTTAAACGTTAAGTTTCACTTTTTTTAATAAAGAAGGAAAAAGAAGCAAAGAAAATGCTGGCTCTTAAACCCAGCATACGACAATGTTTTGGCGGCGGACTTGACAGGGTGTTACTAGCCAACCGGGATTCAGCCACTAAGCCTGGAGCACCTTCGGGATTCAACTGAATGCTACAAAGTTCAGCGATCGTTGAAAAAAGGAACCAGGCTCCATAACCGCGTATTTTTTTCAGCAGGGTACCACGAGCAGGGCTTGGATTCTAAGACGGATGGAGCGCCTTACACTCCAAAATTTACCGTTTTTCTTCGTGATCTTTCATCATAGTTAAGTTACGCCACTTTAGAAACTTTACAAGCAATAATGCAGTGGCATTGACGGCTCATCTGAATAATACAACATGGAGTATGACAGTTGAAGATTAGCAATTCAATCAAGAATAAAACATGTAAATATTCTGGTATTCCTCATTTTACGTTCAGCATAATGCCTAGCAGATGAGCGAGGTATGCATATCGATATTAATAGATGTTAGTAAATGTCACTTACACTGGCGCTCTTTACATATTTAGACCTAAGGGGATAATAATAATAATATGGTGGCCAAATGTGTGCGATTATAGTCTTAATGTTATTAAGGAGCATTACCTGTTTAAAGTTTTAGATAAGAGATCATTATTGCAATCCATAACTGTCCAATTGCTGGGCACTGGTCCCCTCTCATACCTGATATGGGGGGTATAGGCCATAGTCCACCACGCTGGCCAAATACGGATTGACAGACTTCACGCACCTTTGAAAACATAGAGCACTCTCATTACGAATCGAGAACACATATTATTTAAAAAAATAGAAATGCTATCAGGATTCGAACGACGACTGTTCTGGAGTCCAATGTTGAATTGAGTGCTTGGCTACGTACCCACCTGGTTGTAAGAGACAATGAAGCCTTAAATGGTAAAGTGCACTTAGACTCAAAGGAAAAGTCTACTCCCACTTGACTTGAAGTAAGAAATAAGTGATCTTAAAGTTCTAGTAGTAAAGTTAATCAGTTTGTAGGTACTTATTCCTAATTAATTCGCGCATTATCCTGGAATGTGTGCCCTAAATATGATTTATTCTGACCATAAATCTGTTGGACTCTCGTTATGATACCGAAGACGTTTGAAATCCTGCCAACTTGCTCTTCAGAAACACATACATACCTGGTAGGTACACTATTATACAGAAGTAACATACCTACTCTGATAATAGGTAAGTAAATAAGATAAAAATTCTGTCCGACGTTCAGTGAGAAAAATCTTGTTATTTTCAAATTACGGAACGATCTAATTTGCAGTTAAATGAAGTGGTCTGCTGTAGAGCAAGTGTTGTTGCTTGGAGATTGAGCTAGTCACTGACACTTACAGATTGCCCTCTGCTAAATGGACTAATCTTCCTAGACCCGATTTAAGTCTTACTTTGGGTCGGTCACAGTGTCATAGCCGGCAGTTGAAGGGTGGTGCTGCTCATTTCCTCCACCATTTAAAAGCTACCTACCGGCTACCCTACTTAGCTTCTCAATGTTCAGGAATAATAACTTAAGTACTTACATAATTTATTATAAAGGACTGACTCTGTGACTTTCATGATCAATTTCCCACCACGAGTACCTACACCTACCTACAGTTACACACCTTATAAGTATATACCTATTATTCATAATTATCTTTGTTATTTCTAGGACTAGATTATTCACCACAGATTTATTTTTAAAATGTTTTTATGTAATACAAAGTTAATAAAGCGAGATGCATAAATATTTTGTAAAGTATAAATTAACTGTCTTTGGTCACCCTCGGAACATTTTGGAATAAAAGTTGAAAAAAAATAGTTATTTTTCCGTAAAGCGTCTTATTCGTAATATAAAAATAGTTACTCCTAACGCCATCTACATTCTCGTTTGAGGAACGAAAGGTGTATACGAAAGCCCGCGCACGTAATCGTTTAAAAACGTTCCGTCAGATGGCGTTGAATCTGAACTTATGTTTGAGTCGTTAAGATAGATGGCGTTACTATTCATATTAGTAAAATGAAAATGAAAACAGATAAGTACTTACGTAAACATTTTTAAAATTAAATAAGTACCCCTTTTTTATATTGAGGTAAGTATGCATAACAACTAAAATGGACGTTTTAAAAATTTATCGAAAGTAGACATGGTAGACATTTAATTTAATTTTGTATAATAGATCGCTTAATACCTACCAAGAGAATTAAACTTTCTAAAATATATTTAGAAACAGGCATGCCGTGGCCTTAGGATAAACATCTTTGGTCACCATAAATTGTAATTAATATAATATTGTTTAAAAAAAATAGAGCGCGTCAAATTATTCAATCTCAGTACCTACATTTCTTTGCGTAATGGGGCAATAAAAAACGAGTTCGACATCGCGGACCGTTGTTTGCGTGGATGTGACGTCACGGGGTGGGGGGCGCGGGCGGCGAGGCGTGGGAACCGCGGCAGGTGCGCGCGCGCCGGCCACTGATCCTGAACACCTACACACACATGCACACGTAAAGCACACAGACAAGAACATGCTATTGAGAAAGTTCCGCTTTTCCAACCTCTAATATATTCCGCTAGGATCAAGTTATATCGATCGAGTCATGCTCATAATCGTACGCGGGATCGAGAAATTAATGCAATTCTTGCACTGCAGCCTCCGGGTATTCTAATTGCGAAGGTTTTTGATCATTTTCTTTGATCTTCAGAGGGAACCAGTGAGCGATAGCTATTTTCACTTGTTTTTATGTCATGGGACCCCGTAGCCCAGCGAATGAATTACACTGCCTGCGCAGCGACCAAGATCCGCCGGCCGTACTATACTATGTAAATAAAAATGGCGCAGCGTAATAAGTGAGTTAGCAGGCCACGGCGAGCGAGATTGAATAAAAGTCGATACAAAAATCAGATCACCCCACCGAAGGTCGAAAAGGGAGTCTTTCCCCTTTGATGTCGTAATGAAGTCACGTTCACCGGCGGTCATTCTGCTCCTCGGAGTTTACATCAAGTTCCCATTGGTAATTAAAAACGAATGCTAAAAGTCCTCGCAACCTAACTGTGCCACTGTTGGGCCCGGGTTGTCAGTGTAAAATAGGTAATGACGGGATTGATTAATGTATATGTATGAAAACTTGTTGGATGTCCTATACTATAACATTATGTACTACGAGCTTTGACCCGCGGCTTCGCCAATTTCAGTTTTTTTAGTGCTCACTTGCGTCACTTGAGGAACCTAAATACAAAGTTTCAAGTGAATCCATTGTAGAGATAAAATATTCAGTTTATCCCCCTTTTATCAGCTTAGGGGGGAGTTTCGATAAATCTTCTCTTAGTACTCCCCTACACTCCCCAAGGAACATAAGTAGGTACATATGCGTTCGGCTGTGTGTTGTCTGTCAGTCACTCAGTAACGCAAGAGTTTTATATTATGTTCATTTGAATATAGGCTTAGGTACTTTCGAAAACTTTCCGAATAATTTTAGATATCTCTAGAATCTAGATCAGTCTTGAATTTTCTGGAACATTCTAGATCGATCAGAACATTGGTCTAGATCATTTGAGAACAATAATAGTATTACATTTTTAAAGTTAACATTCTCTGAAATTTTCAGTTCTTCGTTCAAAAAAAAGTCTGTTCTATGCCTAAATCGACACTTTTAATAAAAAGGAAAAGAAATTATGCCCCATCTTAAGCAACAGCTAGTATTTCTTCAGTAACCAGTGCTGCTAGATTTATTCCCATAATAATTCTAGTTTATTATATTCTAATACGAGTAGGTTCGGACGGAGCAGTAATTCAGGGCAACCACCGCGCAGCCTCCGGCGAGGGGCGGACAGCGTCTTGCCGCTAGTTATATTGATTAATTGTTAATGAGTTAAGTGTTAATCGCCCTGTTGAAGTTAATTAGTTATTAATGTATCCACGTTTATCTTTAACACGCATAATTGCTTTTTTGTAATAACTACTGCTGTTTGGCAATGAGATGGAATTCTGACTTATGACAAATTTTAACTACCACTTATTATAAGCAACTGTATTTAAATTATATTCATTATTTTTATGGTTTTCAATATTTAATATAATTATTAATTTAGTACTAGAATTGTTTCAAGTAATAAAGGACGAAATATCTGCTGTGTAGTTTTGTAATTTTTTTTTATTATCATGTATATGACATGAGTGACCAGTGCGAAAATAATTCTTTAACCATTACCTGATTTGATTGCGATTGTGGGATTGCAGTCAAGCATTAACTTATAATTAATAAAAAAACTTAACTATTAGACCTGTAGCGATGTTGTTGTTATTACATCGCACAAAAAAAGTCACACAGTGACGTCAGTCAAGCCTGAATCACGGTATCGAAGTTTTCTACATCGCTTGCACATAATTATACAGGAATTTCCGAATGTGAACAATCGGAGCTCCTCCGCTGCCCAGGCATTCCACTTTCTACAACAATTCCCGAAGGTAAGTATATACCTAAAGCTGAATTCATGCACTTGTACAAAACTCATTCGTGAAACAGCATTGTAATACTCATTAGAATTATTTTGTTGAAACAATGACAGGAAACCTTCCTGGCCATAGGCTCACGAACAAAAAATCCGTAGACAATACTCATTGATAATTCGATACGAGTTTTACTATTGATAAAGAGAAACTCCGCAAATCTGTACTGCAAAATACAATTCGTTCTAGTTTAGTCGATGAGTAATGCGATTTTTGTAAATAAATAACACTTATACCTAGATTTTTTGCGGAACATCGCCAGGGACTAAACCTGGTCCTATACGCTATACGGGCAAAGTCAATACCAACGTCGTCACGTAGCTACAAGAATATAATAAAATTATTACTTACCTACATTAGTTATACAGAAGATAAGACTTAGGTATTCATTAGGTAATTCGTATGGAAGAATTGAAATATCCTTGTCCTATTTTTTAATAATAATAAACAACAAACGCCCAGACGAAACACCTGATGTTTTTTAATAATTAAATAAATAAATAAATAAATTAAGGTAGCAAACGAGTATGCACCATCCTACCGCTGCCGCCCATGACAACTGTGCCCGACTTAGAACAAGACTCATATGGGGACTGGGATAGTTAGTCCGGTTAGGTGACGGTGTTAGAACATTAGTTGGTTAATTTGTTAACAAGTAAGAGGACTGAGGTAGGTAATGCTTCGATACATTTAACACATTCAGACCAAAAAATAAATTAAATTTAGAAGACAACCCTACAAAGGAGGTACCTATTAAATAAAATTGTCGCTAATGTCCTACACATTAGTTACAGTTCTAGTATTTTTTATGTTTAGCGCGATGTAAATCACTTTATTTGATTACAAAAAAATGCATTTTGATGTAGAACGATAATAAATCATATTAATAGTTGCAGAGCTTGATAATCTCAGAGTAATTAGCGATAGGCGATTATAAGCTCATACAAAACTTATCCAACAATGCAACTGATATCCAGGGTTGTCAGATAAACTTCGCGATAGTACTCATTACAGATAATACATATTACATGGACGATATTCGAGTATTATTCGTTGATATTTACAGTAGATCACATTATTTTTGTCAGTTTGTTAGTTTGTCTTTTCGTGTTTATTCCCGCTCATTAAAAAACCGTTTACTCGATTTAAATGGGAATTTCACGGAAGTATGCTCGACATAACATTAAAATGTTCACTTATTTTTTATCGGTTCACAATACGGTTTGGTTTTCGTTTCTATTAAGTATAATATCTAGATTTACTGATAATAGTTATGTAGTTTTATTTTTACTGAATATAAGTTACTGCTTGACTACGATCCCACATGATGGTACTTACATAATTCTTGATCGAAGTTGCATCCCCTTTAGCTATATGTATCGCTTGACCCTGCTTACAAGATCTACTCTAATTTTAGCGGGAACAAACATCAGTTCGTTTAAAAATGGAACATGTCCCAACCCTGAATATCACATACATTATCATTAGCATCACGCGAACTGTGCGATAATAGGCGGCAATTTGAAACGATTAGCGGCTAAGATTGGAACTTGCGAGAGCTCCAACCACTTTGATTAATGAAACAATTGATATAATTATGCTGGCAACTGAAGATCCTACTTACAAATTTTAAATTGTATCATTCTTAAATACGTTTATGGTGTACATAGATTACGGTATTTGTAATTGGAAGAGTTTTGGACGCTAGTAAATGAATATAATGAAGGTATCTTAGGAAGGTATATACATATTATTATGATAATACACGAAATTTCGAAGACTACTTGGCCTATGAAGATGAAATTTAACAGAGAGGTAGAGTATGAATAGGAGACGACAGCTAAGAACGGATTTTGTTATATTTCGCCCCTAGGGGTAAATTAAGACATGAAAGTTTAAGAACCACTATAGTGCGAGCCAATCCGCGGGTAATAGCTAGTGTGATATAAAACTTTGTGTGGTAGGTAGTTACTTCATGTCTATCCTGACCAAAGTATTTTCGTTTACTATTTGCTTTTTATGTGAAGGAACCTCATCCCACTCTCTTCATTTTAGTTTTTGATCATAATTATTTCCAGCGTCATACCAACCGTAACCACCGTCGTACCAAGTGTACGAAGTACGAAACCGTAACCAAGAGTATCGTACCGAACGTAACCAAGTTCCCATCACATTTTCAACGACAGCCCTTTGAATGTCGCATTTTCATGGTTTATTTTTAACGGCCCTTGTGATCCAGCAAAATCAGTCTAATTAGCGGATCGCGTGCGAGCTGCACTTTGGGAGCTGTGACATTGGTGACCTCCCGAACATTGCGGTATGACTGGAAGCCGTCGCGCTTGAAGAATCGTCACCATTTAGCAATGCTTTACGATTTAAATTTAGAATCTCGCCATGACCATGAGCCATGCAATAGGGTCGAAATATCGGTATTACCATAACGGTTAAAATGTACATAATTATAATGTCCGAATAAAAGTTTGAATCATGCATAACGTTATGTATTTTCGTATCTGAAACCGGACTAAGGTCTCTTCTTTTTTTCTTTTTTGTGGCCGACAATGTTTTGGTAATGCCTTTGGTGTTAAGTACCTACTGATGGCTGCGACAGTGCCCTGTCTGTCAGTGTCTGTTACATTTACGGTTAAAAAACAACGTAACTTTTAGCATTGCAAGGTATTATCATGATAATATTAGGTATTATGTATCTAAGAAAGTAGATGTACCAAAAAATCTTAAAATAATATGAAATCTTAAATTGCGAAGTATACTTTTCCGGAAAATATTGTTTCTGTAATTGGCCTGTAGCACAGATGTTGTTTAACCATAAAATCTTGACGATTACTTTTATTCATATGTAAATCATATAACAGTTTTCGTCAATCGTTGCAAATATCGTTCACACCGTCTTTCTCACGGCCTGTCGCAAAAATTATGCAAATTAAGCGAAAATATTCCATTTGCTGTCAATACAGCGTGTTACTGGCTATTAGTAGTAAAAAAATTACGGTCCTCGTGTCGCCAACGGCTCGACGCTGATAATGTGCACACCACAGACCTAACATCGAATATAGATGGCACTAGTAGACCCGCCCTAGCTTCGCTTCGAAATCGAAACTTGTTCTTTACGTTTACAAATATTATATATGTTTCCATTTTTGAAAATGTTCACTGGTGCTCCGCTCCTATTGGTCGTATTGTGACGTTATATAGCCAATTATACATATATATATATAGGAATTTTTCAATTCGAACCAGTAACTCCTGAGATTAGCCCGTTAAACAACTAATCAAAGAAGAACAAATCTTCAGCTTTATAATATCATCCCCGTAGAGCGAAAATTAACTTTAACTTTAATTAATTTAATTTAATTATTTAATTAGTGACAATTTTAGGTAAAATGAGATATTAATACCATGCTGATAACGAAAACTTTCGTCGTCGTCGTCCTCGTCGAAACATCATCGGACTATGACACTACGAGGGCTATAGTGACCTCATATTGTCTCGTGGCATTTCGTCCTGTTTGGTTGTCTATGGTGGGAACGCTCGCAGGTGCTCGTCACGCATGGTGTGTCGCTGCCCTAAACACACAACTTTCATACAATATAAAAATACAAGCATAAAAACAAATTAGTCATTGATAAAATGTTTTTTAAGGCACTTGCTATTTGCTACAATATTATTCGACATTTGACCAGTGTGGCTTTTAATTTATTTAATGAAGTCTTTATCATATACTACCGTACCTACAGTTTATAGCATATTATATCACTATCTATGTATGTAGATATGTATTTTACGTTACCTACAAAATTTTCAATATTCAATCGAAACCCTTTTTAAAACTATTGATTGTGTCACTGTGCCGGAGATAGGCTACCGTTGCTATCGTAGACAATTGTCAATTACCATTTCCTACATCTGTTCTAGCTACCTATATAATGTTACTATCTCTCTGTCCATCGTGTTTAGAATGAGTGAAAGAACTAATTCGAGGAAGCCAAATCCCACAAAGCTTTAATAAATCTCGTTTGTTGTCAAGTGACCGTTTATTTTCAGGGATTGCTAAATTGTCTTTAATTAATTCTAATTGAGAGTCCTTTCAAGTCGTTCGCAAGGAGCGTTATTGCAAACGCCCGCATCGGACCGCTGTGGGATCGTTTGACCCTCATACTCGCCACTTTTAATTTCACTCCGAAACCGAACGTCCATTACAACAAATAAATTAATTTCCCTGAATATTGTAATGACGGCGTAAAAAAATAAACAACAACCACATTAATGTTGTATCCTGTTTACATTGACTGCTTTAACACTGAATCGCTACATTTCCTCACATACAAGTTTCGTTTCGAGAACGGTAACAAAATTAGCCATCGGACGTTCAATGGTTGACTTCCATGAAAAGTATACCAAAACCGAGATGGGCGGTTTCTTCTCTTGTCACAATACTTTGCTACTGTTTGGTCGCCGGGTAAGATTTCATTAGCTAGAAATCCGGGGACTGTTTTTCCGGGCTTCCCAGCTCATCCACAATGGCGGCGCTTCCGGCTAGGTTCCCGCCAAAACAGAAATAAACTGACCTAGTTGCGTGGGCGCACGTCCGGCCGCGCGCGCGCTGCATTTCCGGATAGTGTGTCATATTTGTGAATTATGATTTTTTCACTCGACAGTCCCATTTTTTATTTTTTTATTAATGACAGTTTTATTGAAATCTATTTTAAGCTTCGCGATTTCTGATGTACTGCTTTTGATAGTGCTGACATAATTATGTGTCTGATTATACTGAACTAATATTTTAGGATAATATCGTAAAGACCAGGAAGCTGTTTATTATAAAACTGTTTGTTTGTGATGTTGGTATAAAATACAGCTAGAAACATAAATATTATATACAGTTTTCCGTTTTTTTTTTTTGTAATTCACGTCAACGCGTCAGTATTGACGTGAATTACAACTATTGGCGTAAGTTACTGTGGTATGAATGGCAACTGTCACTACTGACCGTACTAAATACGAAACTGTACTGAAATAAATATGTACCTAAGCATATTATAGGTAGGTACCTATATTTTTGATTTTTTAACCGCGGCGACGTGTAAAGGTAATAATACTACCTTTGTATACCTTTGTATGCCGATATTTTGACCCAGTTTCATTCGTAGTCACGGCTGAACTTAACTGAATTGTAGGTGTATACATACCTACAACACATACATATAAGCCTAAACTATACACTTTGTGCTCAGTCTGACTGTCAACATGAACTCAGTTCAGTTCAGTTCAACCGTGACCACAATCCATGCAACGTAGCACACTAAAATGTATAGGGACCTATTACTCATCCCCATTACTTAGTGATATAAAAAGCAAGTATAAAAACATTACATCTGTAACATTATTCCATTTGACGAAGAGTTCTATTTTGACAGAGCCACGGTACAGCGGCCGGGCGGGAGCTTGTTATTTAATTAGAGCCGCATTAATTTCGTAACAGCCACTTCCGCCGCGGGGGCGCGTCTAGACGAAGCGCGTATTCCGCATCGGTTTTTCAAACTGCTACTTAATTTGAAGTTTTAATTCTCTGTGCATGTAACTTAAAACAAAGACTCTGATAGGAGCACAAGCACTGGCTAAGTTCCGAATTCGATTTCCGATCTGTATAAAGCATCGCTAACTTAAAATTGTTACTTAGTAGGTACTCCCATCAAAATTTCTGCACATTGTGTTAAATCAAGTCTCGGACGAAAGAGAATCATCAGATTAATCAAAATCGATACACCCATTAAAAAGTTGAGGTAACACATAAAAATACATTCGAATTAAGAACCTCCTTTTTTGAAGTCAAAGTTTGAAGTTAAAAATAAAATAGGGCATAATAAAGACAAAGGATTCGCCCATACAGCCAATATCACGATGCAACGGCACCAAGGTCATCGTGAAGCAATTCACCTTACTCGTATGTTGCTTTCCGCTCCAAAAACCAGCCGTTATGCAACTTTTTGTTCAGCCACCGCACTCCGCACTCCGGACTCGCTGCCTAATAATAGATGCATTGTACATATTTAATGACACGTTGGTTTATCCAGGGTTTAATTGTACTAACTGATGGTCCTGACGGCGATTCGGTTATTTACCGAGTTTTAAAATGTGAATGTTAGGTTAGGTGTTCCTTTGTGAACGCATGTAATAAAATAAACGCTTTCTTATGTATGTATGTATGTATATAGCCGACCAGGGGCGGCTATAGTACAGGGGGTGCACCCGGGCGCTGGTTGTTAGGGGGCGCCGAGAACGTCGTGTAAGAAGTGTCGCGTATTTTGATACAAAAGAGCTGAGCCTGTAGACTGAAACGAACAGTCGAGCCACCTGGTGGTAAGTGGTCATCGACGCTCATAGACAGTAACAGTAACGCCGATGGGTTGAAAAGGTAGAGCTTGTCGGGGGCATAATTGCGTATCGTAATCTGTAATCATGATTACATTTTGACCATCTCTGGCTGTCACCACGCCAGTGCGCATGACCGATGACCCAGCAACGCACGCGCGCATACAGCACTTAATTCTAAACGCTCTACCTCTGTTGACACGGCGCCGGGAAGTGCAAAGAATCCATATCTTTCAACCTCAAAGGCCATTATTGTCACTTGTTAGAACAAAATCGGTCTCACACGAGATAAGAGCGGCGTGTTTGACGGCGCGGATCAAAGGTTGCGCACGCGTCGCCGCCGCGTTCCCGGAAACAGAGGGCCGGGGATCGAGTCCTGCGCTAATCATCGATATTTTTTAGTTTTAATTCTTGGAATGAGAATGTATTGGTAATTGAAGATAACAGTTTGTTAGTAATACTCATACTTAGTCGGTAAAGATACCGATTAACGTGTTTATTTTTTATTTCCTATCTATCTATATATTTTTTGTACAGCTACGTACTCGTATTGAATTGATTTGTTCAAAAATCGATTCAATCGGTTGACTACTACGTTCTAGGGACCAAGTTCACAACAACAACAATACTAGTAAACAACAGCTAACGAACTACCTGAGTAGTCTGTACCGGTGCCCGGTTGCTCAACATCGATGCGCGTGCGCACGGCCAGCGTCATTAGGTATCTGGATGATCATTGACCATCGTTATCTCGCCTCCGCATCGACACGAGATCCATCAGTGCATCGTTTGTTCTTTTTGTCTTGGTAAGGGACTCTTGCTATGTTCACGGAGTGTGCGATATGCGATTAAAATTCTAGTTGTAAATGGGTGGTCTGAAAATTTTATCAAAGCTTTGTTTAAAATTTATAGAAATGTTAGTGTTGAGAAGTTTCTTTCGCCGTTTGTAATTATTACTAATAGAGCACCAATTCACAATGGAATTAGAAGCAAAACGTTTGCGTTGTGTATAAGTGTTCACGAAATAATGTTGCTCATATAAGCGTCTATAGTTTTTGGAACTATGAAATAATATGTCCTCAACGGTGTCTCAGACCCGGACAAGACGGCTCGGATTATAAAAAACGTGTGGTGTACGTACACGAGAGTGATTGTAATTTTTTCTCTTTTTACGTTGCGTACTAAACTACGACGCGTATGTACATCTTAGTTAGTTCCTCAACATCCCAACTCAGTTCTTTTAATTAAGTCATGTCATGTTTGGAGAGGCAGGGATTCTGCCGATGCCCCTTTTCTGTTGTTACTGAAAAAAATAAGTCGATAGTTGAATTGCTTATTGTACCTACTATGATCCACAATATTATTATTGAACTTAAAATTGATTATTATTATAATATTTCTGTATAGTTTCATGGGTTTGTGAATGGACCTGATACTTTACCATTTTCGCCTCGTGTGGTACATCATAAAACGATCCTCGACTGCACAATTTGATTATTAAAATATTAAGCTATTGCATAGCTTTTATCGCGGGCCTTGAGCGTGGGGACCGAATCCACAAATTCCGTAACGAAAAAAACCTAACACCCCCAATCAGCGCCATCTAGTACCTTAATACTAAGGTATGGTACGTATGTTTTCTACAAACTAGATGGCGCTATTCTGATATAACTATATAACTTCTAATAATTATAATTGCATAAGTTGATAAAAAATGCTATGCAATAGCTTTACCGCGGCAGTCTCCGAGTGCCACATTTAATTTTATTATTAATACATCTTTCAAGCCGGAAAGTATATGAATTGGATCATACACTCAGTCCAAGCGCACATTATAAACATGATCATTTTATTTTAGGCTACATTAAGCTTTCAATAATGATAGTATAAATGAGAAATAAAATTATATGATTACGATTTGCAACGACCTAACCTCTTCCGGTGAAAGACAAGTGGCGATGTTAATAAGTAGCATATCTATATCTCTAAGATTTAGATTTGTTATTAATTTTTTTGCAATTCAAATCATTTATTTCGTCTTAGTAACTGTAGTGTGTAGGTCACAATCCACCTAAGGAATACCAATTTAAAATAATATTTTACATATTCAATTCTACTTAGCTAATAAACAATTCCTTATGTCTCAAGATTCACTAAGATTTATAATAAGTGTAGTGTATCCAGGCATATCTTTGTGTCGACACATCGACATGAACTCTGAGATTCGGTAAAATAAAGAAAAGTATTTATGCAAAATTGTAAAATTTATACTTACAGAGTGTTTTTTTTTGTTATGAATTTGTATTATTTATAGCATTATTGTATTAATATATTCATATTTATATTTTATATATTTGCCTACGTTTTATTGTAGTATACCTATTTACTCGTATTTTGTGTACACGGTCTTTCTACCATTTTGCTATGCCACTCTCCAATCTCAGGTCTGCTGGAAGAGATTTCATTAGGAATAAGCAGTACCTACCTTTGTACCATATTACTTTGTACAAATTATGTAAATTGTATCCTTGTGTGCATAAACTATTAAATAAATAAATAAAAAATATTTAATTTATTCTTTTTGTCTGTTAATTTTACTGTCTGTGTTGTATGCTTCTATAAGTGGTTGTGCATTCATTGTATAAGAACCTGGATGTATATTTTACATATGAGTTTAGTTTATAACAACCGTTGGTGAACTTATCATTAATAAATAAATAAACCCTTTCTCTGTATATAAAACAGTTAATAATGCAATTTATTCGGCCT
Organism: Ochlodes sylvanus; assembly: GCA_905404295.2. Taxonomy (NCBI): domain Eukaryota; kingdom Metazoa; phylum Arthropoda; class Insecta; order Lepidoptera; family Hesperiidae; genus Ochlodes; species Ochlodes sylvanus. Next base: position 9,044,037 of record FR990143.1, read on the forward strand.
GCATTGTGGCACTGCAGTCAGTGTAAATTGTTTGCCTCAGAACATTTAGAATATGTAAAAGCAGTATTGAAACGAACGCCACAGGCCTTTAAACCCACCTGAACTTAGAGCCTCTAGTAAAAGTAGTTGAGATAATCTACTACAAGATTTGTACCCTGACTAGGTTGGCTAAGTTTTCCGTACCACAACAACGGTGTAACTACCGCGTGTGGTTTAGTCAAATTGAACTTTACGCTGTGTTCTTTGGAGTTCGCTTTTGTTTGGGATTGGTGTGTGTTAGGATGTTCTGTGTGTGTGACGCGGTTACTGGTTCAAAGTACTTGGGCGGCAGGTGTTTTGAGCCTGCCTCCTCCCACTGCGCGGCGCCGGCGCAACGTCTTGCAGGGATCATTGATCTGCTTGAGATTAAGTGCCATTACGCACTGTCGACTAGTCGCCGGCGACTCGGTCGATGGCGACTGTGACTTACTATAGTTTAAATAGGTGTTTGCCTATATCTTGGTCGCCGAGAGACGCACTGTCGACTAGTCGCCGGACTCGCCGGCGACTAGTCGACAGTGCGTAATAGCGCTTACTTGGCTACGTAACTTCGGGCGATTAATAATGAGGGATTTTACGTTTTTAGTATGTATTTAAAGAAGGGCTTTGAGAAGACCTGTTTCAAGTTGTCATTGCAGAACAACATAACTTTTTAAAATGGCTATATTGGCCTATTTCGTTTATTAGACGATCCTGTAAGCCTTGTCGATGGTAAATGTGCAAAGGCCTCCGGCACAATTCTGCCTAGCTCATTTATGTAAAATCTTATGGGTTATAATAATATGTTGCCCTTTGTATACCTACGCCCGGTAGGTACTCGTTATGTAGAGATTGTTATGGAACAGATATTTGTGTGTGTCAGTTTATCGCTAAGATACTAATGCAATGGTTTCAAGTTCGTTTCCCGAGAAGCACATAAACTGAATTTATCTACAGTTAAATTTATTATTGTTTAGTAACATGCGGAGAGATATCGAAGTCCTTTGAAGATCATGATGTACGAACAAGAACCTCTTTCTTTGAGTTCTTACAGCCGCAAAGTAAAAAATCTTTCCTTTGCTTATTTAAAAAAAACCTTTTCAATTGCACAATCTGATGTTATCAATTAGGATGGACTTTCTAAAACTGTATTGTAATCGAATCTGCTACCGAGAGCCGCGGCCGACGCGATGTAGCGATTAAGTCGTGACCAATATTAGTTAACTGGCGTGACTGAACCACTGCTCCCGCGCTAAACGATCGCTTTGATACCAACATAATTGAAACACTAATTACTGTACAGTAGTTACTTACAATTTTTATTCGATATTATGATTGTTATATACCCCTAGAGCAGGATTCCCTGTGTTGCGGGTGGCATGGGCAACACAAATATTGTAACACATCACTAACACCCATGATGCAACAATTGAATGGTGAGTTTATATTTGTTCTTGGTCTGAGTGCGTGTACTTGTCTTTGTGTGTTATCAATGGCACCAACGGGCCACGACACAGAGAATCAGTGTTGGGCAATGAGCGTGTAGCCTATTTATGTGTGTTATTTATTTATTATTAAATTACCACCCATCTAAACTTCATTATTGCGTGACTAATAGAGTCATATTTTAAAAAACTGAAATAAAAGCAACATTTACTGTTCACAGTTGATTTGACAATAATCGTGACTATTCAATAGCGGAGTGAAGCGCGGCCGTAAAACGAACAAAAGGTGAAGCACCGAATCAATGTTCCGTCGGCTATCTCCATCAAATTAGTTTCTTTATCTGTGCGGCCGATGCAGTTACTACGGCTAGGGTGTAGGGTAGCCACATTTGTGCATATTGTAGGATATTCCCATTGTACGACCTGTAAATAAATATGAAATTAAAATCAAAATCAAACATCATCATAATCAAAATTAATAAATAAACGCTTACAGACTTCTGCAGTAGGATTCTCTGTGTCGCGGGTGGTGGTACGAAGAAAGTCCTATTAATATTAACCGAGTTGTTGTTGTTGTTGTGTCGTGCGCCCCACTTCTGACTGACTTCTGACTGACTGACTTCGGTATGTACTTGGCCGCGTTTAGATAGCAGTTGATAAGTCATGTCGGAGACCTTTGATCGAAAAAACTTACCTCCTAATTTAACCTCCCGACCAAATAAGATCAGCTGGTAGGTACAGTATTCTCCTGTCTTCTTTATTTCAATAAGCAGATTAGATAACATTTGAATAATCCAAACATAGGTCAAAAATCAATCATAAAAGTATTTTTTAAGAACATACATTTTATTTCAAGCATAGCGACACTACAGAAAGATATAGATATAAAACATTAAAATAAAAGCGTTGACGAAAAGGGACGGTCTCAGCAAAAGGCTATGGCAAACAGACAGCCGCTGATTTTCAGAATGACCCATTGCAATGGGTAGTCGGCTAGCCGTCCACAGTTAGGCTATTTCCTAAAAAAACTTATTATTTTCCAACTATCCCGAAGCACAGTTAAAGTTGTAGTCACCGTCGCAATGATCGATCGAGTTCGCGATATCATTTCGATATGCAGGCGCCACTAAGCTTGGTGCGCTCTGACATTTGTTAGAAACGATAATTTAATGTAACCGTTACAAACAATAACTATAAACACGCGTTTATACTGCTAAGTCGATGTTAAAGGTAGTCTCCTTTTAGTAATTCCCTTGTCTGCCATTGTCACTAAAGCACTACGCAAAATTTCAAGTCCGTGGAGTAAGAGGAAATAGTTCTAATTCAACTTGCAAGATTTGTACGAACATACATACAAATAAAGAAAAACGGTAATTACAACCTAATATATTTTCGTCACACATTGGAATTAGGTAACTGGTAGCAGTATGACATGAACCTTACAATATTTATAAAATGTCTAATTGATCTTATTCGATAGTGTTTTAAAACCAATAAGATGCAGCAGTTGTATATAATTGGTTATTATTTAATCGGTTGTTTGATATGTTAGAAGAGACCTCTTAAATCAAAATAATAAGTAGATTTCTGAAATAACCAGTATTATTCACCATTAACCACATTATTCAACAAATAAATGAATAATGGCTGTTAAAACGATGGGTACGTACTAGTTTGTTTCAGTTCCCAATATTATATATATAGAGACCTTACATAAGCTTCCAGAGTAGGTATGTATAGCGAACACCGAAAGGGTTAAGCGGCACTCCGGAGAGGACGTTATTCATCACCCAGCCTCCGTAATGCACTCAAAATTTATTTGCGTTTTACCAACACGACGTCGACTTAAAACGCGTATCGACTTGAAACATTCGTCTTTTAAGCCACTACTTTTTTATTAACATCTTTACGATGACTTTTAACTGAGAGACATTTATTTAAACCAAAATAGACGCTTACAGTCGTACAACAACAAAATGTACCATGTTACCAGCGCTCTCCAATTTATTGATTAACTCATTGTTTTAATGCTTATTTAACGTTTAACAATTATTAATTTTAATTATTATTATAACAAACTGTTATTGGACACTCTGCCAGTCTGTCAAATACTTATGTTTATTTTATTACATAAAGGTATACATAGTACTTACAGATCGTGAGAGCAGACCCGTATCCAGGAGTGGGACAGTTGTGGGTTGTGATGATGAGTTCTATATATCTTAATATATATAAATCTCCTGTCACGATGTTTGTCCGCGATGGGTTCCTAAACTGCTTAACCGATTTTAAATTAAATTGGCACACCGTGAGCAGTCTGGTCCAACTTGAGAGATAGGATAGCTTACATCTTTAATTATAGTCGCAATTTTATTTTATTGCAAATTAATTATAGAGCGGTACGAAGTTCGCTGGGGCAGCTAGTATAATATATATACTGTGATTCGTCTGCGACATGCATAATGTTTTTAATACTGCATAATTGCCATCCGCGACACATAAGTTTGCCCTGGCCGGCCCTTGCCCTTGCCGGGAATCGAACTCGCGATACCTCACTTTACTGCGCTAACATGACTAACGTCCTGTAATGTTGGATGTAACAGTTCTAAAAGTAATAAATAACGAGATTAAAAAAAAATGCTTGGAAAGCTCTCAAGGTGAAATTAGTTTTATAGTCCAATTCTCGTGATTGCAGAGGCTGTGAATTAAATGTACGCAACTAATAATAATATAATATGAGATGGACTCTTAAGATTAGAGTCCTTAGATTAGAACCGCTTGGTAAGCATAGCTTGTCATGTTGGTCGACTTCTTGACCGGATGGTGAATGCGGTGTTTGTACCTGTAACGGACCCGCAAAAAGTTTTAGAATAAAGTAATCTCATAATCAGTTTGGTAGTTATATATTTTTTTATTTACTTCTTCGATCTTATGTTTTATGTAATGTAAACAAAGGTGTTGCCAATTAAAAACAACACGATGTCCCAACTCTGCTATACAATTGATATTCATTATATTTTACAAAGTCATTACCTAAGATAGTCTTATTTGAAAAATAATATGAAGGAAGTACATGCCTATATACATACATGAACTTGATTTTTTAAAGCTCGTTTTTCACATTAAATTTTAACTGCCTTTTTTATTATAAAATATCAGATTAATCATGCATAATTACGCTATACAGATTAATTAACAAATCATATTTTCTCAAACATAAAACTAATTAATATTTTTTTTACTGTTATCGTTCCCATAAATAAATAAATAAACATAATGTCGAGCACTGGACCAAATACCTTGTACAAGTAATTTATTTCCCGGTAGGTCGGTTTGTTACTTGTTAGAGTTGTTATGTTACCGTGGTCCATAATGCTAACGGTAGCTTAAAATCATTAGTAACGAACATACGAGACGTACACGTCACCACTACACGCGCACCGCCACACACCCAGCCCAATGAATGGGATGCCGCTACCGCGCTGCACCGGCGCGCCGCGACGATTACCGGTAGGGCTACCCGATGTTGATAACATTAACTATTCTGTCACCGAATTATGTTCGATTGAAGTTTAAACTTGGAACGTTAATATGTCCATGTTCGGATACACAGATGAGTTTATGTTGCTGAGTTCATTCATATTCTTTCATTCATATGTATGTTTGTTTTAGTTTTTAATGTTAAGAAACAGAGCTCTAGGACATACTTCTAAGTTAAGGATCCTTTGAAGGATGTTCTAGGTCTCTATTTGGTAAGAAACTAGGTGTACCTTTACGTGTTACTATGCTTATTTTCTACCTCAATAAGTATGATATAAGCAAATTTTTCTAAGTACCTATTAATATATTATACCTCCTTGTATCTAGATAGTTGAAGAAACGACCTTCCTTAGATCACCTGCTATCCCATTACTCACTCCTCTTTGTCTTAATTTGCATCTAATTACAAACCTCGTAAACGGACAGAACCCGAGGAATATAATTTATACCGCCCAATAAAGGAGAAAGTATTGGTCCAGTTGACACATTCGCGGCCACGGCGCCACCAGTCTCGTCAGTGATTGCGTTCAACCCTATAAATAAAACAGCGTTAAGGCCTGCTCAGATAAGCGCGGTAACCTCTACCGCTGGCGGTACCGGAAGAATGTAAAGCCGTATTCGTAAGCTGGATCTACACCACACAGCAACACTTTGTAACCATTATAATCACTCGTATTGCAAAATCAGACGCACAATACTAGTAGTGTGTACGACGTTTGTTACGTTACAATGTAACTGTTCGGAGAAAACCGTCTCGAACGTCTTGATTGAAAAGGCCGAACATGATAATGCCTCTCGTTCGGTTGCGCGCGAGTTACAAGGCCTCCTCACCAACCTTTAGGCTGTTGCGAAACAGCCCGTACGCCTCGGAATATCGCGTACCCGCTCGGATACCGCCTCCGCCGGCGAGAGGATACCGCGCATATCTGAACAGGCCTTAATGAGTGCGCCTGTGAGCGTGTTCCCACGGCGTGCAAAACTGGTCGCCGGCGATAAGCTGGCCGCGGACTCCGCGCCCGCTAAATTAGTACCCCGGTGACAGTTTCCTGCCGTATGACGGCTCTCAGATTTCCAAAGTTTAATCCGCGGATACTGGGTCACGCCGCGGAATATGTTCAGCTGGAATCGTAGAACTGCGCGAGTTTAGGGATTTGAAGTTGAAGCTTTTGATGAAGACTGTACTCTCCAATACAAATTTAACTACTTAGCTTTTTTAGGATACATATTCAGAAATTATCTATTTGGAACAATGCTCATAAAATTCACAATAATAAATAAAACCGACTAAATGTGAGTCGGACCTGTAGACGAAGGGTTCCGTACCACTCTACTACATTTACGCCGGAAACGTTTCTTGTATCGGGGCCGGATTGCCGCTGAAATTCGTAGATTTTCTTAAGAAAACTGAGTAAATGTCAGTGAACAAACTAATTGCCCAACTGGTGCATGTAGCCGACGAAACGAACAGGCGACGTTTACCCGATGGTAAGTGGTACCGCTGCCCAAGGACGTTAGGATCACCGAAGTTATGACTGATTTGTCAAGAAGAAGAGAGAAGAAAATAAAAATTATTCTGAGAAGCTTTTCATGGCTTCAGCCCATTAATGCGGTCAATGTGTCATATGAGAAGCTTGATCCAAATTTGATGATCCAAGTCCTTATCCTTATATACCTTTATCCAAAGACCAAGATCTCTGATCAACCATACAAACCAAAATATCCTCTAACTAACTAACTAACGCCTAACTATTACTTAGGTATACTGACTTTCACTCCGTCCCCACACTAACCATTCAGTTTTTTGTTCGGTCGTGTTTTGTCTTTAATGAAGTGTTTATTAATATCGTATATAATTAGTGATACCGGTCTCGCGTCGCCCATAAACTGGTAGCCGGACATCGGAGGTTTCGTGGGAACTTATTTGGTGTGGACTCATTGGTCCGTTTATGTTATCGCGTCGCCTGGAAACAGCTACGTTTATTGAAAATATTTTATTTTTTACGCGCTGTTATTGTTGTAAGTTGTATATTTTAATTGATAATCTGATATGTTTTGATTATAAAGAAATCGAAAGAGGGTTTGAAATATTAGTTTGAAACGAGAAATCTTATTTTAGTAAGATATTAGTGAACTCTATATTAGTAGATAAGTATCTACTTTATATCTATAAAGCCTATTTTAATTGAAAATAAGGTTTCAGACGTGTGATTTAAAAATTACTCGCGTATCAATTGATGTTAATGGATTAATTTTAGTTTGCTATTTTCTTTAATTAATTAGTATATACCTATACATTAATAACGCTTGTATTCTTCAAGACGACAGCGGTAAGGTTTTTTCTAAGTTACTGCAAAATTTCGTGGTTAACCAGACTACTTGAAATTGGTGAAAAGTATCATGAAAAATTCCGTTGCACACACAGGTTAAGCTAATATAAACGTGTTAAAAAAGTTTATATTTGTACCATCATAGGATTTAGGTACGGGATGGAAAAAACAAACTGAATAGGTACCTACCTAACGAGGATGATTTCTAATTTTTACTTAGCTCGAACTACTCGTATATCAGTTTCGTAGCTTCTACAATTCCGATCGCCGATCGTCACAGTTGGTTAGGCATCGTCATAAAACAGTCAATGGAGCTCAACATGAAAATATACACGTGGAGCGACCATCCGACTAATACGCTCTACTTACCGATCATTCAAGACCCACTCGTACATGTAAAACATAATTCCGAACCGTGAAATCCAATGCACACATACACGCTTCGATACTCGCTTATTCACGAGTCGAAAGCAACTTTTTGTTTTCAATTATGTTGAGTTACACAAGGTTCATTATCTCAGATTCAAATCATCTTTTTGTACGTCCATAACCGTATCTACGGCTGAAAATAACCCGTGGCGACGTGTCATTAGGCCTGTCACCGATCGGTGCCGCTTTGAGAAATGTCTCATTTAACCCCGAGTCCCGGTGAAGGGTTAACCGCCACAAATAACCCGATGCGGAAGTAGGCGACTCCTTCGTCGCTCACTTTATTTTTTAATAGTTTTAATTACGAAATAGTTTAATTTTTGTTTTTCGAACGGCGCTCCGTGGCTGTCAACTTGTCAAGATAACAAATTGCGTGAGAAACTTTTACCGATATCGCCGATTTAATGATCAGATATAAAGTTGTTGCGTTGTTTTTTACACGGGCTTTCAATTATCGTTCTTACACGAATATATTTAACGTTAGCAATATCGAACAGTTATCGGATACTCGTACTAAATAAGATGTAGGTTGGGAATGTATTTTTGTAATGACATGATAATGAATTGTGGTAAATTTATTTGACGTAATTATGGGTATAGCAGTTTTAATTGTGCAGCAGAAAATATTAAAAGTTCCGTACGAAAAAAAATGTATTGTTACATATTATATTACTGTGACATTTTAATACCTATACATTTTCTTTTTACATTTAGACACAATACATTGCTACATTAAAACATGACAGTGAATGATAAATCAATTGGACATTTCCGACACAATTTTTTTGATTGTAAACTGTGAATAACATACCTATACGAGTATGTATAATGTGGTATAATTATCAATACTCTATACCTATAATTATACCTAATTAAATATACAAATGAAGGGCGTTACAATTTAGCAACGATTCAAATGAGATATCTCATCTCTTCTCAACACTAGAAGTAGGTACATTAGTAGGTAAACGACCTCTGAAATAAGACATTTTTTTAACCTTACTTCATCTATCTACATAAATATCTGACAACGAAATTATTACTACTTACTTCGCCATTACTAACAAAACATTCGTAAATAGTACCGTGCACCTTTTATATACAATTTATATACCAGTACCCTTATTTACAGTCACCGTTACATTAAAGTAAGCATCTGCTAGGATTTACCGGACAGACGTGTAAAACTTCTTCCCTTTGTTGCGTATTATACATTTAAAATAGATATAATAAGGGCGGTATTAAATTTCAATTATAAAAGGATTGCTCAATTCCCGTTGGCCGCACCGGATGCCACACCTCTTCCGCGACAGTTACACGTGGCAGCCCTTACTCAAGGGGTTAGTAGAGATAACGGGGAGAAAACTCGGAACCGGATCAGGAGACGACGCGGAGAAGTTATTTAAACTCGGAACCGGATCACAAAACCTGTAATCTAACCCTCGGCAAACGTATTTATCTTTTGAAAATTGACCAACCCTCGGTAAACAGTATGTTTATCTTTTAAAAATTGAGCAATGTGCAATATTACCTATCTTATTTAAAGGAACCCGTTTGATTGTGAACTATTTATTGTAGCGCTGGTCCGGCTTGATGGAGTTTAAAGGATTAGCACTGAACCGTTCACACTACGATGTGAGCTGTGCGAACCTTTGAGTTACCGCCGCATTTCTTTTTTTTTTACTATGACTTATTTTTTTAACTCAAAAAAATTATATTAATCCATAGCATATCGACGGTTAAAAGGCGAATTGATTCAAGCGCCATCCTGGGCGATATTGAGTTATATACATCATTGGAATCGGCGAATTTTTCCGCTTCGATTGAGCCAGGTTTGAGGTTAATCTGAGCACTTTTTTGGCGCTTGGCTCCATGACCAATTTGGGTATCATTTTTGCTTACGTGGTATCAAGTGTAGCGAATTTGGTTGTTTTTTTCAAAGCATGTATATAGACCCACGAAAAAAAAGGGTTTTTCTTACTATTTGTAATTTAAGCCATTTATCCTCGGATGGAATGAAATGGTATCGGCATTTGAATTATTTTTACTTGATCTTAAATAATTAAACAAAGGATGTTAATTCCTTTTTGCTTGAACCATATTTATTAGTGTATGTAACTTAAATCATTTTGCCTTGAACATTCAAACATTATCTCTGTCGCTTGAATCAATCTTACCTGAACTAGTATGTTGAAGAATATGACTTGTGCTAATTTTCCTTGACCAGTTTTAAGTCATATCATTTAGAATTACGAGTAGTGCCAATATTCGAAGGCTGATTAATACAAATATTACCAACGTTTAAATATACTTAAATTTAAGTAAATGAATAATTAAAACAAAAGTTGATTCATGAAAAGAATTGTTTTATTTTAATTCTTTCGTTGTATAAAATCTTGCGATTAAAACAATTTTTTTTAAATCTTATTACATCACTGTGTAATTTGAGTCATTACCCCTTGAACAGTTTACAACTAGGTGAGCGGTTTAAATCATTTATCCATGAACAGTTTACAACTAGGCGAGTGATTTAAATCATTTATCCATGAACAGTTTACAACTAGTTGAGTGATTTAAATCATTTATCCATGATCTGTTAAAGAAGTCATTGTACACTTGAATTATTTTGCTTTGAACAGATAAATAGTAATCGTGTACTAAGATTCCTTTTGCCCTGATCAGAGAATTGTGCAAAATGGCTCAAGTTACATCTAACTCCGTTAAAAAACACCTTTTATTTGTTATATATATACAAAAAATTAGCACAAAATATGCCGCTTTATGATTGGGGAGACTCGTCAATTTTTATTGTATAATTTAGGAATAGTGATTTTTTTTCTCAAAAAATAAACTTTAAAACGCTCTCCTTTAAAGTTCTCAAAATGGCGCTTGAATCAAGTCGCCTTTTAACCGTCGATATTAACATTATAAATGCGAAAGGGTGTCTGTTTGCCTTCTCTCACGCCAAAACGAAGCAACGGATCGATGTGATTTATTGAATCAAGATACTTGATAGGCTACTCCTCTACTACCTAGTAAGGCTACTGTTTCCAAGGAAAAATATCTCATTTCCACGGGAAAACACGTTTAATCAAATAAGCGCTATAGATGGCGTTACGGGAGTTATAATAGTACGACGTCTGATGTTACCTTAGGTACGAAAATATGCACGTTACAAAGGTTGTGCTGTGAGCTAGAATCGTTCACTTTCATATTAGATTTCTAGATCCCACCGTAGTAAAATCTAGCAATGAGTTGAATGGGAATGGCTATTAATTCTTTCATGGTGTCTTAATGTTAGCAACTAACTAAGTAGTGTGTAAAATTATGAATCGTACAGAATCTATAAGTAAGCAATGTATATAAATGGGCAAATAAATAAAAACATAGCTACCCAGATTATATGAATTAATAATTAGATGAAGAACTTAGAAGGAATTCGAATGTATACCTTTTAATTTACCTACGAACCTAATACGATATACATGTGAATCAGTAATTCTAACACAACACATAATCCGGAGATTACACACATCGGCTATAACCCGGAGTCTATTACTTTGCCTTCCAAATTACCATTACGCCAGTCCGCCTGATTCGATAATTTGATCCATAAACTCGCACGGATGGTTCCGAGACTAGCATTAGAACGGTCAAACCGGTCGGTTCATTCAGTAACGGGCCGATCGGCGGGCGTCCGGGCCCGCGTAACCGGGGAAAAAACTATACTTGTTATAGTTGTTTTAACCCGCAGCTGTGGCTACGTGAGCTTGATTTGTAATTTTGTGATCTGTGGTCTTATTGCTTCCATCTTAATCTTGAAGCAGTGCTCGGGAGTAGCAATAACAAACTGAGTGATGTTGAAACATCATGTTTAAGATATGTTTTTCTACATGCCGACATTGCCGACTATACCTATCTAGACTATAAACATGACAGTTAACATTTTTATATAAATGGCGTCAAACTAGCAGACGAGACCCCTAGTGGTTAGTGGTCACCATTGCCCAAGAACGTCATCGTCAACGTCTCACCAGAGGTATCACCGATTGCCGGTCAAGACGGTTATGAAAGAGTGAAGGCACTAGGTATCTCTGAAGAGTCTCAAGCCCCCCGCCGAAGTACGAGGAGTCGTTTACCGCAACCATGTTTAGCTCACAATGATATTGGATTTATAGATGGTCAATGATGGTTTTTCTTTTGAAAGGCATAGAACTCTGTGAACTACTCTCATGAACTCTCTGAACTACTGCTAACTTTATCCCTACAGTTGGTACTCTCGCAGTAGGTAAGGATTTATACTTGCCCGGTTGAATACCATCGGCCTTCCAGAATTAACCAGGAAATGATTTTATTCCTTGATGTTGCCGAGGACAAAACCCTAAGATAAATATTATTATCGCAATGGCTTAAAGTTCCAGCAGAACTTCATAGTTTCAGTTCCCCGTGCCTTCTCAAAAATAATATTTTGAATCATTTCAACCAAGACGTATTAATAAGTCAGGAACAGGTGAGACGCAGTTTCAACACATCGGTTATTTTCGCCGTATTTTCCAACTATATTTAACCTCATTGGAGTTCATTTTGTATATTGTGAAAACAAAACGCCGCTGTCCTGTGAAAAATCACCGTTTCTCTTATGATGGATAATTTCTTGAAAACGAACGCGCGTTGTCGCGCCAAAATATTTTGAAGGCGTAAAGTGTTGATTTGTTGAAACGTATTGGGTGAGATATCGCGATGACTTAACTTAGCACTTGTGAGTTGTGACCGAATTCAAAGTTACAAAATATTCATTTTCCTGTTAAATATAAAGTGTGTAATTTACAGATTATGTTGTAGCTCAGTCGGCAATAACGCCACAGAGCAAGCAAAAACCGACTTATGTGACAGATTAATTGGTTGTTTTTATGTTGCTAGTCGACATACGAGCAGAAGATTACTGGCTCCGATGCTACACCGAAACAGGTATAAACAATTTCACAGCCGATTTTAGAGTAAGAGTAAGAATTTTGCCCGATTGCTAACCAATCGGGCAAAATTATGTTACCCTCATGCAAGTACCATATTAAACTAACGGGTACCGAATCCAACTGGAGTATCGCGGCGCCAAAGCCTCAAGCGCCTAAGGGACGATATGTGGTACAAGATGGCAAGAAGATTGTTTTTGTAAGTAAAAGGTACCTACACATATAAATTGAGTACTTATACAAAGATAAAAATATGAATATAATGTACAGAGGCCCCACTCATTTCTAAAGAAAATTTTCCAGCAGACCTGCGACTAGAGAATGGACAAGCAGAAAAGCATTCATCGCGTAAGTACTTTGAGTCTTAACGCGATTACAGACATTTTAATAATTAAGACGTCATTGCGTCAAACTCAAAACTCAAACTCAAATCATTTATTTCATGTAGGTATTTTTTCAATACACTTATGAACGTCATTTTTTGCATTTACGTCGAGCAAACATTTATTTTGTACGATAATACGCTCAATACGAGTACATTATGTACGTACAAAATTGTTATGTGCAAATGTATACATTAAACAATTATATGACATTAAAATCTTCAGAAAAAATTAACGCTGGTAACGTGATCTTAATGCAATATTCTCGTCCTACTGACATTCATTAAGGAGCTTTTCAAAATGATTAACTTGCAACGCAATGTGAGAAACTTAAAGCAACAGGAATGCGTTTGCAAACACAGTATTAATGTTGTTTACAAGGAGTGATCCCTCGGTGATTCACTGTGTCGAGGTGTCGGACCGAGTGTCTATATTAATGTCAAGAGTCTTGTTGTTCTGAAAATGGGACAGTGGGAACAGGAAAACTAAAAATATATTTGCAGTGGTCGGCGTTCGGGTTCAAAGAGACTTGTGTGAAACAGATTTAACTGTTACTTTGCTTGACTGTTACTTTGCTTGTGTCTAGGTTTTTTTGATATCTATCGGGTACGGTATGCTGCGACTCCTACAACAGATAAATAACTATAAAATTGATTTCCTAAATCATAGGTCAATGTTATTAGGAGGCAGACTAATATTTAGATTGGTTAGCTATTACATTTTATCCTTAATCGAATACTTCATACCTATCTATGTTTATCTACTAATATAGATATACATAGATAGGTATGAAGGACATCCGAGCAAAGCAACAGAACCTTCTTTCTGGGTTAGCAACGCATCTGTGATGTCTTTAGTGTTACTGACGTCCATGGGCGGCGCTGACCACTTACTATCAGGTGGCTTGTACAATCGTTTGTTCCCTACTTATATAAAAAATGGATGTAAAGTCGGTTTACAGACGATAATTTTGCGTAATAAAGTCATAAGGGAAGAGAGATAGATGCATTGCAAGCCGAACGCTTAGGCCGATCGTGCCTCTATATCGCTTGTTCCGCTCTCTCGCTTGCACGCTCAGGGGGAACGTGACAATGACGTCATACTTTTTCGTGCGTGCAGCCGGCGTTCATCGATTTATAAGACGTTATCACGTCAAAAAGAACAGAATGTGTTCATGATGAATCCTTGTCTTTTCTCAGATCAACAATACTCTTCAACGACGCCCAATGAAAAGCTTCCTTCAAACAATATCTTCCGTAACGCGATACAATAATCGTCCATCGCGACTCATATCGAGTGACGACGACAAATCGTTCGTGTATAATCGTAAATTACTCGTACACCCATTCAAAGGACTGTATATCCGGTTAGACGCCATATTGTAAGGCAGGACACAAAAAGATTGCTCATTATGTCAAATTAGTTCTACGAAATTAAACAGAATACGCTTTGCAATAGAGGTGATATTTGCTAATTTTGCAAACAGGTTGCATTTCTAAGGTACGGTTTGTAAAAAGGCCCTTTGTGGCAGACAGTGTGGCTCCGAAGGCTTTGTTCGTGCGAAATGCAAGGCTCGAACACGCTCATCGATTACTTCGCGGAAATTCGGATGCGCAGCGTGTTGTGATATTTTTTATGATCTTAATAAATAAATAAAATAAACGCTAAACACACTCACATCCCCCAGGCTAGAATTCGTTGTATCCATGAAACCCACATGGACAACACAAATTACATATTTGTGTTGTCCATGTAAGACATCAGTAATAGTGACGACCCGAGAACAAATATTTATCATGATATTATAAAACATACAAAAACACAAACAAAGAAACTAGCTAAACACTTCGCTGAGGTTGCCATTGCAACGAATGCAGCTATAGGCAGGCACCAATATCAAATTAAATGAGTTAACTGTTAAGTAATCCAAAGCGTTCGAAATTTGCCATTCCCGTGAGAACTTCAGAATAAGTTTACAAAACTTTGTTAATTGATAACACTTAAGCTCGTATTTGCTAAACAAAATAAAAGAAAATGGGATTTTAACTAAGGACAAAACATAGGTATTGAAATGTTTTGTCTAAGAATGTTTAAATGCGAAAGAAATTACAATAAAAATAACAGCTAACAACAATGGTTTTTTATTTAAGGCATACTTATAACGACAGCGAAGACGTACGCGGCACTCAAAACCCGTAATTAACAGTATAGTTAGCGTGTTCCCCTAACCGGATAGCTATCACAACTGGTTGGATAAAGAAAACTTACGGTAATACCTGATTTTCATTATCTAACGCGTTGTAAATGGATATGTGATACTGTCGAGTTTTTCCGGCCGTTGCCAGGCAACGAGCGCGTCAACACCGTAAAAGTTGTCGCGAAGGGACACCGGTCACTCCATTCACTCCATTACTAGACCTTCGTACCGACCGCAGAACGCATCCCATTCACGACAAGCGGATAAATCAACCGAGAACGCTCTCGCCTTACAAGGCGTAAGCGCATTCCTCCGCAAACGGAATACAACTTTCTGCTTTTGGGAGAAAAACCACTTTCGTCTGTTCGTACTACGACTTACTGCTTTTTTTGAAATGTATTTCCGTGCAGGTACGTCTGGGTTTTAAGCCGTCGCTCGTGCGGAGGCCGAGGATGTAAATTGAACTTTTTGCTAGCGCGTTAATGTGCATTGTCGGATGTGTGGGTTGTGGAGATAGGGCTTTCTCGTCGTGGTGTTGGGTTTTATGAATGAAGCTCGCCGTCGTGAGCGGAAGCGAAGCCGGCCGTAGTGCGGCTTTCCCGCGCGGCCAGTTTCATTAATAATTAAAACTGTGCAACTCGCGGAATGGCCGGACGTAGAAATGATTTCTAGCCGCTCTCGGCAAGGCGCAGCTTCTGGTCTTAACTTGCCACAAAAACATTATTAAAACTGCGTTTAAGCCAACGTATGCACTGTTTGATCTAGTTTTAGACATATTAGACTTAATTAATTAAAAGTGGACTTGAACTGGTGATGAATATTGTGAAGAAGTCTAAATGATCGTTAATCGACCACAAACATAATTATAACCTACATAATATGACTTTGTTTCAGCTTGAGATTCACCAATTAGTTTTCTGCCTTTTCTTATAGTCATTGCAGATTTTTGCCTTTAACTGGCTAAGTTAAAGGCAGAATTGTCCAGCCGTTAGTATACTCTAGAAGCTACAGACTATGAAGCTAACGATGTAGATCAATTGTTCTTGATCCTATATCTGCCGAAGAATACCACCGTTGATAGCCGATTGCGGCATCATTTATGTGACACAAAAGTGGTTTTAAGTCTTGGTTGTTACTTACTAAGTTATATCTTATTACTTTTTTTCTCTTCTCTTCTCTTGATCACTGATATCAGGTGGCTAGTCTGCTCGTTTTTCGGCTATTTAACATAAAATAATCCTTGCAACCCTCTGGGAATCCAAATGCAAGATTGTGAGCGTATAAAGAAACAATACCTAACTTGAGGAGATTATAGGGCTTGAAAGAGTTAACTAGGCATATAGCAAACTTTAGGTTAGTAGGTATATTAGAAATATAACCTGTTAGGATAGGTGACGCGTCCGGTGTTATTTTGCTTGTTCGCACGAATGTTCATGCATGCCGTGGCGCGGTTATTTGTCCACCTCAATAAATATTTACAAGCTCGTTTGAAGAAAACGGAGATAATATTATATTTATATCCTTTTGATCCGGAAGCCTGCGCAACAGCGGATATTAGTCGTAACACGCACGGCAATGTCAAACTCATTTACCTTAGACGATGCTATATAATTTATAACGGTTACCAACAGAAAATAAAATTCGACCAACTCATTACGCAATGGACGCGATATTGGAATAGTGCCGTGCGAGGGGGACGGTTGTATGGATGCTGCTAAAATTGGAGAGGGACAAAAATAAGTTGGTTAGAGCGAAAGAGTGGAATATGACAACGCTGGATAGCGAATGAGATGGATACGAGCTAGATACGCGCGTCCGGTGGCACTTCCTGCCGCGGGATAGTGCGCACGCCCTCTACGCTGGCATCGATAACTTGACAATGCCAATGTAAATAATATTAAGTGTCTGTAATATGACGGGCGCACTGAAGTATCGGACGGAGTGGTTTGACCACGTCATGTTCTGATTGCGACCTCTTTTCGGATGTTACTGTAACTCACAGACCACACAGCCAAAAGACCACGCTTTTGCGAACTTTAGTACGAATACAGAGTCGTTAAAAGATGGCGAGTTGCGGGGAGAAGTAGGTTGGTTCTCAATTCTCATTGGCTCGTTTTACCTGAGGTTTAGTTAAGGTAGGTTACTTACCGAATCTTGTAATGTAAGTACAAGACGTGACTTCGATTTTTATTGCTGTTTCAACGTGGACATAAACTATGTACACCGAATATTCGATCTGTTTGCATACCTAGTATAATTAGCTGTTGTAATTGCAGTCTGTTATTATGATAACATTTTGAGTATAACTTAGTGCATACATATAACTTCAAGCAATAAGTTGTGCATACAGCCATATAGGGTCTTTAAAAAAATACAACGTCCGTCATAAACCGACAACGTGTAAAATGTCGTAAAAGACCACAAGAACCTCTCGAGGACATTGTAAATTGCCGCTGTTTAAATATTTACCATTTGCGTTTAAATCATATCTTACCTGCTATGGTCTTACGAATTGTGATGCTTTATAAAGTTTATAAGGTACCATTCGTTCTACTTCAATATCCTTACTTGGAACTATCCACATATTCCTCAATATTATTTTAATTAGCGTACATAAAACGACTAAATAATAAGTTTTAAATGGCGACCATCCCACTTGATGGTAACTGGTAAATATGTTAACATTCCAAATGTCAATCAAAAATATTACCTAAGTACCTACTACAAACACAGAGATACAAATCCTATTGTCACCTTTTCATATGCCTCTGCTGTCTATCTGTCACAAGGCTCTATCTCTTGAACAGAAGAAGGTAGGCTAAAGAAATTTTCTAAACTTAAAAATATGTAATAGGTTTAGCTACATTCTTTTTACGGTGGTAGGTACGGACCCCTGCGTGTGCGACTCTCACTTGACCAGTTCACCTGTTCTGTCTGTTTCAATAATCATAGAGGTATCTGGGCCTGTAGTTTGTACATACTAGTGTTGCGGGCTACACGGAGTACAGCGATCATTAGTCCCCCCCCCCCCCTCGCGCCCCGGCAGTCCCCCGCGCCCCGCGCCCGCCCGCGTCCCGCTTCCGGCTTCAACGTCTACTTGTTAATTGTCCATCTCGGGTCTCGGGTCTCGACACGCGCACTTACACTAATCTGCTTACTTATATTGACTTTCGTAGCTTTTATGATGTTATGTTCTCAAACATCGCTAACGATACAATACTGGTTACAAGTATTGTATCGTTAGCGATGTGGCTGGCTCTACAGAGCTTAAACTAAGAGCTCTCTCTAGCTCTCTCAAGCTCTACTGAGCTTTAACTAAACTTACCTGTTACAAGGAGCATGGACATAAGAAATGAAACATAACAAACTACTATACCCCGGGAACAACATTTATTCAGATAAATATCTAACTAGACCAGGAATCCGGAATTTATCTTCGCATTCTCAAAGATTGAACTGTTGGTAGTGAACTGAACTGAACTACTACTACTAAAAACTGACACAAGTCTACTACTTGTTTTATGGAATTAAGGTAACAAACGAGCATGCAGCACCACCCTACTATTGCCGCCCGTGTCAACTGTGACGGACCTAGTACAAAACTCAAATGGGGACTAGGATAGTTAGTCCGGTCAAGAGACGTAGACGGTGTTAGAACATTAGTTGGTTGGTTTGTTAGTAGTATGAGGACTGCGAGAGGGACTGTTAGTGAACGTTACGTTATATATAGATAGTTAGTTGTTGTTAGTCTAATCCAGCTATTAATTGTTAGTAAGAGTCTTGTTCTGATTCAGTCATAGATGTGTTGCTAGTGTTGCTACCCTTGAGGACTGAGATGGTCGCCTCTAAAAAGTGTAACCGGCTCCACACACTACTAAGAAAGAAAAACAACTAAAGACCTGAAAAACTCAATCTGAATAAACTCTCGCCCCGACAAAAGAATACCTACCTCTTAGTCCGCGTCTCCGCGATACCTATCAATTGTTACATCTCAATAATCACATTAATTAGCTCGCAGCGCGTCCTTTGTTTGTTTTTATTGAGCGTAGAACGTCTTGGTAATTGAATTACGCGTCCCTAGGGCACTAGTTGGAGCATCCTGCGCCCACGCCCGCGTTAATTGTGCTACTCTTTTTGTTTAGATGTCCACTCGCCTTAATTCGATTAGAGCAATCAGATTCGCCCTCTGCCCTGCTGACACCCGACTGCATCGTGTATGTCATAATACTGTATCATTACAATGTTTAAGTTTCTTTATAATATATTATGCGATTTATTTTATAATAGATTAGCTTTCTCCCGACCCTTCGCCGCCCGCCAATTTCCAAAAATTCTTTCTTGGTGCTCAATTGCGTCACTTGAGGAACCTATACAAAGTTTCAAGTGAATCCATTGAATAAATAAAACTTTCAGTTTATCCCCTTTTTTATCCCCTTAGGGGGGATTTCCAAAAATACTCTCTTAGTGCTCCCCTACACTCCCCATGAAACATACGAGTACCTATATGCCAAATTTCAGCTTGTTGCGTTCAGTAATCTCGGCTGTGCGTTGTCCGTCACTCACTCAGTAACGCAAAAGTTTTATATAATTATATTGATGATGATAACGGGGTTACCTTTGTTCTGTTAAATGGTTGCAACATTGCAGTCGATGTGATGAGATCTTTGATATGAATTATGAAGAACGTTACCCATAAACCGATTACGTTTAACAGCTTACGTTTTGGACGTTCAGTCGTTCTGCAATTTTGGATACCTACTTAAGAATTGATTAACAATACTTAACTTATGCTTAAGAGTTTTATATAATTAGGAAACTCTTAAATTTCATATATAATTCTTTATAATCAAGTACCTAAACAAAGAATGATATCTTAGCATTTCATAATATTTTTCATTCTTCATAATGATCCTACAACAGTTATCATTTTAAATTTATAGTAGGTAAAGAAAGTTTTTTTTTGTATTATTGTCTTATTTGCCTTCATTATTGTTCACCGACGACGATACTAACAGAAGGCGTAATTGCTAATGTTTAAGTGTGAAAACGGTGGTGTGTGATTAACACGAGCGATTGTAGCGAATTTACACCTTAGATTGCATGTAAACGGCTCTAGGCGACATCAGACCGTTTGGTAAATCTCGCGGAGTGACGACATTGCAACATCCCGTCAATTACTACGGCGTACTTCCTTCGCAGTCCGCAGCGGAGACGGCCAGCGCTGCCGTCCACGACACTGCGGATGACACGTCACACGTCATCTACGATAGGTACCTATAGCTTACTAGTAGATGTTCTATAAGGCTTCGTTCTTTTATTATATGTATCCTTTCATACTTCCTTGTTTTTCTTGTTCTCCTAAGAAGTTGTCTTATTCGGTTGATAGAGAGGTACCTAGTTAAACTGCTGTTTGAATGTCTAGGTCTAGGTAATCAAAGTTTCTACTGCAGGAAACAGGACTTATCTCGGTAAAAGGAGTTCTAGGTAGAGTTTACCAAATTGACCAGGGAGTATCTACCAATAGCTGGAACTAGCGGATTTTTTAGATGCTACACTCAAATCCGACTATTCCGACTAAGCAACAGAGGACTTTTAAAAACACTATTAGGTAAGGCACCTAGATGAAGTTAGTTCAAATGAAATCAGGCAGGTACCTAGCAGCAGGAACGGTTGCAATTTTTACTCAAATACATAGTTACAGATCAGCAACTGGTTTAGGAGTACCTATAACGGTAGTTGGTCTCCACAACCCAGAAGAACCCCACAGTCGCTAATGACCATTAAACAACTTGGCGTAGAACATTAAAACTGGTGACTCACGATTTAATTGCGCCGGAAATCAAATGAATTAATAATCGCAGTAGGTATACCCTGCACAAAAATATGCAAATGAATGAAAAGGACAGGATATGTGTACAGGATGTGTGATATAATTTGTTGCTGAACAACTTATGACATTTAATTCAATATAAGTTTTGTAATACAGTTGTTTGAAACAATATGGGCTAATCGGTTTTTAAACACGTATGAGTTGCTTAAGTCTTTAGTTTACCCACGGTTAAATTATATGAGTATAGGTTATTTAATTGTTACATTGCATGCTTTGTGGCTGACCATAACAATGAAAATGAAACGAAGCAAATAGCGTCATCAAAATATGACAACAAAATGATTTTCTAATTAAGTAGTGGGCATAAAACATATTTTGGAAGTAATAGGTGGTATAGGTAGGTACCCTACCTATCTATATACCTACCTATACCACCTATTACTTCCAAAATACGTGGTGACGAGTTTCCTTGACCATTCTCGTATTTTCCGGTATTGCTTACAATTCTTCCATAAGTAGTTATAATACTTATATGTAGTATTAGAGGTCCTACATGATCACGACATGACATGCACATGAATTTTGAAAACATGTTTACGATTTTTGGCATTATTGAAGAAATAACACATTAAAATAATAGCGTTCATTAAATGAATAAGAAAATAAATTAAATAGAAGATAAGTATCATGTATCATGTTTATTATAATTGTAAACAACGATCACAAAAACTAAACTAAACAGAGCAACAAGCACGTCGACGAGCTAACACAATGTTTGTTAACATTTCTACTCAATTAAATGGATCGTTTCATTCATGCTTAATTATTACGAATGCAGAACTCTCCCAAAGTAGGCCTAACACGCCTATAAATAGAAGCTAATATTGTCCGATGCGTCAACCTCCCATACCACATTGTCGCGTCGAGTTTCTCATTTATGAATGAACTCACAGATCGAGCGACTTCCGGCTAACTGTTGAGATAGTACGACACTCTTCCTGGTTCCTGCTATGGTATCTTTAATTACAAACCAGTGTAAACAGACCGGTGCTCCACATTTCGTAGTACTAATTTGAATTCTAACTGTCAGGTAATAAGGCACACGTTATGCGGGCCCGGCCATCGATCGGACTCCATCTCGGCTATCGAGATCGTTCGGAATATGAATAAAGATATTCTAAAACCGAGCAAACGGCTTCAGTCATTGATACATTGTGAGCCATAATGCATTGTGATAAAGTATCAGTTGGATTAATGTCATCTTAGGTGTTGGCGACTCGCGTCCTGTAGAACGTGTTTTTTCCTGGCTCCTTCCCGGCGTTTCACCGTTACGCAATATATCGTAAATAATTAGCGGAAGGCGATATTCCCGTGTCTTATGGGAGATGTCGACTTTCTGGTTTTTAGCCGGACGCTTCCTATCCGTTCGGCTAACAGCACCAGTAGTGGGCACCAGGCCCCATATTCGACTGGTCTACTAAAACGTGATTTAACGACGTTTATGTATCGAGCGAGGAAACATCCGGTTACGACTTGAATGAAATTTATTTTTATAGATCAAGTTTAGTAAGTTTTTTAATGAAAGCAATTAAGTGTAAGTTTTCTTAGCCACTTTATTATTTTAACGTTCGTGGTGGGATTGAATGTTTGTCGACACTTGAGGCAAAAAGCGTATTATTGGATCCAGTTAAACGGAATCCACTGATAGATGGGCATGGTCCGTAAGCATGGACATTTCATTGCCAATCGGGCTGGACGTGTGCTCACGTATCGCTTTTTGCGCCATCGGTAAACGCGCGTATAACTTTTACCAAATTGCGCAATTTGACCAGCCCGCCAGCTTTAAGTGTTCCAAGCTCACTTTTTGTTTGTTTAATGTCCACTTCAATTGTGAAAAAAAGTTTATTAATGCGTTGTTCAGTACAAAACGCACACACGCTGCACAATTTAACCACAAAAGGAAAAACAGTAATCTTTATCTTGACAAAACAACAAAAACGTCGTATCTGCAAAAAAATATTGAATTAATTACCAATAAAATTAGTAAGTCTTTCCCACGAGTCGCCGTGGTCCTAATTCATTCATGAGGCTAAACCGCATATATTTATTTTAGACATAACAGTTTTTATACGTAACGTTGGTAGACGACGGAGGCAAATCACATCTAAGAGAGGTCAGTTTAAGACGATCTGCGGAAGTCGATGATTTCATTCACTTTTTGACTGACAGAACATGATAGAGTGTGCTTGTTGAGGGGCAGCGTACACTGGTCTCTGATGTTCTCACGGTGGCGCTCACGAGTCGCGACACTCGCTCTGTCCGAATTATAAATGTTGTAACACGGTCGAGACTGGTCCATCGGGGTTTTGACCTCCATTATATGATTTGGAGACTTCATTTCTCCTTTTTTCACATTGGTTATAAAGGTGATGGTTGGGGTCTGCATGATATTAGTGTCGTTTTATCTTATTGTGGTTTGATACGATCTGTTTGTACGTTGGTTGATTTTTTTACATGGGATAAATTAATGCTTGACAACATTCCCACCTGATGGTAAGTGGCGATGAAGTCGAGGATGTTGGACGCACTAACTTATTAACAGCCTATTCACTCTCCTCTTGAACTCTCCCACATTATACGCAGGTGGGAACACCGACGAATTATTGGGATTAATGGGACGAAGCCAATGTACAGATGGGGCTTCATTACATCTTTCTTTCCTTCTTTCTTTCATCTTACTTCTTTCATTTCTGACAGCGCATCGGTGATGTCTATGGTGCAGCTGATGCCCATGGATGACGGTGACCACTTACCATCAGATAGCTCGTCTGCACGTTTGCCGTATATGAACATAAATAAAAAAGAACCTTAATACAAATGCATTGAGTAGCTTTTGGATAGTAAATTTCGAGTTAATGCGACGTTTTGAAGGGGGTCAAAATCATGGTCAATGTTTCTGTTACATACCAACATACAAACATACTAACATATGTCAGAAGCTAATAAAAGCGTGTTAAAACATTTATAGGCATAGATAAACAATATGTAGAGAAGAAACAATAGAAGAATGAACAATACAATTAACATGGTACAAGTTATGACATACATAGATTGCTAAAAAGATGAATGACGCCGAGATCACATTCTAATTTTATGGATGTCATCGCAACGGTAGCCGAATGCGGCGATGTTATCGCTAACCCGAGATTTTATCGGTCTCTATCCAAGCGGCTTCATAAATATAAATAAAATTTAATTGTCTGTCTGTCACCTACACATTTTAATGTACGTTTTCTATCGTAGCCGAATAAAATGTTTTATAAATCGGCAAGGATACGACGTCAAAAATGTCAAAAAAAATGCCTCTAAAAATGTCAGCCTCTCTCCCGAAGTGCTACGCCTAACAAGGAATAATATATTAATATTATGTGATTAATTTAATGATATTCCGACAAATAAAATGAAATTTGATATTTTGAAAATCGATTTTTAAACTTCTATAATTTATCATTCAAATGCCACGTCGATATAAATTAGGATTATCGACAGAACACCATAATGTTTAATTAAAAAGTCGGACGTGTTAGCGTCGAAGTTAATATTATTTAATTAATGAAAGAAGAACTTGTGTGTTTGAGGGAAGTCGTATTTTACCGTTATCGTCTAATTCAGATCATTCATTTTCGATACGCGTTATCTAAATATAATTATTTATAGGAATTTTAATATTGTATCGTAATTTATATGGTAACATTAAACATAAAAGATTATACCATCCACGCCCACGCGATATGATTTTGTTTTGCGGGTGATATGAAGGTACAAATCCTGAAAGGTACAGCCTGAAAAATATACCTGTAATAACAATATCTGTCCCGAATGGGAGTCGAACTTGGGACGCCGAGTTTGACGGTCACTATTAATGTGCCGTATACGAAACCATGCTACAGACAGAGAGACAATTTTGTTCGGTTAGTCCCGTATTTAAAAATGCTTAATTTAGGTAATTACTGCGAAACTCTACACTAGAGCAATCGGTGAGAGAACTGAGAGAGTTAGAATAAAAATAAAACAAAATATTCAAAAGACAAATCCTGTAGCACTATAACTCATACTTGTAAATTCTTATTAAAATATATCAGTTGAACGTTGCACAAAAAATCTATTATACGTAGGTATTATCGCGTTTTCTATTCATGGCGGAATTTTGAACTGATAACATTGACGAGGTTTTCCCATAGACAATACGACAGAACATACATAACCGATGTGGTACTGTAGCCCTGAGTAGGGTAGCCATCCGGCCCGATGTATCGGGATTGTCTCTAGTAGCTTTGTCCCGATAAAAATTCAAATATCCTAATATCTGATCAACTTGCACATGAAATAAAAATAGTTTTATTTGTAGATGATTTCAATGCCGTACGATGACCGCCCTGGGTTCTGACTTGCAAGAACACAAATGCGAGGTGGCGGTCACTTAACCCGTTAATAAGTCACTCAAACTTAACTATTTGTCTTGCGAAGAATTCTATATCGATTTAAAAAAATATATAAAAAGTAAAATCTTCAGAAACAATGCTTCTTTTGAGCGTCCCGATTTAAACCCAGCAAAGTATGGCAGCCCTAGCCGTGTTGAGTCACATTTTTTGTGTGTGAGCGGTGTTGGTTCAGCAAATAGAGTTGATAAAGTTATTGTAACCAGTGCAAGCAACGGATGTGGAGTCGGCGCGAGCAGATGATCCTCGTATTTACTCGGCTGAGCGGGAATACGTCATGTAGAGGGTACAGATTACTAAATGTATTGTTTACTATTGAACCTGGCTTACCTACGTAGAAACTAGAAACCAGAAAATTTATTTTTATCTGACTACGGAGTCATTTTTTTGGTACTACTTATACATAATAATTATATTAGGTGTACCTACCTATTCATCTTTTGGGACAGCAATTCTGAGTCTGTAGAAAAGATCGATGTCAGTATGTAAAATAAATATCAACATAGGTATAGTAATAAAATAAAACAAAAATTTTAAACTTAATCTATAAAAAAATAATAAGAAAATTAAGTTTTTACACTCATCTCATACAATTAAGCATCCCGCATGACGCGGTTTACATGGGCATGAACAAAACATAATTATAACACATCACTAACACCCTCGACCCGACACCAAACGCTAACCTGTCACATAAATGTCTGCCGGGAATCGAACCCGAGGCCCCCCTCTTTGCGGGCCACCACATCACCACCAAAGGCCCCACGTTCAGTTACAATCAGACGTTCACGACACGACATTCTCTTCAACCATTCAGTAGCAATCACTTCATACAATTTCTTCTAACTATCGTGTCTAACAAATCGCTCAAGAATTTAGAACGGTGGAGTTAAATAGAAACCAAACAAGTACGGTTTCATTCATGGCTGTCGGTCCCCCCCCCCCGTACCGCGCCCCCCGCCCCACCGGTGACCGGGGAGCTCAATGAGCGTATCATTCATACATTTAATGAACCGAGATACTTGCTACACTGTAATTTATTCCGACACACATCACTTCATATGAATCAGTATTTGTGTTTCACTCCGGAGACCAGTTTGCTGACTGTATAACTATGTATGTACATAAACATTGAGTCTTTGTTGCTCTACACGTGATAATTGTCACAATTAATTGGTTTTTGATGCACTCACGTTGATGATAAATAAAAGTAAGTGAATCGTGATTCGGTTGTAGATGATTTCGAGGCTATGTATTAGTGGTGCAATGGTTACCAAGCCGAGCGCCGTTCGATGGGTTCGATTCCTAGTGAGGCGGAAATTTGAAAGAATTATGTTGTTGGTGGGATGTGTTCTTGTCTTATGTGTTGTCCATAGCACCCATGACACAGGGAATCCTACTGTAGGCCTATGAGTGTGTAGCCGTAGCGTTATTTGTGACTATTTATTTATTATTTGTATGCCCTCAGATACAGTGTGTATTAAGTAGTAGAAACCGGCCTTGCTTTGCTTGGAAACCTATGGCTTAGACTCATTCAAAATATTTTTTCTGACGGGATTTTTAAATGGATACGAGTGGGTATGACGTATATTTTACGTCTTTCGATATGAAAATTGATTGAAATAAAACAAACAATATCATAATATGTTACACGAAGCTTTATGTCACCCACCACGAACAATGCTGAGTCGATATATCGACGTACAACACATCTACCGTGAGTACCCGCCGTGTCACACACAAACACAAAGCATCGACACATTGTCGTCAGATACTTAAGTACCTACATTGCATATGACATTAATGAAACTATTTTGTCCATAGTGTCATTTTCCACTATGGTAGAAATATTCCATGTATTTTATTGCGGGTGAGTCATGGAGTCATGTTCGTCGGCGTTCTGTATTTGGCAGCCGTCGGTTGGTAGGTATTTGATTTGTAACAACTACCTAATAAAGGATTGCGCACATTACATCAACTCAACCCTAATTCAACTCGTAAAAAATATTGAAATATGAGCTGTATTTCGTGTTCCGTATTATACGGTTTAATTTTTTAACATTTACTTGAAAAAAATGATCTACGCGCTCCTGATCAATAGTATGGCGTTGTTTAGGCCAACTCCGATAAGACCGAAAATTCGACCGTAAGTAATATTGAGTAAAACTCGTATTTCAATGCTCACCGATGAGTTCAATCGGAGTCGAGTCGAGTTGAGTTGATGTAATGTACGCAGACCTTAATACAGACCTCCGACAGATCATGCAAGCAACTATTTATATGTGCAAATGTTGAAAAATGCTGTGCGCTAAAAGAGCTATCACTTCCCTCATTTAAATTAATTTGCATTCACATTTATCATGTCTAGACCGCTGTGAGAACCGACAAATATTTGAATACATATTCCTATTTACATAATACTTGATCTTTACCATTTAATCACGCGAATCGAATCATGTAATTGATGCAGTAATCGATCATACACATTACCAGTGCTCGCTCCCGTGATTAAGAACAATCCTACCTCTTATACTTAGATAAACTCTATTAACGCGCCCTCGCTTCGCTTTGGGAAACAATGCCTTGGTACTCACACAAAAAATGTTAATACTATAATAATAGAAGTTTTGTGAACCGATTCAACTAAAATAAACTCTAATATTCTGGGATGTGTTAATACGAATAGGTGCATAGGTATCTATCGTCAATTTTTAGTTGTTTTTAAATAATTTAAACGTGACAATTTTACCGATTAGATAGATAAATATTTGTTTTTGGGACGTATATGACCCTGGAAACCGATCTTCTACCAGCAACATTCATCAACAACAGACAACAGCCACCGACGCGATGCCCACTGGCCATAATCAACGCGTTATAGTTCGTCAGTATCATCAAACCATAACCATTAAGTTCCAAATTATCTCAACATTAACTATTTACGTAAACACATTAAAAACTTGTGTAAAAACACGAACAAACAAAGGCATCGGGCCATGTTCCGTCGCCGGCCACGTGTTGACACTATCGAAAGCAAGCACAAACAGATCGGGCCTCATTTACAAGTTGTATATTTCGAAAAGTCAATTTGCGATTCATGGAAACTCTGACTTACCTTTAGTATACTCGTATTGTACCCTTTGTTGATCAATGTAATAATATACTACATAATATAATAGCGCTGAAGAGTTGTTTGTTTGAACACGCTAATATCTAAAACTGCCAGTCGGATTTGAAAATATTTCGTGTATTTAACCATATTTATGGGGTTACTAGTGGACCCGCCCTCGCTCATCTTCGCCGCTTGTTCTTCACGTTTACAAATATACAATATTTTCCCTTTTTTGCAACATTTTTCATCGATGCTCCGCTTCTATTGGTCGTAGCGTGATGTTATATAGCCCATAGCTTTCCTCGATAAATGGAGGAACCAACACAACAATATTTATTAAATTCGAATCATTAGTTCCTAAGAGTAGCTCGATCAAACGACCAAACCTCAGCTTTATAATATTATGTATAGATTGGTTGTCTAGTATAACTGTACCTACTCAGGCTTTCCGAAGCGAAGCTTTGGCGATTTCTAGTTATGTACAAAAGCGACAGGATGCTTGCTCATTCTTACCCACTGGTTAACACGAAAACTCGATAACTTCTTAACCTACGAAGATGTTTGGGAGGGAGGTTGGTTATAAGTAGAAGTCGTCAGGTAGGAACTGATTTTGTGATAATCCTCTTAGGGGTGCAATAAGGGATTTGTGTTCAGTCTACCAACTCAGGTCCCTGGTATTTTAAATCGCCAACAGGAAATAATGTAAAGACAAAAAGTAATAATTTACTAATTAATACCTATAGCTCTGTTGTCTTACAATAAAGTTTAAATAAAATAAATATAAGATAAGAATTCGAAGACATACCTGCCATTCGAATGTGGTCATTAGGCTATCCGGGCGTTTATTACCAGCAGTATTTTGTACTTAAATTCAATGAATCTTGCTTTTATTTTATTAAAGAAATGTTATACCAAACGTCATGGTTTTATTGGTATTTCCTCTGCACGATGACATCTTTATTCGTATAAAATAAAACCAGCGAAAAATAATAAATAGCTCGTTGTATGAAACATGATAAATTATGACGTTAGTCAATAATATAATTTTTAGTCTAGTAAATAGCACATGGACATAAATATCTACTGAAGCATCTAATTTAATCTATGATGTTTTGGGTTGAAAGAGCCATTGTCAGGTGAAAACCAAAGCCATTCTTCCTTGCATCCATATGCAGGGAAGAATGGCTTTGGTTTTGGTTGGGTGTCCATACACCCTGCTGAACACTGGACAGCGTAATGACGAAAGGCGTCTACTATCGGAGATAGGTGGGATATAAACCACTTGTTTAGGTATGGTAGGAAACTAGCTCTAGCTAGCCTGAAACAGGGCCTTCTAAAATTGGTCGTGTAATGTGTTTCTGTGTGTTTCAATGGTGCTTTCGAGCTTACTGACGTACATGGGAGCCGGTCACCTATTAGATGGCTCATCTACTCGCTTGTCGGCTATTTACCTTCACCAAACCTGAAGTAGAACAATAGTTTATGAGATAAACGCTTGTTTATCTCATAAACTATTGTTTGCAAACGTAATTGAATGCTTATTCAAGAGTGAATAGGCTGCTACGAAGTTAGTACTCTCTAGAGTCTCTAAGCACCGAACACTACACTCACCATTGAATAAGACCGTAGTCAAGCAATAACTTATAACAGATGAAAAACATAATGAAACTTATTTAAAGTAATTTTAATACAAAACAACACAGGTCATTAATACTCGAATTTAATCTCAAAATCATAGTCATGATCATGTTCATAATGCACATGCAACAAAAGGCATTGTTGCTCTGTGTGTTTGTGTGTGTTGCATAGTACTTAATCCGTTGCTGCAATAAGTGGCGAGATTGAACCAGAATGATTCTTGTGTTGATGGACACACGCCAAGTCGTGTCGTAATCGTGAGCGTGATGTATGTCGCTCTTTACCAATAAATTTAGTCGTCTGACCGATTTTAATGAAACTGAAGACTGGGCTCCATTGAATTTATGCCGAAAAATAAATCTCGCAGATTACAAACTACTGGACCAAACTTATCATCTATTTCACGTTGAGAAAGAAGCGGGAGAGACACCTGATGGTAAGTGGTCATACCGTCGCGTATATAGACCCCAGTCACCGTCGTATAGACTCTTGAATCACCGACGCGTTGCCGGCGGATATAGAAGAGAGAAAAAAAAAGAAAAAGTGAAAGTTTATTCATCAACACACTTTATGAGCGTCAAATAAAACAACAAAATTTTCTTTTACATCTGTATCGGAAAGGTTGTAAGTTCGTAAAACAATTTGGACTTTTGATGGCCTAAGTAGGCAAACAAGCAGACGGGTCATCTGATGGTAGGTGATCAACATCGCCCGTAGACATTGGCAAAATCAGGAGCGTCACCAACGCGTTGCCGGGCAAGAACGAAACGATGGACCCGCTTCTTGTAGGATACTTAATGTTCAAAAGCAAAGATACACTACTAGTAGAGACGTCGTGGTGCGTGTTACACAAGTGAAAACTAAAGTTGCACTCTGCACAAAGTGTCCACATTAATTAATTTAAATGCAGGAGTAGGTTCGAGATAAAAATTTAAATGGACATTCTTCTATACCTAAGTTCATTTAAAATTTTGGATGCTTATTACCTGTTACAATATTAACATGTTTAAATCATACCCAGACTTAAAAAAGAAATCCTTACACGGTCAAATTTTGTCGCGATAGTAATTCGGCATTCGTAATGGAGTTTTTTTGTTCTTGAATTTAACCTTTATGATCGAATAGAATGACAATTAACATGAACATTTCCTCT
Source organism: Ochlodes sylvanus (assembly GCA_905404295.2). Taxonomy (NCBI): domain Eukaryota; kingdom Metazoa; phylum Arthropoda; class Insecta; order Lepidoptera; family Hesperiidae; genus Ochlodes; species Ochlodes sylvanus. The sequence continues at coordinate 9,075,578 of FR990143.1, forward strand.
GCAATACATCCATAAAATTACCTCTCACCAGTTGTATAAAAGTTCTTCCAGTCGACCGTTTAAATTTAAATGAATTATCATTGTTAAAACTTTAATCTTAAAAATAATTACGTTATCGGTAACAGCATGGACTGAAATCGATTCTTACAAAATAAATATTCTCACGGTACGTGGGCACGTCAATAACCGTATACATGCGCGGAATTATTTCGCGGGACCTGTCTGATCATATTCAATCGTCTAGTGTATCTCGAGCTCCGACTGGATTCATCGACATCGTTTTTTGCGAGCGAATTGAATGAGGATCATGAATGGTGAGACCGCGGTGAGTCGCGAGGCGTCGCGTCGCCGGCGACAGTCGCGCTGCAGTCGCGCGTCTCGGTCGCCGTGACGCCGCGACATCGCCGGCTTCCGCTCCCGCCAGCGACGCCGTGGGAACCGCTTTATTTTCGTATTTAAATACGACCCTCATTAAACTGGTTTCGCTCAAAATTCGCTGCCTCCTTTCGACGCCTTTTACTCACCTTTTTATGGTTCCGTTCGACATTTACTGTTTGAGATTTTTTAAGTCTAGACTGCGGCCCGAATAATGGCGGGATGAGGCTTGAATTGCGCAGAATAGGACCTCGATTCTTTTCATTTCTAAGAGCTCGGGATGGTAAATGACGAATGCTTAACAATGCGTTATAGGAGCAGTCGTGGAAATGATGTCTTTAAAGATTTTTAATTTAATGCGTAATCATAGGTGAAGATTGAATCGTCTTATCGTGATTACTTGTTACTCTTAATAGAGGTCTACCTCACTCTGGTTACCTTCCGCTAAAAGGAAGACTTTTATAGTTATTATAGGTATCCTCTCGATGTTTCCCTACCATATCGAGTCAACACAGGGAACCCTAGTGTAAAGCTATGAGTGTGTAGCGTTATTTTATTTTTATCGAATCAAAAAAACAATAAGGTACACGAATATATATTTTTTAAACTAATTGTATAAAAACTCCGAAAGATGTACTTTTTAAAAACATGTTTCCAAAAATGAAACGAAATTGAAACACACACCATCCAAATAGGAGTGTGAATAAGAATCCACAAGGCTATCAGTCCGCGTGCCAACATCCAATATGTTTATTAAAATTCCATTAATCGATGTAGATACAGTAATTATAGTTTGATTTGGGCAATATAAAATTAATGGGTTTAAGCGCAACCCGTTCGCGCCCGGTGGCTGGTTTCCATTAGGCAAACGGATTGGTGAACCATTATGATATTTAATTAACAAACGCCGATTTATGTTCCTCAGTAGGTTTACCATCTCAATATTTAAAAAGTCCGAGAAATTAGCTGGGTATTATTTAAAAAATCTGGATATTCGAGTCACTACAAATTTTGTCATTTTTGTTTTAAATCAAGTATCTTTTTCTTAGAAGTTACAAGTCGACTGTTGTGTTGTGTAATTAAAAATGAATCAATTATCAATAAGAATCAACATCAATTATCTATAATTGTTTCATTTTTAATTATTTATTCAGGTGTTTTGTTCTGGTGGACACATCAAAAGCAGGGCAAACGGCCGGACGTGTCCGGAGTCCGGACACATCCAAACAGTTGGTAACCGTATTCATGAGGCTATGTAAATTTATAGGAACACGCAGTGTTTGAGTACTTGTATTAATTTATTCTGCTAAGTTATGGTTATGATATTTGATAAGATTATAACTATAAATACTCCAAGGTTAATTAATATAAGATCGCGGAAGTCATTTTTAGATTTTTCTATAATTGCGTATGATTTGAAATGTTGGAAGCATTGACAACCTGCAAGGGGCAATGGTTGCAGGCGGATTGCCACTCGAAGGCCTTCCCGAGTTCGATTCCCGGAGAGGCGGACATGTGAATGAGTTTAAAAGTTTAAGTCCAAGCCCAACAGTGGGAATTAAAGTTGTGTCGCTGTTGTATCACCTACAGCGACATACAAAAGACTTTAACGCACAAACCTCAAACTAATCTCTCACTTCGAAATCCAATTTAAGCGTAAGCCTGCTTTTCCACCAGAGATGTGCTATACTACATTAATATAGAAGTGTTTGACATCCAATCATATTAATTGGCTCACATAGAAGAGCAGAAAAGAATACTTACAGCAGGCACGCGTCCATAGCTTAGCATCAGTGGAAACAGGTACATAGTTTCGTAGTTTCGCTTTCATATCGCGTCATAGCTGCAAACCATATCTCTGGTGGAAGAGCAGCCTTAGACGGATAAAAGATAATCTCCTACATTATCATATTAATTATGTTAATACGATATCGAAGGGTTGCCGAGGCTCCGTAATGGTCCGCACTTCCCCACGGTGTCGTCTTACACCGGATGACAGGTAACCCTGCAGAGTACAAACGATAAGCTTCCATTCCCCGAGTCTCGTGATCAAATACCCGCCCTATTTCTTAAGCAGTTAAGCTTCATTTACCTTACACCATTTCCGAGGAGCGACAAAACTTATAATTTTCCCCGAAATCATGTCTCAAAAGCCATAGAAAATGTTACTGTATTTTCATTGTTATATGGTTTGTTTTTGAGTTGTGTCACAAGATGTGATACCGGAAGGACACATTGTGTAGGCCTTCGCTACCTGGTGATAATATTCTTTGTGAGTTGTGGATGTGAACAATTATGCATTGATGTTAGTGTTAGGGGTTTTAGTAACATTCCGTGTATAATTACAACATGTTTTATGGCGTGCGATAAACATCCTACGGGGTGTATCGCGATGAATAAAATAAAAGTTTAACATTAAATTAATTTAGGACCGATTGGTGCAGTGAGGGCCGTGTGTTCGTCAATTATATTCCCATTTATAAAGCTTATGGTATTGCATTGCAAATGAGTTGTAATCTGTTGACTTTAGCCGAAGCGTTCCAATTTTGGGCTTGGTTCTTTTGTAGAAATATGAATGCCCAAGGGGTTCTGTAACTATAATTTGTGCTATAATAAAGTACACAGTCACGTTTATTTAATGTAACTGAATAATTAGACCTTTTAATTACTGAAACTAAAATTAATTTCTGTGTTAGTAAATACTATCTATTAATTCGCAATAGCGTCATTTAGATTATTAAGGCTATAAGAAAACTATTGTTGATTTGCCTATAGTAACTATTTGATTTAAAACGAATCAATCAAACCGTAAATGAAACAATCATTAGCAGCATAAAATGCATCTATGAAAAATACAAAACAACAAGCTTTTAATTATATGTAACTAAAGCGACCCGAAGCTATTTTCATTGTCACTGTAGTCTGTAATCATAATTTCGCGTCTTAAACTAAATTTTCTACGCTACGCCTCAACACCAAAACTAATTATTTAACAAAAACATTAACTTGCCGGTCTCCTGAACCGCTCAAAAGAAACAATTAATGATACTTAAAGTCAATTCGTTTAATACGCATAATTTCTTTTACTTAACAAACGGTACGTACGCGCATGTCATTAATAAATTACTGGAACACAAATGCACTATCGATGTTTACGTCATTGTGCATGCTATGGGTTGTATGTGTGTGTGGGGGTAGGGGGAGGGGCGCGGGGGGGGGGGGCACTTCCCGCGTAGCACCTGGCCCGCAGAGGTTACATGGTGCGATGGGATCCCATTGATTTGTGGCGAGATCTTTCTTTATTAATGTACTCAGACGTGGATAAGCTCTTTGTTTGAGAATATTTTCCAGATAAATTATTAAGGCTTACGCATAATTCAATAAACTACAGGTCCTCACTTCGCATACAATTTTAGTTCTATCTAGATATTGCAGCTTAGTATACCGTTCACTACATTTTTTCTTTCTACAACTTAGTAGCAATTATTGTGGATCAATCCCAAGATATAAATTATTAAATCTATTATTAGCGGGTGGACAATATTTTTTTACGGATAAATCGCTGGACATACCAGCGATTTCTCATTTCATTTGTAAAACAATTTTGATTATTTTTTTTTATTCTTAGAACGTACTTCCGAGGTGGTCTCACTGCCACCAAGTCAGGATCTGATGATGGAATACCAGGGAAGTTGAGGGAAACCTGAATTCTGCAGAATCGATAAGTACTAAAAAAAAAATGAATGAAAAATTTTTTTTTATGGAGCAGAGTGGAAGCAGACTAAAAAATTATTTTTAGAGTGGAAGCAGACTAAAAAATTATTTTTAGTCTGCTTCCACTCTGCTCCATTACAAATCTATGGTTCGAACAGATTTAAATCTAGAATAGCTGAAATACTTAAACGAACGTCATCGCAGCGTTTAGTATTCAGCCATTGAGGCGATTGTTTTCGATTCTAGAGCAACCTATGTTATTCTAAGCGGGTAATTTTGAGAAACCAGTAAAACAATGTAATGTTGAACCAAGTTCGGCTGTCGATGGTGACAATACCACATCCTCTGTTTGTCTTAGTGAAAGTCGATTGTTGCGTTAGTCTCATTTGTTTGGCCAAACTTTTGAAAGTTACTCGCGTTGGCCAACCTCGAGGGTTTTCGCAATGTGCTTTTGGCATACGTTGGTCAGTTTTACACTGTGACGTATGAGAGTGGAATTTTGTCAGTTTCACAATACAGTGTTAGCCTGTTAGGTCTTTTAGTTTACAGTATATTGTAAGGGTGACTCTTAATTGTTGAAATTCATACACAAACAGAAATTAAACACACATTTTCATACTTAACGAGATGTCACAAACATCCACGACCAGAAAAAAATTGTATGCATCAAATACTTAAATCTCTGCCCTCACCGGAAATCAAATTCAGGACTCGTCTTACGGCAAACAAGGACTACCTGGGTAACAGGGTCTTGATAGTTAACTTTTTGCATAATTCATATCTAAATCCCAAATAATAAGATGTACCAAGTAGTATGAAGATCCGCTTTAGTCATAGAGTCATAGATCCAATTAGTTATCGGGGGAAATCTGTAAGGTCAATGACAGGAAGTTGGGATATGGAACTCCTGTGGGTTTCCCGTTCGAATAATCCACACGTTTGTAAGTTCTAAATTGTGTATGTACGTATTGGAAACTAGTGACTGTTCTCCGATTGAAACAAAAACAATAATAGACACCCCAAATGAACTCTACAATACGTCACTGAAATTCGCATAAATCGGTTAAGCTACATCTAAAATTCAGGGACCAAACGCACAGACAAACACAAAAATTAACAAACCTACAAACAGATGAAAAATTTAAATATACATATCATTGTATTGGGAAAATAACACCGGAAGAAAATCTGCATTCCAGGTTTTTAAAGTTATGTACTGTTCTCCAAGTTTTGAAATCTGCGAAGCTTACTAGCCCAATGCTAACGCGAATGGTTTTAAAAATTAGGTACCTCTTACCTTACTCACGTCAAAAGTAAGTTCCCAACAGTGAAATATTCGTGGAATAAGACGACGTCGACCCCGGCATCTCCGTAGACTGTACGGGTCATGGGGCATTCCTATGCTCACTAAATGGAACATATCGAAAGACATAATGCTCTAGGAGTATGTACAATTCGTTTATTTGTTCTCCTAGACATTGACATAAAGGCGCGGCTAGTCGTACTTATAGTCCAAGAGCTAACGTATATTTTCAACCAGGTACTAAATATAAATTTATTGTAAGAAACTTGTATTCATACAGTTGAGACACATAAGCAAATAAAATGGGTATATCCCGAATGATAATAATTTCAACTAAACTTGGGCGTAATTTGCAGACGTTGACCGATTTATAACGCACGTTAAAAGTGTGTAATAAAATTGTAATATTATTATTTTAAAGACTGACTCGACAAAGTCAATCGCTATCAAGAAGCTGGCGTGAACTATTCTTTCATTGTACCTAAAGACAATTGTTATCGCTCATGTTTGACGCGTTATCCCTTACATATGAGAGAAGAGCAGGCCCAGCAGTGGAACAGAGGCTGCTAAGGAAGCCAGAAGGATCTCTGCATAATGCTCTGCCATCTCCCAGAGTACAAGGGCAGGGTAGCGTTGTCAACGCGACGCTATCGGCTGGGTGCGCCACAATGGCCGGCCACACGTGCGAGCGCTTTGTTGGCAAATACTTTGAGTGTACTGTGAGTACCACTCTATTCATATTTAGTTTTGTGTTAATTACCGTGTTATTCGTTAAATGGGGGATTTATACGATGACGACAGCTATCGTCTATAACAAGGGAGGTTATATCTTAATGTGTTTTTTTAGAGTACGTATCTACGCACAATTGTCTGCTAATCCGCGCTTGGCCAGCGTGGGGGGCTGTGGTCTGCATCCTGTGTGTTATGTAATACTGTAGAGAAAACCTGGGCGCAGTAATGGGACAGTTATGGCTTGCGATTATGAAATGTATTGTGTATATGTCTTAAAGTAGGTGCATAAATTATATCTGTAATAAAGAGTATGAGAGTTACGTTTACATTACTAAACCATTACCACTTGGCTATCCCATCAATGACGTTGAACGGTTACCCTTTGTGATAATGACACAAAAACCAAAGCTCCTAAGAAATACTCCCGATGGATTCACAGAACGCAATATTTACTACGACGCCTCCCGTCCCTTTCACTTCCTCTACGGCGACAACCTGCGGCCGAGCGAGACGGCCGCGGGACAAGGACGGAGCATTCATTCATAACCGAGTCCGCCGGAGTCCGCCATCCGGTCTGCGTTCTGATCGATCACTTCATCTCCTTCTAACGCGCGCTCTCCACTCGAGTGCGAGCAGGTGCCACCGGATGCCGCGATCCGTAGCTTCAATCGGAAGCTCCTTAAAAAAATAACGCGCTCTCGCGGCCCGGAAAGCAAATCTAGCTAGTCGCCCGGGGCGCATCGTCGCACATCGAAATTGCAAGTGTCTTTACAAAATTACGTTTAATGAGGGGACAGTCGCAATTGGTGATTTTCGTAAGCTCACTGGTAGCGAGCTTCGCCCCTCCGCTGCGCCCATTCAGAGGCGAGTAGTCGCGCACCGGCCGCAGACGCGCGCGCGCGCCCCCACACCAGCCTCTGAAACTCTGGACACCCGATACCGCAATTGAAATGCCCGGTCCGAACCGCGAACGCTCCGACTGTGTTCAAACAGTGTTTTCGTAGTGATTCCTCTCCGAGTGCTTGTGTGTGACGATAAAAATGTACGAGAACTCGCCCTGGACACTCTTACAATGGCCCAAATTACATTAAATGGGTAATTGCTGCACGTCATTGGATAATGGATTCGGCTCAGTACCTATCACATTATCTGGCCCGCTAATATGTGTGGGTCGTGGGTAAATTTTGCACTTGACTCCCGACACGCTTTGTTTTATGCCGTTACATTTAAATTCAACATTGCGTTTCTGATTTCCTGAGATGAATACCAAATTGTACTGATAACATACAATATCTACAATATTACTGAATATCAAACGGATATTAAACAATAATATGCACTAGTTATTACGTCATCACTGTAGCAACAATTCGTTAGCTACAGATAATATTTTACTTTTAATATTGTCTCTGCACACGGTGAAAACTGTCACGGAATGCTAATAAGTAACTTAATCATTAACATACAAAGTAATACACTATTTCTAGGGTCAATTAAATTTTTTTATTAGAACTTAAGTAAATGTTGACTAATAAATATAATAAGTTTCATATTTCTCCTGCTCCTGAAAGCTAAGAATGGCAAACATTCGCTGTTAGTGTCAGTATGGAATATTTTAATGTATATTATGTATAACGTGCAAAATGCATACACAAACAATTGCACAGTTCTTATCAATCGTTTTTACCATCATAATATTAAAATCATTATTTTTCTGTTTAACATCTGAACCATGATCAAACGGATCTTTGAAACGTTTCACTAATTAGAAAATTAAAATTTTCTTCAAGTTCAAATAAAAATAAATGAAGCGATACGCGTTATGCAAGTAAATGTCCAAAAAGATTTCAAATTACGGCTCTTCAAACTAGTTTGAAATCGTCGTAGAAACAGCCAGCAACCGCGCGGTTGAAACGTACACATTTTATCCTTGTATCTTAGTCGTATCCTTTTAAAATTGTCAATAGTGAGAATTCCTCGAGACGCGCCGGCCGCGGCGGTGGCGGCAGGTACCGCGTTATCAGCGACGCGCTCGTCGTTCGTCGCTCGCCAACGACCGTGGGAATGAAAAAAGCGTGTTAAACAATAGCAACAGATAAGAACATCGTCAGACCCCATTTAGGGTACCTTCCAGTAATTGCGTGGTTTTCACTCGCCGCCCTGTGGCGTAGCAACGTGTCATGATGCTCAACTTCGGTGCATTCGATCGATACATTTGAAATCATTTTGTTTTTTTTTTTTTTTTTACTCCTTGACTTACCTCATGTCCGCTTACCATCAGGTGGGATTGTTGACAAGCACGAATAGATAAAAAATACTGGTACAAATGGTAAATATTTTTGAATTAGGAAATCATCTTTTAATGTACCTGCCGTAACGGCAAATTGGGTGCACACATGTTTTTTGTCCATCTACGGCTCAGTAGAATACCTTTTGTAGTTTCGTTTTCCTTTATTAATAAATAGTAGTGAAAAATTACTACAACTTTTTATGTAGATACGTAATAAAATACGGGTACTAATATGTATTAAACATTTGTAAATTTTTTAATCTACATTTCTCATATGGGACAATAAAACAATTTACTCAAGACAGGTTTATTACAGACAGACGGATAAAATAAATTAAACAGACATAGACAATTTATTATCTTTATTTATAACACTTTATTGCTTCAATTCCAAATTCTCTACGGTGTTGTGAAATTAGATGGCTTATTTTCGCCATTGTTGGCAATCTTACCTTATAAGACATTTGCAGGAATTAATTCGTATGTTGTATTGTCAAGTATTTTACACAGCAGTTTTTACATCTCGAATGGATCGTTCAATTCAATTTTATTGACGACTCAATTTGATACTATCATTTTTTGTTAACATTGCATATAGTAACATTACATTACAATCAAGTTGTTACTTTTTTGTGAATTGTTTTTACAATTTGTTCTTGATAAGTCGAATAATGAAATATAGGTCGCCGCGGGGTTCGCATCCACCCCACGTTGCAACACTTGCAACGGATACAGGTGTAGCCGTATTTCGGGCGCCATCTTTAAAATCCCTACGTCGCTTTTTTATTGAAAAATGAACTATTTATTGTTGCGAAACATCTTAAATGGAATATTAATGCTTCCGGTTCACATTGCGTCCTAGAAATCATTTTTGGATTCTTGCATTCTTTGTCATTCGTTCTTACTTTAAAGATATGTATCTAAACTACCTACGTGTAACTTAAAGTCCAATATTAGAAACTTTTAGCTTACATTTTAGCTTGACAATGTTGCTTACATACAGAAAACAATAGTTATAATGATTAACGTAATGGGAAACAGCAAGAACCAATATTTAAAATACATAAAAATAAAATCAGTCTGCTCTATTTCCTAAGGTACTTATTGCTGTCTTAACAAACCATAAAAAATTACAATCAAAAATCAAATGCAGATATTATAAAGTCATAAAATTATTTTTGGATTCATCAAAATAAGTAATGAAATTCACGTACCTATTGAAAAGAACTGAATGTGAAATTCATAACTCATTTTAAAAATATCCGTGTATGAATCACAAATCAATTGTTTATTTAAACATTTACCCAAGTTTACAGAACTGCGATTTGCAACTGAAAGTAAACATGTATGTATGTTCATACGTATAGCGGCCATGCTGCCGTTGCCCAATGCTTCCAAGCACGCAGTTACACTGTAGGTAGTAACGAGAACCAAACGCTATTTTCTATATTTCATCACAACTATTTCTGAACTGTAGAAGTATTTGTGTTCCACTGGCTCACGGTACTTTCTGTAGATTAGGTGTTGGCCCTGCTGGGTATCAATTAAATAATCTTGAATTTGTAATTAATTATGAGAGATACGAGTACCTCTATTTTTTCTATTTTTGTTTTGTTTTCTACCTATATACCTAGTTTGATTATTTACAAATTATACTTAGTATATATAAAGGTAAACGTCATAAGAAAACCTGGTTATCCGAGAACGTAACGTAAAAGAAAATCATATGAAGCAGTTTCATCTGACATCGTAGGCTACGTAGTTGCCTCTCTTAAAGCAAACCCGTAACTAACATAGAAAAATTATGATTACTACGAAAAACAGTCTAAAAAAAAAGGAAACTTTAGAACTGGTAATATTTAGTTGAATTTTATATTCGGAATACATTCGTTAAACGCCAAATTTTCGCAGCCAGCGAACCGTGCCCCGGCGCAACGAACATTAAACTGACGTTTGAATTCAAATGTCGAATGTCGCGACACGCTTGTAAAAAATAAACTTATTTGCAGCCAGCCCGTTTAAAATAAAACCTTTTGCGTGTTTTCTTTTTCTACCAGTCATATAACAACGTGGCTTGTATGATAGAGTCCATAGAGCAACTTATACATTTAAAGGAAGAAAGAAGAGTCGAGATAGAATTTGTCAAACATATTAATACTTACCAACCAATGCACACAAACTCATATACATAAATGTATTATACCTGTGTATATACTTGGTAATGGCACGTTAATATGGTTACATCTATTAATAAACCGCACCTTTGTCATCGTATCTAAATTATCGCACGCGAGTTTAATGAATCGACGCGCCCGTATAATGGACGCCGATATATTTCCCGGTGTTCGGTTGTAAAATATTTTTAACCAAACGTTAACTTCCTGTTAATAGCCACTAATGTCACGGTGACATAGATCCGACCCAATTCTGGACTGTGAGATGGTATAACTAGCTCCGAGTGAATTAGCTCTGCCATCTACAGTGTTTAACATAGTGGGCATAAACCGCGTTAGTGCAACTCCACAATTAGTGGGAATAATCATTCAATTTACTATTTACAATTCAAATTAGTGTGTATTGAATTTTGTGAGTCATTGCATAACCTGTAACTAGCGGGATCAATATCAATACACTTCTAGCGATAGGTACTACATTTTTCGAATTATCATAAGTACCTATTTTATAAGTTCTACAGGAATAAATAAACATGTATTACATGTATATATAAGGACTGAAGTCATAACTCTTTTACCGTATTCAGTTGAAAATACCTCCAATATAAATGTCACCTATAATACTGCAACAAATTGCAACTTTTTTTGTTTATAAGTATATTGTTACACAGTTACCGACCTATCTGATGGTAAGTGACGATGTAGTCTTGGGCGGCAAAGCTCCCTAACTTAGTAACCACCTGCATATTCAATTTAGACTAGGCTTCGACCCATTAATGGACAATAAGGCACGAATTTCTCCTCATAACTAAGGAGGTCTAGAGCGTATTGATACGAAATACGAATAATTTAATCCCCCGATTAAATTTAGACTTCAGACTCACATTATAATTAAACACTGACAACGTAAACTGTTGTATAGTTGTATTTAAACGAAATGCTAAACTGATGAACGTTACATAAAATAGTGCGATACCGAACTTGACCTTAAACCCGTCATTAGCATACAAAAGTACTGTGAAACATATATTTGAATGTTTATCGAAACCTTGATACCTATATTATTCTCAGATGGCTGCGCAGTTCGCATTTCATTACCAAATGTAATTAATGCCTTTGTTAAAAATAACTGTTAATATTGACGAACAACCCGTTCAGCGAGTAGGTTTTTTTTATTTATTATCCAAATAATATATTGGGAATTTTCCTCTTTAAATCCACTGCGTAAAGTCTAAGTTTCGGTTGCAATATTGTAGAGCCCGTTTTTCTTCGCCATAGCAATAGTCACACCCTTAACGTTATTGATATCCACATCGATGACCATTTTCTTACCAGCATATAACCTTTTCTTACCATCAATGAACCCCATCTAGTTTTCCAACAACTGAAAACATTTAACCTAACATACCACACGCAGCTACTCGTTTTCGACGAACCACAATCGGTGGCCAACTGGCCGTACTTTGACGGGGTTATATTAATATAACCCCGTCAAAGTACGGCCATCTTCCAGTTGAGATCCCGCTATTATCCCGCCCACGTCTTCAAATAAACATTAAAATTTGACTGCGGCCCGTGAAACGAAACGTGAATTTTCCTCGTGAAGATTTTTCTCTTGGGAGGTGCGCATGCGTGGGTGTTGGGCGGCGTTCGCCAATCGGCGGCTCGCGCGCCCCACGCTGCTCGCAGCACGCCTCGCTCTCCAATAACTTCATAAAACACCCACCCGACTCTAATTAAAACCTGGAACTCACTATTTTCAGAACAATTATCATATTACGCGTCTCGCAGTTTTGTCCGTCCAAGATGTACTCTTCGCTAGCTTTTTTATTCCTAAAACTTCCATTAGTCCTCACGTTTCTCAACCTCCTATTCTAGATCATTTATTGGACACCCTACTCAATTTCCCCTTCTATGCTATTGGTAAGTAATCAAGTATCATATAGGATTTGAAGATTGAAATTGTTACTTTTTAAAGTTAATTGTTATTTTTCATGATTAAAAAAAATCCAGAATGTGATAATATTATGATGTTTGATAGGAAAGAAGAAATTGCGTTTATTGTTAAGTATTCAAAGTTATCTACGAATACATGATGAGTCGCAAGAGTAGAAACCAGTGCACGATGTTGAAAATCGCGGTTGATTCGGCTCGACAGTTCTCTCGATACAAGTGGATAAATGTAGGTAATTCAGTGGTTTACATACCGTGAATATGTCAGTTCTTTTTGGAAATACGTCATTTTATTAGTTCATTAAATACCTTCTTACGTGAGCGCTCAACTCAAGCCTTTCGTCATTAGCATGTAGATTTTAAGTAGTAAAAATGGGGGCAAATTCGTCGTTACCAGCCCTAATCGGTGCAGGTTTCATTGACGCGTTGGCGTTTAGACCATTTTTTTTCTGTAACCAAATGCGGAGAAATCTAGAAAACCAAACATCGATCAATTATTTTTTGTAACCAGCGTTCTCATTTGTAACCGCCCTCGCCATACATGTGTAAAACTGTAATGAGTACATAATTATTTATTAAACATTAATAGGAGTTCTGTATTCAAGGTATGCGAGCTGATAAAACTGGCGTACGTTTTTTATTAGGCTCAATAACATTAAAAGTTAGATCGTATTCATTTTAAAAGGAGATAAGCCGCTGACACTTTTTTAAATGAACCATGCCCTTTTACGTTTTGCTTAGGCTTTTAAGGTCTACTTTTACTGTCGTGAAACAACTTGCTTCAAATAAACCTTGTTTCAGTTTGAGTGAACGTTTTCAACACTTACAGTAAATTTTCATTAATTTATAGTTTACATTTGTATCTTTTCTGAAAAAATGTTTATTTAAGACTAGAAACGCTTTTCCCTAACCGGCAATTGCTTTTTATACATTTCAGGCAGATTTCACGTTAACCTCAACTTATCGATTTATTGCAAATGCTGTCATAGCATTATTTACCTACTAACCTTTCTTAAAACCTTCACCTTAGAATAATGACATATAGAAACGAAGTCCGCGCGGCTACTTTGACAACTATAAATGTGAGTAGTTTATGTCACCAAACGCCGGCCAGCTCCGTAGTGTTCAAAGACAATGCGCACCAGACACGTCTCGCGGAAAAAAAATAATTATGACGATTTGTGCGGTTAAATTTTGTCACAATACATTTGAAAAACAAAAGAAGTGTAATAACATCACTTTTCACAGGTAATCTTTCAACATTTCATAATATCTTTTATTTAATTAGGTTTAAATAAAAACGTTTTGTTTCAATACTCAGTGTTGCCCAATTGTGAAAATAAATTTTCCCATTTTAAGTGACGAGTGATATACGGCTTAGTCGTGGAGAAGTATATTGGAAGCCAACCAAAAATACACGAATATGTTCAAAACATTTTAATAATGAAGTACATTACCTGTACCTGTACATTACACAGGTTGGATCGTGTAGATTGCGTGAAAATGCTGTCCCTGTTATAATTATTGAAGTTGTTAGATATCCATTAATATTTAAATTATTATTATTATATTTATATCATGCCTATTGTCAATGTCATTTTCATCTTCATTTTATTGTTGTTTTCACAGATACAGTAGTTCACAGATATAATATGGTCCATAGAGTAGTAAATCAACAAAGCCCATTGTTTTTTGTTTTTTCACAGAGTATATTTAATATTGGAACAAAACTTTTTTACTCAATGCTGTTATTAAAATATACTAAGTTCCTGTGTTCATGCTTATGTTCAGATACGTAAAAGATATGTAAAAAAATAAATGGTAAAAAAAATTGGTGTTAATATTTTCTTGTATTCGTTTCATATTTAAATAAACATTCTCGTAATATAACAATTTTACATAACCATACCCATACTTTACCACACATAGCTATTTATGTAGGTATTATTGCTAAAAACAAATTCTTATCAGCGGCCGAATCATTCCCCACTTTCGGGAAACTGCACTTCCCTGGCAACCATTAAACATGTATAAAAAAAAAGAAAAAAGAAAATTAGTGCTTCACTTTTTAAAGAGCGCTTGTATGAAGACTGTCATTCTATATGTCATTATTCTAAGACCTTCACATTCTTTTTTATTTTGTTATCCTGCGGGAACCATATTTTCGTTTGGCAGTTCCTGTGTGATGCTTCAGACAATAATTGCAAAAAATAATTTCTTAAAGATGTCAAATATGAAATATGAAATTAAGATAACGCAATTTACGAAGCTGTACTCGTAGCTAAAATATATAATATAGTCTGTTCTGTAGACGCAATGTACCGTCATCACATCACAGCGGAACGCCCGATGTAATAATTGATTGGGCAGAGGTCAAATCGATTGTGGGATGCTCAACTATTGTACGGTTTATCTTTAACACAGATTTCATAGTGATTTGTCACCGCTAGAGTCGGTCGACTGCGATTTTTATGACATACAATGAGATATATTATGCTGTCTTGTTAAATAGAAGTTACTTGACTAACTTAGTGAGCCATAATGTTATGATAAAACAATTCGTAGCTGATCCTAGACAGTTCATTGCCTAAAACAAATGAAACTAATAAAGAGATTCTTCCCAAAATACAATGTTTGTAACATGGAAAACCTGCTTACGCATAAAAGCAGACATTCTATCGCATAATTAGTTCGCATCAACACGCTACCAAATTGTTATACAAGCTAGCATTGTTCCACATTTGAATCGCGCGGGACGTCACAGCGCTTCGGCGAAGCATCCATTGTGATGTGACAGTGTTTGTTGATGCGACAGATCCGTGCAAAACCGCTCAAAATCTCGCGAACGGCTCATCAAAACATTACCGCGGGAAACAAACGTGTTTTCGAACGCAACCTGACTTCGAGCCGAATAAATTGAATTCCATCGAGTTTTTGTATGGATTTTGACTGCAGATGCGTACACTGGCCCGTACGATTTTAAATGGAGAGACGTTACTTAGTGTCTATCCGAATAAATATGCGGGCATCCACTTTCCAATTAAGAGGGTCAGAGATGAGATAGAAATTAGATCTGACCCCAGCTGATCCCGCAACGTAATTGACACCCAACGCTTAGTGTTTGTCGTGGAGAAGGCCGCGGGGCTTAATTAATGCGGCAGGCGTCAATTGTTCGTCTACTGCAAAACATCAAAGACGACATTGTATGTAATTTAAACAGATTTTGAGATACTTGTTTGTTAACTACGTAAATACTAGGCGTTTTGTAAATATTTGCAACTTTCCGAATTTGCGCTTGGAGCGGTTTAACTCGGATTGAATTCACTAGGAACCACTTTAAAATGACCTAAATGCCGTTTAGAGATAAATTTTGCAATTGAATTAGTAACTAATGTCTTGCAAATGTAGTACCTACAATGTCTTTCTTAACTACCAGTACTTCGTAATTTTTGAATTTTCGCTATACGTTAAAGCTAAATTTAGCAACCCTTGGTAACATTTCCACAATCAATTTGAATTACGAGTTCTTTCTTTCTATTTCGACTGTGGAGTTAAAATGGATCATGGGAAAATCCATGCAACTGGGGAAAATATCCGCGCAAAATATGTTGTTTAATGTTTTATGGTAAGGCGCTGATACTAACTAACCGAACTTTTGGTGTTAACTCAGTTACTATATAACCAGCCCTGCAGTATCAGTGGCCACTGCGCAGTATGTACAGATAATAAGACAAATTTAGTGCAGTCAGTGTCATAACCGGAGGGGCGACAAATTGGGCGTGACAATCGAGTTAGTTGACCCGGTCTCAATCTCGGCGGCTCGTGATTAACCACAGGGACGCGGACGGTCTCACCAGCCAACGGCCAGGACCAGGACGCTAGATAAATTTGCCTTTGCATCTATATACAGAGATATTTATGTCGTTTAGAACATTTTAGTCTGGCTGCCGATTTAGATTTTAAATTTACTTTTTATCAAATTCGGTTTGTAAAACAGCACGGCAATACTGGGGTTTTTAAGGACAATCCACTGGAAGCCAGTTATCGCCATCACTCGGCTATTGTCACCTAATATGGAGGACTCGTCAGCGTATTGAATGCATTTATTACAGCATAAAGAGTCCTAACCAGCTCAAGTGCCGCCACTTACTCAATTCTTGCTTCTCTTGAACCTATTAAGAAGTTGTTCAATCAGATTTTTTATTTAAATTATTGTGCTAGTTCCACCATAACTGATTTCAAGGAATATTGTGTTCGGTAGGATACACCGGTTGTTTGGGTCTTCACTTCATAACTTACTTATAAAGATGAAATCTGTTTGCCTGTTTGAACTCGATATTACCATGAGTATTTCCATAATTATGATTTACTGATAGAGAAATTGGCTTATGTATGATGTGGAGGGTAAACTTGACTTGATTTTACAAAACGCCTCATTTAAACCAGTAACAATTCCGACTGTAATAATTACTCAAACAAAATATTTCTTTCGTCTGGGAGACAGTAGATAGAAACCTATATGTAATAGGTGGGAAGACCTGAAATCGAACCAGCTGATAGAAACCTTCATTATAAGAGCCTTTTATAAACTAAAATGTAATACTTGAATATACAAGAACATCTGTCGAACCAGCTAGTACCGACCATTCTCATTACCACATTATTTCTACAGTTATATTTTATTATCATTGTCATTATTATTATAACTAAATAAAGTTACTGAACGTTAACATACATTCGAAATGTTACTGGTCAAAACTTCGTTGCGACGTTGTATATTTAAATTCCTGCTGTGTGCCCCCCGCAGTAGATATTGATGCGGTGTCTAAATTTGATTTTTATTGAACCCAATTCGTCGCCCCCATCATCGCTAAGTAACTTAGATTGAATATTGTAATATGTACATGCTCGTACAACAGAGCGTTTATTTTATTAGTGTCTCGGCAAGTCAGCCCACTTCGTTTTTCAGTTGTCGTTGTGTGTTACGCATACAATATATAAATTACAGAATAGAAATATTATAACAATGAAAAAAACATTAGCCTCGTATGATATTACACGTGCTGAGATGATTAGGTGCTAAAGTTTGAAATGTGAATATAGTTAATTACTTTAAAAACTATAATCTCTAATCTACACGATAAACATAATTTTAAACCCCTTTCTCGGAAACGACAATAACCGTGTGAAAGTGTTAACAACAAAATATGATTAAAAAGCGATTAACACAAATCGTTAACCATACAATATAAAGTTTAGAAGCTGTGTGAAGCTACTTAACCAATTTCGACCCTTCCAACGAAACGGTTATTAAAACGAAATAAAGATGTTTACTGGTACTTAACCCTTGAACCGCTAGAGCCGAGAGACCTCCCCATCAATACGGCATCTCGTTATTGAAATGTTTTATTCATGTAGTTAAGCATATGCTTATTAAAAACTCAAACAACCTTATCAATATTATGATTAGAATAACGACACTAAATCAACAATGTATAGAGGTATTAAGCGGTAACGATTATAGATTAACGATAATTGTTTATTCAACCAGCATATTAAATAGTTTATTAGGTGAGTATAGTGGTATAGATAAGGTATGGTAAAATGTGGGGCTTGTAGAGTTGCGTTTTAATTATGCGTTATAGTTGTCACGCACAAGCGAGTGTTGGTCGGTAACTCGGTACACACTTGTTGCACGCCGCTGGTGGCTACCGTGCACGCTGTGCAACACGTTGTTGCTTTGTGTCAAATGATAGGGTTGCTTTAATTGATAGTACCTGGCTATTGCTTAGTTTAAACGGGATTTTGAGTTCCATTTAATGTTTATCGTTTAGTTTAACAATGGTTATCTACGTAATATGATTTAGACTATTGAAACTGATAATAAAGGAGAATTTCACTACAATCAGTTTTTTCGGAAAATTTTGAACCGGTTCGCACATGGTTGTAAACAAAGACACTTTATCATTAATGTGTTACTATGGTGAAATTCTATAACACACTCGTTCGTTGTAAGTGAGCAAGCATACGAGTAAGAACCTTGAAAAACACGAGAAATGCCTATTTTTTAGGAACTTGTAACCGCCATTGCTTCTATGCGAAAAACTTATTCCCTTAATACACGCACATGAAAAAATGTTCAGATGAAATGACCTGCCCACTCAGAGCTAACCCAATCTTACTATATAATATATCGGTAAAATCCACATTCAACTCGGTCGTGTTGTTTTAAAGTTGTTAGAAATAGACAAATTAACTAACAGTCAAATCGACAAAAAACACAAATTCGAAAAATCATTGTTATTGCCTTAATAAATTCTCAAGTCCTCAAATTACTTTCATTTACAGACTTCGAACGGTTACAATTTTATTTTAAGTTAAAAATACATAGACTGCGATACAATATTAACGACTCAATAAAAGTTACCGATGAGCGGACTTTATCTCTTAGTTACTGTTCATAACACAAAAGTTGAAACGACCGTCGTTAATTTCGAAGTCCAGTTTCTCAGCCAGTATTTCCTTATCGAGTAGGTTGTAAGTGCACTCTGACCTAAGCGACATAAGTTAGCGAAACTCGTCACGGACAAGCGGGCCGTGTGGGAACATCCCTACGCAGCGGGGGTTACATGAGGGTGGTACCGTAAGTGGGGTACCGGGCCGGAAACGAGTGTGTTGGAAGTTCCACGCACCTGTGGGAATGTTTATCTACTCGTACTTGCAATTTGAATATCGTTGACGACGAGTTGAGTCGATAGCGTAATAGACCTCGCCTTGTACTGCACACCGTTATCTCTTAATTGTTCGTTTTAGTGCACCTTATTAGTTAACTTTGCATACCGGTTTGTGAAACGGCTCACAATTCGAACCTATCTGTTCGATACGCGAGTAGGTTATGGCGGAGTCAAGTGTAAAATTAATCAGGTCGAAAACATGTACTGCGTTCGTTTCGTTAACGTCTCGAGTATTTTCGTGTTTCTTCACGATTTCGTGTTTCAGCTCGCGTCGTGTTGAGATACGGAAATATGGTGATTGTATAGAGATGTTAATTAAATTAACGCTAAAGTCATTGCTCATTCTCTTCCAGATAACAAACCATGAACAATAGTTTAAAAGAAATTAATTTCTCGACCGTGACGTGACCAAAACTGCCGACAAAATGAAAAACAGCGAAGAGTGTTTAGACGTTCAGTGACGCTTAAACAAATTTCTTGTGATATTTATTGATCTTATTTAAATTTAGTTTTAATATTGTGAATAGTAGAGACTCGGTTGATATTTACGAACGTTGTAACCAGTGCTAAGACTGAAGTGTTGGTGAACTGAACGGGTACAGTCCGCACATAAAGCCCGCAGCAGTGGATGCTGGCGACTGCGGCCATTGCAGGCATGGGAATCAAAGTCATGATGAAAGCTTTCAATAAGCCAAAAGGTAAGATATACTACATATAACACTCCTTATACTATTGATTTATAAACTACTTAGAAGTTTTTGCTCGCGGCTTCGCCAGCGTGGAAGTCTGAAAATAACAACCGTTAAAACTATCCCAAGCCTCATCATTGACCATGGTGTCTTATTGAACCGAAGCTAAAAACACATTGAGCCACTGAGCCAAAAGAGTGAGTGATTAACAAGAAATATGAAGTATGATACAACCCTATATTTTTCTTAAAACTGACAGCTATGATGTGATTCAACGATGATGGTGTCAAATTGACCAGATGATACCATTTACCGCTGCCAATCACGCGTTCGGCCTTATAGCATTGGCCGGGTGGGTTAGTTTCGAATTCGCAACAGCGAGCGGCGCAGCGTGTTGTGTAAAGCGATGTATCACCGGTGACGCAATGCTCTCGGTTTCGATGTGCACTTGTCCTGAATGTGAACGCTCCGTGACTGCTAGAAAAATATGAAAACGCACGCCCCTCATGCGTAGCGAAGTTGGCAGATGCAACGCGCGCCCGCGTAGTATGTGCGGTTCATTTCGTTGTTATGATTTATGGAATATCTATGTTGATACTTAAATTTGCATAATCTGTAGCATGTTTGTTGATGGTACTGTTGATGATCTAACTGGCCGCTTTACGACATAATCATGCACATCTTCGTGATCCACACACGGATGTACCCCTTACAATATGAGGGTTACAGGCCATAGTTCACCAGGCTAGCCAAGTGCGGATTGGCGAACTTCACACACATTTGAGAACACTATGGAGAACTGTCAGTATGAAGGTTTTTTCACAATGTTTTCCTTCATTGATCATTGAATATTTTAATAGGTACCTACCTACATACGTACATAATTTTTGAAAATTAGACGTGCATGCAGAATTCGAGCTCGGGTCCCCCTGGTCGGGAGTCCGACGTTCCAACCATTCGGGTATCACTGCTTTCACATACACACATGCTTAGACATATTGTTATAACTTATAAGAGAAATGTTCATGGAATTAAAATCTTATGTAGGTAGGTACCTACACAAGTTTTAATAGATTATACAGTAAGATTAAACATAAAAAAACTATTCATATTTTGCACATAATCTGCATAACCAGCTAATTATAACAAAAAATGTAGTTAATAAAAACATTATGTAGAATATCTCATGGCTCTCTGTGATTTTGTGATTTTAATTCTAATTACTTAAACCTCTTCTTACTGGCTTTAATACTTAGTATTTTAATTCATAGTACCATAGAAATAGTACATACCCACACATAAAATGCCAACATTTTCCTTAAGGCCTTAGAATTTTTTAATTCTTAATCGTCGTTTAGGTTTCCAAACAATTTTCTAAATCTGTGACAATAATGAACTCAAGATGTAAGATACCCAAAGGACCTTCAGCCAAAGCTGGCCCAGAGCCTCTGCAGACGCGATGAACAGTTTTGAAACATCGCGTGTCCATCGCAACCTTAGGGTGAGCGGTTGAGCAAGCGTTACTGCAATTATGATCTACGGCGCATGCTCTGCTGATCTTGAAAGTGAAGACCTTGTGTACGTTAACTTGAGAATCGCGTTTACAAAGTTTGTATACACCTAACTACCGTTTACGAGCCACACGTCTTGGCTTCCGTTGTCGCGGCCACGGTAATAGTATCATACAGTATTCCATCTTCATACAAACGGTCGGCACGCGAATCATACCTACGCGCCTCGGAGTTTAGTACACACTAAGTACTCAACAGCCACTGAAGCGCCATAGGGACGATCGAACGTGTGGGTTTGTAATCAGGAAGCGTGCGTATTACCTACCCACTTACATTCACTACAACTAGAAAGAGGCGGCCCTAGCGCGCGGGCCTGTGGGCATTTATTTCAAGGACAGGGCCGAGTCACAATACTGTATAATACTATACCGTGCCTCAAGTCTCTGTTTCTTATTCCGCCACTCTTGGCTGGTAACGCAACTGATGCTTTTGGTGGTGCTGGGGTCAATGGACGGCGATGGCCATTTACTATCAGGCGGCTTGTCTGGTCGTTTGTCTGTTATGGCGGGGAGACACAAATGACATTACAAACACCGACATCCTGAGAACAAACGGTTATCGGTCACGTAAATGTCGAGTGGGAATCGAACTTGGGACCCTTGCTCAGCAAGTAGGGTCAGTAGGATTGGGCTACTATTGTAAAGGCGTTTATTTATTCGACGATAAATAAACGCCTTTACAATAGTAGATACCGTTTTATTATTGGGGAACAATAAACCCGAGTGCTATCGGTAGTTTCAAGCTGCCATGTGCACCTCTGCCACGGAAATCAAACCCAGGACTATTTTGTTCCGAGACGTTCACTAACTGACATTCGGCTTGGTTCAAACGTTACCAGAACACTGCACTGTCAGCACTGCGGTATTTACGACTGGCCACGCATTCCTCGGGCCATAAAAAGTCATAACAATTCACGGATCTAACAAAGAAGCAGCATCTAGTACGGGAGCTAACGCGGGCGCACGCGGGGGCGTCCATTCACGCCGCTGATTGGCCCATCCGGTGCGCGCTCAATGAGATGATGCGCGCGCGCCGCCTCTGTCATTGAGCAAAGGTCTCTCGCCTACTCGTGATCAGCGCCACAGATCAACGCAAGATTAATACGTCTACCGTTGTTATCCTATCTGGTAGGAAATGTGGAACTAAACGTGATGTATTCACTTTGAGATGTAATGTAATCTGTGTGAATAGCGTTCTGTGAACTTGGATGTCGGGTTTTAGGAATGAAATGTAGTCTTATCTCCAATCATGTGATCACAATTGCACAACGTATTAATGCAATATATTCTTCTTTTGTTGTGTTTCGTTCTTTCCTCTTATTTGTGTCTGCTCGTATGTCGGCTGTGAACACGTAAATCGATACTATAACTAGTTATATGCTATGCTATGTTATGCTGATGACGAAGGCACATATTCATGATTGGTGCCAAAAATCCCGAAACTAATCGCTGGTTTCCCGAGCGCCACATTGTGTCGCGTAGTAATGCATGTACACTGCAATTGCGATGATTGATTTTTTCCTTTGCGTAACTGTTGACAGACTTTAGCCGTAACTGATGATAGCGTTCAAAGCTGCTCGTTTTGCTTGACGAGTGATGACGAAACAATCGACCAATATGAATGATGAGTTTAAATTTCTGTTCTCGGTCTGTGTGTGTTGTCTATTGTATTCACGACACAGGGAATCCTCATGTGGGAATATGAGTGTGTAGCGTTAATTATTTATTTAATTCTAATTATGAGCACACAAAATCGAACCCAGACCCTCAGTAACTAAAGTCTCCATCCACTCTACGCACACATCAAGGTCCCGTCAGTATAAAACGTTAAAAATAAACGTACGTTGTATATTAAAAGCGGTTGTAATTAAACACTAAAACCTCATTGTTAGTGGGTCCACCAAAAGCACTTAATGTTTATGCAAAGTTTTGTTCGCGTCATTTTCCACGCGAGTGCGTCGAGTCGAGGACCGTTTTGAAATAACATATTTACCGCATTATGGTAGAGCCCTCGCTGCCGGCACGCATGAGCGATGCCAAGGGTGTTTCGAACTATCGGGGTTTGGAACTGTTACGTTCAACAAATTAGATTTCACACGGTTAACGTGCTTTAAAATTTGTTTAAAGATTAAAGATCCATCCTTACTGTTTTCAGGGTTAATAATAAACTCACGCTCATGCTCAGAATTCTGTATGTCGCGAGTGGCATGGACGACACAAGTAACACATCACAACGATTACGGGAAAACAAATATTTATCTGTGAAATAAATGACTACCTTTGCCGGGAATCGAATCCGCAGACAGAGTCACTTTAAAGACACTTTAGTACTTAATAGTTTTCCCTTAATACGAGAAGTATTATATATACCAAGTAGTTTTACTTAAATACCTTACCGTGTACAGCCATGAATAAGAATTTAAATATTACAAAACTGCAATTTATAGTTTCCTCCAAGGTTTTTACAGTAACTTTGAATAACTAACAAAATTCTATTTGTTGTCATGCAACGCTATTTTAGTCGCAGATCAGGTTGTACCTACCTACATGACACAAAAAGTGGAGATAAAAACACTTGAATCGTTTGTTTGTTGAGTTTATAGATGACCACCAGTTCTAGCGCATCTGCTGGTACCTACCACCCGCAGGTGGATAATTAACCATTTGAATAATATAACAATATTTTTTATTAACATGGTGATGCTCGTTGCAACTGTCACCATTTGCACGAAATATCAATTAATGAAGTGTGTGCAAAATTTGTTATTTTTTAGTTAAGTTTGTATATTTTAGTTAAGTTTATTCTCTTAGTGTAACCTGCCCTCTCGCTATGCTACGTGATTAACTATGATGTTACAGAACCCAAAACGATTTTTTATTATTATCAATCATTTTATAACTTTATTTGTCTCATCTTGTATCTAAGTTTCGTAGTGATTTTTTGTATTTATTAGTATGTAGAAAATGTATGAATAAGTGTATTAAACCACTTTTTACAATAATGAAAGACAAATTACAATTTAGCAATACATAATTCATTTCATTAGCTTACGTATTACTGCAATTACATTGGTATATAAGTTCAAAATAATGTAACGTTTAATCGATTTCCAGCCATAAGGCTAAGGTAACAAGAACTTAGTGTCTTGGCAGAGTGAAATAACAATGCTATAGAAGGCGATTTGAATGCGAAACATCGCACGCGCCGTACACGTCACGCGACGTTCCAAGTTCAAATTCAAACGGCGAACAATAGACTCGGTAAAAATGGCGCGAGCTTTTGTTCTGACTCCCATTGTAGTGGCCAGTAGGTGGTAATGTCAGAGGAATATGTATCGAGCCATCTCTACAGATAATCATTAATTTTCCTTATTGTATTACAAACTGAATCGTAACACTCGCTGTACGAGTGTATGTATCAGTAATAACCGCCTTCACTTTTTCGTTAACTATGAATTTTATAAGTAAAGGCAGCTTATTTAAAACTTTATTGCCCACAATATAAAATATTACGGTACAAATGGCGAGCTTAATGCTAATTGCATTCCCTACCAGCTTACCGTTGGGCCAAACAGATACACGACTAACTCATGAGGGTTAGTTAATAATTTTAAGTATACCTCGGTAATGGGTACGGCCATTACCGGGACCTCATTTCTAATTTTTAAGGACTATTTTTCTACGAACAGGGCTTAAAATCTCACGATAAAAATTATATGGTGATAATTTCTTATTAGTTTGCAATGACAAAGTTTGTTCAGTTTTCATCTAATACATCATCAGGTGGTCAAAAATAACACGCCGGCAGAAGTGTTAATTCTTATAATACCTAAGTATATCAATAACAAAATCAACATACGCAACGTACAAGTTCTGCCCGTTACAGTTTCATGTTATTAGAAAATACATTACAAAGGTAACAGCTTGCCAACTAAAAAATAAAGTCATCATTTTTATTTTATTGGTGTTTCGAATTACCGTGCGCAACAAGTGCTCACACCGCTCCCCTACCGAACCCCTGTTTGCCACCTGTTGCACGAAATAGCCCGTACATGTGCCAGCAGCCTTGAATGTACGTCGTTACAGAACTCGTGTTAACTATCGGTAACTATCGGTAACTTTGAACTATCTTGACATGATATCTTATCGGTGTATCTCAGTATGCAATCGCCCTTACGTTACAATGAATATAAAGAGTAACAAAGAAACATTGCAATATAAAGGCATTGAGGCTAAAACAAAAAGTAAGAGTTTTATAGCAGACATAGATTGAAGGTGGATTTAAGATTGTTGAGATTAGTTTAAATACAGGGCTTGTATGTTGTTAAAGTATTTAAGTTAAATACAAAATATATGATGTTATTGTCGATAATTAAATAGCAGTACTTACGTCTATTAAAAAAGTTACATAAAACTTAAACTTTTAAAACACTAGAATATAAGAGGTTCTGTAACTTTGATTATCGGTGGAAATCTTCAACTATATTAATAAATTCCGAATTATATGGAATTCTTACTCACTAAAACTCTCAGTGCGAAACGTATAAGAATGCTCCGATATCAACACGAACACCTTTTAGGACGTAGGACGTTCTTTCATTAGGCGAATAGTACATTAGGGTAAGCTAAACAAACCAATATAGGTTCTTGGTACCTTCACCCAGAGCATGGTAATTAGCCCCAAATTAATCAAGGTTGATGTAATTTGGTGGCGCGCGGCCGGGCGCATCTCCTGTCCATTGTGCCGTTATCTACGCCATTCACAATTCGGCCCACTCCGATCATGTACGTTCAAACCCTCGGCAGTAAATCCGAGCCTCAACTAGGCCTTGGAACATACCACTTACTTTAATGAGGACGCTAATGCAGCCGCTATTCTTTTAATAAAGCTGATGAGTATATTAATAAATCTGCATGCATTTTAAATAGCCGCTTAATCTTTTCTAAGTAAATCTGTCCACAGACTTCTCAGTTAGGTAGACAGACAAATAAAATATATTTCGGGCTCTGTATCAACAATTACCTGGCTAGATAAAATAAATCCTTTATATATTTGGGGCTTTATATTGATAGCGTTGCCTGTCTAGATGATAAAAAAATTCACGCAGTTCATTTATTTTAGTTCAGATTAAGAAGTGACTGACTTAATAGTCACTAAAGCATATTTTTAACGGTTTTAAAGTAAGGCAACAGAATAGAAGGCGATAGCATCTTCACTACGCATTACGTAACGATGGGATGACGGATGAGGTGGCAAAAACTTCAAGTGTCTTTATCTCGCGCGAGGCTTCTTGTGAGGAGAGCGCGGGGCGAGGGACGAGGGGCGAGGGACGCGTGCTTTGCTGTGCTTGATAATGATCGGATTAACATCAAAGATAGGCCTTACATCCAAAAGCAAACCACGATATTTATGTCATCTAACTAGTTGAGTAGCATTTCAACTGCTCAATTCGAAATGTATCTTTAATCGTTTCCTCTTTTTCAATTAGGGACCTAATATGGTTTTTCAAACAATGATCTGTAAACAATATTTCAAGTAATCCTTTCTACAGGGTTTCTTGAAACACTCCTAGACAAATGTATTGAACTCCTAAATAAATTATTTTTAAGTAACTAATAGTAACGGTGCTATCTGATTCTGATGGTAAGTGAAGCCAGTCTTGGATGGTAAAGCGCAGTTATATGGCAGATTCACCCTTGACTTGACGACACCGACATTATAATCAGACATGAACACTAACGCGGACATTTCATTTCATTCGCGGTACGCAAAATAAATGACGAAGCAAAGCGAGACGTCCTACTGGAGGGATGTTTACCGACGAATACCCGCTTTGCATCGGGACGTTCAACGGTAGAAAGAGGATGGGGTAATTAAATCGTGTAATTTTTGCGCCTGCCCGAATTGTATCCTACAGAATATAATTGAAATTAGTCATTTCGAACTGCAAAAGCATTACGAAGGAGAAAGCACACATATCCTACAGTATGTTACTTTCAAAAGTCCACCTGTCTACCAGACATGCGTTAACAGTGGTAATTACAGGAATACTCGGTACGGATAGGGTTTATCCGGCGCACTGCAACGGAAATCATATGCGACAATTACGCCCAAATCGCTCCGTCTCATTACTTTAATTAAGGATACGGAACTCTTGTCACTCAGTTTTTGTACGATACACCATTCCATTAGTCGGCAGAAATGGTCTTAAAGCTCTTTTGTCTAGATTATCCTTCCTTACAAACTTATGTAGGTACAACGTCATAAAATATAAGAGTCTACCATTCGACAATTTAGCTATATTTGGTTCTACTATAGAAATGAAAGCCCAGTGGTATGAATGTTGGGCTCCCGAACAGGAGGACGAACAGAGGGCTTAATTTTCAAAAAAATATGTGCTGCCAATACGTACTTGGTCAGCCTTTACCCGTCCCAATCTGAGGGGAGACCCGAGATCTACAATAGGACAATTATAGGTTGCGATGATGATGACGATGATGACTACATAGTATGTATGATGGTGTAGTACTCTTGGAACACCAAATTTTTAAGATGAATCCTATTTTATATTTGATGTACTTACAAAAGTTTGAATACCAACGTCGCTATAAAAAATACAACTTTATTCAATTCGATACCTTTCAGCGATTGATTCCAATTTTTAAACGTAAAAATCTAAAAACTGATAGCATTTATCCAAACTAGAATAAATGCGTAAAGAATCATACGAGATTCCCATTCTTGCGTCCAGTGCGCAATCCGCACTGCGCACTCGGCACTCGGCACTCCGCACTCCGCAGTCCGCTCACAGGATTGTATCGTACAATGTAATTAATATACACAAGTACGATGGCAAGGTATAACGCAGGTGTGTGATACTCGCAAATGTTATCTCGGTCGAGACAATAGCTTGAATAAGGATAAAAAATCCTACAAATGTCTGTTGTGTAGCACCGAGTTACAAAGACGAGTGAGTTGTTCGCATTAAATTAAGTCACATTATGGTTGTCGCTGGTTTATCGTAATGATTTTTCATGGTTAATTTTTTATCATTAAAAAGTAAAAGTTAAAATAGTTTATTACTGAAGCTTTCTTGTTTTTCTTCCGGGCTAAAAAGTAGTCGTATAAAATATCAATTAATAGCTTTTAATAATTACTAATTATTAGTATAATACATTTACCTACACATTTGACGCTTACGCGGCGTTTGATTTTAGTCTATGGTAGGAATTAAAGTAAGTCAGTCAGTAATGGATAATCTCAATTGTCCTGAAATTGCAATCCACGATGTTGAAAAATTAAAGACTAGTATAGAAATTAAAACCCCTCTGTACATTGTAACGAAACCTAACTTATCTTTGTTGTTTTTCAAAAGCAACTACTACCTACTAACTACAGGTACTTAAATTTTTATAACCTAAAAATTACGCATATCCGGACAATGATAATAATTTAAATCGATCTTGCTTTTTAACTTCCCTGACGTGCATATATATGTATATAAATTAGATAATGGTTGATCAAAATCTTTTTTTAAAATACAAGATATAGCCTGATCATTACAATAACAACGCACCGGCCACAATAACTCAGTGCGAAGGATATTGTTGCGATCGAATTATTGTGTGCTTACTGTAGATAAGGCTCGGTACAGGTGGACGTCGTTAACACTGATCATCTTTAAATATGTTGCAAGCTGATGTCATTATTATCATTGAATTATAAAGCTACATTACAATAGCATTCGTTTTTTTTTACTTTGGTTTGACTCCCGGTGCCGCGGGTGGCACGGTCTAAGACATATAAGATATCAAACAACTACGAGCGAGATCAGCCGTGACAACATGCAACTGGGTAAAAATATCAGCGTACAAAATGCACATCGTGAGTACCCGTATTAATAACATAATAAAGTGTGTACAAATCCGCAATGACTTAAGTTTAAAATAATAAAGTATGACCTGCGAATTTTCCGTCTTGCAGGCAAGGTCACTACTAGGTAGACTACATAGTTGTAATTTTCATTTATACCTAAATTCTTTTAGTATATATGTAATTTTAAACTTATATCATCGCATTAAAAAACCCTATAGGTACAGATTAGTTGCTTCTGTCGCGGATCTGTGACGAGCCTAAGATGCGCAAACGCATCGTGATTCAAGCGCAGCTGCGAGGTGAGCGCGAGTAAATCACAATACAGGGGCTCGCTGCAATTAATGTCTCCGCGGCTCACCGCCGCCGCTACTCACGATGGTCAGCTATGGCCCAGCTTGGCTCACACTTACGGACGACTTCTATTACCTGTCCATCTCTTACTGCTGATCGGAGACCGTCATAGCGAACTGTGACGAAACAGCATTTCTGTGTTGCCATAAACAAACATAAATTTCTATCGATTCAAAAAGAATATATCGAAAGTATAATAAACTGATTACACATAAGAAATAATAGCTAATTAAAATTTTACGTATCTTTAACTGCAGTAAGAGATAGCTAGTTAATTCTCTCCCCGTTCTTGCAGTATCAAGAGATAGAGAGAGAGAGTTCTGGCAGATGAGATATATCATAGATTTTTTTAATTAAAAAAATATGTAAAGCATCTATAAACAAAGAATCAGAATGTAAAAAAATCCGTACCTTTTTAAGTTTATTTACGTTACAACAAAACAATACTTACCTACTAATAATGTTATACTGGCGAACGATTTATCATTCCGAACATTTTTTAACACTATCACTCCGTACCTGATTAATACTTTTCCCATATGTCAAGTTCAATGCCTCGCTAGGTTATTTCCGATCTATCCTTCTACATCTGAATTGCAAATAAGCATAATAAAACTCAAGTTTACTAATTTATTTATTGTCATATTGAATAAATGGTCGAAATCGTCTAATGAAACAGGATTGCGGTCAATACGAGTGAGAACTAGTGAGTTGTTTGCGGTTAATTTAAGATCTTTGAGTAATTAAATTCTAATTTTATTGTCACTGATACAGATAAATGTATAATTAATATATCTAACGTTGAATGAACTCCCTATCGAACATCATTTTTGATGTAAATTTCATAGAAATAGCGTTACTAAAAAACCGCACCCCATGTCGCAAGTCTTTAATTAAGACAACATTTCCAGATTACCTACATCATAGATAAATCAAATTGTTAAATTCTCAAAGAGCTATCAGTATAACCTTAAAATTTCATTTAAACTCAGTGTTAATGCAAATTTTGATGATTTTGAATAAAATAAAATAAATTTTCTTATCTTAAAGCCATTCAATTTTAGGACTATTAACGATTGCCGTAAACTCAAAAAAATAGAACCAAGAATTAAAAGGTTTTAAAAGTGTCTAGGTAAATGAAGTAATATTAAAACGATATCAGAGGAGTCAGCTAGAGCAGATCTTAGCGGGCAGCGACCGTGGGAGAGCTGTACAAATCTCAACATCTCAAAACTGGTCGGCAGGTGTGCGCCGGCGCAGCGCACACAGCCACCGCGCACACACGCACACACGCGCACACGCGCAACAAACCAGCCTCATGAATGAACCCTCCAGCCTCCATACTGCAGTACGGACGATGTAATCTTGCTTGTTTATCTCTGATTTATTTTATTCGAACGCATCGGCTCCGAAAGAAATC
Source organism: Ochlodes sylvanus (assembly GCA_905404295.2). Classification (NCBI taxonomy): domain Eukaryota; kingdom Metazoa; phylum Arthropoda; class Insecta; order Lepidoptera; family Hesperiidae; genus Ochlodes; species Ochlodes sylvanus. Next base: position 9,106,759 of record FR990143.1, read on the forward strand.
AACTATTAATTTGTTCTTCAATACGTCGCAAGCATAAATAGTGAAGATGAAGTAATTAATCCGCACGATAATCATCTCTGACGAGGCTCGGTTCTGATTAGACGAGACCGCAATGATCTGACTGTCGGTTGCGTACGCTTTGAATGTTATTTATTCCACCGGTAACGGCGGTTGCGACTAAAACCTCCAAATAATATATTGCTTGTACTAAAATGCTCCAAATAATAAAACCTCTGGCAACATCCCGCTTCCATTGGTTGAACTATATAAATAACTTAATATTAGTAAGTTTGATAATCACCGTGTAATCGCTTGACCGATTGAGGTTATAATCTTTTTGTTATATCCAGATGTAACGTAAACTGTTAGGTTTTTTTTATTCTTGCTACTCGTACCTCCTAATTATAAATGTTACAATCTGGTAGATGGCGCTGTATACTAGGTTTTAATTAATTCTATATTTTTAAACAAATATTATTCAACTAGGAACATATTACATGTTAAAGCTCTCCTGGGAACCAGACGGACTAACCCGGGGTCCCGTAAATTCGCTATAATCTCTGCATATTATACAAAGCCTTACTAACGCCCGGGTCCTATGTTTAAACAATCGTTATACCGATCGTTAAACCGATCGTTTTCGAGTTACCAGTAACGAGTCGTTAACTTGTTCCTTATATGTAATCTTTTCTTACAGGACCACTTAATAGTAACGCCTCGTAGATAGTTCTACTATCTGTAAGCAAAACGAATAGTTTTTCGAATACAGGATCCGGGCATAAATCGGGGATTAGACGTCATGATTAATGGAGCGCGTTTGTTGCAGACATCCCGTCGCAGGTGCCGCCGCTCACGCCCGGCACCAACAAGAAGATGGCCGAGGCGCTCAAGGCCACCTTCGCCTCCTGGGAGAAGGAGCAACTGCGCCTCGGGGTGCCGAAAGGTAAGCCAACGTTATTGTATTGTTGTAATAGCTAACTTTACACTCAATTAAATATCGCTCCACACCCTCACACTAGGATTAGTATCGTGGATGCCTTGGACAACACACAAAGACAAGGACACACCCAGACCGGGAGCAGAAATTTAAACTCATCATTCAAATTTCCACCTCGCACGGAATACAACCCAAGACCCATTCAACCACTCCGGCATGGTGAGCACTGCGCCATATGGGTCGCTCACTTCGATACTTTGATAGCCAGGCGGATTAAATACCCTTCCAACACTTTGTTAGCGTTGTAAAGTACGATTCGTAAGAGGTAACTGAAATTACTTGTGAGCACTGTGCTTAGATTATTTTGAATTCTGGTTCATTTAGGAGTCTACTTTAATTGTTATCGAAGAAACGACCATAGCAACTAGCACTTAGCTCAACTGAGTCAAACAAAAACAATTATTATTATCTCTAAGCGAAATTATCTAGTTCTCCAGTAAACGGTACTAAAACATTTTATATTAACACTTATCTCAGCCCATCTCATGCCATTTAAAACTCCATTATCAGAAGCCACTGATTTGAATTATATCTCTGGCGATTACAATATTGATTAAAATTGTCTTTCGTTCTTCTAGTGGGGTTTTAGAAAGCACCGAGGGTTATAATCAACGTATTTTAAAGTTAATAAACTCTACGACTCTCATTTAAGTGCTGTACTAATATAATAACTCAAATTATATCGCAATGGCACTAACGACTATTGCTACCTGGAATGTCCGTGGACTGGGAAGCAGATGGTATTTATTTTACGATTGAGTAAACTGTATTCCGTTTGTGATCTCCATTCGGCCAGCCACTTTACGATCAGGAAGAAATAATCAGCAATAAAAACGCAGAAATCATTTTATAATCCACTTATATAATAGACTGAAGTAACAATGACGCGTGGGGAATTTTACGGCTTTTTATTAGTATGTTCTCCGCTTGGTCGAATTTTACACTAAGTTTAATGTAAATTGTAAATTGTTTAGTTACATGAAAGATTGTGCGTTTTTTACGAAATATAATGCTATGCGGTTGCTTACGAATTGGGGAGATTAAAACAAGTTTTACAGATAAATTGATTAAATTAATGTTGACACAATACACCTCGCTGTAGGTTTTGGTTACCTATGAGGGTGACATGGATATACAAACGATTATGTGTTAGTTAATAATGTCTCCTTCGGCCGTGAAGCTAACCCAGATCCACTTACTCGACAAGCTCACTAACAACTGGGCTATTTACCCAAGTAACAAAAAACAAAAGCAACTTAACATAGTGTAGCAAAATACCAATTTTTTATTCATGTATGTACAACTATTAACAATTTAAATTGGTTTCTGTATGACTAAAAGCCATTAACAGAATTTAAAATCTACAATGCACACGTAAGACATACAGAGATAAATAATGGTAATACTCTATGGAACGGCCGCAAAAACTGTGAACTATCAGCAATACATCCGCCACCTGATTCTGCGTAGTGTAGCCGAGCGTGTAATACAGACTTCATTTGCATGAGGTAATAATGGTCTTTGCATGACACAGATTGTTTTTTAATCGTCTTATCCAATCGTATTATATCATCTCTTAAGACATGTCAAAGCGATAAAATAAATTAACCAACATTTACGATTGTTTGAAATAATAACTGCTTGATAATTTCGTATGATATCAAAACAATAAATTAAATATAATATAATTGGCAGCGCTGGTTTTCAGTAGATCCCAGAGTAAACAGAAGGAGAAACGTTCATGTACAAATCGTTTTTTAATTTTAACAAAACATATCTTAGGTAGTCAACTAAGTAAAAATAGTAGTGCTAGGCGCCAACCGTATAATATGTTCCATTTGCATATGGTAATGTGATGGACTTGGCGTGCAGCGACGCCACACACCACCGGCTTTGTTGGTGGCCAACTGTGTGGAGCACACTTACATACTGTATTTTCCACCACACTTACATAATGTATTTTCCACCACACTTACATACTGTATTTTTCACCACACTTACATACTGTATTTACCACCACACTTACATACTGTATTTACCACCACACTTACATACTGTATTTTCCACCACACTTACATACTGTATTTTTCACCACACTTACATACTGTATTTACCACCACACTTACATACTGTATTTTCCACCACACTTACATACTGTATTTTCGTGTATTTTAACTATAAATAAAAGTAAAGGAGAATGAAGAAAGAAGGTGTAAAAAGAGTTCTCCTTCAGAGTCGGCGTTGCACTGGCGACTCCCCTGGTGTTGCTCGTGTCCAGGCGACGATGACCACTTACCACCAGGTGGCTCGTCTGCTTACGTCAGATACGTATAAAAAAAGAAGAAAATGAAATATTACATACCTACCTTTATTAAGACGCTTGATATAAACAATATCAGATCTTACCCTAAAAATATGTAGCTAATGTTTCGTTAGTATTTAATGGCAGTAATCGAAAACATTTTCATAACTGTGAATTAAGTATCTAGGAGTAAGATTTTAGCAAATAGCAAGCTGTTCATTAAAGTAAATTTAAGGTATTTATAAAATGTATCGATGTACAAACAGGACGATACCAAACCATTTCTACGAAACACGTTATTTATTATTCTGTTTTCAATGCCACAATTGCGTGTTATCATTAAATCAATCAAATTTATACTCTATTATCACGCTATATATGTGCATACGACGTATTTAGTTGGTTACAAAAAGAACTACAATATATTGAATCATTAAGATCGCAACATGCTTGTATTCCTAGCTAAAACATTAATTTTGAAACAAATAAATAATGAATCCCTTGCAGTAGGATTCCCTGTGTCACAGCCTGCCCCGGCTGGGAATCGAACGCGGGGTCACTCGCAGCGCAGACGTAGGCATGGCACTGTTAGACTAGAGGATTGTCAACTAATCGCGACTAAAATCTTTTCTTTATTTCGAATTAAAGCCTATGTGGCGACATCGCACACACGCCACTACCGAAATTAAATTGCTATACTTGTCATTGTCAGTCTTATGCAATAAAGTTAACGATTACTTACAATTCATATAAATTGAGCCATCCAGGAGGGTTGCTTGTAATTGTATGATTCATAAGTAATTACATATCAATTTGGCAGTGGTTCAAATAAAAACGGGTAAACGTTATATTTTAGTATTTTTCATTGTCATTACTTTCCTAGAATGAAAGGGTGCGGGTTGGCAGGCTTCACACGCCTTTGAGAACAATATGGAGAACTCTCAGGTGTGCAGGTTTCCTCACGATGTTTTCCTTCACCGAAGCAAGTGTTAATAAGTTTCTAATACAATTATATTTTTTGATAATCATAGGTGCGTGCCGGTTTCGAACCCAGCCCTCCCTAGTCAGTCCAGCGTTCAAACCACTTATAATAATACAATAAATATTTTTGCATAAACATATCCTTTGTTAGTGATTAAATATTAAGCTATGGAGTGTTCATAAAACAGATCAAATCAAAGAGAAAGCTCAATATAGTACCCCGTCCTATACCGATAATGATGCAGGAATTGTTTGATTCGGTATGCACAGATTTAACAATAGTTATTGCACTAGACCATAGATCATAGAGGACAGGTGACGGGTTCGATGGCCGTGGTGGCCGGGTCGGCTGGTCGGCGGAAGTGCGTGTGTCTGCGGCACGTCTATTCGCGTTTCCGGCGTCGCTCTATGACCCGTGTAGCGGAGTTGCAGGACGAGATTGTTAACGAAAATACCGCGATTATTATTATTTGTAAAAATTGGGCCTAGGATTGCATTCCCAAAGGCCACTGCGACCACAGTTGATCAGTAGCCATACCCATCATCATCATCATCTTCCTGCCCATTTCCCAATTTTATTTGGGGCACAATATGTTCTTCCATTCTTCCCTATAGGCCGTCCCTTCTACACTGACTCCCTTATCTTTCATACTTATCATGTCTCACACAATCCATCCATCGTAGGATGATCCTTGGGTTCCAGTTCCCTGATTTGTTCAGGTCTGATTGGGTTGCCTCAAAATACGCGACTTCTCAAGTGGGCTATTGCCATGCCATGCAGAGGATATTAATGGAAATACCACCATACCAATTATATTTTCGCGACAGTTAGTTACTCGAATCTAAACTGCTATATCGATTAGTAAACACATCATTTCCTTAGTAAATAACAGTGTTGATTGCAGTTAGGAGTTCCTTTCAGTTACAGAATATTTAGGACGAAATTAGCTTAAAATATGTATAATTTTGTGATACGCATTACGAGACTATTAAATAGCCTCATTTTTTATTTATAGTAATTATCCGTTCCTTACAACACATTTCAAAACGAAATACTATTGCTTTTGCTTATTTTTGTAATCACGTTTTTATTATTGTTTATTGTTGATTGATGAAATTTTTTTTGAATCATTTAAAGCATGTTTTTAGTGTATAAAAATTCACGCATTCGTGAGCAAATTGCACAGTTATCGCGGGAGTTGCGGCTAATGATTGAGCCTCGAGCGAACGACGCGACGCTATAAAGTAGAGTAAACACAACCGGTTCAAAAACGTGCTAAAAACCACACCATTTGAATGAAAATATAACATGCATTAATCCTGACTGCGAGCGGGGAGCGATTTATGATTTAATCGCGGACGAATTAATTGGGATGTGGCTTTGACGAAATATAAAAAGTGTTATTTTAGCTAATATGAAATAATAACAATTAAAATGCTATGTATTAGATAATAAATTGACAGTCACTAATTATAGTAAAGATTATTTTAAAGAATACTGGAGTTTAGTAGTTAACAAGTACCAAGCTACAGTTGCGGCGAAAAATCATAAAAATCCAGTTATTTGAACTATGTAAAATAAATTTAATCAAAATGTCGTTAATTTTTATCGGCGATTTGTGTAACAAAAGAGATAATAATGTGTTATAATAAAATCGAATTAATTTTAATACATTTGAATTCAGAAAAATATGATTCATACATATACTAGCTCAAGCTCTAGCACAGATACCGTAAGAGTATGAAATGGGTCCTTTTCTCGATAGCTATACGAGATAACGCAGACGCGCGACAGCCGGCAACCAACCCGTCCTGACTAATACGACGACTTTCCATGCCTCCAATTAAGTGGTAGTACATAAAATTAATCGAATGATAACGATACGTGCAAACACCCACACTTGAAATGAAACGTACATTTAAAGCTATTTTGTGATTAACTAGAAATGTCTATATGAGATCAAAAAAGGAATAAACATGGAATAATTATATTTTCATTAATGAAAAGACATTAATTACATGGCTATCTATGATTAATACACTAGGATTTGTTGCATAAAAAGTGATGATAATATCAACAACAAACCATACTTGCACGAGACTAGTTAGTATATAACACTTTTTATATGCAAAATAGAAATAACGTCAGTCTGGAATGCGTCTATATAAGTAGAGTGGGTTTATAAAATTAAATGTTGACGACCCTGTAGTCTAGTGGGTTGCGAAACCAGAGTTCCCGGATTGATTCCCGGCCTGGGCAGACTTATATGTCAGTTCAATGTTTGTTCTCGGGCCATAGAGGTGTTAATGATGTAATATTTGTGTTGTGTGCCACCCGCGACACAGGGAATCCTTAATTTATTTATATAGGGATGAAACCAATCCACTCCACTAATAATTGTCGATCACCGATTCAAATTTAGTTCAATCATTCAAATTCAGATCAGTTCGCATGTCGTTTTCATAATCCGTCATACATACCTTAACAAATCAAGTGCGTCACCCCATCCTTGAGACTAATAAAATCTTATTAAAACATGAGTTACGTGGACAATTTCATAATGATCCACATTAGTGAGGCACTGTGGCCTGAGCCCACTCATTGAATCATCAGCTAATGCGAGATGCGATCTATCAGTCCTCGTTTATGTTCATTTAAAATACGTTTGTTTACTCGCACACGGGAATAAATGAATACCATGTAGTTGACGGTCGCTAAAAATGATATATATTTTATCTGTAGATGTTCGCTATGAAGATACATTCTCTTGTAATGATTGCACAGACCTCTTGTATCTTCTCTTATTACCAGTTCTCACAAGCTTTTTTACGTGGTATAAATTAGTGGTTGACACCAATCCCACCTAACGGTAAGTAGTGATGAAGTCCTTGATGTTGATCGCACTGACTAATGTTAATGATAAGTTTATTTTGTTAACTTATTTATTCTTGATTTATATAATCCTCATGGGTAGAATTAAATGTAGATCTACCTTTGTTTATTGAAACCCTATGAGTATCGGCAGTACAGTAAAGATAGGTAATATGTACAAATACAAACCGACCACCAGTTCTTTTTGTGCAGACCTTATCTGAAACAAATCGCTATTACTGATTAGGCCGCCTTAGGCATATACTGGCATCTCATCAAGATTAGTATTTCAAAAACTGCACGTGTTTCCAGCAGGTACACAGCCATTTTTAACCGCACACCGGAGTTATTTTAATTAATCCTACTGGGTCGGTCCTCGACCATTATCTAGTTGTGGAAATCTACATAAACGGATCCCATCGTGGTTCACAATGACGGGCACATCTACAAGTACGCTGTGTCGGCATGTGGCAGCATCGGTCGTTAATGAAATTGGTCTATTACCATACGAACTTGGGCACGTTCCGTATCGCTGTGCACTTGAAATGCAAGGCGCATTGCCAGAATAAATGTGATTAGTTTTAGCTAATATTTATGGTAATATTAGTTTGATTTTCCCTTAAACTTCATTGCTGAAGCCACTAATAAAATAGGTTATCTCAATATGATAATGGAAAAACAACAGTCTGGTTTCCAGACAGACCAAAAAGACATGTAGTTCTGATTGGTGTCAACAAACTTTCAAAATAACGTAAACAACTGTACTATGTGAGTACTAACAACTGTATACGATGACTACAAGACTTCAACATACAAAATGACTCCTCTGTGAACATTACTCGCTCTACATGTTCCGTCACTCTACATGTTGTGTAACGATCGTAGCCGGCGACACCGAGGCCTCAGAGCTGAGCTGGTCGTTCTAAAAGCTGCAATTAAACTAATTATTTATTATTAACCGCTCTCGCTATGTTTCTCTCTCAGAATAACTCCAAGTTGTAAGATGTGCCGTGATTTGTTGCAAGTGACAAATGCTTCGTGTTGCGTTGATCACATTTTCCTAGGTCTCACTTGATTAGGATGCGGATGATAGGTGCGGCAGAAGCTTTATATTATAACTTCTACAGTCTCAGTAATAAAACTGGCCGTCATCTAATCAGTATACATATATTATCATTACTCATTAATATACACAAATAAACAATAACACACTCATCTCCCCACCCCGCACTATGTCCCTGTGTCGTGGGTGGCATGAACAATACAAATAATATACAAAGAACTGTGAACCACACTCATCTACGAGTAAGTATTTCTCACTAAAACTAAAAGTTGCAGTACAACTTCAAACGCTGCGCTGCCTATAGTTCCGTGAGATTTATGTTTTCCACTAACTACTATTATTGATCCAATTGAATCTTGAAGCTGACCTTGCAAAAGACTTCACGATTTTAATATTATATGTTATTAATATTACATGATGTTATGTAATTTAGGATGAACTTTTCAGAATCATAATAAAAACCATACCAAAAGCTTTCAATAACGTTTATAATTCAAGCATTATAGTCATTGTAGTGCAGAGGCAAACATGCAATTATAACGATTTTGTTTCCTTATATCTAGTAGGTATCTAGATAATCTAGCTAGACAGAGATAGATAGATATTTCAATAAGTTTAAATATAAACAATACCTACATAACTTTAAACGACTGCTGTAAAGAGTCCCCAATTCGATATTTGAACATGACATCTATGTTTGTTACCTTAGCTGCTAATACCTCAATCGTGGCTCTTCATTTCAATTAGCCACAGCAACGCAGAGTTCAACTAAACAGAACCAAATTAGAAACCACTTACGCGAACAATACGTAGAACGCATTTCGGCGTCAAGGCCGCGTCACTTCCCGCGTGGAGTAAGTTCCGGTGTGAAGCAACGCTTAATTGTTCCCCGTTGCTTCACTGACACCCGATCGCTTTAATTGCCGTCCGATGAACGATTGGATTGCGTATCGTAAGAAACTTCCTCTGCTAGCGCTGGCGACCCATTTAGCGAAATGGTTCCATAATTTAACAGCAACACTGTCTGCCGAGTTTCCGCCAACGGTTTCCGCTGCCGACGAAACTTTCTAACGCTCCCCGGACAATGTAATTGTTCTGCCTGTTCTATTTGTATACTCGCTGCTCGCTGGGCTCTCGATCAAATTCTCTATAACTTCATTTGTATCGTGCTCACTTTCTTCCATATTGATTATTTCGGTTCTGTGGACGATGTAACCGATTCGTGAAGCATTATTTGTACTCAATTCTTTGCGTGTGCTTAATCTTGTTTTGAAGTCACTAGAGGAAGTGACCATACCTAACACAGTGTAACTTAGTAACCTTAACACTTCTAAACCTAAATCTCTGAAATTTAAGAGGAATAAGAATTTAATTGAACACGATGTTCATATTATTGTCACTTGACTATAATGCATTCCGACTTTACACACACAAAGGACTTGAAGAAAGAATTTTCTATACAAACATTTTGAGTTACTAAGGGCGACGACCCGTTCATCACCCGTTTGGCGCAATGGTTAACATGCTGGATCAACGCCGCCGTTGCAAGGGTCCGTGGTTTGATTCCCAGTGAGGATGTTATTTGAATGATGAGTTTCAATTTCTGTTCAAGGTCTGTTTGTGTCTTGTCTTGTGTGTTGTTATTATTATTAATATTTATTTTTGTTTAGACATACATCTATAATTGTTTAGTAACAGTTTGTACTCTTTGTTAGTTAGCATGAGTGTAGCTGTCTTTTTTCTATGAAATAGAAAATTGGACCAGATTCCAAGGCTACCTAGGTCAAGACGGAAATATCAATTAGCCCAAGTTTTTGTACCGTAAAATTGTGGTACAATGAGATCCCTGCTCCTCAGATCCAAGACAATGGAGCGAAGCGGCGGTGGCGGCGTGGCTGCGCTGGGCGGCGCGCGAGTTCTCGCTGGAGGGCGTGGCGCTGCAGCAGTTCGCGCGCGCGCAGGGCAAGGACATCTGCGCCATGGGCCGCGAGGAGTTCGTGGCCCGGGCGCCCGCCTTCATGGGCGACATCCTCTGGGAGCATTTGGAGATCTTGCAGAAAGGTACGACTTTTATACGATGCTAAGTTAATCCTTGACAACAATCCCACCTGATGTAAAGTTGCGATGATGTCCAAAGATGGTAAGACTACTTACTAACTTAGTTTTTTTTTTTGTAATTTATATTTTCGCCGATTCTTCTCCTCCATTATAAAGCCTTTTGCGAAACGGCGATAGAATAAAAAAAATACGTATATGTTTCAGTGATAACTACATGAATAAATGATTTTGAATTTACTTATTTACTTACAGACTGTGAATATGGCAAAAATAACTCCATGTAGTATATTATAGCTACATAGATAAATTAACGGTAACACTACCCCCGAACTAGTATTCTCGGTATCGCGGGTGACATGGACAACACAAATAACACATCACTAATATAACTCCCATGACCCGAGAACAAACATTTATTTATCTGTCACATAAATAATATGCCCCAGCCGTTAAATAATGGATGTTAATGACTTATTAGCAGCTTAACCTAAGTAGTAAGCCTAAATTTAATCATTCATTGTTTCTAAAACTCAATATTATCTTTAAACGTTACGAGTCCAAAGAAAACCTTAAGAAGGTAAAGAATAACATGTGCATTGGACAAAGGGAAGTCTTAACGTGAATCCAAAGTTCAGATCTCTACATTTCATAGAATTTATAATCTTCTTAACATTCTCACTAAAGAATATGTATATTATGTAATTCAAGATTCAACAGATGACGTACCCCACTTCATATAATTAATTAAATAAAAATAGGTAAATAAACAAGCGTAACTGTAACTTAGTACCAGATAAATTATATTTCAAATAAAATTATACACTTAGTTCTTTACGCCAATTAAAATAAATATTGTGTTTGGTTGGCAGACGTGGAAAAAGAGCGGTCACTACTCGCGAATGTGCCCCCGAACATGTACGAGAGCAACGTATGTCTTCCCGAGCTGCCCGACTACATCCCGCCTCCCGCACACCACTACAACAACAACAACAACACCGGTAAGTGTCTATCACTATACAACAACAACACCGATAAGTGTCTATCACTATACTGACAACAACTGAGATTATCCGCTGTTCCTTTACCAATAACAAAGAAAACTGGTAAGAACTTTGTGATATTATTTAGACAACAACAACACTGTCTACTTTTGTACAACAAAAACAACAAGAGTTAGCGTCTACTGATGAGAAAAATTACACTGAAATAGGTAAGTGAAATTTCGTTACAGGTTATCAATTATGGCAAAACTACGATTTAATTATTATTCAAATAATTATAGCGGAAAACATTTTATGGATATGAATTCTACGCTCTGATGATATTATTGATGACAATTTACCGTAAAATTTTCTACTTTAGTTTACATTACCTACGGATAAGTATGTAATGCCATGCTTACATTACATTAAGGGCCAGTTTCACCGGTTCCGGATAAAGTTCCGGATAGCCCTAGGAACTCAACTCCCAGATAAACTACAACTTTTGGCATCTCAGGTAATCTGATAGAAGTGACAGAGAAAAGTGTTGGTTAAGGTATCTGCCAGTTCAAGTGGCTGTTAGGCGTTATTTGACGGATAAAAAAATGTTTCAAGTGGCGTTTCTATAACACATTAGGAATTTGAACTGTAATAAATCATATTATTATGAATCCTACTATTTTCGTTCTATAATGATAAAATTATACTTGAAAATATTAAAAAAAGTCTAATTGGATTATTTTGAACAAAAAGTATTTTATTAATTAAGTTTTCAAAATAATTTTCAAATGACAATAATTTACGTAGTAGTAACGAAACGCAAAAAAGCGACGTTGCCGCTCCGTCAACTGTTAAGTCACTAAGTGGCAGATAAATTCCTAGGGCTATCCGGAACTTTATCCGTAACCGGTGAAACTGGCCCTTAATGTTAAAATTTTGCAAGTCGTCGATTACTTGTAATTTAGTGAAATCTTTTACCGTCGTCGCAAACTTGTAGATGTAATTGGTGTCATTTACTGAAGAGCGAAAACGTTGCGTATCTAAAACTAGTTCAAATACTGGTACATAATGGCTAATAAATAACGGGTAACATATTACTCACGCGTCGAAACTAGATGTACAACTTCCAGAAATCTCCTAATTTAATTTCCTTATTGATGTAGAATACGTCTGTAATATCAATTGCGGACAACAAACAACTTATAAAAATCAATCATTAACTTCATAACTGTGTTTTTAATAAAAACAAAAATAATTGGGCAATCAATTATACCTATGAACCTGCCTCTGTTCAAAATTGTACCAGATAATAAATCAAGTAATTTACAGCTTGCTTCCACTTGAGCATTTAATGTTCTGACGGATATTGACTGTCTTAATTAAAAGATAATAATAACATAACACGTATCAAGTAAACATTCGTATAATTTATGTATGATTTTCATGATTAGGTACTAAGACTACTTTTGATTGTATCATCTATAATTATAATAAACTGTAACTGGTCTGTCTGTACACAGGATATGTATATTAGGCCAAATGAATAGAAGCCTTAATGATTATAACCTTTGCCTATGCCTTGTAAGCGCCTGACGCAAAGCAACTGAATTAAATGGTGCATGTTACATCCTAATACGCCACTTAGGACCTGGGGCCCAAGTCTGTTTTTTTTATCAATGCTCCAATTGCGTTTCGTTAGAATAGTTTGACACATTTTGTATACGGAATGTGTCAAAATTTGTCAAAAAACTATTTCAACCCGACGCAATTGAAGCATTTATAAATTAACATACTTGGGCCCCTGAGATATTAACTATCTCAGAGATATTAACTATCTCAGGGGCCCAATAGTAATAGCAAGGGGGAGGGGGGTTTACTAGTTCTAAAATTATTATGCTCACTAGATTCTCCTTGGAGCCTTAGTGAGCCTATTTTACATTTAATCTACTTAAAACTTCACCGGGAGTATCGGAACATATTTCTCATAATTAAGTTAATGACGTTTCCTATAAAATATATAATTTAGCTTTCAGTACATACGTCAGGACATGCGCAGCGACACCTCGTTAATTAAAATTGTCACCGTGCCGTTAGAGTCATTAATGGATCTCTAATCTCGCTTTTAAAATTACACGCTATCTTAAAACCTATCGGTACACGGCTTAGCGGCGTACAACTAATCTGATAATTACTTAAAATTGCTGGTACTATAAAATATTTAATTAGTGTTAAATCGAATAACTTATAATGATTAAAAACTTTAAATAAATTGCCATTTGTCGTTTATAATTTAGTGTTAAATTAATTTTGTTGTTACTATTATTATTGTTGTTGTTGTCGCTGACATCAATTCAATATAATGTATATGTAGCCTATATGGTACTTTAAAAGATAAACGAAAAATTATCTCCCGCCGTTTATTAGTCTCCTCGAAAAAGCTTTTTTGGAAATGTTTAATTATTATAAGTAAACAATTATAAATACTCATAAGTGTGTAACTGATATCCAAAATTTCCTTCCATTTGATAGGAGAGTCGAGCTCAACAATCAATGGGACAAAACAAATATGACTTTGTATTTTTAAGCTTTGTTAACAGATAATATCACGGAAATAATGAAAAAACAATCCAAAAAAATCTGCCGTCAAACTAGTAAAATGTCAGAATTTTATCAGTAACAACAATCTATGATGTCCCTAGAACCAACGCATAGATACCTAACCCTTATCTCTGGGCGGGAGTCATCCTCATTAAAGTACCATTCACGATAATTCGACTATCGTCGATATCGTAAAACAGATCTTGGCGCTTGTCGCCTATATAAACATTACAAGTAGAATGGGTCAATTATCATAATCATTGCCATATAACGGGTGGTCCTATAAAACTTATTTATTAGTTTACAATTTGACTACCTAATTGTCGTTCGTTATACATAGGTATGATATAATTAGTATGTTATGCGGATCGATTATAGCTCGAACAAACTAGTATTAATAAGGAAAAAAGAGTTAGCTATTTTGACTATATAGTTTGCTTAAAGAGAAATTTTAAAGGTCCTTTTATTTAAGTGTAGATCGATTAATTAACTGGAAATATAACTAAATGCAAAAGTTTTGCATTTACGTAAATTGAGGTATTCCTGCTACCAACTAGTAAACTTTTATTAACTTGACTGATAGCTTAATTGTATTGTAAGTGACTTTTTAATATAATTTATGCTATGCGCGTTTCGTAGAAAAGTCTTATTTTAGTTGTCAATTTCCTCAATACCTTAACTTTTCTAGATCTATAAACAATGCCTTCTTGTGCCACAGCTACAGCCTTGGGAATCAATCCAGGGGATACCAACTTAGATACATTTAATATATTAAAATAAAATAGATTCAGACCACCCGTGGACGGCAGAATTGAGGGCCTCTTGTCTCTTGGCTAATTTATTATTTCGGTAGCTTGTTCGCGGCGCAGTCAAAACATCCCGCTGCGATGATTTACAGCGCAATAAACACCGTTTTATATCACCTAAAAATGAGCTTTTATACGTGAGATTGCGCAGCCACCCCTCTGATGGTCAAACATCTTACTGTTTGGTTTATTTGTTACTATCAACTTTCGTAGCGATAAAAGGTCGATATAAAAAAACTTGAGAGGTGTCAAGGGACACCCGGATGGAACGAAGTTTCTTTCGATTAATTAGTGAAGAAATTAGAAAAAAAATATAATATTTAGATTATGTATATAAATACACATACATATATATAACTATTATATATGTTATACTAATAATATAAAACATGCGCACGCCGCACGGCTTACAATAGCTTACTATAGCAAAAAGTGTCGTGACAACTTTTCGTAAGAATTTTTTCCGTCTAGCCCCCTTTCACAACGCGCGATAAGGAACTTCGTTCCAAAAGCTATCGATTTAAGGTCGGTCCACATTACATAAGTCAACTTCAAATCGACTCCAGCAACTCATAGGAAAGGATTGAAATATATCGTGTTCCTTGCGGTTGAATTTTCAACAGTTAATTGAAAGAAGTAATCCACGTGCGGTTGAGGCATTGTATATCGGCAAACATCGATCCTGCCGAAACTGCCGAAGCACTGGAAAGCTCAAGAAATGATTGCCATTAGCGATTATCCACCTACCGACCACGACCGCATTATTAACTCGGATAAGCACTCGGCAATTCATTGAGTAACATAACAAAAAATAAGCTAATAAAAAATAAAAAAATAATTTTAAGCTAAAACACTGCTGAGGTACTATTTTGTGTAAAACTTCGTAAAAATGGTCATTTTCATAACATATAAAACCGAAATACGACCAGAGCGATTAAGGTTGTTAGTTTTAAGCACATAAGGGTAATGCCAAGGTTGTTCCCATTAAGTTCAGGATGTTCAAAAACATTTCAAATAACCGGCTTTTAATTCAGTCATACATTGAATTAAATGTAGGCATTAATTAAGCAAACTTTTAGTTTAAAATTTCGCATAGGTACGAGTACCTACATATTACCTCAATTAATTACAATTGTTATTTTCATTACCTTACAACTCTTATTTCATAACTATTATCAAAAGAGTCAATATCTAGAAAAAAAAACTACTAAAATTTGCATTTAGTTAAATTCAATGAGCATCTATACACTTATTCAGTCACGCAGAAGCAAAACAGGAAAAAACGTCGAAGCCTCGCACTCCTTATAATAAAATCAAATCAGACACCGTTATTTAAAATTTAAATATAGAATAAAGAAAAAAATATCATACGAGCAACCGGCGCATCATTTCCATTCCAGTCGGTTGGGCGCGTGGCGCAACGCGTGACCTTGGCGCTGTTTTTCCGCTCTCTTTCAGCGCGCGAGGTCTGCCCGACGTCTCGCTAAGTCGATCGTAACATCTTCGCAAATTCCATGTCTCCGACCTGTCATGTCCTGGTACCTTACAATAATTACACTATAGAAAGAGAGTCTTCATACAAGCGCTCTGTCTAAAGTGAAGCACTAAACCGAAACTTTCCCGAAAGCGGGGAATGATTCGGCTGCGGATAATCATATTTTTTTAGCAATAATACATAAATAGCTTTTGAGATATATTATGACACAATTTAACTGGACAAATCGTCATAATTCTTTTCTTTTTTTTCGCGAAACACGTTTGGCGTGCGTTGACATTGAACACTAGCCGCCTTGGCATCCTGCGGTAGGCTTTGGTATCCTTTAGAATTCCTTCGACATCCCGGGGCATGCTGCAGGCCCTTCAACATTCTGTGTGGTCCTATGTTGCAAGTCAGACCTGGCCTTTAGTGGTCAATGGGCTGCTCAATGCCTAAGGGCTAAAAGGTCTGAAATAAAGAAAATAAACTCACAGAAAATTTGTGTTTCATACTTATCGCCTTCTTATTTTTAAAATATTCTTTGAGATATCTAGACATGTACTTTACAAATGCAATAAAAAGTGCAGCACTGCCAATCCTATAAAGATTACACAAAACTCAAAAAGTCAAATCATTTATTTCACGTAGGTATTTTGAATACACTTACGAACGTCATTTTTTGCATTTACCGCCGTTTCGCTAAGGTGCCTTTAAATTTTAAATCTTAGAGGAGAAAAAGAAACGGCGAAAGAAAACTCGGCACATCTTTTAAAAATAGTGCTTAAAAACTAGCTGTGAATCTATTTTCATACAATATATATGTCAACATAATATTATAAACCTAGCACAGAATAGCAAGGTGTTAATATTTTTTTATTTACAAAATAACATATTCATATTATTATAATGATGCGAATATCAATTTGTATCTGCATAAAATGCTAACATATTCCAAACAAAGAAATGAATTATTTATATTTTAGGGGTTAAGATGATGATTTAAAGTCAAAACTAACTTTGTTATTAAATGCTTCTGTTAATAAATCATACAGCTTACTAAAATGCATTCTTATTCCATTTGGCATCTTTGAAAAATTAACACATTAATATATTACATTATGAGCGAACAGGCTTAAAAACCACTTTGCTTTGATGTCGCTGTCTTCTGGACAAAATCCCCGTGAGCTAATGTTCAAATAAAGAATTAATTTTCATAAATCTCCTTTGATTTTTTTAAGTCACACTACTTCGTATTCTTTCAACACTACTTTTGTAAATTAAGTTCCTAAACTAACGTATTTTTATTGCAACTCGTATATTATCTACTTCTGAAAGTTTACAACTTACTAACGACAATATTTTTGCCATACGTATGTACATTTCATTCTACATAGGAGCGTACATGATATATGCCTTTAATTTTTATATATATCGGAACAAGTGATAAATGAAAACATAGAATTTTTAAATTATTTACACTTAGAATTCAGTATTCATAACGTGAACTTCGTAGAGTTCGTACCTTCTCAGTTTTTTTTTTATCCTTCAAGGAGTAGGTATGTATTGTTTAATTTAGTGTAAAAATGCAACATTACCTTCGCATACACATTAGCGGGGCACCCCTACCAGCGCCTCACCTTGCGGCAAGTGGAAAGCGCGAGCCAGTCTTCAGGCGCGACGGGTCTGTGCCAATCCCTTCATTGTTCTATCCATTACTGTTTGTTATCTGTGCCGGTCACTCTTTCCAACATCTGTGCTTTTATTTTTTGACTTAAGGAGTTCCCGCCTTTTTCAAATTTTATATTCTAAACTTGAATTTTATTACGTATCCAGTAAATTGAGATTTCAAATTTAGAATTATTACTGACGGAAGTAGTTCAAAATTAATATAAAATTGTATTTTTTTAATAACTTCCACATATTTTTATTTGATAGGGCTCGTGAAGTGTTAACGGCGTATTCCGTAAGCGAATAATGCGACTAAGTGCCGAGTGCGACTAGTGGCCAAATATGGCAGACCTGGATTCTGGTTAAATATGTTTATACACCCAAGTTCTCGCGCGAGGGACTCCACTGAGTTGGACCCTCTTATGGTGTGGCGAGGTAAGTACATTTTTTTTAGTCTTGACGAGTTAAAGCAAAGTAAAGTGATATGTCCATATTTATCCGCTAGATGAAAAACACGTTGGTACGAGTATACAAAATTATTTAAATTTTATTGTGCTAAAACACATAAAAAAAAATATTGCGTGCTGTGTTTCTATAGTCATATATAGATAACGAATAGAGCATTTAAACATGCTGTGCAGATTTTTTTTACTTTTTTATATTAACGATTATATGAGATTTAGCATAATAATTATTATGAAGCCCTGTATCTAATATTCATTCAGTTCTAATAGAATCGGTATCGGCACCACTGAACACGTGCTGAAAATAGCGTCGAAATTTTCGCTTCGTCGCGTGAACCCGAGCGTGTCGAACTAATGCAACTAGGTCGCCCCTGAAGGTTAACGTACAAAAAACATCATATATTCATTATTTTGCAATTGCACTCATATTAATAAGGCGTTTGGTAGCACATGTGCAATTTCGAAGCATCCGCGCTGTCGCAAGGCCCGATCGCTCGGCTGTGGCACATCCTCGCGTTGCGCACTCGCTAATCGCCGGACGTACGCCTCGGAACAACGTTGCGAAATGTCTTGCTCGCTCCCCACTCCCCCGACTCCCCACAACGTCCACCACTACAGTTATAAGAAAATTCACGGTTGTACAAACTATAATCAACGGATGTCAACTATTTGCCAATATTAACCACATGAATGACCAACCGCTTTAAACAAATAATACGTGACCTTCCTTTCTAGCTTTGTTTATCTGTTTTTATCCGGCCATATATAAAAATAAATTCATGAATTAATCTATTTGAAATATGGATGTCGTTTTACGCCGATAAAGCTTATTTTTATAGCCTGGCTACGCGTCCAGCTCGGCCGTCGTTAAAATTGCCGCTCATTTTATAAATCAAGTCCGAGTCATCCTTATTAGATCGTTTACGAGGTACGTGAGCAATCCGCCTATTACGTGACACCCAATCGTGATAATTTATTTCCTTAAAGTGATATGGGCAGTTAATCCGCGGTGACGCCTGGTATCCTGCGTACACCGATCATATGATAACACGTACAGTAAGCCCCGCCCAATCTATTATTCAGTCATCGTTTAAATTTATGTTTTTAATTACTTGTATTTATTAAGCGCGAACTAGTTTTTAATATATCGTGTCTCGTTGTTCATAATCATTTATTACTAAATTAGGAGTACATTCCTAAAAAACCTTAACATCAACACGTAAATAAGATATGTCGACCAGCGATCGACATTAGCACACAGGGTAAAGTCAACAGTTTGTTAGATCATCGCTCATTAAGATTGCAAATTAAACATGTTGTAGAACACCTGAAGATGTTGGAATTAAAGATGTCGCAAGAAAAATATATCTTGCATATCATCCTGGTTATTTTGATATAAGGCGATATCCGAGGCATTGTAGATTGTAGGTACTATTTAACCGATATCAATCAATCTACCAAATCGCACTATGGTATGACTCCACGCCGTCATTAATTATAATCGGGAGTCATTTACCTCGCGGGAGCTATACTGAATTGTAGTCACTACTCGACGATATTTTTTCCTTTAGAATCACAATGCACCGTTTGCATAAGTAATGTTCTGTCAATTTAATCAGTATCATTTACATGGGCACTCGAACATCAATATCGATTTGAAGTGTTGGGAAGGAAAATATTGAGCTTTCTAAGATATCGATAAAAAGATACGTGTCGCTTCGAGCGGCCACATCCGGCAGCCATTGTGCTGCGCCGGGCTTCCGGTGCAACCCGATACACACTCCTGCGCACGTGCGAGAGCCTTCACCGATTTCGAATTACGAAAATCGGTACAAAGGACGAGGGTAGCTCAGAAAATCTAATGAAGAAGACAATGAAGAATGAATGGTAAATCAAGTTTATAAGACGGAACTTTTGAAAGGTGAATTCCTGTTTGAGCAATAAAATAATTCGATAAATATTCAAGTTACGACATTCTTTGATTAAGCCCTATTCATCATTAAGTATGTAGTCGTTAGTCATTTATATTTTAGCATTTGATGTTTTCATATCATTATTTATTTGATTTGAAGATAGGTATCATAAATTAAAATTTAAACAAGTTTATTCTGTTGAGGATTCTAATAAATATTTACATATGCACAGAATCGTATTGAACAACACTATATAGCGTAATAAAATATTTATTAGAATATCGTATAAATTTTAATGTCCTTATTACACAATAGGGATTAGAGCAACAATACCGTATCGCACAAGTGTAGACACGTCGAATAATGAACAAAGAATACTCATTGTTGAAAACTGACAAAAAATATATAATACACACTTAATACCAAACCAGGTAAAAATCAGCAGTAGGGTTTGCCCCCGAAAAGAGCAAGGGTGGCTCCTTGATGTGTTTGTAGTCCGCAACCCTGACACCGAGGGGCCCTTGTCCTTCAATAAGCCCCTAACAAGGGTTCTCGCGAAGTGCCCATACAATCAATCCCTTCACTCGCCTCATTCACATATTTCAGGTGTCCTTGATTTAAATTCAAAATCAGATTCGACGATTGTTGATATTCAAACGGGCCGTAATAAAGGGCAGGGGTCACTCGACGGCTCACAAAGACCTTTGATATTCGAAATTGATTCTAATCGCTGATAATATTTAAACAAATTAAATGTTCCGCTGAAGATAGCGTTTCATGGCTCCATTAAATTTTATTTCTTTTTCAAATAACTACTTGGAAATGTTTTAAAAATAAGCTTATTTAATGTTTCTTTCAGCTTCTGATAAAACATGACTAAGTTTATACTAGTATGTGTTTATAGTTGTTGGTGCATCTGTTAGTTAGTTGTCTGTCCGTAACGACTTTATCGATTCAGGTCGTAAAGTCACGCAACATTATTTTTGCCACGATGGCTCATATCTAGGATAGGATCAGATAGTCCTGGATCTAATCAAGTAATTACAAAATTCTCTATTTGTTATTTTATTGGAATCGATGCTTGTTTAAATATATTGCGAACAACGTCTATTGAACCGGTATGACGTTAGTTTAAAATATAATGTCTGTCTGCCTGTCTGTTTAAACGTGATAATTTAGAAGATTGTCATGCGATATTCACTCAGATAAGACAATTGACAACAAATGTTTTAGGTTTGTAAATAACAAAAAACTGTTAGACCCCTAATATTAACAAATAATAAAATGTATTCGATTACGTAGAGCGGGATAACCTATGTAGCACATAAGGATCATCATTCTCGCAGCGTAGTGAGGGCCTTACCTACTAGTCATTATATAAAAATTACTAACAAACATAAGTTTATAATGTAGGTAGTCACGTGCGCATAATTATGTAGTATTGTAACAATAAATAGATTATAATGTGTTTCGTGGAAATAAACTCGTATGTCGCATTCAGATAACTTATCGGTGACACAGTGAACTCTTGTGTTTTTAACTGAAAAGTCTACGGAAAATCAGTTTAATGGAATGCATTCAACTTTTACAGACTAGCCAATTAATTGTACTAGGTAGAATTTTTTATTATGAATTATATGTAGGTACTCATATACGTCATATTATTTATATTATGAAAACTTGTTGACAAAACTAATACTTTATGTACCTACTCGTACCTACCTATATCAAGTTTTGTTTTGTGAAACAACCGTTACGATAACTGGGTCTGGACTACTACAATAACCTTGATTCCATATTTTTTATATGAAAAAAGTTAATGCTTGTAAATTATCGCACAAAGTCTTCCGAACAGCAGCAAAATATTATGTCCTTGTTTCCACTGAAGTTCATTTACAAAATATAATTCAAATACCTATAACTTACAGCGGCGTAGAGTACTTATGACCTGCGAAAGGATCCGTACAGGTGTAACCTACTTTTTACGTCGTAACATAATCAGTGCATATTGTTCCCTTTCACAGGCAACTTCTTTAAAATATATTGCATTTTTTACGTGGGAATACTCGCGTTTTATTGTGAAGTAAGTAGCTAAAGAGTTCGCGTGTATTTTAGCGATTTTGCGAGCAGTCGCAGATGATCAATAAGAGTGTCGCGTTACAGGCGGGCCGGAGCCCTGGGCGCCGACAAAGCCCTGCGGCGGCACCTTTGACGTGCCGAATTCAATTAATTGCCTTATTTGCGCCACTGTACGCTCATTGTAAGAATCCCCCGCAAGAACAAATATTTGCCGAGTGTTCATTATCCATTATTAGATGACGCGCATTTTAATTTAATCCACCACTTGGTTCGCCTCGATTGTGTGTAGGTACTCGTAATAAGTTGGTGATTTTAAAACGTGTAAGTAGTGTTAACCTAAAATTATTGTGACTTACCTGTAATAAACTGTCCACTAAAAATTTTAAGTAAAATTACCTGGGTGATGTTGAGAGCATTTTTTTTATATAATGATTGATTTTATCTACATCGTGTTTCTATTTGTGACGCCAAATTGTTAAAATGCATGCTCAAAATCTGCTGCTGCTGCCAATCCGAGGTTATCTAAATGAAAACAAAGAAACTACGTTATCAATTTATGACCGAAAACAGTTTCTGTAAAATTAAATTTGAATACTTATCAAACCTCACTTGTAACGTTAGTTTTTGTTGGCGAAATAAGCTGCGGTCAACGGTCGCAACAATAATAAAATCTGTATAAATACAAACCGGTTTATCTTATCAGCGGTCAGGGTGCACGGCGGGGCGGGGCGGGCGGGCGGATGCCGTGGGCGGCTGTCCTTCGCAGGACGGCGATACGATACAATGTCGCCGGCACGAGGCGCCCCGCTGTTACTGTTCGTATGTGATAACATTGGTTTTCATTGTTAACTTAAAGCATATTTTTGGACACACTATCGACTGTTTTTATTACAAAATCGATATGAAACTTGATCGATATTGAAATGAAAAGCTTGCCTTAAGCAGGTTCGTGCAAATATTATTATTTTTAACTGAATTTTGACGTTTAACCGATCTTAAATCTGCGTATGCATTCATGAAAGACTTCGAAACAAGAATAATATGTCACAATCATAATGTTCTCAGAAATCGTTCCAAATTTAAACGTGGATAAATGTCGTATCTCGCGCCATCTCGTCACAGAACGGAGACTGAGTGAAATAAATTATTGGTACCGGAAGTGACGTCCCGAGCGCGCTCCAATTTAAAACAGACTACGCAGGCAGCACTGACAGAAATGATACTGTTTGCGCTTTAGTAAAAACTATAATAGCTGAAGTTTGTGAAAAAAAGTCATTAAATTCGATTTTGTATGTATGCTTCCAAGCGCCAGTCGATAAAAAGTTATTTAAGCTTACCTGTCACTAATAACCTAATAACCATTCGTAACTTCCAAATTACAGGAAACAAAAATTGTAACCTAACGCCCTCCGCCAGTATTAAGCAAATAAAATTTAAATTCAAATAAGTTTAGTATTCAATCGGTTTCGTATGCTATTCCAGCGACCGGATGCGCGCGGGCTTTTTAATTAGTGCAAAGGTTAGAATGATTATAAAAAATGTTTTGTCCTGTCGTTCTCGCAGTGTAACGTTGATATTAGTTTCGTAATATCGTACTAATGTGTTTAAATAACTTTGGGGAAGAAATACTGATGATATTAGTATAAGACGAACGACATTTCTAATTTATATCTAAGTAGTTACTAAGTCTGTAGCAACAGAATCTGTAGTGGTAATTAAATATTGGCAATAAGCCTTGATAACGTCTATGTATTTAGGTACTTTGTTGCCGGTAAAGGCGAAAATGTCTACGCTTCATCATGATCTGCACAAAGTAATTTTTGAGGTTACAAACAGTTGATGTGACGTCCATGTCGACGATGACCACTTACCACCAGGTAGCTGGTCTACAAAATTGTCGGCTATATATTAAAAAACTTGTACCATCCAGTGTGGTTTAAACATATCGATGACTTACTTAAACACATGAGTAATGAGCTTTAAGTCCTGCTAAATAAAAGGAGATTATAGTAAACCACGTACGCATTAGGAGCATATATTATTATCCTGTCTCCGACTGGGATGAAGTATCCCCGCGCGGGAGCACAGTATAGATTTATGGAGTGTTTTTCAGCGTGTTATCTAAAAAAGATTGTTTATCTGGTACTTCCGTCGCCTGCCGCGGCCGATACGCTCACTAGAGCTTTATTGTTTACACTTAATGTAATTCAAAGCAGGGAATTCCTCGGTAAATTGTATTTTTAAATTTGAACGCGCTATTGGAATGATGAGAAGTTTACTTTGTGCATGTCGATCACCCGCCGGTATTTCAATATTGGTTTGCCTTTTGCGATCGATATTACGCTCGTGTCATACGTAATTGGTTCTTTATGTCGCCGACTTGATATTCTTATTATCGTAAACGCGTTACGATGTAACAGATGCGTCGAATTCTCTAACACGTGTCTTTTATAATACATAACTTAATCCATTATAAGTGCCGTCACGTCTACATTTCAATTGAAATTTGAATAAGGTTTTTTTATTATTAATATTGAATCAGGAAACAGACGTTCTGATGTTAAAGCATTGGAGCCCATTGACGTCTGTATTTAACTAATTTCTAATTTTATTTGAATCAATCTACTTATGTATATCTAATGATCCATCCTCTGAGCAATGAACATTTTATGTATTAAGTACCTACTAATATTATAGATCTTAGTTATATATTATGACCTATCTCCGCCAAGTGAATTCTAATTTCAAAACTAATTGAAAATTGTAATCACCAACCTAGGTCTCCATTTCCTCTCCACACGTCGGAAGACTCCCGCGGCCTATTGTCTGCAATATCCCGCGTGTGTTTATTTCCTCGACCCATTTGTTCAAATATCGAAAACCCATTTCCCGCGCCATTTCCCATCGTGTCCCCGTTGCCTCGTTGATAATTGAATCTCGGTTGTTCCATTGCCTGTTTTACACAAAACTTAAGCCTTAATGGGGCTCCGAATGCTGCGAGATTGCCGAGCCGTTCAGCAAACAAACCTAATTAAGTGCCGTAACTTTTTATTGGACGCCTAAAAGGTTCTAGTTACGTTTTTAACCGATATTCGCTACTTCGATATTCTCAAACAGGACAACTTTATTATGCTTCGCTTCTCTTTGGAACAACATGTTTTAGTAGTAACTAATTGTAATTAACTTATGAAATAATTTATGATAAGAAACTCCATCTGAAAAATTTTCATGTCGCGCTCTGAACATAATCGATTTAAATTGAAATTCAGGTAATAAAGCTGATTATAAATAGATACATTTTAAATGACCTGACATAAGTCATTAAAGCGTTCAACATTTATGTAAGAGATCAATAGATCCCTTATCCTCTTAATATCCTTTCTACGACAGTGCACTATTAGATTATATTGCCAATAAATTTTATTAATTCCCCAAAAAACCACAATCAATCAAACCACCAAATCAATTATAATTACGATGACAAAGAATACATACGATATTAAGCTAGAGAGGGGTTCATAAAAAATCGGATCGGATCTGCCGTCGCGTCGAAATCGCTTCCTTCGTTAGACAATAGCCCTCTATATCCGGCAGCACACGTGCTCAGGTGGCTATTATCCCCAGCCGTCCCGTGCGTCCCCTTCTGACTACCTTTTGTGACCTTTGAGATCCTCCCCTCGTAACCTGACCCGATTTTGGCAGCACCGCCCTCCACCCCTCCTACCGTGTTGGATTCGCTGCCAAAACTACTATAGTTACAGATATTTGAATGTCATCTGCTATCCCGTACCTGCCCACTATTGTAAACATCTTTAATGCGAAATGTATCTTGTATCTAAGGGTATTTGAAATATGAAAAAAAACTGTAATGTTGCTCACAAATATATTACAAAACAAATTCTGGAGTATTGCAAAATGAACAATGCATCTATCTGCCTTAAAATGCAATTCGTATTCCCTTGATCAACAAATACATCGAATTATTCTTAAAAACTATGGAATATGGCATATATTTTCGGAGCACTATAAAACTATGAAATTCTTTAACAAAAGGCTGTTTTTTTTCCTTCAAGGCTACTTAAAGATGATTTGGCGACTATACACAAAATAAATTTCCATCAGCCCCTCTAAATCTACTCAAGCAGTATGAAAACCGTTCAATAAACTATGCATACGGTACATAAATCCGATCTTTAAGTACACAACAAATCAAGCATAATTTGAAACGAAGCAAATATGTCCGAAAGGTAATAATAGTTGGACATAGAGGCTTAAAATTCAGGCGGTATACCTGCGACTACTGCTAAACAATGGCGTGAGGTCCAAGGTCGGGTGCGTCATAAAACTCGTAAAACATAACCATTATACGTAATTACGGTTTACGCCGTCACTGTCATGCGAATTAGCCCAATCCCGCGGTAGCAATTGCGTTTTTCTTCACTGATACTCGGTGATATTTTACTTGTCCGACTCGTGAAGTGCAACGGAAACTTTTTGATAATTTATGTACATTATTGAACTAGTTGTTTCTGTAGGAGATTACGTCTAAAAACTAGAATTAACTTAAGACCAACACGTCTTTTATTAAAGTGAAAGCTTAAGCATAAGATATGTAATCTAAAACATTTATGTAAATACTGACGGCGGTATGGATTCACTATAAGCAAAAAGGTTATTGAAGTAATGTTTTGTTCACCAAAAGAAAATTGAAGCATCTACAGACGTGGTAACTGAAGCGTATAAATTACCAAGTTGGTGCCGTATACAGCAAACTCTAGTTTGGTTGAAATTACCGTGTAATTAAAACGTATTCATTAATGTAAACAAATTTAATTGACTAACACATACTTGTATAAATTTGCCGGCCGCAATGTTTCCTTATGTGATAACAAAGAGGAAAAATCCCATGCAAGTGTGCCTTGTTTATATTAACGTCGGTCATAATCTAACGTGTCGATTACACATGACATCCATTATTTTATTTATAACGTTATTTTTGATCTCGCCATTAACTTATGGTTTGTAGCTATCGCTAATTTTCACGATAGTGAGGCGGTTAGCAAAAAATCAACGGTCGCGCAACAGTTGGTCGCCGTAGCAGGTGGCATGACAGGTCGCGTTTCTGCCGCCGGCCGTCTTCGGGTGCGCTCGGGCGCGCTCGGGCCCGCTCGCTCGCGTTTTCCGCGGCCGCCCTCTTCAATCCGCCCGAGGCCGAAAGTGCACGAAAGCTCAGTCTGCGATTAGGCGTGAAGCGGTGTGGTGCTACGACTCGGTCGCGCTGCGCTCCTCGAACTCTACTTCGAGATCGAATCGTGCTACGATTTTTTAAGTTAACTTCGTGAAATTGCGTCTTGTTCGTTTCGTTTAAATAATCATTTTGTATTGCGACTGTTGAAGTTCGTTTAAGATTTTATAAATTTTATCTTACGTTTTTGAGATTTCTTAGTATTTGAATAGTGCACATGTGAAATGTGGTGCTAAGTGTAGATAAAGTATCGGTTTGGCGGCTCCCCGCCATGCTGCTAGTGGAGCCGCGCGAAGCCGCCGGGCCGCCGAGCACGGCGCATCTGCACCACCCAATGTCCACGCTCACCAAGCTCAACTTTACAGACTACAGTGTTAAAGTGAAACCCTACGAGGAGTCCAACGAACAGAGAGACAGTAGACTTAGTTACGAACAATCGCTGGGTGCGGCGAGACTGGCCTACGATCAGTCAGTGAACACCAGCACCAACAAGTTGCAATATGAGCAGAATAGGCTCGCCTTCGACCCCGCGGTGGAAACTATCTGCCAGGACCCTTCCTACATGTTGCCTACAGGTCAGTTTTAAACTTATTTAAATTTCAATTCACTTAGTTTTCAGTAAATTCAGTGAATAAGTTCTGTAAATTCAATGAAAAAATAAGTTTAGTCAATCCGTCGGCATTCTACACATTGGCCTTAAGGCCTATTAATTCATCATATTAACATCTCTTCTCGTATCAAACATAACTAGAGACTGTAAACATATAATTATGTAGGTACAGAAAAAATATTAAATGAAACTTATTTTATTACTCGTATTATGTTTACTCTTCTATACTGTAACTGCCGGTTTATACATGTCAAAAAAAATATAATTATATTGTATCCTTCTACTTAGGCCTAGATAAAGCCACAAGCCATACGCAAATCACCACACACGACCGTGCTCGACCAAACAGCGAAGCTCTGAGCCACAATGATTAATTAGATATTGTACACTGATACTACAAGCGAGCTTCATTGAGAACTCTCGAGGCGGCCGGAAGTACTTTCGCCGCCATGATGGATCCGGCGCGGGCGCACCTCGCCGCGTTTCCGCCGCGTGACGCGCATAAAAAGCTCTGTATTGTCATATAGCTTACATTTGCATACATAGATTACGTGAAAATAATGACAACGCGCTCATACCCTTTCGACTGCGGTTATAGTAAATGAATGAAGATAGTTCACGTTAGATGTGAGGTAGGATGGGTGACGAGTAGTTTAAAAATTAAAAAAAAATGAAACAGCATAAGTTTTTGCTACAGCTGTAATTTTTTCTTAATAAATAGACTTCAATCTTTATCAGATACTTTTAAGTGGCCTGAATTTCTGGTGTTAGGAATAGATGTCTGATTGAATGACATCCTTAGCGCCCGTATAAAAATAATAAAATGGTCTAACTAATATCTTTGTTTTTATTATATCGCCCACATATATCATTATGACGGTGTGCTTCTGATTTATGGAAACCTTCAAAACTTGGCTCTGATGTTTAACCTGACAGGCACTTACCCAACAATAAGAGTTTGGTTTTTCCAGACACATGTAAACATCTATCTTAACATACCATTAAGTACCTATACTTTATTTCATTGTTTTCGTTTAAGTGGTTGTGCACTTTTAAGTTTTTAAGATACAATCTCACTTAGGCTGGTAAAATTATAAAAAATAAATTAATGTATGTAGCAGCTCTTTGGCTAGGGGTATGAACGCAGGCGTAGCAAAGTGGCTAGGCTATTCCAGTAACTCAAATCAGATGTTCTATGCTGCAAAGGCCACGCACAAAGCTACTCCTGCCTCCAACACATCTCAATAACAACATGTCCGTAGACCGTTAAAAGTATTTTCTGACAGCCCAAAGCCGCTAATGTATTTTTTCCACAACCAACCCCGCTACACCTTGGTGGACCACTTACGATAGACGGAAGCCGACAGACTAAGAACGTTCATTGTACATATTTATTTATTCGTGTACCGTCAGCACTGTCAGCAGATCTAATCGATGTGGATTCATGTAACGTCGATGCGAATGCGCTACCAAATGGACAGGGGCCGTCTGAAATGGCGACCAATGAGTTAACGGCGCAGGTCGATCACCTTTCAGTAATCGCCTACTTCCTTTACAGGTAGAAGCAAATCTCGTTCCATCATCAAACTGACGTGATCGAAATGGCGAATACATAATAAATAGTTTTATACGCGAAACCGTTACCTTTTCGTAGTAATATCGGCTAAACCAATATCGCGCCTTATACAGAATCATTACGAGGGATCATTGACATCATAAATCATGTTACGTATACGTTCTAAGCTATTGATCTAAATCTATTGCTATTCTGATACGACCCTATAAACAACTGATTATCATTTTTGTTATGTACATAATTCATTTTTTCTGCACAATCTCGTGTCTTGAAGAGAGGTTGGGTTGTTTTTTTAGGTTACTTAATACGATCACGGTTTAATGTTACAATGTAACTCCATTCTGGATTGTTTTTATTTTATAATTATTTTACATTCGGTCCATTAAAATGTACACCTACATTTTAGAAATTCCTATTTTAATGAAAAAAAAATTAGTAGTTTTTTAGGCGTCGGTCTAATTAGTAGATAGATTCAGTTTACTTAAGTTTATTTTTAAATCTCTTATATTATGACTACTACTAAATTGATTGCTCAAATAACATTGCCAATATTAAAATAGTATCCATGCTCTGCAGACCAATATTGAAAACGTTTATCTACCGTAAGTAATTTATTTTCTAATCCCAATACATTTGGAGATTTCTTAGAAAAATATAAGTTTATATTCACAATTTTTATAATAAGTAAGTACATAAAAATATTCCGTAATATTTATGTACCTATATAAAAGAAACGTACATAAGCAAATTCAGTTCACAAATAAGGTAACTCATCTAGTATTTAATCACCTTTCGCACCAGTGCGGTCAAAGTCATTAATTAGTATAAATACGCGGGACTTATTTTTATCCGACGTTATCGGGAATACTTTATAGATACGGCGGGGTATGAACCAACGTACCGCGTTAGACGCACCTGTCTAACGGCCACAGCTGCGCCGCAGATGACCTACGGGACATAAACTAAAATAACTTTATTCTAATCAGCTTTATAAAAGGACTAAAACCTTATATATTTCGTGCACCTTGTATAATATAAATATTTTTCGATTGTGATAATATATTTTGAAGAAAACAACATAAATTTACGTTACTTATTCTATGAAACAAAATATTATAATGGAAATAAAAAGTAAATTATTAAAGTTTTACAAGCAGCCACAACTTACTACCTACTCCCTACCTACTACTCGTAGATTTAACCTAATTAATCTCAAATCTAAACCATTAATTAGTTAATGCATAAACAAAAACCAAATTAATTTCAACTAGTATGTATAAAATTAAAAACAATATTTATGTACCTACATTGTATCAAGATCTTACCCAGACCTTACCATTATGTTTGAATCTGATCTATCTTCCCCAGTTACAAATAAAGAAATGTCACATAAAACACAAAAAACACATGTTATGGTCGATGTGGCCGCGAATTTGATTGAACCACATTAAAAATGACGGACAACATCCAATGTCCAACATCCCCATGTGTTCAGACGTCATCGTCATAGAGTCGCTGACGTCACGCGTTCATTCATCCACGTTATGGCCACTTCCGGCGCGGCCGTCTCTATGTTTTTAAATCGTTTCCGTGCGTTACCTCGCAGATGATAATTTTTCTAGGAATCAATGTTGCGTTTAAAATATATTGATCTGTTTTATTTCATTCGGTTGGTATTGTCTTTGGTTACGAATTTTGGGAATGCTTTGCAGTTTAGCCAACGCTAACAGCATTCGATTACTTATCTGTATTCTTAAAAACGGCACTCAAATACGACATTAAAGGAATCCAAGTATTTTGTTGGGTAGGTTTACGTACGAATGAGTTTGTAAAAATAGATGTGTTAAAATAGATAAATATATTCGTAATTATATATTTTAACACATATATTATAGCGTTCAAGACTTCGCGATTCAAGATTCAAGACTTCAAGATTCGCAAGTCACACGCGGAAATAATATAAATTACATATCTAACAAGATAATTAAGTGGTTTGCTGTGCGGATCCATTTGCAGGTTTTTTAAATAACAGTTGTAACACATTTACGAATAAAACCTTAGAATATCGTAGTCTTATCGTATTATTATCTGATTATTTTACAGACATATTAATGTCTGCCCTGGCTAGGAATCGAACTCGAGACTTCGCTCGTCAGACGTATCCTCTACAGAGACCCAAGTCTGCTAATTTATCGGAGTAAATTCGCACATTTGATATACGAAATAGTTTGACACATTTGACATATCAAACTATTCATTCCGACACGACGTAATTGAAGCATTTACAAATTAGCAGACGTGGGCCCCTGGTTGATAAGCATCGGTGGCAGCGTATCTCTATCGTTCTCGTCTTAATCGTAACTATTATCTCTTGCATAAGAGTGTGGCCAATAGCAGCCAACGCCGCATCAGGTCACGTGTGGCCAATAAAGCGACGCGACGGCCAACTTCCGTCCCCGTAGCGCCGGACGCATCCTGCTCGGACTGACGGTACTACCGCTCATATACACTTTACACTTCACTGCTTCTAAGAATTTCTTGTTCTGCTGTCTATTACTACTTTAAATATTTAATTATACTAAGTACTAATCTTGTTCTGTAAAGAAACAAATTTTAATGAATACTATTATAGTTAACTCATCAACATCAACATCATCAAGTTTAGTACACACTAAGTCCACAACAGCCGCAAAAGCGCCATAGGGACGATCGAACGTGTGGGTTTGTAAACAGGAAGCGTGCGTATTACCTACCCACTTACATCCACTACAATTAGAAAGAGGCGGCCCCAGCGCGCGGGGCTGTGGGCATTTATTTCAAGGACAGGGCCGAGTCACAATACTGTATAATACTATTACCGTGCTATTACTAACAACGACTAACAGGAATTACTATCACCAACAGTCCCTGCCCCAGTTACTAACAAACTAACCAGCTAATGTTCTAATTCTAACACCGTCTGCTAACTGGACTAAACATCCTAATCCCTATTTAAGTCTTGTTTTTATCGGTCACAGTTGTCATGGGCGGCAGCGGAAGGCTGGTGTCGCATACTCGTTTTCTACCTTAATATATATTTAACTCTATCTCAATCAGTAAAATTTGCCTTAATGAATAAGTATAAAAATTCTAAATCAAATTGATTTGAGAGTTTTCGTTTCACAATAATTGTTTCATGGAAGAATTACAATATTCGGTTTGGTAGTAATAGTATCTTTAGATTCTGCATTATAAATTACACTTAGGTCTTTTCCTCAAGTCACAGGTCAATTTCCAACGTTACATGATCACTGCACGTTGAGGTGCGGAAGGCGGTTCTACACTTTACTACTGCTTGTAAATTCAGTAAATTATACTGTATGATTGCATAAGTACATGCTTACATAATTGCATAAATACTTACCCATAATAACCACGAGGGTACCTATGTTACAAATGAATACAAGCCGTAGTTTTAATCAGATACTTTGCATACTTACGTACGTGTCGTTCGCCCACAACCCGCAAACTTATTTGATTCTTAATCCAATAACTTTACTTTAATTGCTTACCTACAGTAATAATGAATTTATTTTATTCTTATTATTTATGCAGTGTTCGTAAATGCGATGCATCAATAGAAACGAAAAAAATCTATACCTACTATGCCATTAGCTGACACACTTTTATGGTACAAAATAACATTTTGGGTTAGCATGATATAATTATGGGAAAATTTTATTGGTTAAGAAAAATAGTTATTTATGAAAACCTACATAATATTGAACATAAAACAAAATCTTCCGACTTTAATACACTCTGACATTAATCACTTGTACTCGTACGTACTTGTAACTTTTTGCATGTGAAATTACGAACAATGAGCTCACAAGTTTTAATGGCTTCCCTTATGTCGGGTGGGGTGTGATGGCGGTCAGTGTTAACAGCGTGGCAGTACGTAGCAGGTCCCCGCGCCCCCATGCGCGCGTTTTTGTAACGATCGGCGCGTGCGCAGGTGGGCCCGCACCTGCCGCCAAGGATCTTAGACCCGCCATAGAATGCATATAGCACAATACCTAATGTCAAAATTAACATAAAACTAGATCTTCAACTAGCTATAATCTTACGCATATACAATTGACTGTCCAAAATGATGGAGATTTTAGTTTTGTATTTTACAATATAATAGAAGCAATGTAACAGATCAATTGCTTCTTGGCTTTTATATGTAGTGTTCCATGGTAACTTGCGGACCACCAACCTTTGAATGGAGAATCATTAAGTCTGAATCAATGACTTCTGATTTATAAAGCAATGCATGTAGTTCTGCTACGAAGTTTGATATATATATAATTCAGTCTTGTGTAATCATGAATTACTTACTACTAAGTACTACTATTTTTTACTGTAAATACTGTAATAATAATATGTTTTTATTAAATTTTATATTTAAAAAGATTTGTATTTGTATAGCTAATAGCAATATGTATAAAAAGTATACATAGATAATTTCAAATGCTAGAATATCATATCATCCATCCAAATATTTTACGAGTTTGCTACGGGATAAATCACGCTTGTGATTTTATTTATTGTTCATTCTTGCGCTGTTTTTTCCTCCATAGCAATTAAACTATGCAAAACGATATAAGACGGGTCAGCATCATAAAAATATACTTGATATTTACTGTGTTCGTAGAATATAATTGAAAAAAAAATATTTATAACTGTTGTAGTTTTACGTATAAATGATTTCCTTATGAACGCTCTATCAGAGAGATCTTAAAAGTATTTATACAAACAATTGCGTAAATGTATAACACTACAAATGTATAACGCAATGTGGTTTCAATAAATTTAAATACTGATGTATAAGTGAGTGTATAATGTTGTGCTGCCTAGTAGAGCAAGCAGTCTGCTATTATGAGTGTAGACAATGTAATGGTTGAATGATTGCCGCTAAGCTTTATTGAGCCGCGATCGGCGCTCACTTACGGGTACAAATAACCTCTGCTCGATCACATAGTATCACTGTTAAATTGTAGCATTTGTAGCCCACCTTTGTGAACAGCATTAACTATGAATAACTCATTGTATATTTAAATACATTAATGGTTTATTACTTAGGTACCTATGGATAATTTCATTATATTATACCTAAATTAAAACTTTTACATTTTATTAATAACTTAACTACAATGCTATCGCATTGTAATATATCTGTTAAACATCACCTCAATAACACACATATTATGTAGATTATGACTCCGATCAGTAAGCATTCAAATGTTACGGCATGTAATTATGACATAGGTATTCACTAACAAAATATAATAAAATACATGCTCGTGCCTTTTCGCAAGGTTTGTAAAGACAGCGTTCGTGTTCAAAGTTGCAAGTAATTTTAAATGCAATGCATTTTTTCAATTAAATTATAAACCGACTTTTCATTCGTAAATTGGATTGGAAGCAATTTATTTTGATAAATTCGAATTAACATCGGTCAGATCGGGACAGTCTGTTTATAAAATGACGCTAGCATAACGCTCAACCGGATATTATTGTAGCTGGAAATTATTTTCATAAAATCTGCTCGATCATTTTCATATAAAACAACATTTCTGTACAGTGGTGTAAAAATCTATGTAATTTGTACTGTGTGTGCCATACGACGGTTTATTGGTAATAAATATCGGTAGATCGCCGCTAGTTGGCTGTAGACTTCGCGCACGCCTCAAGGAAAAACCATTGAAACTCTTTATTTTTAAACCAAGTTGAGGTCACGGTTTTATATACTTTGTATCGTCGTCTCATTCATTATTAAATTTAATTAGGATATATCAAAAAATAAAAGGTGTAAATCGTAGTCTCAGTTTATATGCTAAATAAAAGTTACGGCGTGTGCCATGTCGTGAAATGATGAAATGATCAAATTGCTGACGAGCCAATAGTTTATTCTGTGTAGTGACCGTAAGTAGGTCCCCGAGTTCGATTCCCGACCGGAACGTACATTTATAAACAAACACTTGGTATAAATATTTAGTTTTTAGAACAGAACCCTTACTCAAAAAACACTAGGGTTATGACAGTATGATCGTTTGTTAATTATTTTATAAACGAGTTCATTTATATTATTTATATTTTATAGTTCTAAAACTGTTATACTTTAGTAACATTACGATAAAATTACACACCAGATTCCACCAGATAATTAGTAGCTAAGAGGCAGACTCTGAAAAGCAAATTGTGGATAATATCTGCCTCCGAAATGGACGAGGCATCGTGTCACTAGTTGAAATGCATGGAACCTGTAAGTAGATAAATAGAAGGACATAAATACAAAGAAACTGAATGAAGTAAAACCCACATTATCACGTAAACATAAGGATTAAAGTTGATTAGCCACATGGTGGTATGTGACAGCCGATATGTGCATATAAAATAAACGATTGATCAAAATAATACGAATGACAATTCCATGAAATAGGTAAGTCTAGAAACAATACTATAGAATGGCCGTCTGGTGACTCGAATATTAAGAAGCTTATTATATGCACTACTTAATGTTTAAATTTATTCAAATACAATAAAAATCGCAAATAATTCATCCTAAATTATTATCTAAGTTCTTACGAAGAAATCATTGCTTTACGAGTACCTACTTTATGTAGGTAGGTACTGTGTGTTTTCCTTGATGCTTTGGTGTACAATAAATTATTATTGTCAAAATTTTTGTTTTCGTAATCTTGTTCGGTTCAGAAATATTTTATTTTTATATAACTGTCGCGAATGCGTTACGTACAAGATAATATGTGGCCGACAGATACAACAACAATAAGTATTTAATTAGTAAAGGAAGTGGGTTCCTACACGACAAAGCACAGCGTAGACTGGACGTTAATAAATTTAACATTTCCTCCCGAAACTGGTCCAATTTTCCATTTGATTTAAACTGTATTCGCTGACAGCGATTTCCTTCTTTTTTCCTATATGATCTCGTGGACCGCGTATCTTTTCAATTTTCATAATATTTTCGTAGCTATGACTTATGTTAGCGTCGTGTCACTCGACAAATTATTTTCTACTGCGACGTCGCACCTGTCAGTTGAATGACGATATAGGCCAACTACTTAGCATTATTAATTATTCCGAAATGCATACTTATTGTTTTTATTTTATTTTGACTTAACGTTATCAGTAACATTGTTTCATATTACTCTTCTGCGCTCTTATTATTATCGTATTATATTTGATTTTGTTTATACCTAGATGAATATTAGGGCATCCTTTTAATATACCCCATGAACTCTACCAGCAATTTTGTACGTCAATATCTCAACCCAATTTAATCAATCGTATGTAAGTAGTCAAAGACATTACACCCAATTCTCTAAGTCAAATGTTTTACGACAACTTAAGACATAAATAATTATACAAAAGTAAAAATATTTATAGGAACTATTTTGTATTATTTTAATAAACCTACAAAAGTCCAGAACAATTTTACTTAACTGTGTAATAATAATACAGTTTTTAAAACGTTTATAAGGATAATGGAAATAGTATTAAATTAATGAGTTGGTACGTCAAAACAGCACCGCACCGCCGACATCGGGCTGTCATCGAACGCTCACCTGCGCCCGGCAATGATTCTATATTTAAAAAATCATATTTCGACTTCCGCTCCAAAATTGGAATTGGCGCGATGTGCAGCGAACTCATTCGTTAAGAATTCAAAATATACAGAACTGGCAGCCTTTATGACAATTCTTTGATTTAGATACTCATATTTTACATCATAGTTATTCTGTATTATAATTATGCGTGTTCAATTGACCGTTAGCTGTAGTATAAGGAGCCGAGCTCTAAAATTAAAACCGTTGTCCGTTAGTTAAAATGTGTAATTAAGTATTCGTAACGCCACTACAAACATTAATCTTCTCTGATTCTTTTCGATTAATATTTTGATTTAAGTAATGTTATTTTTCTTGCATTTATTTTCTAATGTCGAATGCTTGCTACTTCTACATGTAACCGCCGTATTAATGATTTAAAATAATGATAACATAAAAACAGCCATTAAGCTAAAATCTTAAACCGAAACCCATAACTCTCAAAGTGTGTGCATCATGCTGTCGTGCGAATTGGTACTAGACCTCTTTCTTTATTAACCTGTGCTAGACCTCCACACCTTTACTAGTTATTAGGTATATTATATTACAATGTAAATACTTGCATAACAACTTCTACGTTGTTTTAACGCAATAATAATAACAAATATTGGCAAGAAAACGAATTAAAGTTAAAACATGATGCACCTCAGATGTCATCACGCGCCATATGGCGTAGCGCGTGCTCGTCCAAAAAAAGCACGAAACCAACATTTTCGCGGGTCTCAAGTTTCGGTGGAATAAGTAAAAAAGCTTCAGCGCGCCCCAGCTGCTCCGGGGGCTAGGGTTACTGTCGCATGTGTGCCGGTTTAAATAAAATCGATAAATATACGGCACTCTCCACTCTAATTCTTAAATAGATTATTCTAAGATGTACACCCCTATCCAAACCTTCCCTGCATAATTATGTGTGTGTATGCATCTGTGCAGTTGGTATTCAATTATAAAGGTAGATATGTATAGTAAGTTGGT
This sequence comes from Ochlodes sylvanus, assembly GCA_905404295.2. NCBI lineage: Eukaryota > Metazoa > Arthropoda > Insecta > Lepidoptera > Hesperiidae > Ochlodes > Ochlodes sylvanus. Next base: position 9,145,069 of record FR990143.1, read on the forward strand.
AAAGGACCAAGCTCGCCAATTTGTAAATGATAACAAAGTTTAAACAAATAAGTAAAGACACCTATAAAAGAATAATAAAAAATAAAATATGCTCTGAGATAAGTATATATAATTTCATGTAGGTATGGACTTATTTAGTTCAACTCATTAGCAACCCTCAGCAGTACCTACAAGGATCTTCCAATAAGAAGATGTCCCAAAGCATAACTGCTCCATAAAGCTGCTCCAGTGTACCTACAAGCGTGTTAGTTGAGAATCTTCTAGAATTTCTAGATCTTCCAGGTTCAGAATGAACAACTATAAAACGCTTAGATTCACGAAGATTTTATATAGTCTAAGATCCCATAGCAGGATTACTGCGCTCATCTGTTTTTTGGTTAAATCCAAAATTTTATACATATTTATTACTAGGAGAATATATATATGTATGGTTGCCTATCAAAATTTGGCCGCTAGTATTTTTAATTAAATTATTTTTAATTTATTTTTGGGAAAAAATTTCGTTCACTTGTTTTTTAAATAAAACCTTATCTATATCACGGAAATTTATTTATAGAGTCTAAAAAATCACGGTTGCCTTTGCGCCCCTGGCCGCAACCTCTTGGCAACCAGGTGTATACAGGTACGATTTCGACACATTTATACGTTCATAACGTACATCTATTATTTATACATCAAATTAAAGCTAATTTTTTTCTATTTATTATTATATATGGTTGCCAAATAAAATCCGGCCGCAAATAAGGGTTGCGGGCTGTTAAAGATGATAAATATTTAAGGTAGAGTGACGAAGAAAGCGATTGTAAGCTGTGCGAATTGCGCATGCGTCGAAAGTTAGTGTTCATAAAAACAAAAAATTGTAGGTAGTAGAGCCTAGGATCTACTACCTATGTAAAATAATTAATTTTAATTGTTTTGCATAGGTAGTAGAGCTTAGAGTTGGCCCGGGGTAGTACTACCGCCCGCCACGGTACTTAGTACCATTTCTACCGTGTAATAATTGTTTTAACAGCAATTGTGTTCCGGATAGAAAGGTGTGGAGCCGGCTACACTTTTTAGAGGCGACCATCTCAGTCCTCAAGGGTAGCAACACATCTGTGACCGAATTATAACGAGACTCTTACTAACATTTACTAACTGGACTATTACTAACAATAACTAACAGGACTAATATTCACTAACAGTCCCTGTCCCAGTCCTCATACTTACAAACTAACCAGCTAATGTTCTAACACCGTCACCTAACCGGACTAACTATCCCAGTCCCCATTTGAGTCTTGTTCTAAGTCGGTCCCAGTAGTCATGGGCGGCAGCGGAAGGTGGTGCTGTATGCTCGTTTGCTACCTTTTTAAATAAATAAATAACGCTACACACTCATAGCCCCACACTAAGATTCCCTGTGTCGTGGGTGCCATGGACAACACACAAGACAAGAACACACCCACACCCAGATCAAGAACGGAAATTTAAATTCATCATTTAAATTTCCGCCTCGCTGGGAATCGAACCCAGGACACTCGGAACGGCGATCCGGCGTGTTAACCGTTGCGCTATCCGGGTCATCGACCTTAATTCCATAAAAATAAATTATCTGTCTGGGAAATTAATACATTAGGAATTAGTAGATGGTCCTACGTTACTACGTTTTTCCATAAAAATAAACATTAATAACTTTTTTTATTTCATTATTTTTATTTCTAATATCTATTTCTAAAATTCATGTGTTAAATATATGTCAATGGTTAAATGCAATAGTTTATTTTTATATAAAAAAAACAAAACAACCTCAAAGTTACCGCTGTCATTTACATTGTATAAAAACTATAACCTATAATTATTATTCTTACTCGTAAGTTCGATTGAAATTTTACTTACGGTTTGTATTTTGCAAAAATCTTCAAATTCTTTTTTATCTTTTTGCTTTAGAACTACAATTTTTTTCAGACAATTTGAATGATATCCATAATCATTAGTGGATTCCATTGTTAATAAAGTGTCATGATATTTATATATTTTTTTACGACGAAACAATAACATTAGCGAGCACTTTTCGAATGATGCATTACCAAAGTCGAGTACTTTTTTGCCTTTTCCTTTACACAGAAAACACGCCTTCATCTTTATCAATTATATTTTACGTTAATTAATTTAATAATTAGATGCACAAATAAAACAACAAGGTAAATATAAAACGTAGTTTTTTTTTACATAAGAGAAGTTAATGCTTTGACAACAATTCCACCTGATGGTAAGTGGCGATTAAGTCAAAGAAAAAAAAAACGAAACGGCCTTTTAGGTTTTTGTTTTGTTTTTTTTTTTTATTGATTTAAGGCAGCAAACGAGCATGCAGCACCACCTTCCGCTGCCGTCCATGACAACTGTGACCGACTTAGAACAAGACTCATATATGGGGACTGGGATAGTTAGTCCGGTCAGGTGACGGTGTTAGAACATTAGCTGGTTAGTTTGTAAGTATGAGGACTGGGACAGGGACTGTTAGTGAATATTAGTCCTGTTAGTTATTGTTAGTAATAGTCCAGTTAGTAAATGTTAGTAAGAGTCTCGTTATAATTCGGTCACAGATGTGTTGCTACCCTTGAGGACTGAGATGGTCGCCTCTAAAAAGTGTAGCCGGCTCCACACCTTTCTATCCGGAACACAATTGCTGTTAAAACAATTATTACACGGTAGAAATGGTACTAAGTACCGTGGCGGGCGGTAGTACTACCCCGGGCAAACTCTAAACTCTACTACCTACGGAAAAACAATTAAAATTAATTATTTTACATAGGTAGTAAATCCTAGGCTCTACTACCTACAATTTTTTGTTTTTATGAACACTAACTTTCGACGCATGCGCAATTCGCACAGCTTACAATCGCTTTCTTCGTCACTCTACCTTAAATATTTATCATCTTTAACAGCCCGCAACCCTTATTTGCGGCCGGATTTTATTTGGCAACCATATATAATAATAAATAGAAAAAAATTAGCTTTAATTTGATGTATAATTAATAGATGTACGTTATGAACGTATAAATGTGTCGAAATCGTACCTGTTTACACCTGGTTGCCAAGAGGTTGCGGCCAGGTGCGCAAAGGCAACCGTGATTTTTTAGACTCTATAAATAAATTTCCGTGATATAGATAAGGTTTTATTTAAAAAACAAGTGAACGAAATTTTTTCCCAAAAATAAATTAAAAATAATTTATTTAAAAATACTAGCGGCCAAATTTTGATAGGCAACCATACATATATATATTCTCCTAGTAATAAATAAGTATGTATAAAATTTTGGATTTAACCAAAAAACAGATGAGCGCAATAAACATGCTGCCGGATCTGGTACTAATAGGTCGACTAACAAAATGACAGAACCTATACTAATTCTCTCTCTCTCTCTATCCTGCCATATTTTTATCCTAAATATATTGGACGTCTTCTTTATCATTGAAGTACTTATATCTACCTACAAATATGTATTAGGAATTCCATTGAAGTCATCCTGAACAGTTTGTATCCTAACCTAGAAATTATTTCTACACTTAGGTATCGTATTCAAAATAAATATATTTATAGATCCTAGACGTTGAAAATAATGAAGCCTTCACCGTGTTCAACTTCGTACATATACAATAGACTCTTTATAAGAAAGGATGACATTAAAGTGTTAATTTTTAAAAACGGCGCAAGAAAATATTACATTTGTAAACAATAGGTCGTATTTCATGACCACAATGCCGTGTTAAACATTTTTCATAGATCGGTTTATCTCTACATTGTCTCTGCATTACGATTCGTAGCTTGTCCAGGGTAGACTGGGGGTTGACGAGATACGCTATTGGCTATTCAATATGATTACAATATGAATAGTCCAGCTGAAAAGTAATATGTCTGAAATTTAAATTTTATATAGGGATGACAAAAATTAAAAAAAAATCTACTAAAATACTTTTTTCGTTTGTGTTCATGTATACATTACTTATGGCTAAGTAATACCTCTACCACCGACACATAGGTTTATCTCGATCTGATGTCCACAAATTTATTTTTATGCCATGATACCTATCATTTATTTCTCTATTCAGCTATGTTAAAGTAATCTTAACAAGTAACATACAAACAACAGCACCGCGCATACAGTCAACTCGGTAACCAGTATGCCACTCGCCGTCGGGTCGTTATCGTAACGTGTCGTGGCCGTGTCGGCGCGATCGGCGACGACCTTTCGACCCGCGAGGCGTGGCCGCGCCCGATTGGACCGCCCCGCCCGGCGCACGCCTCTCGCCTCTCGCCGCACCAGCCAGGCCAGATACTCCGCTCTATTGTGTACCGCCGGCTCTCCTCCGCTCCACCGCCACCAGCTCGTGCATTCACCGAGTATACTATTGTATGTGGTTGTATTGTCAGCTCTGCGTGGTATGCAGTCTTATGTTCATTTCGTTTCGCGGCTCTACCGACTCTGTTCTTAAACTCACTTTGTACAACTGGAGGTGTTTATGTTAAAAGCACAGTTTGTATGCTATAATCACAGGATTTGTTACGCGATTTTATATTAGGTACTAATAGTTTCTCATAAAAATCATTTTGCAACTCTGTAGATATGAATATTTACTACGTATTTTGTTCTCGTACGTACTTCAGCAATAGATTTAATAACCTCAAAAAAAATGTTAATAAAAATCTACTATAAGTTAATATAGGTGTAATGACTTACTTACAAACGCGTGCACTTTTGAAGATACGAAAATTTTAAAATATTATATTATTAAAGCCTTCTAAACTGCAAGAAGTAGATGTTTAGGCACCTGTTATCCTGTTTTGTTGGTTTATCCGTAAAATAGGGGGCTTGGTCTATTATCAAGAACTAAATAACGTGAATGGTGCACTCTTGGAAACCCTTTTTATTAGTTCTATCTAAATTGAGCAGAAAACTAAAAAACTCCGACGGCGGCACACAAATGAAATTAAATACGACACAATAATAGCACCAATAACAATGTATAATAATAGGGCCCTTTCAAATAAATTTAGAATGTTTAGACAAGAGTGGCGTGGCTGAGGTACGACGGGTCACAAGTTCATTCCCGGGAGAGCTTTTTACGTGATTCTGAATGTTTTCAGCCCAATTTATCGCGGTGCGACGACTCGGGGGAGTTGTAACGAGCCGGTGCCGCTTCATTAAAATACTTCTATTTGTCGGCCGACAGAACAAAGTGATTTGTTTACGCCTTTGTTCTTTTTAAAAACACCCATTATTTTGACGCTAGGCGCACTACAAATACGCACGTTTTTTAAGTTCCACGCGAGCGTTTACGCGTAAAATTAAGGACGATAATGTGTTCTTACTTTTTGAATTGTATTACCTACGTAGTTTACGAAGAATATTATCTTTAACAATAAGTAAATAGGTTAGGTTATCCATTAAGAGTTATTTATTTAGGTACATACCTAAATCATGAAATAAATTGTAGTACCAAACTCCTGTAGGTACCTACATACATGTTTTGTGCGAGGTCCGCGCTACATTATTACGTAGTAACAGTTTAGTAATAACGGTATGGTTTAAGTAGACATGAAATTATAGCGATTACCGTTTCTGTAAGAAGCTGCTATCCACACAGATGGAACGGTACGTAGACAGTTGCCGGTCACCTGTGGTCCAAATCCATTTACCTACTATTTTAATTTATATAGACAAAAACGAACACAAATGTAGTATTTTTGTCTATGTGATATCTCAATATTGAACAATACATATTAAGATTGATTAATGTATATAACAGGTTGTGATCGACTCTAGGATTGCGTCCTAAAGCTGCTCTCCACCAAAGGAAAGTGACCAACTTTTGTCACAAACACGTGTTGACAACACAAAAAAATACAATTTTTTTGGTGGAAACCCAGCTTAATATTTAAAATTGCACTAAACCGAATTTTAACACGCATCTTCGACCGAATCATCCCCACGGGATCGTCATCTAAACGGGTCGTAACGGCGTCTGTAACGGCTAAAGGTCGTAGGGCAGAGTGTCGCGTGTCGCCCGGCCACAGCAGTCCGGTCCGGTAACAGTTATCGCCATAACAACACACGCAACACAAACATGAACATGGGAATATCGAGTCGGACACCGCACCGTGTAATTTGTTGAGTCAGAATATTACTGATTTACTGACAGACCATAAGCGTTATTACTTGCATAATTGTTAGGTTTGAAATGTAATGCTACTTACTACTAGGACTTCTAGGTACTACTTGTAAACTGTTGTAGATAGGTAACTAGGTAGGTTTAATGTTCTGTGTCGTAATTATGTTACGAAATATGGACCACGCTAATCTCTAAAGGCAGCGCCAGCGACGATTTCCACAATCTATCTAACTTTTGTTACGATCAGAAATCATAGCAGGTATAAATAAAAACATATACAAAATTCTAAAGATGAAATTTATCTGGAGGTAAGGCTCTATGGTTTATCAAATACATAATAATTAAGAGTAAGTAAAATAGTGACCTACCTACAGAAAACGGATCGTTAACCAGAATAAAAATTATAGAGGTTACAGAAATAGGAACTCGTCCATGTAACACACATATGACATTAATGATACTCAGATAATTATTAAAAAAATTGCGCGATGTAACGTAAACGGGCGAGCTGTACGTAGTCCCAAAAACAGTGCACGCGGTGTGCGTCGCGATGACCGGGCGCGCGGTCCGGCCGAACAAAGGGCGCGCCGTGAACCGCGACCGCCGCGCCTCGCTGCGCGCGCGCACCGCCCGCGCCGCCCGCACCGCGCTCCGCGGAGATGTCTGCCCTGATTGCTTTGCCATATTCACAGACACACGCACTTTTTTATTAATGCCTTAAAATGAAATTGACTGATATTTTAGCAGTCTATAACGTTTGCTTCAGTAGAGGATTGCTAAAGCAAATAATTTAATAGATACGAATATAATCCAAATCTTTCGTGGACCAAGTGACTCGTACGGACCACTTATTGTCCGCAGACTACCGGTTGGGACTTGGGACACAATAGTCTAACTACTTATAACATCGTGTTATTATGAAGTATCTAGCTATGTTGTAGGTATGTTCTCAGTTGTGAGCATAACTCTACTCTACTCTACTACGTAATAATGCCGTACTCATTTTTATTTTATTTTTATTTTTATCATTCCTGTATGAAGTGAATAAATCTTCAAACATTGCAATTAAAAAGGAACAATTTAATTAATTTCAGGCGGCTACACGACGGGGGGCCCTCGCGAGACGAGCACATACTACACGGAGACGAGCGGCGGGGCGGCGGCACCCGCGGCGCCCGCGCCCGCGGCGGCGTCGCCCCTCGACGAGTACTACCAGCCGGAGTACCCGGCGCCGGCGCCCGCGCAGCCCTACCTGGAGGACTACTACCACCACCCCCACGCGCACTCCCAACCGCTGCTCACGCACGAGCACAAGTACCAGCCGCACTCCTACACCAAGCCTTACCCCAGAAGTGAGTATCTTGTCATGAGATTTTTTATAGCTGTCTAAATTAGCATATAGGTGATGAGTGGTAAACAATGGGGGATCGCCGACGCAATGTCGTTCAACGATCAAATGATCCTCCTGAACTTAGTGAGTTTATCTTCACGGAATAGTGACGCTAACGTGAGCACCGCATTTCAAAAAGCCTTTCGATACCATAAGGGATTTGTTTTATTCCAGTCGTATAAGCAGTTATTTGCTGGTCTTTATAAATAAATATCTACGATTGTGAAATTTATGCCCAAGCCTACGAATTAAATACCTATAATAACACAGAATAATATTAACATAAATCATCATGAATTCATGACTCATAGTTAAAAGTTAAAACAAGTATAAATACATAATTATGCATTGTTATAAGTATTATCTGAACTTAACACTTCTAGGGAAGGCCCCTGCCCATGGTCCTTCCATTTCAAAGAATTACGCAAAATGGAATAAACGAACAAAGGGCCAGTCATTAGCAGAGATAACATGATAACGAAATACAAAAGAATTTCTTACACAGTAGGTACGTACTTCATTAAGTATTCAATCCAAGATGAAGGCGGTAATCGCTTTACGGTTAATGAAGGTAGGTAGCTACACTGTTTAGCGTCTGCTAGTAAACTGCTGCTAATTGACTTATCAGTAATTTCAATCAGTAATAAAGCTGCAAGCAGTTGTATTTGCGAATGCCCTAAAACTATTTATGCATCAACTTTACAAAGGTCTAAATCTCGTGAATAGTGCAGGCTTTAGGCCGACTGCCTTAGCATTAGGAGTGTGCCACATGGTATAACTGGTGAACCTGTCATGGGTAAAAGGTTACACAAGTACTTATATTGTTAAATTAATGTTACCCCGAGTATATTTCTCCCTACACTTTGTGGTTAGAGCCCTAACGTACGACTACATAGTTATATACCACAATCAGTGTACGTTCTCGCCACCGCAACATGAATGAGGGACTGATGACATGAAGGGCTGCGCACACAGCCACAGCCGCGCTTAATTTTGTCATTCTCTCTTTATTATTCTAATCGAAAACACCTCTCAGTGTGCGGGTGACACTGTTATCAAATCTTTAATTTTGACTTAGTTTTAGAACAAATGAATAATTTCAGAGTTAACATTTTATTGTCCAACAATTCCTGTAACTTAATTAGCTAGGTACCTATATAGGTATGTACATCTATTGAAGGTCGCGAATTTATTGTTTGTTTCTTTCATATCCTTACTTATCTTTGGTAAGAGTTACAGCCTCGGGGCAATCAATTATTTTTTTGAGTGAAATAATGTCAATAGATTTATTATAATCTTTAAATCACAGTAACGAACTGAAAGTTTATAGATATCGGCCGGCTAGCAGAAACATTACTGCTTTCATTCATTCATAGATATCGCTAAGATTTAAATCAAAATAAAACAATTTCATATTAAATGAATAATTTCCCCCTTCCCCGTTTCTCCATCGAACGACCAACCGGACGGCGGGTATCCTTTTCGTCGTGAACATTCTACCGATACGAACGACACGATTTGCCACGTCGTTCTTGACGCGCACTGCGATGGCTGGATTTGGCATGACTGCGTCGGTGTCTACGTGTGATATGGGAGTCTTCAAGAGGAGAATAAATAGGCGTCCAATATCTCAGACTTCATCGCCACTTACCATCAGGTGGGCTTGTTGTCAAGCATTCACTTATCATAAGTAAAAAAGTGTGTATTAAATAATATTACTAATAAATAACGCTACACACTCATAGCCCCACACTAGGATTCCCTGTGTCGTGGGTGCCATGGACAACACACAAGACAAGAACACACACACCCAGACCAAGAACGGAAATTTAAATTCATCATTCAAATTTCCGCCTCGCTGGGAATCGAACCCAGGACCCTCGGAACGGCGATCCGGCGTGTTAACCATTGCGCCATCCGGGTCGTCAAATTAAAGTTGTTCACTTCCGTTATATTTAGTAACGTGTGGTGTGTGTGTGTGTGCAGCAGGCGGCGCGGCGCGGTACGGCGGCGAGGTGTACGGCGAGGGGTACGCGGCGGAGTACGGCGGCGCGTGCGAGTGGGGCGAGTGGCCGCCCGAGCAGCACGCGCTGCTGCCGCAGGACAAGCTGCCCTACCCCGCCTCCACGCCCTGCTTCACTGGTACGTGACAACTGCTGACACTGCCAGTGCCAACTGACTCGGCTCACTGTTACTACTCAATGTACCACAGACACAGGTCTGTGGTACATTGACGGAACTCAATAATAGCGCTCCCGCGCACATCTGCCAGCCATACTGACCCACTGCTGGGCACGGGTGTCTTATCACAATATGAGTGGTAAAGGCCGTAGTCCACCACGCTGGCCAGTGCGGATTGGCGGAATTTACAGGCCTTTGAAAACATTATGGAGAACGATGTTTTCCTTCACGGAAGCAAGTGATAATTAAATTCTAATACACATAAATTTTTGAATATTAGAGGTGCGTGCGGGGTTTGAACTCGGATTAAAATAAGACAGATGACCAAGATTACAGATTTCATCACCCGCATAATGAGAAAAGGTAGCTTTGTAAAATTTTCCGTATTTCGACCACATATCTTGTTGAACGATTTACAATATCCGTTTGCGTACACCGCAAACTTATGTCGTCTTGTACGCCGTTGTATAAAGCCGCTGTGCTAGCGCAATGCCCCGTACATCGTAAAGCAAGTGTGTTCCACCCGCGCAGGCTCAGGGCCCATCCAGCTGTGGCAGTTCCTGCTGGAGCTGCTCACCGACAAGAGCTGCCAGGGGTTCATCTCCTGGACCGGCGACGGCTGGGAGTTCAAGCTCACCGACCCTGATGAGGTAATACAGAACTTTATATTTACATCACATTTTAATCCTTCCAGTAACGTGCACTTACCTTCATAATTATTCTCTGTTATCAGTTAATGAAGACAAAAATTATGTTACTTGTTACTTTACTTTTTATTTTTACTAAATACTTTTTCTGTTTACCCCTGTCTATTCATCAATAAGGCTGCCTTTTCCTATACTTATGTGTTGGGCAAGCGCCCAACTTGGTAGTAAATGACATAAAAACAGATCTTCAATCCCCTAATACTCGATCGATAACCGATGTGTCAGGTGGCGCGGCGCTGGGGCATCCGCAAGAACAAGCCCAAGATGAACTACGAGAAGCTGTCGCGCGGCCTGCGCTACTACTACGACAAGAACATCATCCACAAGACGGCCGGCAAGCGCTACGTCTACCGCTTCGTCTGCGACCTGCAGAGCTTGCTCGGGTCAGTGCCTCAGTACGTGATAATAACTAGCTGACCCCGCGAACGTTGTTCCGCCATATATGTAGATACAAAAAGCGCGATTTAAATTTGATGGGGGTAGGGAAGTGAAAATTTAAGATTATGTGTATTTTTATATGCCACCCCATAAAAAATAACCAATTGTCAAAAAATTGTCCAAAAAAAATTCAGGGTGGACAACCCTTAACATTTAGGGCTATGAAAAATAGATGTTGCTCGATTCTCATACCTACTCGATAAGCACACAAAATTTCATGAGAATTGGTCGAGCTGTTTCGGAGGAGTATGGTAACTAACATTGTGACACGAGAATTTTATATAACATAATAGAGATAATCATTTTCTTTAATCAGGTATCAATGACCCACAGTAGAAATTTACAGAATAATAATTAAAACCATATATTATCACAATATAATAAATAGTATTAAATAATAACCCGAGAGAATTATCTATATAATATTTAATTCTAATAATATATTATAATAATTAGAGAAAATTAATCAAAACAATAAATTCATTAAAATAAATTCAATAGGTAACTAAAATTCTAAAATGACTAGGTAAGTATGTCAAATTCTGAATTCATTACTTTCAAAATGAGAAATACCTAAATAATGCTCGGTCTGGCTCGGGTTTAGAATCGATAGCCTCGATCGGGGGTTGGAGTGTAGGGAAGGCGAAGTCCCCTACCACAATCAAAACTTTTTGAAGGATATCTTTTTAAACTTAGCTCATCGCAGATTGTACACATTATATTATAATACGGGTTCTCACGATACGTATTTTGCACGCCGATATTTCGAACCAGTTGCATGGATCGTTGCACGATTCAGTCGACCACAATCATCACAATATTCAAGATTCGATAAAATAAGTCACGTCTCGGTCATGCTTACACAGTTATCTATAACTCTTATACAGTAATTTTTATTAAAAAAAACTGTTTCAATATGAACGGCATTCAATAAAATGAATTTCATATTTCCAGAATCTCGCCAGAGCAGCTGCACGCCATGTACGAGCCCAAAATGGAGAAGAAAGAGGAAGAATGAGCTCGACGCGACCCCACTCAGATACGCTTCCTTCGCAGAAACAATACAGCTCGCAACACGTTGACACCGGGTTCCGTGTCTCTGGATGAATACAGACCTTTGTGATGAAATACATAATATACACAAAGATTCGTTTTGGTTTTCCAAAAAGAAAGGCAAAAATAAACCGCGTATTTCTTGTATTGTATACTCAGAAGTGATTACTTTGAAATGATCAACTGATCCGGTCATCCGACATTATTTAATAATTATGAATCATGAAAATGTTACTGCAATGCAAAATAATAACTAACCCACTAACAATATTTGAGACGTTATTCCTGCATCTTCAATGTTCATTGTTAATGATATATAATTTCATGTGAAATGTCGTATTTGATCTCATGCACATCCACCAGTGGAATTAATATACTTATTACGATAACCATCTCGAAGGTTCTATATTAATGTTACATTATATAAATTAAATATTAAGTACCTATCACATTAACCAACGGTGCCTTAACATAATTACAGAATTGATTGTATATAAACGTGGCCGGTGGGAGGCGTTACACTAATTATATTAAAATTATATCACTCTCTGAACAACCCAATTTTCATTCGTTTCGAGTAAAAATTTGGAATCACATACTCCTAAGTACTGAAATATCTATACATAGATAAAATAGTTAAATTCTGCTATCGATTTAATAATGTAAATATAAGTTAATTTTGTTACTTTATAAAAATAATTAGGTATTATATTATAGTAGATATTAAGTGTTGTATGATTGTATCGCAATTGTTGCAATATGCGGTTAAATTAAAGCGTAGTTAGAATGAAGACGGACATAAACGATTTTAAATGTTTCATGCAAGTCCAAAGATTTAAAAATCTACGTCGTACCCACCAATTGGTAAAGTTACTGTCGAATTACCAAAGGGACTTCTCACCTCCATGTAACGATTCGAATCTGCATGTGGACTTCTTTGACACCGACCGACCATTAGTAATGCGAGAAGCCAAGTGCGTCTACAAAGAAGTCCACGACCGATCCACAACCGGTTCCTCTATAAACGCACCCTGCGACCGGCAACAGGCAACAGCCCAACAGCTCAACTGCCAACATTCAATGCAAACACACCGGGTGACGTCAACGGTCGCTGATCTCGCGGTAAGGGATTGTAATGTCTTACTAGTTATGAAATTAATTAGTTGTATTATTTTCAATTTTTATAGCTCCTAGCATACACCGAAGATATTTCGATAAGTTTTATTTTGTAAAGTATTACTCCTCCATCAATATCATACGTGAGTGCGAGTCTCGATGTGCCCAAATTGTGTCTAATGTACGGTGCTGCGTGTTAGTATGTTGTTTTGTCGCTCACGATGTCTTCCCCGTGTTATTTATAATTAATGAACCGTAAAGTGATTGTAAGCTAAGCGTACGTTAATCAGCATTACCTACCAGTCATATCTCACGTTATTGTAATTGCAACCAAATTTTACCTATCAGTGTCGTTGTATGTATTGATGGAAGATATAAAATTAAATATATATATTTACGAAATTACTAATTGTTTTCTTTATACCTTGTGCTAAGACTAAAACTTTAATTTAAGTATATTTATAAATTTAAAAAGCTCAACCACTGTTTTTTTCCAAGTGATAGTTGATGTTAGCCATAGCGGCCTTCACAGCTTCACACGGACTAAGATACACGGGGCTTCATATTAAGAAAAGATTAAGGCCTTTTGTTTTATTAATCTGAGCACGGGGCGCGTAAGAAAACATATCCTATCAGCGCACGCGCCTTATTTGAACTGAATCAGCTGAATACTGTTAACAGGTTTGTAAGGGTAGTGTCGTAGTGTAAGGGAAATTCTTTTGAAATAAACAGCGGCATAAGAAATTAGTAACGCCGGTAGTCTTTGTTTTCGTTTCGTATTCGACTGATTTTTATTTATCACACACCGCTGCCCTCCGGTTATCCCCATTTTTGGTTTTAATGGAAAATTAAGTCAAATTTGAAGCACCGTTTTTAATTACATTAGTCCAAGATGCCAGAGCGATCTGACATAACTTATTTTCACATAGATGAAACCTTAGGTTCTCAGTAGCTTCTCATGTTCTTTGAATATGCACGAAGGGTGCTTGTGGAAGCTCACCTCGTGACGTCTGGGCAGGTAAACTAAGTACCAGGTAAGAAAGGTAGCTAAAAATAAGAGTTACTTAACTTATTTTTACATGGCTGATTTTTATGTAGAATATTATTCTAAAATAGTATCATAAGTAAAGTTGTCAGACACATTCCATGGACCAAAACTTTTGTCAGACGCTTTAAAGCTCCACAAGCGCGACAGCACTACGCACACTCACTGTGTCGCTCTGGGATCTTACTCTACATAATATTTGGACTGGAATGAGAATCGAGTAGGCTGAGTACCCGGAGTACCCCCTATTAATGTGTCACGTGACTAACCAGTCTCCCTTATAAATAATTAAACATTGTTGACATTTATTCCAAAAATTATGTTGATATCAACTCCATTATTAAAAGCAACTGCTTTACTGCCTTTACTCGCAAAACTTTAAAACCGCGGTTTAAACTTTAAACTGTAAAACCACAGGTAAAACTAAACTGTAGAAAGTGCTCTGTAAACTTTACACATTGGGATACTATGCTGCCTTAGAGTTTATATTACGGTAGTATAGAGCACGCGCAACGAGGTGGGAACTCCTACGACGGTTGAGAACAACACGACGTTCCCACCGCGAGCGCTTGTAGTCGTGGTTGAGTGAACTTGAGTGCTAGCGCTGTGCGTTCCTACAGAGAGTTTTCGAATATTTACGTATCAAAATGGTCAAATGTGCAGTTCAATCTTGCAAACACGATACTAGGAAACACACAAAACTGAAATCCAGTATCACATTTCATCGGTAAGTCGATTTATATACTTATTTTTATGAAAACAAATCACGCATCGCGGGGGTGAAAGAGACGTGCGGGGCGGGCACGCTTGGCACGCGTAGGACTCCCCGCGCGCCCCGTTCCCCGCGCTTAGTGAAGCGTGGAGAGCGGTGATGTGACGCGACCAACGCTGTATTCGATATTTAAAATATTTTTTTAAATGTTAGCTATGAACCTATATAATTATTATTAACCTATAATATAGGTGGATTTTGAATATTAAAGTTACATTAATATATTATATTATATATTATATTAATGTAATATATTATATATTTTATTAATGTAACTCAATTATATATTAATACTCAAAATCTTTTAAACATTTATTATAAATATTTTTAGTGTGTGTTTAGTACGATTTTAGTACTTTTTAGTATTTTAATGCGAAAAATATTATAGCGTAAACTAGAGTAGTAATGTAGTAAAAGAGTTACTGTCACTGTTTAATTGTTGTTGTTTATTAGGTTTAAGATACTTAAGTCATCTAAATAACTACTCTAATAACTAATCCTTTCTACCATCGAACGACCCGACTCACGGCGTTTATTCATCCCTTCGTCGTAAACATCCCTCCAGTACGGAAGTCACGCTTTGCGTCATCACTCATCATACGTACCGCGAAGGACTGGAATAAATTGCCTGCGTCGGTACTTCCGTTCGATTACAATGTATGTAGGTATCTTCAAGTCAAGAGTGAATAGGCTTCTAAGTTATTGCGCCTTACCACCCTCGACTACATCGCTGCTTACCATCAGGTGGGATTGTAGTCAGTAGATAGATTGTAGTAGTTAATGCTTTAACTTATAGTAAGTCTAAAAAATTTGCGTTGCCATAATTATATACAGATTTTTTCGTATTTATACAGATTTTCGATGTGCGCTACAGATTAGCACTGGATACAGGTTTTTATACAGAATTCTTACTCTATTGATAAAATTACCATATTCAACTAAAACAAAACTTTGAAGACGAAAGATTTTTTAGATAAATATTACCTAGTTCCTTTGTTGCAAATATGTAAATTTTGATTGTTGTTGCGTATAATTATGTTTTTAATTTTACTATTTACACTGGTATTCTATTTTTCTTTAATAAATATTAGTTCCTTTGTTGCAAATATTTGAATTTTGATTGATGTTTCTTATAATTATGTTTTTAATTTTACTATTTACACTAGCATTCTATTTTACTTCAATAAATATTAGTTACTTTGTTGCAAATATTTGAATTTTGATTGTTGTTTGCAAAGTTTCATACTAACTTTGCACCCCCGTTTTACCCCTTTAGGGGATGAATTTTCAAAAATCCTTACTTACTGCTCACCTACGTTATAAAACGAACCCCTGTGCAAAATTTCAAGTTTCTAACCCTTATAGTTTAGGCCCTGCGTTGATATGTCAGTCAGTCAGTCAGTCAGTTAGTCATTCAACTTTTCCTTTTATATATAGATTTTGTAATAAAAAAAATTACACTAAACCCGATATTTTATTTCATAAACTTTAATATAACAAGCCACACGATTTGATTACATTTCTATTACTCATAATTTTCGACAGTCGATAGTGACGTAATGTAATCGGTACATCCCTAATTGCCATACACTTCTCAATATAAATATCTATAGCACACCTGCCTACGCTGCGAGCTGAACATTTTGTGCAATACGCGTGCTCTATACTACCGTAATATATACTCTAAGGATAGATAGGTATATTGACATTGATTGAGCAAGTCACACAGAGTACCTTTGTCAACGTCAAACGTCAACTCACTGTCACTCGGTCTCAAATTGAAATTTGTTGAGGTTAGGTTATCATTAGTGTTCTTTCTATGCGAAATTATTTACTATCAAACATAATACCTACTAAAAATGAAACTATCACAAGTTTTAAATCGGCAACATATCGGGTTTATGTTTAAAAGACATTGGTTGATACAAGGAAAACGAGTCCCTATTGATACTGGTTTAGAACAGTCTTTAAAAGATAAAGGCATACCCGTTGAAGATGCTCTTGAATTTGTAAAAGAAAAACCAGAACAGCACGAAAGGTAAACAAGTAGAATTCAAAACGTTCGTTAATAACTTTCCCAGTCTTTTTTATTGTTGGTAAATTCTATTAGTGTAAACCTTACTTAATAGACAAAATATGCCTTCGATGCTATTTCTTCTACAATAAGAACAAAACTTTAAATGTATTACATATTTATAGTGTGAAGTGTTTTAATACCAAACTGTTCCTAATTTCAGACTTCAAATTATTGGGCCCTACGAGCGCCCCACTCCATTAGACGAGAATCATCCAGATTTTAAAGAAAGGCCATGTTTAACTTTAAAGAGCAATAATGTACTTCTTGAAGGTCTTTCTCAAGCGCAAGTTTTAACAAAAACCGTTATAGCAGATAACATTCTTCCAACAAAAATTGAGGAGCTGGCTGAAATACCACCTCCCACAGCAGTTCATCAAAATGTTAAAAAAGCTATTCTCTCCGCTAACGTATTTGATTGTGAACAGCAAAAGTTACCCAAAATTAAAGACAAAGACAGGCCAATGTTCAATTTCCCTAGAATATTAGGAATCACAGATCGCCGGCGCAAGTATGTATTGTAGTTTATATTAGTAATTGTATTCTAATTAGTAGTCTTGCTCTATGTAGAAGCCATTACCTTAATTATGCTTTAATTGCATTTTAACTACACGATTCACTTTAAGATGACAATTTTAACATGTTCGCTGCGGTGAAAAAAAACAAATGGTATTATTAATCAAATGGTAAAAAATAAATGGTTAATCAAATGGTATTATTATTAGGTGAACATTTCAAAATGCAAACAAGTAGAAAATATGGTAATAATAGTGTGGTTATTGACATCTTTTATGCTGTCCTAAGAAAATGAATAGTTAAAGGGAAATGAAAAGAAAGAATGGATAACCTATATCAAAGTATTTATATTTGATTACATAACCATTTCAGCCAAATCTTAACGAACAGACT
Source organism: Ochlodes sylvanus (assembly GCA_905404295.2). Taxonomy (NCBI): domain Eukaryota; kingdom Metazoa; phylum Arthropoda; class Insecta; order Lepidoptera; family Hesperiidae; genus Ochlodes; species Ochlodes sylvanus. The sequence goes on from FR990143.1 coordinate 9,162,904, forward strand.
CCTGCAGCTCGTTGAAAAATGTAGTGACACAGAACTTACACAGACGAGATATGTTTCCAACGATGTTGAAAGTAATCTTGTCTTCAGTAAAGAAGATGAGCTAATAAGTTTCCAGGATGTGTCGAATATTCTTGTCACAAACAACACGCCTCTGAGACATGACAGTCTACCAACCAATATTCCTTTAGTTGAAATACCAGACCTATATCCAGTCAAACATACTGTCACCTTAGTACCAGAACATTTTTACAGCGAAACCAGTAGATACCGTAAGTTAAATCTCTATATTATTCTTATCTACAGTACGGCCAACAAAACAAGATAAATAATGTAAAATACCACAAAAATCCAATTATTCGGAGGTGTCTGAATCCATTTATTATTAAATTCTATTATATTATACTAGTTGTCCCAGCGTACTTCGTACCGCCTTATAATTAAAAATGTTTTTGTGATATATCGACAGCAACGCCACCTATCGGGTCCAATTGTGAATCTAAACCATTCCCAGATCCCCTTGAACACACACAAAAAAAAGTTCATCAAAATCCAGTCCAGTCGTTTGAGAGAAGTTCAGTGACATACACACTCACAGAAGAATTATATATATAAAGATTATGTGTTCTTTAATGATAATAATAACAGTAATCAACATAATAAAAAAATTATACGAAACAAAAGTGACCAGCCCAAGTATGGAATATTAGTAGCATTTTTGAGCCATAGTTACTTGTGCACCTGTATCACACATTTACAATTATTCACATTTGAAAACTATTATATCTGAGACAAATGACGGCGATACTAATCAATTACTGTCATAAGTTACCTGAGGACAGGTCAGTTAATATCTTGTTTCGTTGGCTCCACTTTATTCATTAATTAAATAACTCCTGTGTCATATTTCCACTTTGGATTTATTATTTATTTAGGTTTGGAAATACAAATATGTCAATCAATTTGATAGCTATTTATTGGAATTAGGAACAGTAAAAAATTAATGTAAGTATTCAATAGAATTAAAATTATTTAAGAACTCAATAAAATTCAAATATTTGATAACTTATAGTTATTATTTCATTCCATATAATATTGAAATTGCAGGTCTGTAATATCTAAATCAGTGCATAAAGATAAAAAGTATGAAAGTTTGCCTATAAAAATAATTTTATTTTTATATTTTTAGCATTCAAACCAAATGTGAGTGTGAAGCATCCGCATACTACTTGGCTGCATTACAATGTAACAGAAGTCAGTAACATCTACGAGACCCCGGTCACTCCGACGCAGATCCTTGGGAAATCACTTACCCATGCATTTACGGTCGCCACTACCTATGCAAAACAATTACATGGGGTAATAATTTAATCTTTATATGTGATTATTATTATTGACCGCTCTTGTGTTCCTGGTACTTATGAATGTATGGCTTCTAAGACTGTTGCAGAATAAATGATGCCAGAAATGAGAACAGATCCACCTTGCAATTTTTTTGGAATTGAGATAAAAAAAAAAACAAATAACGTGATAATCAAATATGCCAATGAAAGAGTACCTCTTTGAATTCCAATATTTAAGTTTTTAAACCAATAAAATGCAAGATGTATTCGTGTATCCAGGTGGATTACCCACTTGGATACATGAATCCCAAGACTAGAATCTTATAGGTGGCAATGCAGTCAACTATAGTACTTTGATAGACCAAAATTAATATTCAATTATATTGTCAAACAGTATTTACCGTGGCCAGCTGGATAATGATAAATTAAAAAAGACCTTATCAATAAATATCCAACTTTAATCAATATTTCATTTTTCAGGAGGATATAAAAGATTTGCCGGAACCGGTTCATATAAACTGCATTCACACGGATGGACAAAAATTCCATTTTGGTGTGTTTGAACTAAACACCTTGAATGTTGATGGTACAGAGGGTACAAAAAATGTTTTCTATTGCAAGAATGACATGAAACTGTACGACTCATGTCGGTACTTTAGCGGAAGACCTGTTCTAGAAAACTATAACCCTAAAGTATATGGTTATATAAATGCTTTTTACAACTGTTAAGATTAAAATACCATAAATAAACTATCCTAAGTCAGATTTTAGTAATTTTCAGATTGTGATGTGATTGATATCACTTTTTATTTTAATAACCGAATGACATAAAGATATATAGTATGCCATCGATAAATTAAATATCACATAAAATTACTATTTGGGTAAATTTCACAAATAAATTTCAATTTTGCATCATCAAATAAATATGACTTAGGATAGTTTACTTCCGATGTGCATAAATGTTTAACTTATTCTTCAGGATGTTAAAATTTTTAAGGTTTATATTTCACTGACTAGCTGATTAAATGAAGTGTCCGATGATGAGAAATAAAGTGTTATTTAAATGTATTCATGTATATATCCCAATATATTTACAAGAACATAAATACATCCATTTTTGATTAGAGTACACAATGCACATACCAAAACACTTTGTACATTAAATAGCAAGTTATGAAAGACAATCATAGGTTATAAAACAGGCTCAGTTCTCCGCAGTGAATTTCTGTAATCGACGCCTCCTTAATTCTTCCGCGTCCGCATCGTCTTTGCTTCTGAAAAAAACACTTTCAGAGTTAAGTCATTTTACCCAAAAGATACACTACGCGAATGTTAGGGTATACAAAATGTTATGTTAATTTAACAAATATAAACATGAAAATCGACCACAAATTGCTCTCTTCATAACTATTAGATCTTTGACCTATGAACCTATTATTGCCCGATATAACGCAGTCCAAATACATAATCGAAATCACAAAACAAAACTCAACTTATGACAAAACAAAAATGACAGCAACATAGAAAAATAACACCAGGTGAACTGTCAGTCATCTGCCTAATGTCAAAAAGTCACAACATAGTACTATTTAGTTATCCTTACTTTACCTACTAAATTATCCAGAGATTATTATTCAACGCCCTCTCCCCAGACGCCACAAAAGTTGACAAACATGACTGAACAAGTCAGTTACATTGAGATTTCGTCACAACTGAATAACAAACAGTTGTAGCTATCCACCAGACAAATCACTAACTATTTACTCGTAGTCTAAAACAGTACCATACCTACAATAGATTAACAGAGGTCGCGGTGACCTTATTTTTACAAATAATAATGATGTACCGGCCAATTTTCACAAACAATACCTCGTCTGGTCCGTGTCGGTGCCATCATCGGTGGTGTCGGGCTCTATGCAGTCGTGGAACGCGAAGGCGGCACTGGTGGAGGCGGCGGGGGGCTTGCTCAACCCGGACGAACTGGCCACTACATCCGGCTCGCTTTTACTTTTGGACGTTGACGGCTCCACGGGTGCCTCTGTTACGCTGAACAAAAATCTATCGTTAAAAATAATATTTAATGCTAATACACTCATATCCGTTCACTGGGATTCCTTGTGTGCGAGTGGCATGGACCACACAAATAACTCATCACTCACACCCCATGACCCGAGTATAAAGATTCATCTGTCTAATAATAATCTGTCCGGGACTAGAACCTGGGACCCCTCGCTAAGCAAGTAGGGGCATTACCAACTGGGCTACAGAATGAATAAGGCTTTGAAAGTGATTAAGCTGTCTGTCCCGGTTGTTGTTGATAATAATAATAAACTCCTACTCCTACCCCGCAGGAGGACAGAACGGGTACTCCCGATTTGAATCGTTTTACGCATATTACGACCCAGTTGAACCCGAGACTTCGCAAGCAGGGTCACTACCAATTAGGCTATAGGGTCGCTATTAGAGACAATTATTAGTAACGACGAGAACACGTACTTAGTTTCCGTTTGCGTGGCGACATTGTTGGAGTTCTGCGGCAGGTTGGCGACGACGGCCGAGTACTGCTGCATCAGCAACACCGACGCGTCCAGCATCGCCTGGATGTCTCGCAGCAGCTGTCGGGGCCGAACATCAATTTAATTAAAGTGAATAAAATTATTTTGTCTTTTAATTTAAAAACTTGAAAGGATTTTACATCTAAAGTAGTCTATACTATCTAAAGTCTTAAGAAGTCAATAGTATCTATAAATCTAAAGGCTAAAAAAGTCAATAAATAGTGTCCAACATCCAAAGAAGTCGATAGTGTCTAACGTCTAAACAAGTCAGTAGCGTCTAACATCAAAAGTCGATAGCGTCTAACATCCAAACAAGTCAGTAGCGTCTAACATCTAAAGAAGTCAATAGCAACAAACAAGTCGATCGTGGCTAACATTTAAAAAAGTGGATCATCGTGTCTAACTGAGCAATTGTTTATAATGTGTGTATTACAAGGTGCGGTGTAGTGACCTGCAGCCGCGCCTCCACGTGCCGGCGCTCCGTGCCCTCCAGCCGGCGCAGCTCCTCCACGCCGAGGCTGGCGAGCGCGGCGGGGCGCGGCGGCGGCGGCGGCGGCACGCCCCACGCCATCATCGCTGCGGGGAGACAAACGCACTTGCTATACACACACTGTGCACACGCTATGTTATTGACGAGTTGTGCCCCGCGACTTCGTCCGCGTGGAGTTTAACAATAACAATCTAAAATAAAATCAGCCAAGTTACTCCTTTATGACATCAGCAATCTGCAAGTGAAAGTCCCATCAAAATCGGTCCAGCTTAGAGATTAGCTCAAGCAAATAGACAGACAGACAAAATGTAAAAAGTATAAAAAATCGTAAAAAGTGTTATTTTGGTATATGCACCGTTTTGCACTAAATGCATATGGATGCATATACCGTTTGGTATATGCATCCATATGCAATTAGTAAAAAGCGGTTATTGTAATATTACATTCAGACACTCCAATTTTATTTATTTGTATAGATAATATCACTATGGTTACTTTTGTAAATGTTGGGGACACGGGGGATAAGGATTCTCGAATTGAACAAATAGGTATAGGACATACGCGGCGGTGGCGGCATGTTCGGGAAGGGCGGCGGCGCGGCGCCGGGGGCGGGCGGCGCGGCGTGCGGCGGGGCGGGCGGCGCGTGCGGCGGGGCGGGCGGCGCGTCGGGCGCGGCGGGCGCGCGCAGCACGTTCAGCCGGCACGTGGGGCACGTCTGCTGCCGCTGGAACCACAGCCGGAGGCACGCCGCGTGGAATATGTGGTTGCACGGCAGCTTCTTTGCACCTACAATTACAAAAAATATTTTTATGTTCTTTGAATTGAAATTCTTTTTTAACGATTAAAGGCTGCAGTGAAGAACTGCGAACCAACTGCGTTATTTAAGCAACCACAAGAAAAAATCGACGGTCTGCTATCAAATTTGCTCGTAAGCAACTGTGCTTTCCTTGAAAAATCCGCCATGCAGAGCGAGACAAAGGATATTATCATTCTATCTCGTTTCGTTGCCAGGGACCATGGGGTTAGTGTCGACATACCGCTGTGCATCTCCTCGCGGCAGATGATGCACTCGTTGTCGGCGGCCGCGAGCTCGTCGGCCGTGGCGTCCGGGTACAGCGTGTTCATGTTGCGGATGGCGCGCCGCGACAGCACCACGTCGTTGTACGCCTTCTTGAAACTCCTGCGCGCACGGATATACACATACATTCATTACATTCTTGCTAGACTATCACTAGTGTTGTGGCGTCCCTACGTCTAGTCTTTATGTACATACATAATTCTTCCTTTCGTGTGTATATCACTATTTTTTTTTGTAATCCCTCCTATTGAGTACCATGAACACTTTAGTTGATTAAATAGTCACTTAAAACTATGTAAAGAAATTAAATAATTTTTAAAAACTTTTCTTACTACATTTTTGCAATTTAATCAATTACTTTATCTGTGCATAAATGCTTTTAATTTATTTTGTACAATTATAAGAAAACGCACCTCATAGTCTCATACATGGGCCGGAACGCAAACAGCGGCAGAGTGAATATGCGGACCATGACCACAACAAATCCAATGTACAGCAGCACTTTGAAGAAGTTGATGACCAGCTCCGTGTACAGCAGAACCGCCGCCTTGCTCTCCCACGGAGCCTCCCACTGGGAGTCCACAGCGTGTAGCACATACTGAAAAAACAAGATAAAATTACATTTGAGGCGCAAGAGGTTCCATCTATCTTTAGATCACTACTGTTTGAGGTTGATGGACTTTATACCAGTGCTTAACAGCTCCAGCTCGCTTCAAAAGTCGAGTTATGTTATAGATTGGTAGACCAGGAAGAATTTCTGTTGAAAGTACTCGAATCAGCTGGAAGGCCTCTTAAAATAATAATGAATATTAATAATATATCCATTTATTTTTAAAAGACTAAACACCTGCTATATAATAGCAACAAATGGCACTGAGTACGTACTACTTAAGCTGGTGGCACTACTGTACTTATTTCATATTGGAAAATATATTCTAATGAAAATAACACTGATAAATAGAGCATTATAGCAAAAAAACAACATAAATTGCAAGTGTGTCAATGTCTCTGAGATAAGGTAAGACAGGTATGGTATAAAAGATTATATTATGTAGGTAACACTTTTTATCATTAGATACCAGTTGTATGCACTCATGCAATGTTAAAAGCCTTTTTTGTATTTTTTAAAACTTTGGGACTTATTAAATCGGAAACCCCTTTATGAGCCAGGGGATCATTGCGCAATTGTACTGTAAGAACCATGAAGTTTAAACTTAAACACATCTTTTAAATGGATCGGCTATTTGACGTACTTCAATAATAGACCTTTAATTATTAAACAGAAGGCATTTTCATATGCCCACATTGCACGCATTATTTTCAACAATATAAACATTACTAGTACACAAACATTAATAGTAAACATTTTGCAGTGTTTTATTATTTTCGCTATCAGATGTTTACCTTAATCATGATATTCAGTAACATGATAAGGAGGATGCTGTACTCAAAACCGAAGACCAGTTGCACAGACGGCCCCCTCGCAGCCGTGAACAAGTACGCATGGTGTATGAAGAACATATCCACATTTGACAGCAAAATCATCAATGTCACTATCCTCACATGGAACAACCAACCAATTACGGGACTTCTTTCCATCTAAAATAAAAACAAACAATTCCAATTTTCAATTCCAAAATATCGTCTGGTTTACTTCATCAAATACCATGATTGTTAGTAATCATGTTATTTCCCAACAGTTTGACTAGGTAAAAGAGATTAATGCTTTGGTAATTATTGACAAAATATTACATAATTATAAGTAACATTATAATTTCAAAATAAATACAAATATGTATATTACTAGTAATGGAACTGGCTTCGCTGCAGGAAACCTATGCCTATGGGAACCTACAGTTGAGAAATGATTTAAAACCCATTTTTAAATTAAATTGACATATATTTTTCATTTATGAACGAATTGTTAATAATTTCCTCAAATATCTTCCTCATACAAGTATCAATAAATAACAGTTTTAATATGTGCCATGCAATGTCCATAAATATAAAAAGTAACTATAGTCTGTTTTTTTTTAACAAACGAGTACCGAAAATTTTGACTGCGTTTCTATTGGTCCATGTAATCAACATAAAGTCCGTTGCACACAAACGCTGTACATTCAGTTGAGTCATCGACTACCTGCGCGTCGCACGTGTTCTAGTGAGTGATCCAGACGATATTGTTTATCCGTGAATCATGACGGACATGTCTTCTGTAGTTAAGCGTCTAAGATATTGATTTTTGATTTATATGTTCCAGTGCATAATATATGAATATACTATTACAATATTGTTTTATTGTTATTTATTTATGAAAATATCATATAACGCGAACAGAAAATTTTGTTACGAATATTACTAAGTATGCAAAAAATATATAAAATAATAATTTAATTTTCGCTACAGTAAATTTTAGAAGTATTCAATATGAACGGGCCTTAACAATTTCAAAACAAGAACAAAGGCGTTGGCCCCGCCCCGACCATCTCCCATCTCATTCTGTCAATATCGGAAATGTGCGAGAGACATACTCAGTACTTGTTTGTTAAATAAAACATAGTATAGAGTTATGGACATCCTAAGGCATTGATGGAGACATACTGTATTGCACATTTGATCATTTTTTAGTTATTTACATGAAACATAATATTATAATGACATGTTACTTACATAGTCCACCCTATCTTCAGCTAGCCAATGGAATGCTTTCAGAAATAACAATAGTGTGAATAGAGCTATAAATTTGGGATTGAAATCATCTCGGAACACGGTGAATGCCAAACATGTCTCTGTTACAGCATACCAAGACCTTTCTATCAAATGCTGAAAAGGAATAATTTGAATATAACAAATAACACTACTACCTCATAGCATAGCCCAACACAAGGATTCCCTATGTCACGATGCACACACATCCAGACTGAGAACAGAAACTTAAACTTATTGTTATAACTTCTATATCACTGGGAGTCTCACCTGAGACCCTCTGGCTCGTAGTCCAGCAAGCTAACTATTGCACCATACATTGTTGGGTAATGGGTTGACAGGAGAAGCAGATGTATGGTTACTATGTTAAGATAATCAATGCAATCTTTGAAGAACATTTACAGTTTCTCAGTGTACATATTAACAATAACATTTTTAAGACACATCTAAATAAACAATGAAATATGCTAGCAATGGAACTCACCTCGAACTCGGCCGCCCGCAGCTGTCCAAAGAATATTTTTCTTAGAAGTCTACCTGTCAGTATTACTAGGATTAAAGCTTGTAAATACATTACCTGAAATTTTAAGGGGCAGGGTAAGAAATTTTATGCTCAAATTGTCAATCGTATGTTACACATGACATGCTTTGGTTTTTGTTGTTATTACGTGTAACTTATGGAACTATTTTTGAACATAAATGTTCAGCTATCTGAAATTTTTAATACTCAAAAGTTCAGGTTATCTAAATACTTACAGCCATGCTTGGATTTGAATTCGTCAGGTAGACGATCGAGGGATAAAACTGCTTCTTTTGATAGTATGCATTTCCGATTACAACAGTTGTAAGCGCGAGACTGATCACAGTCGCTACAACAGCCTTCATTTTGATAATTATTTAGCATACACTACTCCACTGAACATTAAAATTTGCTTATTTACTTTCGTTGGAAATTTCTAGTCACTCCAATACCATATAATTGTCAGCAAAAACATTTTCAAAACATCGTCGTATCCCATCTCCTGTCGATTCTATTGAGAAGAAAAATAATTTTGACGTGTTCAATGTTCATTAGTGACATACCTACAATACAGATAACAAATCAATTTCTCTCACGATAAAAAATCTAACAGTTACATTTACTTTATCCTCAAATAGATATACGTACATAAGGGAAATATCTAATTTTAATAAAATACCAAAACAAAACTGTTATGTTTTTAATTATTACACTTAAATATTACAAAATTCAAATAAAATACAACTTACATTTACATTAATGGCAACTTTTATTGAGTAGGTATTTTGTGTATGGCAATAAATAAAACAAACGTCAGTCAATCAAATCAATTTAAGAAATGGAAATGGTGTCTTCGTATTGTATCGTCTTACTTAATATTTTGTGAATTACTTTGTTCATTGAGTTATCGACAGTGTAAAATGAATACGTACCCTGAATCAAACAGAATTTACGTTGTGCTTGTCAATTCATAACAAGCAAATAACCACTTGCACGTATTGTTTATAAATAAATGAATACGTTGCCGCGCAATCTACTTTCATAGGCGAGTTCTCTGTTTTTTAATATGATTTCTGTCTTATTTTTTGTTTATTTCGTATATTATTGATATTAGATTAATAACAGTCATGCTTTTCTCAATTTTGTGGTTCTTTTCGTACCTTTTGTTGCCAGGTTTACAAGATGGTGCTTTGTTTTGGTCTTCTTGGTTAAAATGTCTGTATTTTACTTTTTTCAAATCTTTTATACTATTTATTATGATCTAAGTTAATTGATTTACAGATTGATTGATGAGGATTTGTGGACAATAAATCTCTATAACTTAATTGAGTAGTTCAAGCCTGTGTATGAGAATGGTAAGAAACCTATATGTGCTATGTATACCTAATGGAATTATTAAAAATTGAATAGGAATCTATAACTTTGGTTACCGTTTTTATTTACAGCAGGGAGATGATCCACCATTCTTGCCAGTTGGGACTGACGTCAGTGCTAAGTATAAAGGAGCATTCTGTGAAGCAAAGATTAAGAAAGTTGTCAGAAATATCAAATGCAAAGTAAGTAACTTACTTTTACACTTTATCTCTCATATAAGCTTTTGATGTTAAGGTTAGATCAAGTTCATCAATATATTTAAGAAAGTTCTACTACTTCTTAACATATGGCACAATGGTTACCAAGCCGTTTGAAGGGTCCTGAGGTGGATTCCCAGTGAGGCAGAAAATTGAATGTTTTTTCGGTCTCAATATGAGTTCTTATCTATGTGTGTTATAATATACATTTCATTTATTTATTTACTCCAATTTTATTTATTTGTATACATTAAAATGTATATATTAATAAAAGCAATATCACAGTTACGATTATATCAATCTTACTGTATCTATATGAACATAAATGTTATTTAGTGTTAAGTCATATAAAGAAAAATCCTGTAAGAATGGAATAATGTTTGTCAGGTAACTTTGAAAGCTGGAGGAAACACCACTGTCAATGATGAGGTCATCAAGGGGACGCTACGAGTGGGAGCCACTATTGAAGTAAAACAGGACCCCAAGAAGGATGCTATGGAAGCCGTCATCACTAAGATACAGGACTGCAGCCAGTACACAGTTGGTATGTAACTGGATATTGTTTTAACATTAAAATTGTATTGTGATGGCAACTAATAGTCACCTGTTGGCACTGTATTTTGATATCCCTCTGCCATTGGAGTACTGACAGCGACATGTCAACTGTCAAAAGCCATTGTTCAACAACTATACTGGCTTAACACACTCACATACACTCACACCCCCACACTAGGAATCCCTGTGTTGCAGGTGGCACAGTTAACAGAAATAACATGTCACTGACAACAAGGAACCAACTAATTTATATGTCACATGTCTGCCCCGCTTAGGAATTAAGCCCAGAACCCCTCCATTCGCAGGCAGAGTCACTACCAACTAGGGTATGGAGTTGTCAACAAATTCAATGTTATTAAATTAATAATAATAATAAAGCCCTTTATTCTGAAATTAGAGTTGGCATCTACATATCACATCTTATAGGATGTCTCTAATCTCAGTGTGCCTTTCGGCATAGGTCTCCTCTAACAGTTTTTATTGTTGTCTGTCCTGGGACTCCAGCTTGGGCTAGCAGTGTTGATGTCATCCTCCCATCTTATACACCGTCTTCCTCGGCTTCACTTCAATGTTATTAAATTAATTTAATTTAAACAATTTTAGAAAAATTGGCTACTGTATATGAAAAGAGAAAGAACAAAGCTGTTAACCAGTTCATTCTTGTTTTTGTTACATCAGTGTTTGATGACGGCGATATCACGACGTTGCGGCGGTCGGCGCTGTGTCTGAAGAGTGGGCGGCATTTCAACGAGAGTGAGACACTGGATCAACTGCCCCTGACACACCCTGAACACTTCTCCACACCTGTAATAGCCGGTCGGAGAGGGAGGAGAGGCAGAGCTCAGTATGACATTGATATTATATTTTATTCATGTTGATGTAACATTATTCTTACTTAAAAGTAAATACAACCACTATATAAAATGCATATCTAAAAATAGTGAATGTTACGTTGTATAGTTTGTATCATTTTGTTTAACCAACCGAACTGAATGTTATCATGAATAGAGCCTAATTCATTTAACTTTTGACGAAGTGATTTCACGTTGTGTCCCTTTCAGATCGGAGGAGAGCGAGGGGGAGGGCAGCACGCGTCGCATGAAAGCGGACAGTGCGGAGCGCGAGCCGCACGTGGGGCGCGTGGTGCTGGTGGAGGCGGCGGGCGGCGCCGAGCGGCGGCGGCCGCACCAGCCGGCCTTCCCCGCGCTCGTCGTGGCGCCCACCGCGCAGATCAAGGTCAAGGAGGACTACTTGGTGCGCTCGTTCAAGGATGGCAGATAGTGAGTGGAGTGCTTTATATTTTTAGCTCGGTGTTGGAATGACCTTGAATGAGAGTGCTTTACATCATGTGAAGTTGTGTTGGCCGGCGCTGTGTCAGTGAAGGTTTTTGTAACAAAGATACCTAATTACAACTTACCATCAGGTGATTCGTCTGGTATTTTGTTGGATGTTTACATTAAAAAATTTGTTATTGCTGTAAAAACACGTCACCCTACTTTGGGTTTCAGTTTGGACGAAAATTTTTGTTTATAATGTGCAAAACAACTATAATATCTTCTTTTCATATTCAAAACCGTCATCTACCGCCTTACGCTGCGCAAGCACACCTCTTTATAACGAAATGAAACTTGATATTTATTCAGTAGTAATCCACATACATCAACGAATTTAGCTTACACTTAAATATGAAAACTATAAACTTAGGGTACTTAGTTAGTAGTTTATATCGTCAGCTATACAGTGCCGAAGAAGGAAGCCCGCGAGTTTCGGAAGGGCAGTGCGCCGCTGGAGTGGTGCGGCGTGGAGGCCGCGCTGCAGTACCTCAACAACGGCGTCCTCCCGCCGCACTGGGACCGCGACACGCTGTTCAACGAGCCCAGGAATACCTCTGATGACGTACGTCTATACTCTTCTAGAAGAATTATCACAACGCTCCAAACACTCCTTCTTCGGTAGAAAAGGAGTTGTTTTTAGCGTCGTTTTAGTGTTGTGCTTGATGGAACACGCCTGATGTTGACTAAGAATTGTCACTGTCAAAGTGATGTTTCAGGGGTAGTCAACCATTTTATTTTTATTTTTTGTAAATAAAAAGAAACTTAACTTTTGAATTTTTACCTGACTATTTTACAGCAAAGTAAAAAAAAAGGTTTTGATTTTAGCCTAATAAAATTATGTTGATCTGCCCATATAATTTCATATGCTTGTTATCATCATATTTATAAAGATAAGAAACGTGCAATGTTAATGCATCTAAATACGCATGCTGTGTTCATCCGTAATTAAAATTACAAATAGACTAATTTTAAGACTTAGATCTGTAATCACTGCTGGTTTTTGTAATTTTGTGGATGATCCTATAAATAAATAAATAAATATTGATATTTGATACAATTGCACCATGTTAAGAAAAACTTATTTCTCCCGTTATGAATTGTAGTTGAAAATAATGTTTGTTACAGAGTTCAGACGACGAGCCCAGGGAGGAGAAGGACCACTTCGTGGCCCAGCTGTACAAGTTCATGGACGACCGCGGGACGCCGCTCAACAGGAACCCCACCATCGCCAACAGGGACATCGATCTCTACAGACTGTTTAGGGTTAGTTCTGCTTACGTGTGTTTATCTAGCAGTATAATAGCAGTGATAGCCGTGTGGTTGAACGTTGGACTGCCGAACCGGATGGTCCGGGTTCAAACCCCGCACGCACCACTAATTTTCAAAAACGATGTGCGTATCAACATTTAATTATCACTTGCTTCGGTGAAGGAAAACATCGTGAGGAAACCTACACACCTGAGAGTTCTCCATAATATTCTCAAAATGTGTGTGGAGTCCACCAATCCGCACTTGGCCAGCGTGGTGGACTATGGCCTATACCCCTCACATTGTGAGAGGAGACCCGTGCCCAGCAGTGGAACAGTTATGGGTTGTGATGATGATGATGATGATGACGTGTGTTTATCTAGATGTAGATGTAAGGGTATGGGGATTTCGTGCCATTTTGTTTTTACAATACTGTTCTACTGGTTAACGTGTGATCGTCGATCTGGCAACGTAAGATGCATATCACATATTAAGGCTTGTTTAAATCTGTTGAAAAAATGTAAAAGTTAAAGATACCAAGTGTATCTTCCAAACTTATCTCGTATAGTGATACCCCAGAATTCTGATTATGAAACACGATTTGAAATATTTCAGAATTAAAATATTTTTTTTTAATTTATTTTATCAATTCTGAATTGTTCTGGAAGTCACTAATGGCTGCGCAGTGTGTATTTTGATTAGTGTACTTTATTAACTGTAGTGGCCGTTGAACTAATCTTAAATGTAAACGTGAAGAGAGTTGTGGAGAGTTTATAATGTAATATTGTCGACAGGTTGTCCAAAAACTTGGTGGCTACAACAGAGTTACAAATCAAAACCAATGGAAGACTATTGCAGACAAAATGGGCTTTCATCCAGTCACCACTAGCATTACGAACCTTTGCAAGCAGGCATACAAAAAGTAAGTTTTATATAGATATTGTTATAATTCCATACATTACTATCGGGTGCCTAATAAATCGCTTTATATTCAGATACTTTTATGTATCTTCTATTTGTAAAGAAACAATCTGTATTGTGTATCTTTGTAAACAAAGATTTATTTATTTTATTACAAATTAAATTTTCTTTTTTTTTTAACATTTTATAACCAAAAATACGTACTTTAAACAAAAAACAATTATTCTTAAGTGCATAAGTGTCCTGTTAAAATACACCTACGAGATAATATGATTTAGAACTGACGACGGATTTCCTCGGCCAGGTTCCTGCACAGCTTCGAGGACTTCTACCGCAAGCTGGGCGTGACGCTGGTGGCGCACCCGCGCGGCGCGGCGGGCGCGCGCACGCCGCCGGCCGGCCGCTCGCTGATCCGCGACCGCGACCGGCAGCCGCCCGGCGCGCCCGCCACGCCGCCCGCCGCCGGCTCGGGCTCCGGCGCCGGCTCGCCCGCGCCCGCCGCCGCCGCCGCCGGTTCGTCGCAGGTGAGCGACGGTTCAATGCTTAGTATGGTCTTAGAATAATAACACTATAGAAAGAGTCTTCATACAAGCGCTCTGTCTAAAGTGAAGCACTAAACCGAAACTTTCCCGAAAGCGGGGAATGATTCGGCTGCGGATAATCATTATGTTTTTAGCAATAATACATAAATAGCTTTTCAGATATTTTGTGACACAATTTAACTGGACAAATCGTCATAATTTTTTTTTCGCGAGACACGTTTGGCGTGCGTTGACATGAGCTGCCCGGTGTTTGGAGTCATTTCTGACACCAATTAAGGTGCTTCAAAACGGCCGCGCGGACTTCGTTTCTATAGTGCAATTATTCTAAGAGAATGGTATATTTTTTTCCCAACTCTCGTATGTTTAGTTTGTACAATGGTTTAGTATGTAAAAATATTTTTAAAAGATGTGCCAAGGTTTCTTTCGCCGATTCTCCTCCTCTAAGATTTTAAATTTAAAATTCAATATTTAACCACATTTGCGAAACTTCTTTCTGGGTATGACAAAACAAATTCTACGGTACGAACGGTACGGTAGTTCGGTATTGAAAAACTTTAATATTTTTATTGGTGTTCTCAGCGTGGCAAGGATAAGGACTCCGACAAAAGTGAAACTGAAAAAAGCGACAAAAGTGAGAAAGAAGAAAAAATAGAGAAAGCAGAGAAACAGAAAGAGAAAGAGAAACCCCGCGCGAGTGACGAGGACGACAGCGCCGACAACCAGCCGCTCATCACTGCGGCGCCTAAACTGTGAGTCATGTAGAGACATACCTTTCAACCACATAATGATTATTTATGTTTCTTATTTTTAGTTTTTAGATGGGCCTAAAGTCATGTAGGTGTAATTTTAAAGTTTTATCCAATAACAATTCTATAATGCAGATTGGAAAAAGAAAAGGAGAAAGAAAAAGAAAGGGAGAAAGAAAAAGAAAAGGAAAGAGAAAAGGAGAGAGAAAAGGAGAAGGAGAAAGAGAAGGAAAAGGAGTTAGAAAAAGAAAAGGAGAAGGAGAAGGAAAAAGAAAAGGAAAAAGAGAAAGAAAAAGAAAAATTGAAAGAAAAGGATAAAGAAAAGGAAAAGGACAAAAGCTCTCCACCTTCGACCAGCGAGGAGAAGGGCCTGAAGCCGCGCTCGCAGTCCAAAACCCGCAGCGTCATCACACCGCTGAAGACCGAGGCCCACGATAAGAGAACGCCCAAGCGAAGACCACCGTCGTCTAAACGTAAGCATAAACAATACTGTGTCTGCAATTTATAAACTATAGGTGCCTTTGGTTGGAGAAGTGCTCATTAGCCCGGCGGCTTGCGTCGGTCTGCGTCGATCGCGTTGCGTCGCCGCTCTGAAGTTAGGCTTCGGATATAGTGCGCAGCTACTGTACTTTAGAGAGAGATAGCGACACGAAACTACTGTGTGTGACTGAAACAAACAATGCTCAAAGTGACACCCCGCGCGTCTTGCCACCATTTCGACCCTAAAATTGACTTTTGCGCAGCGATCCGAACAAAGTTCAGAGCGGCCTAGAACCGATGGCCGTACTATAATTAAATATCACAAACAGACACTCCAATTTTATTGGTATAGATATCGATGTAAGCGTAATGTATAGCGACAATGTATGTATGTGTTGCAGTGAGCGAGGCGGGCGGTGCGAGCGCGGCGCGCGCGTCCCGCCGCCCGCACGTGTCCACCGACAGCGACAGCTCAGGCCGAGCCTCCAGGTGGTAACCTATTATAGATGGAACTGTCATTTTCTTTAAAGTTTCAGTTATGTTACTTTCTTAGACAATTTTCTTAATTTTTTTAGTTATGTTACTTTCTTAGACATTTTCTTGAAATTTTTAGTTACGTTACTTTCTTAGACATTTTCATAAAAATTTTAGTTATGTTACTTTCTTAGACATTTTCTTACACTTTTTAGTTACTTCAATTGTAAACGTGCGTATATTTTGATCGTACCGTCCACAGATGCGGCCCCACTAAGAAGACGCCGAGCCGCCGCAGCCAGAGCGCCAACTCGGCCAGCAGCGGGAACACGGTCGCCTCCAGCAGCAGCAAGCGCCCGCGCAAGAGGAAGACCACCGAGTAACGAGTTTTATTTGATTGTTTTTACCGCCCCGGAGCCTTGCCTTTGGTAGACCTGCCTGCGAAGCGAGGGGTCCCGGGTTCGATTCCCGGATGTGACAGATAAATGAACGCTTTTCTAAAGTCAATGTTTGTTCTCGGGTCATGAATCCTAGTGGGATATGAGTGTGTTAACGTTTATTTATTTATTTTATTCGCCGTCGACGTCGGGTCCGCGCTAAAAATTTCCGAGCCAAATGAGCTTTAAAACGCATAAAGACTAACAATTCCGCGTTCCCGACTGCAATCGAAATTAAACAGTGATGTAATGATTTTAGTGTTCAAATTACCTTGTTAACATTTCTATTCTTGCGATGGCTGCGACTGGAACGTTTTTTCGCGATTTTAGTATGAGACCCGACGTCCATAGTAACAATAAGTCAATGGTTTTTAGCCACCGACCACAGCCAATAGACTCCTAATAACAGGCGAATGGCTTCTGTCAACACATCTGGCTTATAGTACCGATATAAATTCGTGCCGTCTCATTCTTTCCCGTTGCCTAAATTAATCCATTTCTGTCCAACGTTTCGTGTGGCCTTGAATTAGCCAATCACAGCGTCGAATTAGCCAGTCACCCCGCTTCGAGTTACCTCAGCTAGTTGCCAGGATGCATTCAATACGGAATATCTAACATTAGGTGTCTATTGGCTGTGCGGTCGGTGTTGTTAGCCCACTGTTATATTCCAGACCGTCGACGAGCGAGCCGACCCGCTCCGGCGGCGCCAACGTCAAAGCCCAGGTTGGGGACAAACTGAAGGTGTATTATGGACCCACGCAGTCCGAGTCGAAGGTTAACACACAACTAGTCTATTATAATAGTCTATTTACTGTTGTTATTAAATTAAACAATATATATAACTAAATTGGGACATCAATTTTGCATGGTTAATTTAATTCATCCTTATGAAGTTTTTTGGTAAATTATTCAGTATTTATGTGCAAGTTAGGGTGACATCGATATTTTTTATGGATCTACTATTTGGTATCTGCAAAAGGGCAGCCCTACCCTTCCCCTGCCGTGACAACTGTGACCTACATAAACTGTGATTTTATTTCAAATTTTCATACAATTATTTACATCTCTTTATCTCAGTTAGTAACAATACCTGCCTTGCAGCCCTTGCAGGGGTGTCAGTCGCCAGTAGTTCGCCATATTAGTATGTTATATCTATGTTGTGTAACGTATATTGTTGTATCTTTGGTAAATTTATTATCTAGACATTGAATGATACAACGTCATCTTATTATTATCTGTCTATGATTTTGTTTTTGTGATGTCATGGTTATTTTTCCTATCTCCGGTTTGTCCGTTTTCTGTTTAAGAAATGTAAAAATAAAAGTGCTATTAAAAAATAACTGGCTTATTTATTAACTTCACCAATAGTCGATCACGCCAACATATATAGTCTAGGGCTGGATGGATGACGTGCAAACCACTGACGTTGTATTGACGTCGTAATATCGGCAGGTGACGTACGAGGCGAAGGTGATCGAGATATCGTCGGAGGGCACGTTGCGCGTGCACTACACGGGCTGGAACACGCGCTACGACGAGTGGATCAAGCCGCAGCGGATCGCGCTCAACGTCACGCAGTACGAGGCTCACAACAAGAAGGTTTCTATTTCTCTTGTTTCTCTTCTTCCTTTGTTTTTTTTTTTAGAAGTGAATACTTCTTTAGTATCGTTGTGATTTGGAATTCGTTGAAACGGATTTGACGCGAATGAAGCATCGGCAAAATGGCGGCTGACGTAAGCGAAGCGAAACATCAGTATTTGGAGTGACAGTATTTGTTGTTGAAGTTTCACTTCTAGCACGTGTGAATTGAACACATTTTGATTTTTTTTGAGTCTACCGCCATTTCGGAAGAGTTTTCTCATCAAGAAGAAATAAAATGAAGGATGATAAATTAAACACAAC
This sequence comes from Ochlodes sylvanus, assembly GCA_905404295.2. NCBI lineage: Eukaryota > Metazoa > Arthropoda > Insecta > Lepidoptera > Hesperiidae > Ochlodes > Ochlodes sylvanus. Next base: position 9,181,806 of record FR990143.1, read on the forward strand.
ACATATTACAAATTCCAATCGAAGTTTTAACATACTATGTGTGTGCCTTCCGTCTTATATAGGCAATCACGGCTTATGCAATAATTTACTTGACATAATCATTTTAATGATCATTATTAGTTATTTACAAATCAAATACATTTCATTAAAATTACAATAAAATATTTTGTTAGCGGAGAAGACGCCGGCGATGCCTTCGATTATACTGATGCATCTGACGCGACAACTTCCCGCCAGGGGGTCGTCTAATTGTTAGTCGCGTAATTTCATAAAAACGTAATCTAACTCTACCCCCATCGGCATATTTTTTTTCCTATTAACACGCGTTAGAGAATATCTTCTTAGATCATAGGTATATTTCATTCAGCACAAACATTGTTTAAAATTAACAGCATTACTTTATTTACACAAAGGTATATCACTTGCGCGAGGTTAAATCCTCGTATTAAATGGCTATAGCAGTCCTAATACCAATTAACACAATTCGTTATAGTTATTCCCAATGTAGTTGTAATATTTAGATATTATACCAATTATAATGCTAACATTATAATTAGTTGTGGTATTGTTACATGCTATCCTTACAATATTATGGAATGTTTGTATAATTTTCAGAATACAAGTATCAGTAGACGAGTACGAAGTAAACGCATAGAGGGTAAGTGTTATTTTAAATTTTGAAAATTCGTTTATTTCTTAAGTTAATGAAGAATATCTTAACGGTTTTTAATATTTCCAGAATCATCGCCCCGGTCAGACTCGGACAGCGATTCAAGCAGTTATGAGGAAGTAAAGAGATCGCTGAACAAAACAGACGATAAGTCATTGAAAAGTAAGTAATACTACAAGTAACGGCTTGATGAATGGATAAATACTTTAATAGGGATAGTATATTAAAAATAACATTATATTTTTTTTATCTACCTTGTTTTGTCTACCGATAACATTGATGTTCAGCAGGACCGACAACAGGTGTTCTGTTTTTGACTTCAAGGTGCAAATTAAATTGTCACGGACAATGTGAATCATAATGAAACATGTGCTCTATCATAATTAATTTGCCACTTATATTTGCTAACTAGCTGCCCCAGCGAACTTCGTACCGCTCTATAATTAATAAACAAATAATAATATATCCACAGCAGCGCCACCTACCGGGTCCAATTGTAAATCAAAACCATTCTTGGATACACCTGAAGACACACAAAAAATTTCAACCTAATCGGTACAGCCGTTTTTGAGTTTTAGCGTGACTAACGCACAGCAATTCATTTTTATAATATATGATATAGCCTATGTCACCCGGGGATAGTGTAGCTTTCCAACAGTGAAAGAATTTTTCAAATCGGTTCAGTAGTTTTGAAGCCTATTCGATGCAAACAAACAATCAAATCTTTCCTCTTTATAATATTATAAGTATAAGTATAGATAAAAATCGGACGAGTTAAGAATGATTCCTCCAGTAAAATTATTCCTCTTAAACTTTTACTGGGTGAATTTCGATTGTCCATACTAAATTTTAAGCACCCTTTTTAATAACATATTTGTAACGAGAATCGAGTACTGAGTATCCCCTATTAATATGTTAAGTGACTTACGATTCACCTTGTATATATAGGGTGTTACACATATATCTCAAGGTGAGCACCCTAATTATTGTACTGTTACTGAATAGAATAGTAAAATTCATTCACTATAGCTAAAAGGGGCTGGAATATATATGAAACAATTTAAGAAAAAAAATGTAAAAAAAATTTATATGGTACAAAAAATGCACCGGATTTTTCTTTTTCGATGTAATATTACTTAGAATCACAGTCCGAAAGCGTGGTTACACGGTTTCTGTTTGAGCCCCTAACCCGCTGTATATTTTTATTTGTATTAATTTAAATTAATTTGTATTCTTTGTTTCAGCTCCCAGGTCAAAAGATGCCAAATCAAGCGATAGCAGTAGCTCGAGCAAACCCCGCAAGAGGCCCGTGAGGACCGTCTCCACGCCCACAAACACGTCACCGGCGAAGAAGCCGCGCCCCAACGCCGGCCTCCAGCACCCGGGCCGCGAGTACGACCTCAACGAAATAAGATCCGAGTTGAAAGGATTGCACTGCGTCAAACTGGAACCGGATGAAAACGGGAAGCAGGAAACCCCCCACGCAGACCCTACCACACTCCCCGGTCAGTCGACGATGACTGCGACGGAAACGACGCAGCAGAGTCAACTAGAAAAACAAGCGGAAGACGTTTATGAGTTCAAGGAACCCGAGCCGTTCGAATTGGAACTCCACGATGAGAAAAAGAAGAGGACTCATCGCATTTTTGATGACATTTCCCCGAGCAAGTATGCGTCCACATTGTCCAAAACGTTGAGTGAGGAAATATCAGAGGACGCGTTGAGACCGCGTCCGCTGTCCCTTCGATCGCCGTCCCTGTCGCCTTTTAGAGACTTTGGCGCGTCACGGGATGCTGCGGGGAGACAAAGTCCCGAAGACGATTCCAAAGATGGTCTATTTTCGTTAGACGATGACTCCTTTCCCGGAGAAGGTAGTTCGGGGCCTATTTTCGAAGGCTTTACGCCGGCTAAGAATCAAGAAACTTACTCCAAAAAGAGCAAAGTTACTAAACTAAGACAACTCATTGACGACTCCCCAGACAGCCCGGCAGACGATGAACAGTCCTCGGACGATGAAACGGAGGAGTTAACCAAGGAGGAGGACAGCGACCCGAGTCCTATAGATTCAAAAATGGAAGTCTCGAAAACTCCAGTACCCACTAAGGAGGAGCCCGAAGATCCAGAACCGAAGAAAGAAATTGCGGAAGCACCAGCGCCGATAAAAGAGATGCCAGTTCATGAAATTCCACCGCCTAAAACCAGTCCGCCTCCGCCTAAACTGCAACTACCCAGTACATCGATCATCGCGCCTGTGCTTAAGGAATCTTCGGTAAAGATCGAAGAGAAACCGGTAAAAGAGGAACCCTTTAAGCCTCTGCCAATTCCGCTTCCTCCCAATGAGCCACCAAAGGATCCTCCTAAAATAAGAATTGAAAAGTTAGACCCCGAACCCGCTATCTCGAAGATAGAGCTGCCGGCCAGTCCGCTCGTCGACACCGAGGAGGACAAATCTGAACCCGACAGCCCGGCGAGGATCGACGTCCTACCGGAGCCGCCGCCCGGATTCCTTCTCCAATCCGAGGGGCCGAAGATAGCTGAAAAATTACTGCAAGCTATCAACAGCGCCAAGCGGCTGTCCATGTCGCCGCCGCCGGCCGAAGATCGGCCCGCCTCCCCGAAGAAGGATCTGAAGCCGGTCGAGGAAAAATTGTCGCTGGGCAAGTTCTCCCCTGAAATTAAAGGCGTCGTCGATAAATCTCCAGAAATTAAACCTATTGCGCCCAAGACAGACCTCCTGAAACCCTCGACCAAAGTGGAGTCTATCAAACTGCGATCGAGTCCAGCGGACATAGTGGAATCGATTTTCGGCGAGCCCTCAAACTTTTCCGACCCGAAGACTGATGCGGTCGAGGTGAAGAAGGTGAAAGCTAAGGAGGCGACTCCAGAACTGGTGCCGAGATTACAGAGTCCGCTTAACATTCTGGAGCGGCGGAAGAGTGTGGTGGCTGACCTGTCGCTGGGCGGGCCGGGCAAGAATAACAAGGTGTTGAGTGATACGATACAGAAGCTGTCCAGTCAGATCAACCAGTCGGTGACGGCGGCGAACATTGCGCTGCCGCCCTTCGCCGCCGAGGACAGGAGCGAGTCGAGTGACTCCGATGATTCCGATAGAAGGTAAACCTTTTGTATATTATACGATGTCGTAATTCCACTATCAATACGACTGATTTGTTTGATTCTTTATGGTGATAAAACTAACATTGAGTAAATTGGTACGAAATAGGTGTTTGACGTAGTGTTCTTGTCGTATGATTTTAAACTTAACTCATCGCGGTTTATAAAAAATTCTGTTAATGCGTTGGCGCGGAGCAGTTCAGCCGTGACCACGACCCATGCCACTGGGTCGAAATATCGGCGTAAAAGCTACATAAAGTGAGTACCCGTATCATAATAAAATGTGTTGTTGTCGTACTTTACCGCCACACCCCTGTAGATCATACTTGTCGCTTACGGAATAGCGCTTAAACATAAATTATCTTAAACTTTCATTTAGTCTTCGTGTCAAGCATTCACGTGGCGTTTAATATTTAATAACAAAACACAAATGTAAATTTAAAAGGTATCTTTTTCGAACTATTCTAATAGTCATAGTTATTAATCTCTGTGCCGGACGAAGTAGAGGGTCAAATAGTCGATAGAAAATGATCGACGTACTGCAATTTCCAGGCTAATAATCGACAAGCTGTCGGTGGAGGAGTGGGCGGGCGGCGGCGGCGGCGGCGCGGACACGGCGGCGGCGGCGGCGGCGCGCGCGCTGCACGCGGGCAAGTCGCCCGGCGAGTGGAGCGCGGGCGAGTCGCTGCTCATGCTCGAGGACGCGTGCAAGAACGAGCGCAAGCACAGTTAGTACACACGTGCAGACACAACGCAATAATGTTAAGCAATAGACGGTACTCGGAGTGGGCGAGCATTGTAATGTTGGGAACTCCTAAATCAACAAAGACCTTTCTTTGTTCGACTTAGCTCACTATTATTGATGTTTACCTAACGTTTTAGCATGTCATAAGGCTAAAACTACATAATATAAATAAATTAAATTGGAGAAGTATCGCTAAAGATAGCAGTCGGGGAAAGAAACATATACATTGAATATTCAGGCACCAGCGTGTTAGTAAAAGACGAATTCATTACGTTCAGGCGCCAGCGTGGTGGTGGCCGGCGGGATCCGGCCGAGCGTGGTGGCGGCGGCCCCGAGCGCGGGGCCCGCGCCCCCGGCGCCCCCCGCGGCCGAGGACGACGGCAACCTGTCGCTGCTGCTGTGCGAGGAGACCATCCCCGGGTCGCCGGCGCCCGACGCGGAGCCCGCGCCGCCGCGCCAGCGCCTGCACCTGCCGTTCGCGTGCGCGCCACAGCATCACCACTCCAAGGGTGAGTCGTGTGGCTGCGAAGCCTAGTATGCTAATCCGTCACGATGTTCCAGCGCGGATTTGTGGAGGGATTAGTGACCTTATCGTGTATTGGGTTTAAAAGTAAAATCTTGTTTTTTTTCAGCTGCAGTGCAGACCTATTGGCAATTGTAAGCACTAGCAGTGTTTACCTGAGAGCTCTTTAAATAGCTATTTTCTTTTTTTGATGTAAATTGTGATTTTGAATTTTGTACATATTATATACAGAATTCGAGTAATCTATCTTATATAAATACAGAATTCGAGTAATCTATCGAATACAGAATTCGATAGATTACTCGATCATATGTACTTCAATCTTGTTACAAACCATTGTATTGTTTCTGTTTTTCGAATAGAGAGCGGGTTTACTAGTCTAAACTATAACAACATGTCAATCTTACACAGGCGAGGAGCGTCGTAACTCGAGCGGGGCGCGCGAGGGCGCGGGCGGCGGCGGGCGGGACGCGGGCGCGGGGGCGGGCGGCGCGGGCGGTGGGGCGGGCGAGTGGCCGCGCCGCGCCGCGCTCGACAACACACCGCCCACCACGCCCGACAGCAGCCTCGACCTCTCGCCGCACAGGTTAAAACCCACATTTGAATTTAATTATTTCACTTCACATCAATTTTAACAATAAAGTGCGTAAATTCCTTTGAACGGTTGTAATTTTTTTTACCTCTTTTTTGATAAACGACCATGTCCATACTATGCTCAACTCGTAAACTTAAAGTATGTAGATTGTATTGAGAATGAACATGAAAAAAAATGTTATTTTCACCCTGTATATTGTTGTGTATTGACAGGGAGCGACGTATTTCGGAACGCGACAGTCCATCGGAGCGGAAGGAGGACGAGGCCGACGCGCTCGACGCCGACAAGCCGCACGGTGAGACCCGGCCCTTGCTGTGTTGTGGATGTCGCTAACACGGCGTCTTTTACAGTCTTTGTCAACTTATAAATAATAAATTGTATTTAATTATATCGACAACTTACCTTGAATCCTACATGGACATGCACTACTAATACATATAACGTTACCAGCGAGCGCGCGCTCCCGCAAGGCGTCGGAGAGCTCGGCGGCGGGGCGGGCGCGCGCGCGGCGCCGGCGCGAGACGCCCGACCGCGACTACGGGCACGCGCACGCGCACCACGCCCACCACGCGCCGCTCAAGTACAACTTCTACGTCGATCTCGGTAACCAGCTTACTAGTTATCTCGTATATGCTAAGCCTTTATTTTATTCATTACGAGACGTGCCCGCGACTTCGTCCGCGTGGAATTTAACAAAAAAATCTAAAATAAAAGTAGCCTAAGTTACTCCTTATGACATCAGCAATCTGCCAGTGAAAGTCCCGTCAAAATCGGTCCAGCCGTTCCAGAGATTAGCTCAAACAAACAGACAGATAAAAATTATAAAAAATGTTATTTTAGTATATGCACCGTGTATCCATAGTATTCATTAGTAAAAAGCGGTTATTTTAATATTACAAACATACACTCCAATTTTATTTATTTGTATAGACGAGCGAGCCGCCCCGACTTCGCGCGGAAGCAATGAAAATATTGTACAATAATAAGTAACCGTGTGTTCCACAGACCCAACGTGGGACTGTCCGACGCGGATCAGCGTGCTGACGTCGCGGCTGGCGGACCTGCGCAAGGCGTACCACTCCGTGAAGGCGGAGCTCGCGGCCATCGACCGCCGCCGGAAGAAACTCAGGCGCAAGGAAAGGGAAGGTACCGTGCCACTGTATACGTATCAATTCTTTGTTAAAAACATTTGTGTAGGCCTCCGTTGAATCCTTAATAAGTTGCTCAGCAACATTGTAGTGTTAGTTGTTATTACTTTACTAACTTATTCAGGGATTATGGATAAGTAGAATATTGGGCACAGACATTATCCATTTAATCGATGTTGTTTGATAGAAATGTTGTGGTTTCAGCTGTGAAGGCTGCCAAGGCGGCTTGCTCCTGATAGCGCGAACTGCCCGCGGGTTGGCTCACTCTCGCCTCGCGCTGCGTCACGACACGTCGCGATACGTCACGGCGCGTCGGCGCACACGACGAGTGTCTATTCGTTGTAGAATAGACCGCGACAGATATTGTTGATCTAGTGCCTATCAGTTTTGCATTATGTCTCCAGATATACAAAACCATTAAACTTTGGTGATAAGCATTTTATGTGTATTATGTTAGGAGTTAATTAAATATAATTATTGCAGAAAGCAAAATGCAAAACATTCTTGTTTGTACAGTTCTATATTTGTATTATGAGAATTGCTTGACACTTTACGTAATTCTATTAGATTGTATAAATATATTACATATTTATGTTATGTAAAATAAAATTATAATTATCTAATTTTGCAAAATAGAATGGTTTATGTGAAAAGATTATAGGTATACATCGTGGCTTCCTCTGTGTATTAATTTGATTTTATGTCCGTAACATTACATTCATTTAATACAATTCCTAAAAAAGTATGATCACCAGTTTTAATCGAAGGAATAAAGGTTTTTTTTATTTTACATAGTCTTATTATTGACATTGCTACCTCAACCAAACTTCAAGTTGACTACTGCTGCGGAGGTCAAATCAAAGAAGTTAAACTGAAAGAATCTAATTTCACTTGTTTTTATTTTAAATAATATTTTACCTTATTTAAGCTCATTCCAATAATTATTTGTAAACAGGTAAAGATCTAGCTTCTAAACAATGCTATCGTCCAGTCGGCTTAGTAAGTTCACCTCGGAATTTGAGATACCCTCCCTGCCCCTGAGATAACTTTTATTTTGATATCCTAACATACGATCCGATCAAGGCGAATCTCCCACAATGTCACATGGGGAGAGTCGTGATTTCGGCAAATATCTCGTAATTTTTTCTTCAGCAAGTAAATGCGAGGAAAGAAGGATAAGTCAAAACATAGTTTTTACTTATATTGTACCGTATTGGTCTGTATAGTGTAGGTAAATTGGCAATTGCAAAATACATCGGAATTTCCGCTATTTTTTTACAATTAGCTACGAAACACTAATTCGGGCATCAGAGCAGCTTGCAGATATTCCTTGGTTAATATAAAATCGTTGCTCATAACTTATCAAGTGAGAGAATCATATAGGGAAGGGATACGATACAAATGAAATGAAACAACTAAGTGTTAATTATTTATTTATTTTATAGGTATTGTATTTATCCGATGCGAATAAAAAAGTACCTTAATATGATTATTTTACCTTATAATAACCTCATCGTCAACTTCAAATGAATCATCAATTAATTTGGAGTCTGTACTTCTAGTGAGCATGTAGATGCTATCTTAAAAATAAGCTCAATTATGATGAAAAATTGCACTGAATCGTCACTTACAAGACAAACTATCTCAAATCGCCGGTGAGATTGAAAATAATAAATAATTACAATGTCAGTGACAGTTCGCGATATCTCTTACCTTACATTTAGTATAGTTCACTCTGTTACAATAAGGAAGAAGTTCAGTAGATTATCTGATGACAAGTATACATTCAAATGTCTAGGAAGGAACATGCAACATCTTTCTAAACTGACGGAATCATATTAATGATAAAATCGACTACATCCAATGTTTTTAAAACGTACTACAATGACAATGAAAAAACGTTTAAATGGAGACGGCCAAGAAGTTCTTAATCAATATCAAAATTTAGATATACATTATACCAACTATGAGTTACTTAAAAATACCTAACTTACGATCTCTATTCGAGGGCGGTTGGCGGTAATCGAGATGCCGGTACAATTAAGTCATGTGCGGTGAACCGCAGCCGAATGCCGGGTTGTTTAGTTCCGCCCTTGATGCGCAGCGAAGTGGTCCGGTCAGTAGTAGTTGGGGTAGGGGTTCCAGGGGCCCGGGTGGTGCTGGTAGGGGCCGGGGGGCTGCTGGTACCCCCAGGGCGGCTGGTACGGCTGCGCGTACGACTGGTCGTACGACTGCGCGGCCGGCTGCTGGTAGTACGCGCTGTTGCTCGCCGACGTCGTGTTGTTGCTCGTCGTCGTGGTCGGCTCCTTCTTCTTAACCGCCTCGGTGGCCGCGACGCTGATGCAAAATGTGAATATGTAATACATATTTCGATGACACAAATAATACGGCCGTATTGGGGCAGCCTAGGACAGTGGACTCAATTCCGCGCGTTGCGGACCAGAATGTAGTAAGAGGCGACAGAAGCCAGCCCCGGTGCTCAATTTTAGGTAAGAGTAAGTATATTGTTCTTTTTGCACAAAGCCTGCCTTAGGTAGGTACCATCCTCTTGCTTTAGCCAATCGCCACACGACATATTTCGGCTGAGGGCCTTGAGAGCCAGTTCTCCATTTCATCGTTCTCGCTATTTCTTGGCTGGCAATGAGCCTATAATGCCATTGGTATTACCGATATTCATGGGCAATGCTGACCACTTACATTAGATGGCTCGTCTTCTCGTTTATCCGGCTATTTACATAAAAAGATAATAAAAAAGTGTAAAAGCAAAGTGTGTAAAGTGTGCGTGCACGTGTTGCATACGCGTACCATACGGGCGGCGCTTCGTGTTTGTCCTTGCGCGCGCGCTTGCGCAGGTGTTTGGCGAGAGCGCGCGCGTGTTGGTGCGCGCGGCGCGCGGCCGCCGCCCCGCCCAGCTCCTCGGCCAGCTCGCGGCGCCGCCCCGCCAGCGCCGCGCACGTCTCTAGCTCCGCCCCCTCCTCGCGCTCGTACGACTGCACCAGATCTATAACGAGCATGTTTAAACAATAATATCGCTATGTAACGTAGCAAGGTATATGAATGAAAACGTATGTCATTAGCTGTAACCATCCTTATCTTTGGGGATATCAATAAATAATATGTTTGAAACCATCGTGAATGTCTTATTAAATACTTAACATAGTGATAGGGCTAACATATAATTAAAAACTTATTAACCTGAATGATGTCGTTAATTATACTCACATACAACACATACTCGTAAAACCACAGCGCAAAATTTATATTCAAATTACAGTAATCCCTATTTACTACAGGTATAAACACATTCAAACACAATCTAAAACTATCAAAAAGTTTCCAACTCACCCTCCAACACCTCAAACGGCGTATCGGGCGTGTGTAGGGCCAAATCCAATCGCTGCATGTGCAGGCGGGCGTTGAGGGGGTCCTTGGTGACGGCCTCGTCGAGCACCCTCCGCGCGGCCGGCGGGTCCTTCTTCACGTGGAACAGGAACCGCGCGTACTTGACGGCCAGCGCCGAGCCGATCGCCTTGCTCTTCGCCGCCGCGATGTACCCCTCGTACAGCTGGCAACACTTCTCGTAGTCGCCGCGCCGCCGTTCCAAGTTTACGCGCCTGCGGATATTGTGTGATTACGGATTTCTGTTTCGTCAATGTGGAAAAATATTTCTTGTAGTATTGTGACTTATTTGTCGGTAGTTCGTTGTGACTGTGATGGAATGTGACGTTTGAACTCACTGAATGAGTCTTGAGGGTGTCAAAACCCTAAATGTTAACGACACAAAAAAAAATCGTTACTACCAACGAGTTATCACCAAAACCAAGTCCAACATATTAGGCCAAGTTCAAACTGTACACGCAACACTAATTTTTTAATATTAGATATTACAAAAATAATATCACTTGTTTTAAGGAAAACATCGTAAGGACACCTGTACACCTGTAAGTTCTCCATGTTCTCAAAGACACTATGGCCTGTAGACTAGCGGACTGTGGCCTCTACCCCTCACATTGCAACCGACCCAAGCCCAGCGGTTGTGGTTTGCTATATGTCTGTGCCGCACCTGTAGTGTATCTGCACGAGGCCGGGGCACGCCTTCTCGATGCGGTCGAGGATGTCGGCGGCGCGCGCGGGCTGGCCGTGCTGCTCCTCGAAGTGCGCCCAGTGCAGGTGCAGCTCCGGCTTGTCCGGGTGGTGCACGGTGCACGCGCGCTCCAGCACCTCGCGCTGCACGCCCACCAGCGACCCGTCCGCCGCCGACCGCTCCTCCAGGAACTTTATCAGCTGGGAACATGGAACATAATATATACATACATCTGCTGGGCAGTCGCTTCCACAGTTTCCTCACACACATAAGTGTATCAGGGATACCCAAAAGCCCACCCAAAATAAATAATTTTGTATTTGAATTTAAAAACCATTGTAAAATTCTTGTTATCACAATATAATAATTTCATCGACTACTAAACAAATGTGCAGACATAAAATAAAATGATATACCATGTAAAGTAATATCTTCATTATCAGTAATGCCGTAAGGGGCGACAGGAGCTCCACGCTGGGTGACAGAGTTGAGTCACCCACAAAGCAACTTGTGTTCCGGCTGGGAGCCCCAATTATCCCCAATACCGTGAACCAGACCAACTAATCCCTTAATTATGTATGATATTGTCGTGCAACTGCAATGAGATATGATAATAATATGACAATGTGCAAGTACCCGCATCCAGAACTCCTCGTAGAGCGCGCACGCGATGAGGCACCGCTCGTGCAGCACCAGCGCGCGCTTGAACGAGCCGTGCTGCTTCTCCCACTCCAGGTACGCCTTCCAGTTCTTCAGCTGGCAACGCTCCAGCGGCTTCACGTGGAAGTAGGGACGTTTGATCTGAAAACGTCATAATTATAACGCAACACGTCACATACAATATGATTTCAAACTGATATCATCGCGGACACAACACATTTACGATATATGGATGCAATGTATACGGGTAAAAACGTCACATATAAGTTAATATTTGAGCTTGTTTATGTTCAAGAAAATCAAACTTTAAACTAAGGTTTAGTTTTGAGTGTCCTTGAGTAAGCCAGTTTACACATGTCATATTGAAAAGTTTCCACATTTTTTTTAATAAATTAACTTACACCTTCCTCAAACGTCCACCTGGCTGCCACCTCCTCCCCGGTGGTTTTGTGCACCTTCCTCCGCGCCGCGATCACGCGCTCCTTGATCGCCTGCGCTTCTTCCTCAGACGCCTGCGAGTTAAAAAAAAATATCTTTAATAACACATTTTATAAGGAATCATGCATTAACAGGGTGAGCTAACAACAAACAACACAAGTGTTTCAGACCTAACCCGGAATACTGCATTATTATAAACCGATGTCTGAATGCGTGATACTGTTTTAAATAACGTCACCAATTTGTGAGCGCGACAGGTTTTATCTTGTACGAACAAGTCTGCTGTGTACGTCCGCGCGCGTCGCTTACGCGTGCGTCCGTCTTTTCGATGTGTGTACGTAATATATACGTATGTACATGAAAACGTATTCACGTGTAAGGGGTCATTCAAGTATTACGTAATCACAACAATGTTGGGGGGGTCTTTGCTTTGCTTATTTTTGATGACATGGGGTGGGGAGTGTAGATGGTGATTACGTCAGCAGTATAAATATTTTTTTTCACTTTTTCAGATTTCCCAACATTTTTTTTTTCAAATTTTCTTGAATCAATAAAGAAACCACTGAATGTAAGTACCAATGTTTACGTAAGTATGGGGGGGAGGGGTAAGAGCTTTGCTTACTTTTGCTGACGAGGGGGACGGGGGGTTAAAAATTGCAAAAAATCTGCTAACGTAATACTTGAACGGCCCCTAAGTGACGTGTGCAAAACCGTGCGTTGTGTACGCGTGCGCGCATACTTGTGTTCGCAACGTGAAGGCGTGTACGCATATTTGTATACGTAACGTGTACGCGTGCACGCATACTTGTGTACGCAACGTGTAGGCGTGTACGCATACTTGTATACGTAACGTGTACGCGTGCACGCATCCTTGTGTACGCAACGTGTAGGCGTGTACGTACGACGTGGTCGAGCGGCTCGTCCTCGCCCGGCGGCAGGTCGAGCGCGGGCGCGGCGCCGGCCGCGTCGCGCACCTCCCCGCGCAGCCGGACCAGCTCCGCGCGCGACACCACGCCCGCCACCGGCTCCGACATCACGTGCTCCTGGAAACTGGACGCGAGGCGCCGTTAGCACCATGCGGACCGACGGGGTCGCTACGTCATGTGGCCATCGGGCAGAGGTGGCCAAGTGATGTTCGGCTATGGCAGGGTTGCCGTATGAAGAGAGGTCGCGTGACCAGAGGATTAGAGAATCCTCATGGCAATGTGGGACCACCTTATGTGCTTTGTATGCCCATACAGACCAGGGGCCCAAATTATAAATTGCATGTTTGTATTTATTTTATTACATATTTCACTCTGTTTCATAAATAAAAAAGTTTTTAGTTTGAAGAGTCAAATAAAACAGAGGTCAAAAGCACGAAAACGGTGACCCTTTTATTAAAGTGATATTTTAATATCTGGCATGTCCCTTTGGAATGTATCTTCCCCTTAAATATTTCGTACAACGTATTGTAAAGACAGTTGGACACTAACTTGTCGAAGTGCGAAGTGTATCCCAGGGTGGGCGTGGCCAGCAGCCGATCGTAGATGTTGGTGACGTTGAGAGCCGACCCGTTCTCGGCCTCCCACTTGATATACGACTCCCACAGTCGGTCGGAACGGAATTCTAGACCACACGCCTCTGCAACATAACAACAGTTGTTAATGACAAAAATATATTGATCGGAGTATAAAATATTTTAAAGGGTAAATGCGTTTTTAAAAAAAGAAATCAACCGGATTTTCAGTATTCAAACAGTAATGATTTTTTAAAAGAAAGTTTAAACGTTATTTTTTCACATGCACATTACCCTCCTCGTCTCATACGCGACATCCACAAAATCCTTACCGATAGCTCTCTCGTACTGCGACCTAAGGTAGGCGTGATCTTCCGTTCGTGTGGTCTTAATGTGATTGAGGTAATGTATCCATAGGTCAACAGACAGTGGGATGGCCTTAAGGCCCCTTTCCAACACCTGAAACAGCCGCACATATCAACACGGAGCCTGGCGCAGAAGCACCGCCGCGCACTGGCGACGTTGCGAAGCAAGGGAATATAGCATCATAAAATGACTCATATAATTCAGGACGGAGCGGACGAGAGGTTGCGTGCGTGCGTGCGAGCGTGCGCGCTCGCGCCGGCGCGTGCGCACGCAACGTCCCGCCCACCCCGTAGTATATAAAATGCTTGCTGGGCATATTACACCTGTTCACACGCGGCCCTCCTCGCAGCTTGCACCACGCCTCGGCTCTTCTTCGCTAAGCCAATACGTGGCTATAAGACACCAGTTTCTCTCCATGCTATCATGGATTAGTTATAGTTAACATTATAGCCTTAATTAAGTAAGTTCAATTCAATGTAAGTTCGAACTTAAACAATAATACATGTCATATCACAATACATCATGCTACAAGTTATAAATAAATAAAATGCACTAAATTATCAAAATTACACCACATATAATGAAGCACTACAACGAAATCTAAGTGATCGTAAAACAACACTCCGGTGCGAACTGACGACTTTGCCTTATGAACATCGTGGCCCTCGTTGCACTGTTGGGAAAAAAAATAATTGCAAAATACCAGTTAAGACTATAACAATTCAAAATCCAAGTGTTATCTCACATTGTATTGCATTGATCCTCACGGTAATTATTTATCGTCAACTCACCACACTTAAGATATATAAATATGTATAAAGCCTACGGATTGGGCTTATAACTCACCTCGAGACACTTCTTTTTACTTCCTTTACGTTTTTCATAGTCGGCGTACTTGCGCCAGTAGCCGTAGCAGTACGGATAGTGCGACAGAAACGCGTCATACGCCTCCCGCGCGGCCTCCACATCGCTCTGTGTTCCAAACAAAATAACAATTAATTTATCTCACGTTTCAATTCCAATACTGCACTCTCAGAAATGCTTGATCAGTTGGCCCTTGCCAATCGACATTAAATTCAGTTCCCAATGTTTCACAAAACAATGAGATTAGCGTGATCTTTCATCATAATAATTCCTGTTCTCGCATTTTTAATAGTACCACTAAACTAGAACCGAGTCAATTTAAATAATATTTGAATATAATACATGACAATTTAATGATGGTTTACCTCTTGGTCTACATATTGCAACAGGTAAGTCCAGCCGGTGAAGTCGGTGGGGTCATCGTTCACCACCTTCCAATATTTATCCAGCTCCGGGAGAACTTTCTTCTTAGGTTTTTCATCTACCGAGGTTCTCTTTTCAGCTGGTACAGGTTTACATTCTCCATTCTAGAAATTATATCCCATTACAAAACTAAATGATTATCCAACCAATAGAAAAACCACAACATGATCATTAAAATAGTTACACTGGTCAGACATTTTCTTAAAAATTACTCAGACAATCATACCTCCGCACTAGATTTCCGTGTAACAGGTAGCATGGACATACACAATTAATTATGAGGCCGCAAAAACAATAAACATGTGGCATAAAATGTCTAATTATTATGTTCTAATTAAAGACTTATGATTTTAAACTGATATCATCGCGGATACTAAACATTTTTGAATGTAAACGGGTACTCACGATTTTAAATTGTTTTACCGATATTTCAACCCAGTTGCATGGATTCTCGGGAGTCTCGCCGTGACCATGATCCATGCAACTGGGTCGAAATATCGGTAAAACAATTCAAAATTGTGAGTATCTGTTTACATTACAAAATAATTAAAGACTCTCTTTTATTAAAAGCGTTAAACAGTTTGCTTTCAGCCCAACTAAGAACTTTTACGCACCTTTGCCAAGGCTTGCTTTTTATTATTCGACTCAGACTCCGATGTCGGGGATCCGGGGTCGTAGCCGTCTCTTGTCTCATCTGTTTTCCGTTTTCGAGACTCCTTTACCTCCTTCTTAGCCGAAGGCAGCTCATCTTCCGAGACCACCTGAAAATATCATCATCTTTGAATTGGGATGGAGACACAAGGGAGCAGAAATTTCCCTATGTATTACAATTAATGGGGAAAAAGATACTATTCATTAATTTTTTAAGTTTGTTGAAAAAATTGAAATTTTATTTATTTCAAACCTCACAAAATTTGAGTCACATTTATTTCTTAGTTGTACTAGTAATTCTGTTAACATTAAGTAGACTATAAACTTTGTGTTGAAACCAAAAAGTTATTTATTTAAGCATGTCACCTATTTTTAAATCTCTGAATCAAATTGAACATAATTTTTTTTATTAATAGAATTAATTTAAACCTCAGTATCAGCGGGCAGTTCGGCTGGCTTTGGCCCTGGGAGCTCATCATCAGAAACATTCTCTGCATCCTTCACGCTTGGCTTTTGAACAGCAGGCAATTCATCCTCAGACACTACTTCCGTTTCCTCTGCACCACCCACCTTCAAAGAACGTTATATTCTAGGTGTGTTGTGTAAAGAAAAAATCTCTAGGACAGCAGTTCCCAATTTCTTTTACATAATACTCGTGTAGTATTATGTAAAATTTGCATTGTATAATATGCTAGTCACCTAGTGTATAGGTTCAACTTATATTCTGTACAGTACAGTCAATTTTGATTATTATTTGAAGATGGCAGGTTTTAAAAGAAGTCAGAAAGAGTGATGTTGCAATGCTTATGCATCACATTGTAGTTGTATGGTTATTACTAACATAAAATATAACATAACATGTCATTTGTCAGTAAAGTCAATTTAAAGACATTCCCTCAATAAACTTAAAAATACTTTCTATAAAAATTGGTACTGACAAGACAACATGGGACCAGAATCTTCTAGAAATTACCAATACGATAATGTTTGATCTAATTTGAGTTGGTCTAGATTACTTAAATGAATAAAACATTGTGTTCTATTCACAAGAATAAGATAAAAATGATTATGTACAAAGGTTTTTTTTATTAAATAAATACTTCATCACAATATTACAGTAAATGTGCCATATATAATTAACCAATGCCATATATTTAGGTGCTAGCCAGCAATAAATTGGGAACCACGATCCTGAACCAATCCATGCTCTGCTCCATGAGGTTGTAACAAAATGTTATTTATTTTTTATTATTTATAGTTTTTACTAGCAATACAAATATACTATGAGGTTCCAATGTTAGTTTCTAAATAGCCATTGAAATGGATAAATAAATAAAAGATAGCAGTGCAACATTTATAAATAATATAAATATAAACTAGCTGACCCCGCGAACGTTGTTCCGCCATATATGCATACAAAAAGCGCGATTTAAATTTGATGGGTGGGGGTAGGCAAGTGAAAATTTAAGATAATATTTTTTTATGCCACACCGTAAAAAAATAACCAAAAAAAATTTGGTCCACAAAATAAAATGTTAGGGGTGGACAACCCTTAACATTTAGGGCTATGAAAAATAGATGTTGCTCGATTCTCATACCTACTCGATAAGCACACAAAATTTCATGAGAATCGGTCGAGCCGTTTCGGAGGACTATGGTAAGTAACATTGTGACATGAGAATTTTATATAAATATATAGAGATAATTAGCCTACAATCACCAACACCAAGGAAATGGTTAGTTGACATGCTCCAAATAAAGTTGTTTGCATAACACTTGTAAACTAACAATGTGCTATGCATCCACTCCGAAGGATCACCTTAAGAGGAAGAAAGCATTATAATAGACGGTCTTACTAAAGATATATGTATGTAGCGTTTAAGTTTTTCCAATAATATTAGCATAATTGGACATAGTTCCTGAAAAACGTTCCAATCTACAAACAACATTTTGAGAAAATCGAGATCTAAGTTCAACCTACAGTTCTATTCTCCTTACAATTTTAATTACAGTTGTCTAATTTTAAGAGCCAGTAAATATGCATCACACAATTAATTTAGTATTATAACTAATAATAGTAACTCAATTCCGACATGAGTGTGGGTTGGAACATTTTATAGAAACAATAATTATTACCACACAACCAAAAACCTGGGGCCCAAGTCTGCTAATTAATAAACGCTTCAATTGTGTCATATTGGAATCGCTTACTCATGTTGTATACCAAAAAGCAGACATGGGCCCCTGGAATACATTGCTGATAAAATGTAAGCGTATTTTTACAAACAATTCACAAACACCAACCTTTTGTACCTCCTCCTTCACCTTCACTTTAATGTCTTGTGTTTGGGGCACATCTTGTTCCATGAGTTCTTCTTTAACTATTTCCATTTTGACAGGTATGACCTGAATATATGAAAATGAAACTTATCAGCATTTAATTTTTATTTAAATGAATATTAGGACAAAATAAAGTTCAAAATCTTCTTCATCGTTTGGCCATAATGTATCATCTAATGTTCCAAATTGTGGCCATGTTACGAGATTTTAAAACCCAAAATTATTTTTATGCCCTGGGCAGGCCAACTTGCAGACAAGGTCACCTGATGGTAAGTGATCGCCGTCGCCCATGGACATAAGTAACACCAGGAGCGTCACCAATACATTGTCGGCCAAGAATGAAGCGATTGACCCGCTTCTTGCAGTACCCTATGTCATCAGCAATGTAGGAAGTCCATTCCACAGCTTACATATACGTTGGAGGAAACGACGTGAAAGCCAAACTTAGGACCAACGCCAGGTGTCTAGGTAGTGTCGGTGGAACCTGGATTTAGATGAACCTGGACCTGTTGTGCTTGCTTGATACTGATGGGGACTTATGCTTTAGCAGCAACCTGTGCTCAGGCATGAAGTACCGCTTAGCTCATTGCTTAATACTATGTAATATTGTTATTGAACTTTTTCTTTAGTACAACCAATTCATATAAATGGTTCACTAAAAAAAATAACTTTACCGGATTTTCTTTCTCAACTTCTTGATTGTCTGTGGAAACTCCCTCATCTATAGGTTCTTTCTTAACCTAAAAAGAATAATCAAATATATTTAACAATGTTTAAAAACATTTTTATTTGTAGAAAATAGGTATATAACATACCTGTTTTATAGGACTTCCAGTAGCGGCCACTGCTTCGGTCTCTTTAGGGATATCCAAAGTTGTGTCTGTTG
Organism: Ochlodes sylvanus; assembly: GCA_905404295.2. Classification (NCBI taxonomy): domain Eukaryota; kingdom Metazoa; phylum Arthropoda; class Insecta; order Lepidoptera; family Hesperiidae; genus Ochlodes; species Ochlodes sylvanus. The sequence continues at coordinate 9,200,811 of FR990143.1, forward strand.
ATTCTGCAGATTCCTTTTCAATTTCTCTTTGTGTATCTTTTATGTCTTTAAGCCATTCGCTAGATTCATTATTTGATTTTACCAACTCATCGTCTTCTTTAACTACTTCACCACTCTCTTGCTTTGCTTGTTTTGTATTATCGCCGTCATTTAATACAGGTACGTCTTTTTCGGGTACAATTTCAGTCTGTAATTTACAAATCGTTGTCATTCAAGTCAGGATAGGCTAAGCAAGACTACACTTTTAAATTATGCCATAGAGCAGAAGAAACCTCCATATATGGAGGTTTATTCACATTATTTATCACAGTAATTATCATCGCAATAACTCATTACCAAGACAAAAATCTGAAGCCTAAGTATGTGTCTAAAAGTTTTTCTTAGTGGTAGGTTGAGTCTTGAGAGAACAGAGTTGTTGAGATTTTTCAAAAATATGTTAATATTTAAGGTCAAAGAATGAAGGTTGTTACGAGAACAAACCATTTGCCAACGTAAGTATGTACATATCCTCATAATTATGTTAAAATAGGAGAACAAAACAAGATATGATTGAATACCTGTGGTTCTGGGTGAGAGTTTCCTTTCTCATGTGATTCAAACTCTCTAGCACTATCTGTAATGTCTCGTAGAACATCCTGCAAAATAACAGCAAATAAAAAAAAAACTGCTGGCATCCGCAGAACAAACAGCTTTATAATCAATCACATTTTGAATCATTTAAAATAAATACAGCATTATTACATAAATTGCTACTACCATTGCAGAATAAAAATTGAAATCCAGTGCCAGTTTACTATACAATTTTTTTATTTTAGGATATCTAGTAATTAAGAAGTCTCACTACCAGTGTATTGAAACTTCTTAGTAATTAAATAAATAATTATGTTAAATATATAGTGATATTCAGATTCACTACATTATACATATTGAAAAACTATTAATTATCAATTAAATTAACTGTGTGTTATTTAGCAAAGTTGTTTACCTGCACCGTATCACTGCACTGGATCGAAATACCAGCGTCATTAGACATTTCACTGGCACTCTCCTGTTCAAACCGAGGGCACGACTTGGACTTCACCTCCGGAAAATCACCATCAGTATCAGAGGCATTCATTTTGTACATGGAATCACTAAGCCGGGAGTCGCCGTCAGAGATTACATTGTTTAGACTATCGCTAGGGAAAGTAACGGCGTTATCGCCCACGTCAAACGAATCGGCGTTGAACCCACCCGAGTTGCTCTCCAAGTAGTCTCCCACACTCCCGGCAGACAATTCCACTGCATTCAAAAATCCGTGGTTTGAAGTAGAAGACTCGTCTACTCCAGCGTCCACGCTATTAAACTCTCCCCCTGTCAGCAAATGCGACAAGCCGTTAGAATTTTCGTTGATTAACGGACCCTCATCTGTGTCCATTTGATCATCCGGTAAACATTTCTGTAAAATAAAAACTCACTTTAAACTAGCATTTTAATAAAATGCCGCTACTGGAGCATTCGTGGATTAAAACCGTTCATTTTTAACCTATCTTTCCACTTGCCTGTATATCGGAACTAGTCTCGTCATCCATTGCAGATAAATGTTTTAATATAATTTATATTCAATGAATAATGTATCTCACAAGATTTCAGATTAATAAACTTCGTAAAGCATTAAAAGCATACATTTATTTAATCATTAAATTCAACACAAAACAACATGGAGTCGATTTGGATTTTGGATTCGAGAATTTTTTTCTGAAGAAATCAATGAATTAGCAATAGCATGGCTGTAGTCACCACAGAATATATAAATACTACGATTGTAAGACCCGGTAAGTACTCTGTGGGTATCACCACCACAGACTAAATAGAAAGACACTTGTGATAGTTGTGTTGTGTAATGAAGGTAGGTTTGAAGATGAAATTACAAAAGTACAACAGAGAATACTTAGGTAGGCTACTCAAGGGTTGGCTGACCACCATCAACTTGGATTCGTTATTTCGCATCGATGCACACATTTACACTCCACGCACACATTAATACCAACCTAATTTTATCAATTAATACCTATTACCTATGGTAATTGGTTGACTTTTTTTAGTCTCATTCAACATTCAATACCTATAGGTGCGGCACAAAAGGAAGGCCCCGATGAAGTTTATTTGACGTCTGTCCGATCATCAAGTTTCGTATAAATTATTACATAAATTTGAAAGAGCAAATTGCTGTTCTTCATGGTCTATAGTGATGTACAAAAAGTCATAAAATTTATCGAATGTATAACTTTAAGACCCAAAGTTAATTAATTACATGGATATTGAAACAATATATATATTTAAATATTATGGACTAATTCGGGACCATATAAACACAGTATATGGTACCGCGAACAAATTCCTTCACGTTTTTACTAACAAAATACAGTGCCACCTTTAATAAAGTAAGTAAGTCAATTACATAAATGAATATACTATAAATCATCTCAACCCAACAAGGCCCACTACTGAGCTCAAAGCCGAGGAGACCTTAAATATAAGGTGATTCGTAAGACTCTTGTGATATTAATAGGGGGTACTCAGTATTCGATTCTCATTCCAAAATATGTAATTAAAAAGGGTGCTTAAAATTTTTATTCCAAAAATGTATCGATGCGACTCGCACTTGACCATATTTTTTCGATACTAAATTAACATTTTTCACGTCACTATTTTAATGTGTCAAAGGGGCCTTAATTTTTTGCCGTTACTATAGTTCACATTGCCAATCTATGGAGTATATTATACGTCTATGGTATTTTTGATGTTTGTGTCCGCAGTCAGGCCCGTCGCTGTCAAAAATGTCAAATGTGATCATATTATAACATCAAATCAATCGTACCTATTATTTTATTTATTTAACCTCTATTCACAAAACAATAGTTTAATTATATTTTGTGGAATAAAAATTAAAGTACAGCTCAGATAATACTTAAATTTGATATCAGTATGCTTGGATTATGTAAGGTTTTTAGGCAGGTAGCATTATCTGGACCTAATGTTATGAATCAGCAAACCAGAGTGAGTTTATTTTCTAATGTGTTATTAGAGATTTGGGAATGTAAAAGTCCCTCTATAATCGAGCCTACCCTCCACTGTCTAGTGTCTGTGGTAAACTAAGAACTAAGAGCCAGTATTGGCGGAAGGCGGCAGGTTTCCCATTTTAAATACGATGGTTCTCGTGCACGGTGGTTTTACGTTTTTAATAATTGTGATAGTTTTGCATTTAATTTCCTGCCTAGCCATGACCCGTTCTTTTTTTACATTTTACGCATGCCAATTTCAGTGTCGGAGAATTGGGCCTCCGCTTTCTTCTTGGGCGGCAACGCGTTGGTGATGCCTATAATGTAACTGTAATTGATATCTATGGCTGGAAGTACCCACTTACCATCAGATAACTCGTCTGCTTGTTTTTTCAGATATGTCATTAAAAAAATGAAGTGTAATATCCAACATTTATTTATGTTTTAAATATTCACAGAACACTTTTATTTTAAAACGCCGAAGGCCACCACCATTGCACAAGAAAGGCGGAAAACCTAACAAATTACGATCGAGGCATTTTATTTACGATCTGGTCGAAGACACCAATGTAACTAAAAAGCCGGATGTAAAAGTCATTTTAAAACATTATGTTGAAGGTAAGGTAAACAATATTATTTTACAATTCCTTATAGAAACAAGGTTACTTGCTAACTTAAAGTAAACTTGAAGTTTTCCAGAGAACTGTAAATGTTGTTTTCGGTGCTATTAATAATGTTAATACGGCAAGAGTAATGAACAGATTGAGGGGTAATCTACCATCCATCTTCTTCTTAGTCAATGTGTCCTTGTCAGACCGGTTGTGGCCATCATGTGGGTACTATTGGGGCTGATGTAACTCACCTCACAATGTCTCGCCATCTCTCCCTATTCACTGTTAACCTAGTGCACTCATGTACAAGGCTTCCCACCGCAGATTTCATTTGGACTGACCAAATGAAATCCAACGCATGGGTGACGCCCGCGAGGTCTTACATCTTTTACCTTGCCTTGCACATGAAGAAGGTCTATAGATTTTTGGTTTCTTCCTGAAACGTGGCCAAGGAACTTTAAAATGCGTCTTTGTGTGATAGATAATAGACGATGTTTGATGTCAAGTTCCTTAAGAATGGAGATGTCGGTTCTGAATTTGTTCCACGACACTCTGAGCATCCATCCAACACCACATTTTTAGGGCATCTTTTTCTTTTCACACAAGGTCCATAGGTTTAGTTTAGCGATAGGTTGATATAAATTATCTTTTTAATTTTAGGTGTCGGAGAAGAAGGTCAAGTACTTAATTTACGACCCGCGCGGGCATATGAGAAGTTTCTTTTACCTGGTTTAGCAGTTTATGCAACTCCAGAAAATTTAGAAAGATACAAGATAAGTGAAAGTAGGCCAAAAGACGAAAAAGCTTTCTCATCGCCTTACGTGCCTCGGGTAATTTTTGTGATTATTATATTCATTTAAATAGCCATGTCTGTCAGAGCAGAGACAAAAACTCAATGCTTTGTTCAACAGGTAGGGGGCTTACTGGGGATGTAAGTTTGTTATTTAATCTGAAAGTGAGTTTGGGACAATCAGTTGAGATGTTCACAGTCACTGTTAAATATAATACTGGGTATATTACAAGTTAGTTAACATAATGAAATATGGGTACTAACTATATTTTATAAACTTTATAAATACCATTCACCCATAGTCATCTGCTATTTGTAACTATATTTGTCTATGGCTTACTATTTCTACTACAATTTTGTTTATACATTAATTTTATATTATATGTGTTGCATATATGTATATTTATTAAAGATCCTCTTGTTGTTATTGTACTTAAAATGTCACTGTTTCAGACAATGGGCTGTTTGTCGCGGCTGGTGTTGCAAATTACCATGAGCAAAATAGAACCTTGGACCCTCCAGCCGTGGCATGTACGAGTTTCCTTCCGAAAATCGGGATATGTAGTGCCGGAACATGCCATTACCATGCCACCTGTAGAAATTAAGGGACCTGATCTATCATTGCAAGAGAAAGAATTCTTTGTAACGGTAAAGGTTTGTATTCCTTTTTGTAAGAATTTCATATTTTGTTAACTTACTTATTCATTTTGGTAGGTAAATTATACAGTTTTAAAATTTATTATTGTTCAAATAATACATTTTAAAATGATGGTAAACTCTGTCTTTCATAATTTTTATACTACTTTTGACGTGATAACGTCTTATATATTGATGGGCTGCGCGCACGAAAAAGTTTCCCGTTCCGCTCACGTCAGAGCGTGACGTCAGTGCTAGCAGTTAGAATAGTTCTGCTACTGGAAAGCCGCCACGCGAGCTTCTTTGAGAACTTTTACAGTAACCCCGTACCCACCTCGACGGAAGCCATTATTTATAACAAATGTTCAATACACGACGTGTTTTTACTTTTTATCAATGTTTCTTTATGACGTTATCACGTAAAACTATCGTCCGTAAACCGACTTTACAGACAACCGATTTTTTGTCTTGAATTCCTAAGGTTGATTCTAAAGAACATAATTAATTGTATTCATATTTCAAAATTTTAAATGACCTTTGTAGAATATGACTTAAGTGGCCTAACTCTAATTTTATGTTTCAGATAAATAACACTGAAAAAGTGAATGTCAGATGCAGAATTCACCATTGGGCTACTGGCCTTGAAAGGCTGCCTTATGTGGAAGCTCATTGGAAAAAACCGTTGGAGCCATTAATTCCAGAACAAGCAGCCATTTTGGAACAAATGCCTCTTGCTGAGTAATACAAGTATCCAACGAGTAATTATTGTAACATAGTATCAAATAGTTTATATAATTAATATAAAATAAAAAATATTTGTGACCTTTTTATTAAGCTGTACATTCCAGTTTAAATAATCAAAACTAGTAATCTTCCTTTGCTTCGGGATGCTTATGGCAAAAACAATCGCACAGTAACCAAAAAAAAAATCGCGGGATCTATTGCATTAAAAATAAGCTAAATAATATTTTTCACTCCTTTTTGAGGTTGTTTTAATGCAATACAATATAAGCCTGGTAGTTGCAATAAAGGGGGTCTGCGTAAGCGGTATTGCACGAGCACTTTGAAACGGCTACACTTTTGAGAAGTACTCTGGTCTTATCGTACATTGGCCATGATAAAAAGTAATGTTATATCTGACGCGTAAAAGACTGAAACATGCAAAATGTACTTTTATAAACAAGTTTTAAATTAATAATAGCTAATAAAAAGAGAAACTGGGTAATTTATAGGCGGTTATTTAAAATAATTTTATTAATCAATTAAACAAATATAATATGCATACCTAAACCAAATAAAAATAATAATTATATTAATGGTTGCTTTTTCTTTGTTTTATGACATTTTTGGGTTTTCAAGCATTGGTTCTTCTGGAGTTAATGTCTCCAGTACGTTTACAATTTCGTCTTCAGTTTCCTTTTGATCTATAGTTACTGGAGAACTTTCTATGTAACCTTCTTCAGTAATTAGTTGTTGTTCAATATGCTCCTGTGTAACCGGCTGTTCAGCATATAAATGTTGATCATACATTTGATCATCTCCAGGCAAAACATTCTCCTGTTCTACACTTACATTGCTAACAGCTTCTTTTTGATACAAATGTGCATTTTCTTGCTGGTTTTCATAATCGGCAATATTCTCAAACTGTTGATTTTCAACCTGGAATTGCTGTTGTTCATATGCATTAGTATTTTCGTAGCCAGCTGTGTTATCTGGCTGTTGATGTTCATAAGATCCTTCGTATTGTTCGTTGTAGTGTGGATCATAACGTTCAGTTGATTCCTCGTGTTCGTTTATATCGGTTGCGTATGCTTGCTCTTGTTGAACACCCTCATAGTAGCCGTACTGATCACTTTGCTCGTAACCTTGTGGGTATTCCCCAGTGTTGTCTTCACCTTGGTTGTATCCGTATGCGTCTGGGTGATTTTGTTCTGAATAGAACATTTCTTTTTGTTCAGCTTCAAATGCATTAATTTCTGACTCATGTTCAATATGATCCAGGTGTTGGATATTTTCAAGGTCAGCAGGATTAGTATTTTGATATGGATCATAATTGGGTGGCTTCTCAACAGTTATTTCATTTGCTACAATTTGACCTTCTGGGTCGACATCGTCATATAACTCTACAATTTCAGTGGATGTTGGGTCCTGGATTTCACTATTATCTTTTTGATTTTGAATATTTTGATCAAGATGTGCCACTATAACGGGTTCCTGAGATTTTACTTGAGAAATAGTTTCTTCAGAAATGGCTGCATGCAATGTATCTGCGTTAACATTTTCAGGAGCCATATTTTTATTAGTTTCTACCATTGATATACTGCACTCTGATGCGGTAACATTTTCTTGATAGACTGTTGGATGATTATTACTTAACTCGCTTATTTGTGCGTTATTATTTAAGATTGTAATTGGACTAAAATCTTTTTCATTACTTTCAGTGTTGTATTTCTCATTCTCTGTAATTACTTCTTGCTGAGAGTTAATAATACATTCTTGCATAGCAACATGCGTAGGTTGTGGCTGCTCATCTTTTATTATTTTATCTGAGGATACAGAAGCATTCTGCAAACAAATTTGGCTTTCCTCAGTAACCCGGTCGCTCATTTGAGAAACGTTAAAATTGACTTGCTTACTGACTTGATCCTTTTCGATAGGGGAATCATTTGTCAATTTATTTACTTTTGATGATTCATCATCTTTTTCAGGTATTGGCGTATCAAAATTATTAGGATGGTTGCTTAAGTTAGTAGATTGTTTACCAGAAGTTTTTATGTCCATACATAAATCTAACGTTTTATTTGTCATGTTATTATTATCATCATTAAATCTGTTATAAACCGGGTCTGAGCGACCCTCTTTCTCTAGTTTCTTTAAATCGTCTAAAATATCGTATTTTGTTTTCCAATCGGTATCATCTATATCTTTACTATAAATAAAATCATTTTCAATTGGTTTTGTTCGTTTTGGTATGAGTATATATTTTTTGGTTATTGCTTTTAGAATACGCATTTCTTCTGAAGTCTCATTATGTCTTTCTAAATTAGGAACAACATAGGTGTCCCTCAACACGGCTTTTGGTCTTAGATTATTTGGACGCATATAAATCTCGGACGGGTTAAGTTCCATATGATAATTTGCCTAAAATTTATTGAATTTATTAGAAATGTCAAAAAAGTAATATATTTTCAACAAACCTTTACTTACTTTCGTTGGAATCGGCACGAGCGCAGTAGTTGAACGCATTTTATCGAGTTGGCCCAGTATAAATTCATTTCTTTCTCTGCGTTTTTTGTCTTCTTCTAAAAAAGCATCGTATTGCTTCCTTATCGCATTAATGCGATCGTTTTTGACTCTGGAATTTAAAGTAAATTATGACAAGATTTTAAAATGTTAATTATTATTTTTGGCTATTTAAACATTACAGCATTATGATTTCAAACACACTTTTTATGTGATTTTCCCATTTATTGCGAATTTTTAAAGCACAAAACGATAATACTGAGGAGTTCGCCGTTTCAGTGTAAACAAAGTAATGCCGTTTTGACCTTTGCAAAGGTTTCAGCGCGTGTTATTTCAGTAATGGAAAATGAACGTTCACACTACGTTTGCCTACATGCACCTTGAATATTTACTTTGTTTAAACTTAAACAATTTTATTTAGGTAGTCACAATTCTGGTTTAGTCTTAAACGTGTCTTCTTTCAATGTAAATTATCACAATACTTTAATGATAAATTTATCCTTTGTGACTGTAAATATTTGAGGATGCACCAAAGATTTATAGCTGGTGGTCTGTTCTAAGTTGTCCCTAATTGTGCGGATATGAACCCACGGCACGAGTAGATTTTTCACTATCTTCGGTGAATTGATAATCTCCGCGAAATATTATATTTAGGCTTGTACGGGGCTCCACCTATTCTTGAGCTGCTCGTGTTTGTCCTGGTAGGTACACCTCGCTGAACAACAGATGAGGATATTTTGAAGGTCGCTGGACTCACCGCCTAGCTTAATCCTGACGGTAACTTGCAGATTCTTGGTATTTAACCGGCCTGGCATGCTACCACCCATATATTATTATTGATAATATTCAGCTTGGTTAGGACACCGATGAGAATCTTCCTTCAAATGCCCTCTTGAAGTGGCGACACTGGCTTCAATGCGTCTGCATAGGTACACCAAGCGATTCTTTTTAATGTTAATAGCCGGCAAACGTGTCACAATGGTGTATACAATACATGCACCCAGTCATCGCCGTAGCACTATAGAAATTACAGATGCCTTGCCATCTATAAAGTAAGCGATGAATACGCTTGTTAAAACTGGCTATACAATAGGTACTGCAAACTGCAACCGCAACATTAACATTTTACAATTAAGTCTAGGAGGAGGAGTCCAAAGCCAAACTCCAACTAGGCAATTCAGAGCCTAACCTCTGGGCTTATTCACAGGAGTTCTGTTGACAGTGGTAATTTCTACCGCTTACTATTGAATGTCGTCGAGATTACAGGGGTACTGTCGTCGAGATTACAGGGGTACCTACACGAGTCCCTTTAAAAGTCAATTACTGCTTGCATTGCTCCGCCTGTTGCTTCTGGTGGCTTAAACTCATGGATGACTAGATTTCTTCTAAAACAAGATTTTTAAAACTAAACCCGTCAAAAACGTTCAAAAATTTATTAATGTCTATATAGTATGTACGTGGTAATGGTGTTAGGCTCTTCTTGGTACCGTTATGTATTCAAAGTATTCAAACTACTGTTGAATCACGACCGACAAGTGTGACCTTCATTGACCTTGCTTATGTTGGCTTATCACGATATGAATATTTTGCTATCCGGTTCTGTTTATACTCAGTGACATGCAATAACATTATGTTGCATAGTAAAAGAAGTTTCATTCGCAAAATAAATTAATAAGAATGTTAATGTGGTTATGTATGTCATTATTTTAAAAATATGTACTAACAAAGGTAACAAGCGTGGCGAAATTTTCTTTCTCAATAAAAATATCATATCCTTTTTTAGAATTAATGAATAGTCCCATCAAAGTTACTGTTGTGTCATTTAAATATAATTATTTCATTTCATCTATCATCGGCTGATCGGCTTGACATAAAGTAAAAAAGCGTGTTAAAAAGAGGTAGGTACCTACTAATGTAATGTACCTATAACTTATATCATCATCTTTTAATGTGTACACTGAGTAGAATATAATTATATTCAACCCAACAACAAACAACCCCTTTTTTAAGGTTACTTGTATGGGGACCCCCTTTGGGACCTAACATTTTTACGTTTTTATTATTTGTTGCTACAATAATAAATAAATTATCTCAGATTGTTCAATCTGAGACAATTATTGGTATAGTTTACTGAAAACTATCACGCTATGATACCACTACGTTTGTGACTACCACTAGAATCAGGTTGTAAAATAATGGCATAGTTTTAGCGGGCAAGCGACATTGTCACACAGCCCTTAAAATTATTACCCGTTAGGAATACTACGCGAGCCCTCACAAAGCTCAGCTTTTTCCTAGTGTGAAATAATTTCAGGTGTCGACCTCTTTCCGTTCAAGAGATAGAGCCTTGTGAGTGACAGACGGACAGACAGACATTCGGAGGCATATTAATAATAGGATTATATTATTAATAGGATTCCGTTTTTTACCATTTTGGTAAGGAAACCTAAGGGCGCTTTCAATTTAGACGGTTGGACCCGCACTGCTGCCGTACGGCGCCCGCACGGTTATGATTTTTCATACAAAATGTCTCGACTCAAGGAGCAGTGCGGCGCACGTCCGTTAGCCGCACGGTTACAATGCATAAATACATTTTGTATGAAAAATCATAACCGTGCATGCGCCGCACGGCAGCAGTGCGGTTCCAACCGTCTAAATTGAAAGCGCCCTAACATTGATTGATTGAATTAATTATTCACTACAGGTAATTGATAATCAAATAATGCTTGAAGAAATATTTTCTAGTTTATTTATATTAAACAAACTTTCAATGTCAACTCTCTGGGTCAAATTATCGTTATTTTATTTTTAAGTATCACAACTAGAGGTGATCGATATATTATATAGCGGATAAAATAATCTAATAATAATAAATAATCATATAATCGATTATTTATTTTAACAGACAAGCGTTATTTATGTTGAAAGATTATTTTTATTACTTACGTATAACGTCGCAAGTTACAAGTGTTACAACTAAAATGTACACAGACAGAGGCGACAGAGCCCGGCCCATGGACAACAGCTCAAGGCCAAGGTCAATCTCACTTTGCCGTATAATATATTCGTTATATTTGTCCCATGAGAAATTGTATTCTATTGTAACTGAATAAGAACAATATTCCCTTTAATGTCCAGAACTAACATTTTGAAAACTAATAATAATTTTAGGATTATTTATTTTTTCGTATTGTAGACGTTAGGTTAGATTATTTAATATTTATTATTTCGCTAAATAATCAATCAGTACGGACAACTCGTTTGCGCTCGTATGACGTTTTTTTTAATTTCGTTAATTTCAGTTTTATAATAATGTAGTTGTATATATAATTTAGTTTTAATTTAGTGTAAATTATTGATAGTCTACTAGTCTAGTGTGTTTAGTTATAGGTACATAGTAATTTAGTTTAATTAAAATGCCACGTAAAGGACTAATGTGGGACTATTTACGGTGGTGGATAAACGCGGAAAAAAAGCTGAATGTAAATATTGTAAAAAGACATTTTCCTTCAAAACTACTACATCGAATTTAAAAAGTCATTTAAAGCAAAAACATTTAATTATATATGAAGAAATATGTAGAGAACATAGGAATGAAAATAGCGGTAAGTTTATCTTTACATCTATACAACTAAATAAAATTGGAGTGTCTGTTTGTGATATTAAAATAACCGCTTCTTACTAAATGCATATGGATATATACACGGTGCATATAGCAAAATAACAATTTTCACAATTTTTGTCTGTCTGTCTGTCTGTTTTTTCAGCTTATCTCTGGAACGGCTGGACCGATTTTAACGGAACTTTCACTGGCAGATTGCTGATGTCATAAAGATTAACTTAGGCTTCAAGTATGCAACTTCATTGTTCAACTTTATTTTATTGTACTTAGGTACTAGAATCGCTGTCCCTGCTGTTCCTAGTACTTAAAAGCTGTTAAAAGTACGATGGGAAATTCAGTGAACTTAGTATTTAAATATGTATTTAATTTATTTTTTTTGCAATAACATAGGGTTAGAACTTAATATCTGTTAAAAATACTGCCCGTTAATTTCTCACACAGCAGCAATCTATATATTATTAATAAATAGAAATAGAAAATAGTATGAAATTTTTATAGATAAAACATCATTACCTAAGTAACTCGAAAGGAAGCGAGGGCGGGTCGGCGCGGCAATCAAAATTCAAAACACGTCGTTCTACGAATAAAAGTTATATAATAATAATATTATACTAATATATTATAACGTAAAAAATAACCGGCGCTTAAAAAGTAGCGTAACGTTATAATAAATTATTAATATATAGCCGTTGCGAACACTTCTAATCACAACACTACACTGTCATGATGTCTGTCATGCTGTCAATTTCGACAACGTCAAAAACAGTACATAAAACAAAACTTTTTAGGTTATGTTACTCAATACTTTTACTTATTTCACATCCGTTTCTATAATATTTTGGGAAAGAAACAAAGTGGCTAAGTGTACTCTATAAGTAGTAGGGAAGTTAAGAAGTTATATAATATTAGTTTAGGAATAAAACATAATGATTCATAAATGGTGGCATAGATTTGTACGTAAACGGACTAAACCTATTCCTGAAGATGTAGCGGTCTTATGGAAGAGGAGACTTAGTATAATGTATGGTTTAGTTGCCTGGAATGCTTTTGGTTTAGTTCTATACAGCGCTTACAAGGGGAAGGCAGATTGGGCCCACTACTATGGTATTAAGACAGATGAAGAAAAAAATATGCGACCAGGTATGCAACATCTAATACTACCTATAAAGTACATAAAATCGCGTTAATAGGCATTGACGTTCCCCGTAATGTGGCCCCACAATAAAGGGCACGTAAGGCACCATAGATTATACTGAGTGGCACAGGGCCTGACCTGACCTTTAGGGGGAAGCTGTCGTACGTTTAGCAGAGAGCATTGACCTTGCTCAGAGTATGGAACTACAGGAGTAGGTCCTAGTACCCTAATCTGTTTCATTGATATAACATTTATATCAAACCATTGGTCCATCTAGCAGTTAGTGCTTAAGTTGCTTCCGAATTACTGGAACTATAAATAGTTTTTTTAGACAAATATAATAATTATCATCTTTATTTTGTAAAAGATGCCTAATAGACTGCTGATTATTCCCAAGATAGCCAGTATCATATTATTATATTCTGTATATTTACAACTTTTTTCTTCTTTCAGGTCAAGCCTGGGCTCAAACATTAGGAATAAAAAATGCAAAAGTTTACAGGATAAAAGGTTTTACAAAAGTAGATGAATATGACATTGTAGATGGAGATGTCCTTAAAGACCAAAGAGAAAACCAGGAACTTGAAAGTAGTGAGTAAAAATAAGAAAAAGTATATTTATGCAAACACTCAAATATGAACAGATACAAAAGTCCATAAAACATTTTGTAAAATATGGCATTTAAAATGACTTCAGGAAGTCATCAATTATTTATTACTAACTGTTTGCATTAATTTGTAGTCCAGGCTCATCCCAGTTAACTCATTCAAGTGTGAAATTATTTTATAAGGCTGTCAATAGATACATTTACTCATATTTAATTTTGTTGAGTGTAATTATTGTAAATAAAATATCTTAGCTCAATATTGTTTTACTTTAAAAGTGCGATTAGGCTAAGTTAAATAGAAATTAGTCATTTTTCGATATTTAATTAAAATATGGATTAATTAAATTCATATTAGTTTTAAATACATTATATAGTTATATACCTGTTTCATGTCATGTAAATAACACACATAAATTATGAATAAAATGTTTTATTACAAAAATAATTACTAAATACCATTTCATGTATAAACTTATGATTAAGGATTTTTTTGCAAGGCACAAGTTACACAAATAATATAATATTAAACATGTTAGACATCTTAACATTACGATCACAGCTCAATTAGGCAAATTGTCTTTAATCAATAATTTGAGTGTGCATGGCACGCCACTGCATGCCTCCTTCCTTCTAGCTCTTGTAATAGTGCTGACCTGAAATACACATTATTTTTATTGTAATAGCAAATATATACAATGTTCACAGCAAATACCTTACTGACTGGAAATAATGCTGCCCTAACCAGTTTCACGTATGTTAGAGCGTTTTCCTAATATAATATGTTTAATACTTTAAATGATGTGCTGATGTTTCTTTCGAAGTATCTCCTTGTCCTAGATAACGCAACTTCCCAAAACAACTGTAGGTAAAACAAGCCGTGCGCATGTATATTTATAAAATATCTACATTATAAAATATTTTGAATTTGGTACGCACCTATATCGTTCATATTTCATCACAATAAGTTGCAGTTCTTGCTTGTAGAGACGCGTCAACATGTCAGAGTAACAGTCCAGCTCGCTCAGCCTGAACATGTTCCAGCGTAGCTTGTGATCTAACTCTTGATCCGCTGTAAACAAAAACAAATACTACAGAACAGAGCTATACTTAGAAAAATGCACACGGTTTAGCTAATTTAAATTTAAAATAGTTTTCTTTAATTGGTTTCGGTCTGAATTTGGATAAGGCTTATATTGCTTTATAAGACTCATACACTACAGTACATCAAACAAAGAGGACTTTAAGATTTAACACATTAACTGCTAAGGATCGTAATCGTCGCTTGTAAAAAACCTGACATATACAGCAGCTAACGTGTTAAATCAATGAGTTAGTGTCAACTGAAATGCTTCACCATACTAGACCACTGTGCCAGTTACGATGAAGGCAATCATAATAATAAGTAAAAAAGACGTAATTGAGCATTTAGAAGACATAAACAAGAACAGTTTGAAATAACCTTTGGAATAAACAATAAGCCAGTGTGGTATCTCCTCGAGCAAGTACGGCGGCACCAGCGTGGGCACCAGCGGGCTCACCAGGTAGCAGCCGCCCACCAGGCAGGGGTGGGCGTACGTTGTTTGGTGAGTGATCTCGCTGAAATTTAATTGGTTTTATAAACATTAATTAATTAAGTCCGTCCGCGTATTTGGCATCCTATCCACGGATGCCAGTTTTATATGGACGGCCAACACTACTGGGCATTAGCATAAATAATTTAAGCACTACAATATAGTGCGGTCGTAACTTCTTCGTGCGTCCTCGCTTAAGTGAAAATCACGTTTTGATGAACACGCGACGCGAAAGAACTGCAATTTATAAAAATAATATATGTCTGGCGTTAAATATGATATATTAACAACTCCATGGTATATTATTACTTTAATACAAAATATAAATCGACATTTGCTTAACTAGGACTTCGACCGGCGACCGCTTTCAAAATCGCCATTCAAAATGATTTTCTTTATAATTTATCATGTCGACAAAATTCCTAATTGGTTAGAAAATGAGAGATTTCTGAGGTAAACAAATATAAAAAATACAGAATTGAGCACCTCCTTCTTTCATGAAGTTGATTAAAAAATATAAGTATGAAACATGCGTTAAATAATTTGTTCAAGTATAACATGAAAAGTTGCCCTCACTTGAAGTAGTACACGCCGTGGTGCGGCGTGGAGACGCGCTGCCAGGGCCGCGGCACGCTCTCGAGCGGGTGCGTCCAGTGCGTGGTCTGCGTGTTGTGGTCCATGTAGTACCGGCGGCCGCGCAGCGTGCGGTCCGCCGACCAGCCCGGCGGCAGCGGCAGCTCGCACTCCTCCGACCCTGCGACGCGCACACTCATCAGCGTTGCATCGTCGCCACCCGTATAGTACGGCCACGGTAATAGTATCGTGGGTGTGTAATACGCACGCTTCCTCACAAACCCACACGTTCGATCGTCCCAATGGCGCTTCTGTGGCTTTTGTATACTTAATGTGTACTTAACTCCGAGGCGCATAGGTATGATTCGCGTTCCGACCGTTTGTATGAAGATGGAATACTGTATGATACTTTTACCGTGGTACGGCCGACGGTTCTAGGCCGCTCTGAAGTTAGGAAGATATAGTGCGCAGGTACTGTACTTTAGAGAGAGATAGCGACATTAACACTGAGCATGTGACTGAAACAAACAACGATCAAAGTGACACCCCGCGCGTCTTGCCACCATTTCGACCCTAAATTGACTTTGCGCAGCGATCCGAGCAAAGTTCAGAGCGGTCTAGAACCGCCGGCCGTACTATACCGGGGTACAAGCCAGGGATGTTACGGAGCTCCGGAACAGTAACCGAAAATATCGGATATCCGAAATAACAAATTATCCGTGACCGAATCTGTTATAAAAGTTTAGGTTAATTTCGGATAGGGTTGGAACCTTAATGAGCATGTTAGAATTAGTTTCTGCGCAACCGAGCCGACACAAGCCCAGTGCTAGTCTTACATGGTATTATTTCTATTGCTTAATCGTAACTGTATGTATATCTTAACCGAAACTATCCAAACAATCGGATAATCCGAAATAATTACATATCCGTAACCGTATCTGAAACCGATACACATAATAATATTCCTTTTGCGTGCAAGTCCAAGTGCCATTGGCGACTTTACATACCTTTGAGAACATTATGGAAACTATCAGGTGAGCCGGTTTTCTCCCGATGTTCCTCTTCTCCAAAGCAAGTGATCATTAAACTCTAATACGCACATGATTTTTTTTGGTGCTTGCAGTGTTTCAACTACTAGGCTATCACTGCTCGATACGTGCCGATATGGTATGTATGGTGCGTATGGTCTAAATTGATGCGGAAACTCTATTTCTATATCCGGCCCTCAGTTATACGGATTCGCGATTATCCGGACTACCAATCGCGATCAATTTAATGTACCTATAAGTCGAGTTTGTGCAAGCATGAACGTGTCGGAACTGGCATTACCCGCTCGCGCCCCGCGGGAAGTGATCCCGCGGGGCGCGGGCTGGCCATACGCGTGTCGTTATTGTTTTATGTTTTTGAAATACGTAATAACGTACACAAAACCCGCTGTTTTCATACATTCGATTATCCGGATTTTCGATTATCCGAATGCCTAACGACAACAATTAATCCGGTTGATCGAGTTTCCACTGTATGTAGACTACTTCAAACAAACGAGTAGTTAACGTCAAATAAATCACCAACGAGGCTCGTTTGTATGCGCACCATTGCGACTCTATACTAGAACGCGTAAAGAGATTTATGTTAGAGGTCTGAGGAATAGAGACGTTTTTGTGCAATCTACGATGGACGATCGAATTCCTTACCGATAGTACGGTATCATAAAACACATACATCGTGCCTATTTGATTAAATTTAGCAGCTTGACACCCCATCAACCTTATCGATCGAGATAATATTATATCGATTGCATTGGACATGTCGATCGTTTTGTCATAATAATATGCAGCCAGTTCACATACCTTGACTAGAGGAGATGATGTTATTGCTGGGGCCCTTGTTGTGGTACGGTAGGACGGACGTGTTCACGTAGTTCGAATATATCGGAGTAGACTGACTGCCGGTTGTGTAGGCTGCAACAATACAACATTTGTTCTTAATAAATAACATTAAATAGGAGTAGGTAGGTAGGAAGGAAGGTAGGTAGTAAACGAGCATACAGTACCACCCTTAGTTGGTTAGTTTGTAAGTATGAGGACAGGGGCAGGGACTGTTAGTGAATGTTAGTCCTGTTAGTTATTGTTAGTAATAGTGCAGTTATTAAATGTTAGTAAGAGTCTCGTTATAATTCGGTCACAGATGTGTTGCTACCCTTGAGGACTGAGATGGTCGCCTCTAAAAAGTGTAGCCGGCATTTCATATCCATAACATCCATGGCACACACTCACAATCAGTGCAGTGCAGGCGCATGGAGTGCGGCGAGGGCGGGTGCAGCCGCGGCGACAGGCTCAGGTTGGACGACAGCCGCGGCGTGCTCGACTCCCGCGAGCTGTAGTGCTGCTGTTTTTGCTGCTGAACCTTTAAGAAACAATATACGCTCACTCACTCCCAACCACTCAGGCACTCACTGGGATCCCATGTTGCAGATGGATGTGCTTATACCAGAAGAAAAACATGTATATGCCTCTCTATCAAGAAATCTTTATGCGCTTGTTAAAACTAGCCAGTTAATTTTAATAACATTAGGGTAAATAAATCAAATGAATAAATAAATAAATAACACTACACACTCATAGCCCCACACTAGGATTCCCTGTGTCGTGGGTGCCATGGACAACACACAAGACAAGAACACACACACCAAGACCAAGAATGGAAATTTAAATTCATCATTCAAATTTCCACCTCTCTGGGAATCGAACCCAGGATCCTCGGAATACCTCGGATAGGTTGACGCATTTAGTACCTATACAAAATATGTCAAAAACATGTTAAACTATTCTGACACACTGATGCATTTGAAGCATTTATAAATTATCAGATTTGTGCCCCTCGTGTCACTGCTTGATTGAATTCATAAAATGTCATGATAAACCTTTCATCATACCTGCTGTTGGTTCTGGTAAATAGGGTCTTCCTGCTGCTGTCTGTAATATCTGTGGCTGGTTTGTCTACTGAATGAATCTTCTATTTCATTCAATGTGGAATGTGATGCCTGAAACATTATACTTCATGACATTTAATTATGCATACTATTTGAGATTATCTTTCACTATTTGACAATACTAATCCACTAAATCATAATTCAATAAAGTTTTTTAAATGGATTAAATTAAAGCATATCATGAAATTTCACAGCAATATTTAGCTATTTCTTGATGTAATCAGCAATTTACAATATTTTGAAATGTTTGATTAAGTAATGTAATTATGAATTCTACGATATGGCTAGAAATAAATCAAATAAACACACACTTGTTTGTTGACACTTTGTGCTTTAGGTAAAATGAATGTGCTTATTTATGCATTTAATAGAAACAAAATATTATTACTTAATTTGTTATGTACTAAACTTTAATAAATTAAATATGAATCATAACTTTAGATTCTAAAGAAAATGTAATAAAAATACAAAACATACTAGCTTTGAATTTGACCTTTTTTTACATAATGCACTCACCAAGTTAGCATCCAAATGATATTGGGAATTATAATTGCTTGATGTGCTTGCAGCATCGCTGCTACTTGTAGACAAGCTAGCAAATCTGGAATAATACAGAATTACTAGATCATGCTGTTTAGTTCATACAACTACAATAGCTTATAGGCATATAGAGGTAAAATTAATACTTTTGTGAACTATAATAAGAGCAGTATTGTGGAGGGTAACCTAATGAGCAATATTATCTTGTTACAGTGATAGCAATTGTTTTGCAGTGACCACTTTTGTTCTTGCTTTATCAATTCCTCTAGTAGCTTAATACATACTATAAAATGAAATAAACTGCTATAAGCTAAATTGTTAGTTTAATTAAAAATAAAAAGCTATTATACCTATGGGCTAAGTTGGGCACTGACTCACTAGGAGTGTATTTGCCTGCATGGCCACTCATGGTCTGAGCTTTACCAAATTTGTTCTCAATGCTTTGTGAATGCCCATCGTTAGAAGCGAAAGGTTGGCTGCGTGGCCGTCTATTGTTGCCTGTTGTCCAAACATTTATTACTGAAAAAGAAACATTATGCTACTATTTCGTATTTATTAGTACAGTGCCATGATTAGGTAAACCATGTCCATAGTACTTGAAATGTCGGACCAAATGATCAACATTAAATATACTCACTTGGCAAGTCTGGAGGTGTATCTTTTTTCACATATTTGCCAACAACGCCTTCGTTTATAGCTTTCGGTCCCTTCCTTGAAATCATTTCTGGATCTAGAGATCTATCAGAAGATCTAGCTTATTTCTAAATTGTTTAATCTCATGAAATAAATAAATCATCAATCTTTAATAAGTATATTACTAAAACATACAATAATTATTTTTAAAAACCCATTGTATGAAAAACTGAAAATGTAAATTTTATAGAATTAAAGTCTATGTCAATGTAAAGAAGTGACATTTATGCACAAGCAGATGACAATGACATCAAATCAAAATCAAATTTATTCATGTTATGTCAAATGTCAGAAACAGTCATTGCAACATCGTGCAAGTTCTATTGTTTCGAACTTGGACACCATTATTTTGGCATGTAGATTTTTCATATCGTTTGTTTCATAATATTAAACAGGTTTTATCATACTGATATTTGACTGTAATGAATTACATTTAAGTAATTCGCATGTTATAATTTATTGTACATTAGGTAGAGGTACCTAACACAGACTGTGTAACGTAGTTACGTACATTGTCTGAGTCTGAGGCTTAGAGCCTCATTACGAAACAAATGTCAAAGTTGGAGATCCTTTGGGAGCTAAGTACTACACACACTGATAGGCTCCTTCGTCCAAGGAATTTGGTGTTAGGTACTACACACTTAAAATTAAAACAGTGCACAGGTAAGCAAAACTAATTAAAAAAAATTTTTTAGGTAATGACATCAGTTTCTACTGTCAACTTTGACGTCTTTGACATTTGTTTCGTTACTTTTTTTTTGAGACTGCAGCTGACTTGACATTGACAGTTGACTTGGAAACTATTGCTTGCTGGGAACCGGCGTGTGCGATTTTCTTCGCTGTAATGTCTTGTAATTCAAATATATAGGAATAGAACAGAAAGTTGCTTCATAAATATACAATGTTTTATTTAATTGGTTTGGGTCTGGGCGATGCCAAAGATATAACAGTAAGGGGACTTGAAACCATTCAAACATGTGATAAAGTTTACTTAGAAGGTTATACATCAATACTTACAGTAGGAAAAGATGTTTTGGTGGGTAAAAAGTCTTATCAACATACTGCACTCACTTAATTAACACATACTATACAGCGCTGTATGCAAATGTTATCATTATCTTAGTCAAAGCTTTATTAGTTTGTTCTTTACATTGTTTGTTTTAGGAAGAGTTTTATGGACGACCTTTAATCATAGCCGATCGGGAATTATGCGAGAGCAGTATTGATGATATACTTAAAGAAGCCCGGGACTGCAATATAGCCCTGTTAGTGGTTGGAGATCCTTTGGGAGCTACTACACACACTGATATGCTCCTTCGTGCCAAGCAATTAGGTGTTACTACACAGGTATGCAAAAGTAATAAAAAAAATGCCAGAGCTAATGAATAAATAAATACATTACACACTCGTAGCCCACACCAGGAGTCCCTGTGTTGTGGATGGCATGGACAACGTGCAAGACAAAAATACACCCAGACCGTAAACAAAAATTTTGCTGGGAACCAAACCAGGAACCCATTTATTAAAGCAAATAAAGCACTATTTGTTGACATTGATAAAATTAATTATCACCCAAATTTTGACCACAGGTTACCCACTAGTAAATAATATTTATTCATTATATTTATGTTCACAGATCATTCATAATGCATCTATCATGAATGCTGTGAGTTGTTGCGGATTGCAGCTTTACAATTTTGGAGAAACAGTATCAATTCCATATTGGACAGATTCTTGGAAACCAGATAGTTTCTTTGAAAAAATCCTTGGCAACTTCTCAAGAAATTTACACACACTTTGCCTTCTTGGTATTTATTTATATTAATTAATGGACAATGGATTTATAGTTACATTTACTTATATTAGCGTAGATTGGAATAGGTAGTGCAATTTGGGGTCAATGTCCTCAAACATTATTCTAATACGGATAAGCGTTGTTGGTAGGTGGGATTCATGGGATTTATTAGTATGAAACACAACATAAAGTATGAACAAAATTAAAACAGGTTTCAATGAACAATATCAATAGTCTTCCCATAAAACAAAACATGCTTTTACCAATTTAAATTTTCTTTGTATTTGTATTAAATTAACCCGAATTTTACAAGTTTAAGTAGTCTAGGGTCAATTTAAACTAATTTTATGGAATAAATATATATTTTTCACTTTGATTCCGATAATTAATATGTGAATATGTTAGAGCCTGACATATAAAATGTTACAGGACAACATCTGCCAGGTCAGCTAGTATTAAATAATGGCTTCTTCATACTGTTAAGTCCCATGGTGTTATGTTACAGTGATTAAATTTATTTTTAGATATTAAGGTGAAGGAACCTACTGAAGAATCCCTCACAAGAAAAGTCCGCCAGTACATGGATCCCAAGTTCATGAGTGTGAAAGAAGCCGCATCACAATTGGTTCAAATTATAGAAAATAAACCAAATGCAGGTAACTTCCTCACGCATTCCATATTATAAGTAGTAAACCTGCCCTTACTTTGCTTCGGGAAACATGTCCCCTAGTACGCACATTCCGAAATTGTTAGGTGTGATTCTTTAAACTGACATAACTTTTTTATTTATTAACCGATTGAAAAATAATAACCGCTAAATAATAAGTGAGCTTACCAGAATATATTAGTGAAAACCGCACGCAAATCGGATAAGCCATTTCGGAGATGATCCATTTCGAAAATTCTAAAAATCTTTGTTTTGGGTTTTAGTGCGTTAATGAAGACCCCCAGGAAAAGTTTTTCTCATATATTTTCTATGTACAGACAGCGAGCAGTTACAGATTTATTATATGTATAGATAAAGCTTGAGTATAATCCCACCAGATGGTAAACGGCAAAATGTCTTGGGTGGTAAAGTAAGTCTATTTATAATAATTATAGCAGTCTTAATATTCCTGCTATGATTTGAAGATTTGTTTTACAGGAATACCTTAGCGTAGCTCTGTGTATGTAAAAATAACTAAAGAAATCAAACCCAATTTAGATGAAGGCATATTGGGTGTGTATTGTTTTGGTAAATCAAGCAAGTAGGTAGTTTGATTTGCTTTAACATAATTGTTACATATGAATCGTTATATTATTGCCAATACCGACATAATATAATTGACTATATTGATGCCAGTGCCTACTAAAGTACGAAATTCATAACTTATAGGTAAAACAGAGTACGGTTAATGGGGTTAGCGCGCATCGTATTGTAGAATCCCGTTTGCGGGGTTCTTACTGTGCTTACCGCCGGCCGTACTATATTAGTTTTATACACACGATTTTGATTAAATCTTGTAAGAATTGATTATCTCCCTTATGGTTTTGATATCCTCGGTATTTGGTCAATCACTGCAATAGGTAGGTACATATAATAAAAATGTAACTGAAAGCAGTCTGTTCATAGAAGATATGAGAAAAATGGTTATTGACAATAGAATCCAAAACAATGATTGTTAATTTTTTCGTGTTTGACTATGCGTTTATGCGCACTTATCTCAGAAACGGGTTAACCGATTTGGTTTACTTATTTTTTGGTTTCGGTTTACTTTACTTATTTTTTTGTGTTTGTTTTATTTCATAAATAAAAAATAAAAAAGTTATGTCAGTTTAAATAAAGAACCGTCGAAACATATTTCGCTTGTGGGTACTTAGGCATTATGTTTCCTGAGGGAAGCGAGCCCGCGAGGGTGGGTTTAGTCGTATCCACTAAGTTCTGCATAATTGATCTTGGGTGTGGGTATTTTAGTCATCTATCTAAGCAGAATAGAAAACAAACAATATTTTAAGATAAAAGATGTAATGGTTCAAGAACAGTAAAGGTACAAGCTATGTTTACTTAAGCATTGATTGACAATTGTGATGTTAAATTAGAAATATATTATCTATATAAATATCATTTCTATCAGTAATATAACTAACTTATATTACATTTAAAAGTCAAAACTATTTAATTATAAACTTTACTGCGTTTCAATCACAATAACTAGCTGCATATGACTACAGTTATCTTCATTAATATTTATTCTACATGACTATAAAACCGATGTTGAAAATTCAACCATTAGTAGAATATACTATACTAACTTCAAAATCAAGTACCTATGTTTTTGTTACAGGTTTAAGCAAGAATGACTTGTCGATAGGTTTGTCAAGAGTTGGTGCTCCGGACCAGAGAATAGCAGTGAAGTCATTATATGACATGCAGAGCTGTGAACTAGGGCCGCCCCTGCACTCTCTGGTCATACCCGCCCCACAGTTACATCCACTTGAAGCTGATTATATTGCTCAATTTAGATAGCACATGAATCAATTATTTTATAAATTATACTAAGAATCTAAGTACATATTATATAAATAATGTAAAACTGCAACTTTTTGATTATTTTTGCATAAACTTCTTTATTTAAACATTATTTTTTTATGTTCATAATTATGAATTTATTTTGACCCAATTATATTAAGTTTACATAGAAATATGATATGAATTATAATTGTAAATTGATATAAGTATAAACAGAAGATTAATAGTTTCAAATATTGTAAAATAATGTCATTAGAACACGAATAATTGTTGCAATTCCACATAGATATTGTACATAAATTACAATTGTCATAAGGGAAGTGGTTAATTTGTTTTCTGGGATTAACAATGCAGAATGTGTATACATAACAACAACGTAGCAGACATATTATTTTTCTTGATTCTTAGTTTGTGGTTATAATAATACAAAGATTTTATAGTAATGTTTATATTAGCTATCGAGATTTACGAAATCTCTGACAAGAATGTTTGTAAATTAATTTTCAATTTCAATTGTCTAATGTAAACATAGGTACCTTATGTGACATTTAATAAACATTGGGCGAAATACCAAATAATAGTTTTATTATTTACATTTAAAATAATTAAATTAAAATCGTAATATAAACATATCTGAAATTGCTACCATAAGACATAACATTCCAACTTATTGGTCCACAAAGCTACCAAAATTACTACATTATACAATAATTAAAAAATTAATTTGAATCGTAAATATTAAAAGGTACATTAATTATTATTTGGTCTAAGTTGCATATTATAAATAATCGCAATTATAAAAATAATATACAAACGGAATGTAGAAGATACCGACGGCGTAATCACTCGCCTATCACGGTACATCAGACATCTCTAGATATAACAGGAAACTGGTGGGTCGCGTTATATTTAGTAATAATAATAATTATATTAGAGGCATAGCTTATGTGTAATTTTACACTATGTAACACTAGGACATGTTCTTAATGATAAAATAATACAGTCTTTAAACTTAATTGTAGGGGGTTACGTACAAGATATTGATAATAACATGAAAACTTGTATATAACTCGTGCTCTCTATTCGTCAAGTGAGATTACAAAATTAACTATATAAATAGACATCGATTAGAGTATTTAAATTTCAAACGGCGGAAACCTGTTGATCGTCGTCTTCGTCGTCGGGCGTATCGTGATAGAATTCGTAGGGGCGCGTCACGCCCTCGTGGGAATGTGCGCGGCTGAGTCGCTCCAAGCGCGCCACCTGCGAGGCCAGCGTGTAGGGCGCCTGCGGCATCCGCGGCGGAGGCACCGGCCGCACGCAGCTCGTCGTCGTACAGGAGCCGTGGCCGCTATCACTCGACGTCGCCGATCCAGTCTTCCGCAATGGCAAGTTAACTAACGACGTCACGCTGCTACTTTCAGCTGACAAGTCCACTGGCATAGGAGTAGGTGTGTCCGAATGAGATCTCTCGTGCGCTGCCCGCGAGCAGCATATGCCCGGCCCGGGGCCATCACGCCTATGAGTGCAAGGGGAAGGCCCCGAAGGCGGAGGCCGCGGTTGATGAGGTCTCGTTTTAGCCGGCTCAGACAATGCTAGAAGCTTCCTGACGGCTTGTGGCGAAGCAGCGCCGAATTTGTTTCCCGCGAAACTCTTTTTACTTTCACTAGCCGACGACGCGCTGCTAGTTGTAGACAAGGATGGCGATGGATGTCGCCGTCGAGGCATAGGTGCAGGACCTGGACCTTCACATTCTAATGAAAGTGCATGAAGTCGTTCTTCGTCAGTCTCTACATGCATACGATTTAAATACGCTTTAACACGCCGAACCATCTGGGCTTCCTCAAACATTTTTTTCTGATTGGGAACGTTGGAAGATTTTTTCCTCCTTTTGACTGTGACCTGACCCTGCTGCACTCCAGTGTTGAGCTGATTCAAAGCCACCATAGCATTAGAAGGAGGTTGTTTCCCCAGTTCTAACAGAGTGAGTAGATCATATGGAGAGCTACACATGTTCGTCAGCGTTCTTACTTCTTTCGCAATCATTCTCAGTTTCTCAAAGTTAACCATTCCCTCAACTTTCGTGTCATTGCCAAGATGAATGAATGTCAGATCTTTTCTGACGACTGGGTAAAATGGTATTACTGGCGATCTACCTTGCTCACTTGTCACCAGCTGTCTGTATTTAGACATGTTCCTAGAAGGATCCATTAGCATTTGCAAATCTGAAAAAAGCTTTACATATTTTGTGGGTAGTTTTTCCCATGTCATTCGTAATCTAGACACTGCGCCGTGTCCTAGACCGGAGGTAATAGCGAACATGGAATTGAAATTTTTGCATTCTTTACAATGTCTCGCAACTTTTATGAACTGCTTGATTATTTTAGAACGTCGCACAATATTTTGTTCGTTGACTACCTCAGTGACCACCCAAAACATTTCTTTATTTACAAGCCCAGCAAATTGTGATAGCATAGGCGTTCCATATCTGCTCTTTAGTTCAAATAGGTCGTCTACATACTCCGTACTTTCGATTTGTCGAAAAATACAAAAGTCTTGGAGAGTCAACTGAACAGCAACTTCTACAGCATTAAGTTGTAAGAAATGTACAACACTCTCTCTAAGCAGTTCTGGTGCCATCTCATCAGGTACTAATGTTTCACTTATTCCATTTGTTTTTAAATAATATCTCGAGCTGAGGCCAATGCGTTCCGCCAAGTTTTGCAATTGGTCAGGCAAGCGATGTTGCTTAATGATACCACCTTGAGCTACAGATACTTCACACAAGGAAAAATTTGAACTGGGTTCTGTGATGCCAAATTCTCGTACAGTAAGCATTACAACTTCTCTGGCAGTTGTTTCTTTGTGAACTGGTAAATATTTGCAAGTTTGATCAGCTCTATATACTTTTAGAACATGTTCAGGATAATCGGAAGATTGATATTCATCATAGCATATTGATATCAAATCAGGATTGCTGTGAGAGTTATAAAATGAGGTACTGGTATGTGCCTTGTTTAGAGATTCAGAGTTTGACAGGATACTGTCATCAGTATGGATTCCATCAGCAATAGTGTTTTTAGGAAGAATATTAATTTTCATTAAAGCTTTTTGTAGTCTTTTAGGACCCAATGTCATAAAACCTTTTTGAGGTTCTTTCTTGTTGCTTAAGGGTTGGGGTTTTTTGGTGGGGGACTGAATAACAGAGCTCAAAGTTATAGGATCGTCACTCAGAAGTTCTGCTGTAGATAAACGAGCCCGCGGATCATTCTGCCAGCGAGCCATATTTGAACATCCTCTCTGCCTTGGAGAATTCTCTGGCATCAAAAGCATCTGTTTAAATGCTAATAAATTACTTTTAACAGTGATGCTTAAATGTGTAGAACCCGTTATTATTTCCATTGCTTTTGCGTGACTTACATGTTGAAAAGATTGGCCATTGATTTCTAAAACCTGATCACCTCGTTTCAACCCTACTTTTTCGGCTTTAGAATGTTTTTCGACTTTCAGTATAAAGATACCATATCCTCTTTCATATCCACCCAAAATAGAGAAATTTAACGACTCATCTCTAGAAGAGCGAGATAAAATAACACTTCGTGTTCTTGCCTTGGCAGAACATGCAATGTTTAATAGTCTCAATTGGCTTTCCATCTTTTCACGCTCCAATGCTGTCTCAAAATTTTCAAGGAATTCCATCATAATTGGGTCTGTTTCGAAATCTGTGAAATGATTATTAACCCACAGCAATACCACCCTAGTGACTTTGTCTCTCACTGAAGGTTCGGAAAACCAAGCCAGCAATTGTTTAGCCACAACCAAGGGACTTTCGATAAAAGTTCTATGTGTCAGTAGAAAATCTTCTACATAGGTAGAATCTCTTGCATTGTCCTCAACGAGTTGCAGCATCAAATGTTCAGGGGTCCCTCTTATAACCACATGGCCTTGTTGATGGCCCGATTCACCGGCTGCACCTCTGAACTCAGTAACTAAAACAACCACCCCATTTTCATTTTCATGACGTCTGATATTCTCTTCACCCTGATGTAAGATTCGGTAATAATCAGACTGTGTGATACAAACAAACTGGCAATCATCACACCTTGTAGTCATCACTCCGCGGTGATATAATTTTTCAAGGGTTGCCTCAGCCATGCCAAAGCTGTCACCGACATTGAGATGTTCAATTTCACCATTTTGATGCTCAATGCCAACTTGGCCATTGACGAGAACTGACCAAGAGTCATGTTCCTCACCATCATTCATTACAACCGTTCCAGCTTTTTCTACAACAGCAAATACCATCACAGCACACAGAGCTCTACGTACAGTCAAAGTCATGTTAGTAAATGCCTTTAAATGCTGAGTAAATTCCAAGAGTATTTCAATATCATCATCGCTTCTTTCGCTTGGATCTTTCTCTAGGCATTCTCTGACAGCATCACGTACTATGAGACTTTCCATGCTCTCCTCCAAATCTTCTTCTTCATCAGAATCGACAATCGATTCGAGGAGACCGGACAGATCTACCTCCATGTCCATGTCTAATGAACTATGTACTGAAGTCATGGTGTCACTCCCGCTGTAAGCAGAGCTTGTGTCACTTGCGTTGGAGCACTTCAGTGTGTGGGGGTACAGTTCCGGACTGTGACGGCCACCACGCCCCCCTCTCAACATTGTGAAGTTTCTATCCTCTACTGAGTGACTTGCAGTGTCTACAACAAAAACAGTATTTCATCACAATTGATGATAATATACGCACAACGTTGTAATAATTATAATAAAACTGCTGTTTTAATTCGTATTACACGCAAATTGATGTTGATTGGTATAATGAATTTGAACTCTATAAATAAAAAGTTGGTAAACAATTGTGACTGTAATTTGTGAAAAAAGCTAGAGTCCATAGTATATAACTATGATAAAAACTTTAAAACATAATATTGATCAATAAAGTCTACATTAATTCTACAAATTTGGGATTTGTTAATTTGAAAATTAAATCCTTACATTGCGTAGTCGTGCCCCTTTAGCCACACAGAGAGTATAGCGGAGATATAACATCACATCGTAGATGAATCACATAGAAGAAGAATTTAAGTGCATCACAAACTATGCAACGAAGTAAATAAATTTAGAAGATTCAGACACCACAATTTCTATTTATTTTGCATTCATGGCGGAACTGTCAGTGCTTCCATGTTGCTTTCTAATTAGTCTTTAACACTAACCGTTAACTGGAAAAGATATTGCACTTCACGATTAACTGAGCAACATTTATGGAGATCAATATAAGTTTTATACTTCTTAGATTTTTGATATTTTAAAGACGAGAAAGACGCCAAAAAATTTAGAAAGCTACTTTCCCGTCGTATATATAATCTAGCTACAGATAACACTTCACACGCATTTCATTTCATTCATTCAAGCACTGCTTGTTTGTTATGTAATACAGATAAAATATGTTACGTTTTTACTATGCTGCATATTTTTTATTTATTTTCAAAAATGTTATGTTGGACAAAATGAATAAAGTAATCGTGAAAAAACTGGAAATGTTAAATAATAGATTATGCCGTATGCCGTATTCAATCATAGTTCGTTAATTTACAAAATATCGATTGTAAACTTTTGGGTCTACCAAATTTTTTTCATCACATC
Organism: Ochlodes sylvanus; assembly: GCA_905404295.2. Taxonomy (NCBI): domain Eukaryota; kingdom Metazoa; phylum Arthropoda; class Insecta; order Lepidoptera; family Hesperiidae; genus Ochlodes; species Ochlodes sylvanus. The sequence continues at coordinate 9,230,830 of FR990143.1, forward strand.
GAGTAGTGAATAGACTGCATTAAATTAAGAAAACGATCTTCTATGTCGATAAATTTGTCGTCAAATTTAAAACGTACATTACCAGCGTAACCCATTTATGTAAAATTAATTAATGCCGATTTCAAATGTCTTTAAAAATTAATATGATTTTTTTGTATTGTCTATGATAAATTAATTTTAGAAATGTTATCTTGAACGCATCTTTATTAAAGCAGATACAAATTAACTTCTTCCGTTTTTGAAACGTCGAACATTTCTATTAATAGTTTAGATTTAAAATAAACATTATTGCTAAATGCATTTTATGTAAACAAATTTTTATTAATTTAATAGTGTGAGTTATATTAGATTAATTGAGATTTGACTCGTTTTTTAATTAAAAGCTTAAAAACGATCTCAATGAACATTTTTATATCTCCATCTATTTTCAGAAATAGGTACTTTTGAGTGCTGGCGTTTTCGCAGCAAAACCAGTGATGATATCTTAAAACTAGATAGCTTTTGTAAATTGATCGTTTGTCGTGCAAGAAAAAGTAGTAAAAATATATAATCATTGTTGTGAAAGTGCAACCCATAAAGATAATTTCGTGAATCGCGATAAAATGCGTCTCGTTTCACTGTCTGAATCGAAACGGATGGTGAGCGATGGCGAGAATACGGTGATAGATTTTTGGTGTTAAAACTTTGCTCTGTGTCATCGCCTTTAGTTTCCGTGTACATCTAAGAAGGACAAATACGGCTTCGTATCGCAATTTTACGTGTTATTACAAGTTAATCTGAAACTATATCGGCTTTAATTGTTGGAAAATTATATTGTCATCGAATGACCGGCTGATATTACACGAGGCTTGTATGTATATGCGACTTTTGCCTTCTGGTGTTCGTGACACGCCTCAGAAACTGAAACTGATTTTGTGAATGGAAGTATTCTGTTTTATTATTGTGTCATTTTAGTGATAAAGACGTCTTAAAATTACGTAACTGTTGTGGAATCTTGAAGTGTTTAAAGAATGGCCTGAGTTTGACCACTCCATTACCGTCATGAGTGACGAAGGAATGTTTGTTTAGGCTGTAATATTTTGCTGCGACCTTTCGAGCAGTGCGTTCGTCTCCCCGACTGAGCTGGATCATGACTCTAGCGGAATCAAAACAAGTTTCGAATTGATCGCTATCGACCTATTGTCATTTGGGATACTTTTATATGCTATTTAGCAAAATGTCTTCGGGAACGTTTGTGGATAGAATTGATCCATTCGCCAAGCGATCATTGAAGAAAAAGACTAAGAAGTCTCAAGGCTCCTCCCGGTACCGCAACACCCAGGACGTTGAGTTGCAGGCGCTGCCGCTGCTCAAAGGTACGTCTTGACAGTCTCCTAAACATAAATAAGGGTAAGGTATCACTTATCTCTAATAAAATATTTCAGACCAAAATTCACAGAAATCTTAATTAGCTGGTCATTAATAAATCAGGGTTTGTTTAGTACTGTGTTTACTTTTTATATCAATGCAATGCAAGCTCTTAAAATTATTTACATTTTTATGTTGGTTACTGTTGAAATATATCTAATTATTGTAGGTTTTTACCTTGTATATTTTCCTATTAGGTCCCCATAGCATCTGCTCCATTTGACACATGTATACACTAACAGCATAGTACATATAACAGCAAACACAACAAACTTTCTAAAAGCCATAACTTTTTATAGCACTGGGAGACATCTGTATCACTTGACCTCTGTAATCTGTATAATATCTGTACAATCCAATAGATGGTTATTATAACTTTTACGCTCAGTGCCAAATACTGACTGTACTCAGTTCTAATTTATACTTATGGGAACCAAAAAGAATTGGTATTAATTGTCATTTAGCTCTCACAACTTGTATAGGTAATATCATTATTATAATTACTTTGGCTAGGCAAGAATTATTTTATAATCGGCGAGCTCTGATTGTGTGATAGTAGGATACTACTGTGTGTGGTGGTCCAGTATCAGTAAATTAGTATAATATTAGTGTGCATTATTATCCCAGTCTGTAATAATGAAATATGTGTAAGGTGTCACTAATCCTATTGCTGAGAAATGTACCCCTATCAGAAATTGGGAAAACACCAAAGTAAGTTTATTATTCAACATTTAATAGTGTACCTTCTGAGTGACTTCACCATTTGATGTCATATTCACACAATATATTTTGTTGGAAGGTGTTTTGTTAATATACAAGTTGTGTGAATAAACTGTAATGATCTCAAATTAGTTACAATGTTGGCATGGTCAACAAAATGGCGAACCAACACCTTACAGGCCAGCTACAAAGATAAAATAAGAAAACTGCAAAAATTTATATCAAAATATATCACACAACAATTTCTATGGCAGCTGATATGACAAATTGTAATCCATATATTATGTAAATAGTGATTAACAGTTGGCTGCTTCACAACCTGAATTGAGACTGGTTTGAAACTTCACACACTTGGTAATGACCTTGCCCTAAAGAACAGGTCTCAGGGTCAAGCCCTAGCTAAGGCATTATATGTGACAGATAAATGTTGGATCTCAGGATGGGATAGTCTCATTTATCTATCGAGTACAAGTGTGTGACCATGTATCTATTTTAAAAACCCCTAAGTAGACATCTTGTAAGTTTGTAAAGTTTACAGACCCAATTTTCCATCATGAATTGTGATTAATTCTGTAGCCTAGATTCTTAAGGCAACCATATTAAGTTAACACAAAATTAATATTTACTTTAAAACCTGCTGTGTTGGTCCGTTGACCTTGTGTATGGGAATTCTGGCGGAAGACAATACATTGGTAGGAGTTTAAAATGGTTGCATTATTATTTATTAACACCATCTTTAAAATGAAAACATACTTGTATTTCAAATGTAGTGTGTTGGAAAGTCATATTTTTAATTACAGTCTCAGATGACACTATGCCTTCAGGATTATAAAATAACTTAAATGACTGAATTTTTGATATCATTACCATAATAACAACAGAGTATGTATGACGTTACACAGTAAATAAAATATCCTATAAGAATTTATCCCCTTTACTTTATAGCAAGATGTTCAAGTATGTGACATTATTTTTAAATTTTATTCAAATCACCTTAGGCATTGTCTGATTAGCTAAGGCCTGTGTGATGTTACAATAGCTCAATTTATGTGGTTCTTCATGATTGTCTATAACATTGTTCTACTTACATATTGTTGTGTATTTTCTTACAATCTTAAACAAAACTGATTTGAGGTTGTTGCTGTAATTTTTGTTTTAAAAAATATGTTTTATTCAAAATTAAAATACGAACAAACAATTTTGTACATTATGATTTACTTGGCTAATGTGGCTGTATGTACAGATAAAAATATGTAGATGATATTGACAAAATTGTGTCTGTTTTGTCAAGTGACATTACAGTAAAATGGAGAACAACAGGTTATTATAAATAATACTTAGTGTAATGGGAAATAATTCATATAGTGTCACTATAAATAACTATTATTTAATGTGTCAAATAGAAGTATATTTAAAGGCAGATCACTTGTCTAAGGGTTTAGAGAAAAAGAATTGATGATCTAAGTAAATATTGTTTACAATGTACACAGACAGAGTACAGACTGCATAAAAGCAAAAACTGAGGCACATCTTGCCTTGGTGAATATAAAAATGAATGTCTATACTATAACCTAGAATGGTTGTATGTAGAACAATCTGGCAAAGTAAAAGATGGTTCATACTGTGACTTTCATTTTAACAGGTTTTATGCACGTTTGGTTGAACATCCATATTCAAAGTGTGATGAGACGTTCAATAGATATGATGTGTGTAAACAAAAGACCTTATAATAAACAAAGAAAGATTAGAAAATATTCTCCTTTACCTGAATACTTATTTATGTATGTCCATAGCATCATATTGTGGCCAATAACAAGAAAGTGGATGTTGTCAAAATAATATCTGGAATACTGTAAAATATGGAAAAACTTATGTACCTACTTTAACGCCATCTAGTTGTTACACCTTCATGAAAAAATTTATAATATGTGCCAATGTTACGTGTAATCAAATGATTCCATAGTCTAATGTGGTTAACATATATGTTGATTATTTCAGATGTCCCAAGTGGAGAACAAGAAGAGATGTTTATTCGGAAGCTGCGGCAGTGTTGTGTGGCATTTGACTTTATGGATCCTGTCGCCGACCTGAAAGGGAAGGAGATAAAGCGTGCCACACTGAACGAGCTCGTAGAATACATCACTGGAGGCCGTGGGGTGCTTACTGAGCCGGTCTACCCAGAGATTATAAAAATGGTAACTATACACATTTAAATTGACATAAATTGGCTTACATCTCCTTATTAGGCTGGCTTATTGATTCCAGTCTAATTTATGTTTTCTATCTTTGTATTGAGTTGACCCTGATGTTTACAATCTGGGTAATTGGTGTAGTGTAGTCCAGTCTAAAACTTTACGATGGTCCATCATTTGTGAAAAGTTGGATAGGTATTACATAATTTTGTCAGGGTTATGACTTGAAATCAATATGTATAAAACTCTTGCGTTACTGAGTGACGCACTGCCGAAACTACTGAACGCAAGAAGCTGAATTTTGCCATGTATGCTTCTTGGGTAGTATAGGGGAGCACTAAGAGAGGGTTATTGGAAACATCAAGAGGGTAAAAAGGGGATAAAATGAAACTTTTTATGTCTTCAATGGATTCACTTGAAACTATGTATATAGCCTATATAGGTTGTTGAAGTGATGCAAGTAACACTAAAAAAGGATTTTTTGAAATTTGCGGGTGATGCTGCGGGGAAAAGCTATTAAAATGATAATAGTGTGATGACTAGTGTATCTCGATAACATTTCGTCTTCTGAGAAGCCGTCAACCTTTTTGTGAAGTGGCCACAATAATAATTCTAGTATTAGGAAATCACCAAACGTTTGTAGATCAACAATTTTGACAAAATGACAAGTGGCAATAGTATACTGCTCGAGACTATATGCTATCCCAGGAAAAAAACCATAAAAGTGTCTTAGTGTATGTGTTAACCTACCAAATTTAAATCCCCAATAAATGGTTATGAAAGTAAGGCGCCTAAAGCGAAAATATAAAATATCCTCTTTACTTACGATCTTGTAGGAATCTCAAAAATTATTTCTAAGTTTATTTCTAGCATCATTTGTTTAGGCTCTGAGATGTTAAATCAGTCAGTATACATAATTATGTATTTATATGTTTAGATTGCCAAATTAATATGAAGTAGTAACTAACCGGAATTCCTTTATATTCACTGTTTTAATTACACAAAATAATGTCACTTTATTAATTCACATAAATACAGATCATGTTTTCATTCGAGTAGCAATGAAATTGATGCTCATTTGATATTGCTTTTAACAGTTGAGGATCCCCATATCAGTTTATAAACATTGATTACATGTTAGATCATTAATGAGGTATACTAACACAAATATGTTGTTGCTGATCTAGGAACGCTGATAACGTCATTAGTGTTTGTAGAAATTATAAAGGTATTTCAGATCATATACAGTGCTAATGTTCTATGTATTAAGTTTGTTGTTACTGGTAAACCCGCTCTCCCTCAGTACCCTTTCTCAAAAATTGAAATTGAAATAAAATAAACACTAAATGTTAAGTGAAACTTACCACATTTTTACATTAGTTTAAACCAAATCGGCTAAGCCATTTCTTATATTACTGCGTACTAAGGCGCAGACAAACCGACATAAATTCTAACAATCATAGGATTCTATTGCGTTAAAAGGTTTTTCTTATATATTGTCTTCTATATGAAGTCAGCGATCAGTTGCATTTTTATTATACGAATAGATTTATTTATCATCTTCAAATTCTCGTTGTAGGACGCCCGCATTTGATTCAGAAGACAAAGATTTACGGAATTGTGGTGCGCATTAGTACACGACTTTCGTTTTTTTTTAAATCTAAATACCAACTAACTAAACATAAAATACTAAATACTAACTATCCGAGGAGCCACCTGATGGTAAATGGCCACCGTCCATGGATATCTGTGACCAAAAACCTTGGCGGCCAAGTAAGAAGAGACAAAAAAGTAAGAAACTATTGGTTCAACGGGAATACGAGTTTGGCGGCTAGCTCCAGCAGGGGTGAAGCCCCACCAGCCAGCAGGAGGGCCGATTTTTGATTCCTCTTAAACCGCTCCAGTGTGCTGGCAGATCTGGTACACCGTTCTAGACCGCTCCGATATGGTTAATAATATATTTGACGACGTCAATGAGACCCAGATTATGTCAGGATATCATGCACATCACAATTAAGACATCACAGGCAATCAAGACTCAAATGTCAATTACTCAAATGTCTGTCACATTGTATTCAAGTTAAGTTAGTCGTCTAAGATTGGAGCGACGATAATTTTCTAGATCGTAGCCACTTCCGATTGTCACAGGAAGCAGTAAATGGGCTTACTGCGATGGAAATAATATGCTCGTAGCTGATGTAGTCTTGACTTCTCGTTTTGTATCTGTTGCTGGTTTATTACGGTAAATGAAATGGTAATAAAGAACAACAGAGAACATTGTTTTATTCTGTGAAAGAAGGAGTACCTTCTTTACTTCAATACCGATTTGCTGGTTCGATTCTATTAATTAGCTCTTGTGAACTGTAGACTAACCTCTACTTACGTCTTTATCACTTACAATTACTTACATTCAACTTTGTTTCCCTGAATCTGTGGATGTATTCGTTCGTATTGTAAGTTACGGACTGCATATGACATAATTATCGTTAAAATCAGTTTATATTTAGGTACTTACATTACAATTACCTCTATTGAAATCATAAGTGTAGTTCTAACTCAATTCTATGTTTCTTAACTTATTAACGGTTTACTGTACAACAACGTGTCTCTCATAACTAAAGAGATTTCTTAACTGTTTGTATTCGAATTGTATTCTTATATAATTCGTATTCGAACAGTAAAGACATATATTTGTCTTGCTTTAAATTTTTATTATACGCAGCAGTTTCAATAAAACTGTATCGAATTCCGTTAAGAGTTTGGAAACTTACCTACTAGTCAATTTTATATATTTTTTAAGTTAAATATGTAGTTAGAATGTTTTATATAGGAAAAATAGTTATCATTTGCTTAAGTTTACAAAAATAATAACGCATTATTGCAATGATGGGTGTACTATTCTCTGTAATGCTCTCAAATATATGCCGGTTTCTTTTAAGAGCTAATAAGATGATTCCATCGCGAGATCCATTGGTAAATATGTGTAAGTGTATCTCCTACGTATAAGACCCGTGAGTAGGTACTTGATAGTCATCAAAGGTTTGCAATTAATGTCAAAGATCGAGATGAAACGTTTGCAAATAATAGTAGCTATAAAACAAACTCGAATTACTGTTTGCATTCGTATTCGAATTACATTTATCTTGCCTGAATATGTATAGTGCATACTCTAGCAGCGAGGGTATTGTGTTACGTGTATGAAAACATCGCTTAGGCTTTAAGTGACCGCGAGATGGCCATAGGCCGGACAGGAACATGCTATTTGTTGTAATGATTGATATCATGTGAACACGTTGTCGTATTAACAACGTAAGTAATGTAAGTATCAGCAGTGTTCTAATTCGAACAGATAACTTCTTTAAGTGATTGAGAGAAGCGTTAATGTTATGTAAGATTCGGATGGTTATGTTCCATCCCATCCCATGGTATCCTATAAACGCTTAACATAACCAGCGAAATTCAGATGAAGTTATTGAAACTGCCACTAAGGTGATAGATGAAATATGTAATTCAATTTCGACTAACCTGACATACAATATTATTGTTTTCATGGCATGGCATGTTATTTTGCAATGATGCAGTTATGAGATGTTTTGAGTGAAATCACGAGGTATTTATGGCCTGCAGTGGCCACCAAATAGTTATATATTCCTGTTTAAATGCTGTAATAAATCCAAGCGGAATATTCTAGTAAGTACCGCCGGCGATGGTGATTTATTCACGTTTAAAAAAATATATTTCAGAACTTCGCATTCAATGATTTTCATTTACAATTCTATCGAGTTGACTGGAATTAATATCTTTCGATAGGTGTTGAAGCCAAGCAGTTCGAGTTATGGCCGGTTTGCGTACAACCGAGTAACTACACTCAATTTTCTTTGAACGGGCGGGGAGTAATGTACTTTGGTTGCAGTTAAGGATGACAGCTATTTCAATATCCTCAATTTCACACTCTTCAAAGAGAAGGGCGTCGATTTCTTGGATTTTTTTCGCTTTGCGTTTTATTTGAAATACAAACAAGTTAAAAGATAAATCCTTTAAAAGATTACTAAATTCTTTAACATGTACAATTGTACAGGGGTACAGGAAGCCTGTGATTTTTCAGTTCATCATTTTCAGTAATCGAATTAATAAAATAAGTACCTATGTACGTGTTATAGATATAATATGTGTATGATGTATGGAAGTATATGTATGACAAATCGTTTTCCATTTTACATTGGCTGGAATTATAATTTACAAGTACTGCAAAAGCCAGGTGCATTCTACGACATGTACTCAGATGTTTGAGTTGTTTTACTAAGTATTTCTCTTCGATGATGAGGCGAATATCGATCATCGGTCCATTATCCAACAGCGGAATGATGAGGTCTTAAGCTATAGGTTTGTTGCCTCTTGGGTTTGATGGTCTAAACACGGTTGGTTTTTACTAACAGATGACCGCTATGATACTTGTCACGTGCCTTTTAACCCCGGAAGCCATTTGCCTGCGATGCGTCCTACGTCCTTGGGCTAATCATGTAACATACTTTCAATGTCGCGTTACTTGCCAAATACGATTGAATTGCAGCCGCAAATATGCTCAGTTTTTTGCAACATACTGAATCTATACATGCGTTCTATTCACAGTGCCACCTTCAGATCCAAATAAATTCATCTGTTAATGTTGGTATGATATGTGTTATTTTGGCTATTGTTTATGAAGTTGTTTTTTGTACGAAAGACGGAGCTTATGCAATAACAAGAAAATAATAATATGTACGATACGACGATGGTTAGTCTTGTTAGCAGACGGTGTTAGAACATTACTTGCTTAGTTTGTAAGTAAGTATGAGGACTGGGACAGGGACTGTTAGTGATAGTTAGTCATGTTAGTTGTTGTTAGTAAGAGTCTTGTCCTAATTCGGTCCTATTTATACTTCTGTGTTTACCCCCTGGAGTTCGCCTCGTTTAAAAATCAAATTACTTTTAGCTCTGCTAGGCTTAATTCTGTTCAAAATCAGTTTGTGGCTAAATCAGTTCAAGATACATAAATATATTTGTTTACACACACAAATTGTTCAACAAAACCATACACTAACAATTCCCATCAATGAACAGATATCGGCCAACCTGTTCCGCACTCTGCCGCCGAGTGAAAACCCAGACTTCGACCCGGAGGAGGACGACCCCACGCTGGAGGCGTCGTGGCCGCACCTACAGTTAGTGTACGAGTTCTTCCTGCGCTTCCTCGAGTCCACCGACTTCCAGCCTACCATAGGCAAGAAGGTCATCGACCAGAAATTTGTATTGCAGGTGCGTCACGGCCGAATGTCTGATACATTATCGCGCGTTCCACTGAGCGATCATAACGCTCTTTCTGTTTCTAAGCGTTGTGATCGCTCAGTGGTACGCGCCCTACGTAGTTTTTCGAATTCGAAATACAAAATCATTTATGTATGAATTATAGGTACACTTGTATACACTATAGATCTGATACACTTTGCGCATCAATTTTGGTTTTGTTATCATTTAGACAACGTGATTTATAATGGCGAACAAACTAGATAGTGTTGATATCACCTGTACTTTCTTATGTTACAACTAAATTAAAAGCAGATTATTGTTGTCCGTTTAAAGCTTTTAGATTTGTTCGACTCGGAGGACCCGCGCGAGCGCGACTTCCTCAAGACGGTGCTGCACCGCATCTACGGCAAGTTCCTGGGGCTGCGCGCCTTCATCAGGAAACAGATCAACAACATATTCCTGCGGTTCGTCTACGAGACCGAGCACTTCAATGGCGTCGGCGAGTTGCTAGAGATACTCGGAAGGTAAACGTTTGTTTATGTCTAATGGCTGTGTGGTTGCTAAAATTGCCCCACATAATCGTCATCAATCAATCAATTATTATTTGATTATATAAAACTTGTGTTACTGAATGAGTGACAGACAACGCAATTCTAAATTGAAATTTGGTATGTATATTCCTTGGGAAGTGTAGGGGAGCGTTAAGAGAGGATTTTTGGAAATCACCTCCCCCCCCCCCCCTCCCCCTCTAAGGGGATAAAAAAGGGGATAAACTGCAACTTTATTATATACCTACACATATATGTTTGTCAAGACACGCAAGGACATCAATAACATGGGATTTAACTAGATAGGGCAGAGCACAGTCACCTTCGTTAAAAGCGACCCGGCTCATAGCTTTGACCTTTATTCAGCCAGGTGCCATATAGGTGCCATAAGTCTACGGCACGGCAAGGATCTCTAATTACTAAGGCAGCGTCCTACGTGGGCGATCTGGATGCGAACGCGAAGCGGCGCGGAGCGGCGCGGAAACAACAAACAGTCGATAGCTATTGAAGTGGCCTACGTGACCAAATGACGTGAAGGTGCGTTGCGCGCTGTCCATGACAGATGTTGACATCCGCACCGCATTCGCTTCGCAATCGCGTTCGTGTTGAGTCGCTCACGTAGTACGTAGTGTAAGGTTTAGACACCTTAGTAATTAGAGGTCCGCGCCGTGTACGTGATCAATGGACATTGCGTGTCGCGTTGCAGCATAATAAACGGGTTCGCGCTGCCGCTGAAGAGCGAGCACAAGCAGTTCCTGGTGAAGGTGCTGCTGCCGCTGCACAAGGTGAAGTGCCTGTCGCTGTACCACGCGCAGCTCGCGTACTGCGTGGTGCAGTTCCTCGAGAAGGACGCGACGCTCACGGAGCCCGTCGTGCGCGGCCTGCTCAAGTTCTGGCCCAAGACCTGCTCGCAGAAGGAGGTACGCGATATGGATGGGTGGACGTAGCTTGACGGTGGCCCTGCCTGCGAGGCAACGGGTGTCGGGTTCGATACCCGGTCGGGGCAGATGTTTAGGAGGAGAAGAAGAACGGTTTATTCCATCATGCTTCTCGAGAATATTACGACTCAAAATAAGACTTAGTTAAAATAGTGATAATAATACATTAATAAATACATTATGTTCGATGTTGTTACGGATTTTTGTTCCTCTGGAGTTAGGTGTAACAAATAATTGCGCGTGTACAAGAGTAAACGAGATAAGATGATGCGACAAACTTAAGCGAGTGAGCGAGGCACACATATGAGTGTAATGTGCATATGAGTGAATAACGCCACACTCATGTTCCCACACTCTAGTGTGGTGTGTGGTGTTATTTATTTATTTTTTTACTTCTGCCGGGCGCTCTAGTTATACAGGGGTATATGCTCCCCAGTATGCAAATCCCCGCGCGTAGGTCATAGGTGGCGCTATAGGACTATGTGGATTATGTTTGGTTTTGACTACAATTGGTGTATTTGTGAGTTTTAATGAACCGTGTAGTTCTAAGTGGTTCAACACAATGTTTTTAAAACAACTAGTTTTATGGTAGGATGGGATTTTTATGGTGTTTGGGTAGCAAAGGGTGGACAGGTGAACCGTAAGTGGGCAAGACATTATTGGGGATATTAAAAACGCGTTGCTCGAGCAAATCGTTATTGAAACCGCATTATAATATTTAAACTGTCCACATATAGGTGCCAATTTGATTGGTTTGCAGGTGATGTTTTTGGGTGAGATAGAGGAAATATTGGACGTGATCGAGCCGGCTCAGTTTGCGAAAATACAAGAGCCGCTCTTCAAACAAATTGCCAAATGCGTCTCCAGTCCACACTTTCAGGTAATCTACAACAGTTTGATATCAAAATATATTATGTTTAGTGTTTGCATCTTTATGAAAAATAAAATTGTGTTAGTGTATAACAGTAATTGTAGTGATAATGTATTGCACAATTAATATAGTGTTCGGTTTACATTTGTGAGTTCAGAAAGCTAAAATTGACTTAGAATTCACTGTTAATATTCTCAATATTTTTATTCTACGATTTTCTTGATTACCATTTGTTTGAAATGGAAAATCTAAGAAGCAAAGTTTACCATAATTATGTCTCGAAAGGTATTTTAATTTTATTGTTGGTCTGTCTTGAACATGTCTTGAACTTCTTTAATGGACTCTTTTACTGAGAATATTTGATGAAAAATATTTCAAAGCTTACTGATTTTCAATTTTATTTAATACTTTTAGAAAACCCGCCCTCGCGGGAAACATGCCCGCGCCCTCGGGAAACATACCCCTTAGCACATTCGGTAATTGTTAGGAGTAATTCTTTAAACTTATATAGCTTACTATATAACATGTATATAACTTTTTTATATTAGCCGATTGAAAAAAAAAACACTGTATGTTAAGTGAAGCGTACCACAATATATTAGTGAAAACCGCACCCAAATCGGTTAAGCCGTTGAAGCGCGTACAAAACCACAGACACAGGCAAAAATTGTAAAAATCATTTGATTTCTATCCCATTGTTTTGATTTCTATCCCATCTGACAATAAGTGGTGATGCAGTCTTAATTTATATTTAAAGATAAATAATATTTCAGTAAAGGCGTGTTTGACCTTCGTTTGACTGTACATGATGTCATCAAAAGCATAATTACGTATTTCCCTTTCTTTGCAATATAATGTACATTTGTATGAAAAATATTCAAATTAGATTCTTATATGGAATATTGTATTCCGAAAATTGTACTGAAAACTTAAGATTTAATAGCGTCCATTGGGACCCGAGGACAGTGTCAGTGGTTTTCCACCCACGGTTAACTTGGTATAAACTGGTTTGTTTTATTTTTTGTGGCTTTGTAAAATCTACGTCATAGTGCTTATAGCCCATTGTTTCTTTCAATGTGTCTGACGAAAGAAAAACTCACATAATTGACACAGTGTATTAATCGAAGGCCTTTCCAAGTGTGTTTTGCACAGTAGCGTTCACGCATGCCGCCGATCAGTATATCGATATCGGGAAATATCCTATATTGATACAAATTAACTGAGATATACTGGTAGTTTTTACTGAGTTTGATTTCACGCATTGACATTAACGCCTCGTTACTGGTAACTGGAAAACGTTAAATATAGGAACCTGCCATGTTTACACTTACTACACGATACTGACCGTTCATAGCCCAGCCGCCTTGCGTCGATCATAAGTGATCGACATTGTTAAGCAACAGTAGTTGCATGGGTATCGTGTCTCGGAGGGCACGCAAAACGTAAACGTACCGTTGTTATCGTAAGATAGCTGTCGTTGGAAGCCTTCGGCATAAAGACTTCCGACACTTGGGTTGGCTACCAACCCCTCCAATCCAACCAATCCTCACCGGAGCAGCCTGAAGTATGCTGTAGGCTTAGAATAATTACTATAGAAACCAAGTCTGCGCGGCCATTTTGAAGCACCTTAATTGGAGTCAGAAATAACTCCAAACACCGCGCAGCTCCGTAGTGTTCAATGTCAACGCACGCCAAAAGTGTCTCGCGAAAAATAAAAGAATTATGACGATTAGTCCAGTTAAATTGTATCACAAAATATCTGAAAAGCTATTTATGTATTAATGCTAAAAACATATGATTACCCGCAGCCGAAGTTCGGGAAAGTTTCGGTTTAGTGCTTCACTTTAGACAGCGCTTGTATGAAGACTATCTTTCTATAGTGTAATTATTCTAAGACTGCAGGCCTCCTCGACGACGAGGAGATACCCGTGCCCAATGGTGTGTTAAAGCCAACACGATAGTAATAGCCAGCCGTGGTCAATCCGCAGGTGGCCGAGCGCGCGCTGTACTTCTGGAACAACGAGTACATCCTGTCGCTGATGGAAGAGAACAACCAGGTGATCATGCCGATCATGTTCCCGGCGCTGTACCGCATGAGCAAGGAGCACTGGAACCACACCATCGTGACGCTCGTCTACAACGTGCTCAAGACGTTCATGGAGATGAACTCGAAGCTGTTCGACGAGCTCACCGCCAGCTATAAGGCGGAACGGCAGAAGTGAGATGTTGCTGTGTTTTTTTTAATACGCTTTTATTAGCTTGAGACGTATGTTACTCGGTTTGTATGTAACAGAAACTTTGAACGGTGAAAAGAATACGAATGAATGACAGTTGTGTTTAATGATGCCATGGTAACTTAGTTGACTATAGTATACAAAATATGTAGTGTAGGGTTGTTGTTCTACAGTACCTACTGCCCCAAGTGCGATCGAAAATAGCCAGCCAATAATAAGAAAGAAAAATGCTTATTCGCAGTCTAAAAAAGAAAAAAGAAAATATAGTTAAAAAAACTAAACAACACGCTTTTAAAAAATAAATAATAATTGTTAATATATGTCCTGTGTGTCCCCCCCGCAGAGAGAAGAAGCGCGAGAAGGAGCGCGACGAGCTGTGGAAGCGGCTCGGCGAGATGGAGATCAGCCGCAAGCGCCAGGCGCCGCCCGCCAAGTGATGCAGCATCCAACTGCTAGATAATGCGATCCATTTTAATTTTCACTTATGTATTCATTTTCTATTCGATTACATTTTTGTTAATGATGTTATTAATTTTTTATACCCGCAAAGATCGGCTCGTTCGGGCCCCGAGCGTCCCGACGCGGAACGTTCGCACTCCGGGCGCGGCCCCGACGTGCCGGCGCGGCGCGGCCGGGCCCCGTAGCGCGGGCCCGGAGCGCGCCCCGTAGCGCGGGCCCCGAGCGCGACCCGGTGTTCTGCGTTCTAATAGTGCTCTCGACATGTCCGGTTCCCGAATGCACTATGAACTATTGTAATAGTATTTTATATATGTTTACGTAGCTCACTAGATTACTTTAGGATTTTTTTTGATATTGTTAAATTGTTTAAATAAGTTAAAAGTTGTATGTATTATTGAATGCATGAATTGTATTGCATTTTGGATCACCGATAACTGTATCATTGGGGCACCCGGCTTTCGGCTGAATATGATTGTACAAAAAAAAATTAGGGAAATTGGGAAATGTAATATGTTTAGAGGCGCGCGCGTGCGAGTCGCGGCGCGCGGGTAGATTGTTCTATTAAATTTTCATTTATAAACTAGATGCTGGAATCAAAAATGTAACTTCGACGTACTATCATTTTGTATAGGTACATAGTGTAAATAGGCATTTATTTATTATAAATTTATAGCAGTGTGAGTTTTATACATAGCTGCGGGAGTGGGGACGCGACATTCGGTGCGGTCGAGGTGCGGTCGAGGAGCGGTCGTTGAGCGGTCGATGTGCGGTCGAGGAGCGACAACTTCACGGATCATGCATTACAGACCATACAGCTCGGTCAACTAAACGTTCATTTCATCGTATTGGAGTAGAACAATGCTAAAATTAGATATAATAATTTGTAAGGGAATAGTCATTAATTTGTATGATATTGCTGTAGCTATTAATTTTTCCAAGATCACTCGTGGAGCGGCGCGCGCATGTATGTATGTACACTATGAACATGTTTGTTATGTAAAATGTATTAACATTGCAAAAATTATAAATGATCTTATATATAAATTACTAATTAATTATAGTACACAGTATGAAAATAAAAAAGTTAATTCACATGAAATTGAATTGTTTGAGTGTGGACGTGCCGGCCGTCCCCTCCGACCCTCCGCCCCTTCCCGGCCCAACCCGGCGGCTGGCGGCTGGCGGCCGGCGGCTGAGGGGGACACCGTACGAGGGTGCCATACTTATACATAAGCTTCCTAACAGCATGCTTGACGCACGGTTCATTAAACTGCGTTTCAATTTCATTATTATCCATTAAAAATTTATGTTTCTTCATATAACTTTTCCCGCTCCCGCGGCAAGTGCAATTCTAGGCCGTAATACCTTGCTCTTGCAGAATTGTCACTCGGTTTAAATATGTTCCTAAGTCAAAATTTTAAGACGAAAAGGTAGCTTTGGATTGTATTAGAACACCCGCTCCCGCGGTTTGCGTGCTTATCGAGCTGTGAGTTCCTACGCCGTAGTGCGGCGGCTGTTTGAGCGGGTGTACCCATGGTGCTGCGCAGCTCCGTACGGTCCCCTCCTCCCGCCGGCGCCGGCGTGCCCGAAACGCATCCCGCATTAGAAATACACTATCAATTGTCACATTTATTAGTCTTTCATTTACTTTCGATGCCTAGGCCCTAGATATGTTTAACACAAGCGAGGTTTTTGATAGTTTTGTCTATATATTTGTACTAAAACGACCGTTTTGTTCCGAAATGCTTTATAAAACAGTACATACTATAACTGAAGTATCATTTTCTTTAATTTAAATAACATACGCATACAACAATTGACTTGTGTCCCACAAAAAAGACATTAAAATTGCAACCCATTTTAACACGATACTAACTTTTTTATGGGTTTGCTATGTGGGTGTTGGGAGGTTGAAAAGTAAATCTATTTTATCATCGGCCTGGGAAGGATGGACATATTAATATTATGTAGGTTTGCTCCGAATCCGAACATTAATTCGTATTTCAAATCCTATTTCTGTTTAATTAAAACTAACTTTACTGGTCGAATATTTTGTTATGTTGTAGAGAAGGGACTTATTCCCTTCGGGAATAGAAAGTAATTTGAAAATAAATCGAATCGTAATTAACGGATGGGAGAGACCTGTTTTCAAGTCAATTACTTCACTGACCTTGATATTGATTTGTTTGCGGTCCAACGAACTCTTGATTAAGTACAGTAGTGGATCAATACCAGACCGCAAATTAAGTCGTCGCATTTCCATGGCTACCAGCTCCCAACATTGGGTCGGTCACGGCACTTAGTTCTCCACTGAGAACGAACCGCAGAGGTCTTCAGTAGATTTATTTTTCAATCATGAGTGTTAAGAGTCGGATTCTTGGTCCGCCTGTGCCCAAAATGCCTTTTGGTCTCGTCGAGCTAATGGACGGACTCGCAAGGGATGTCCTGAAAAACAACCCCGAGAATATTTACGAGTTCTGCGCGCGCCATATGCAGACGTTGCTGGAAATAAGGGATGGACGTGGTAAGGTACTTTCCATATTTAAAGATGTGATGACGAACGCGTTGCGAAATTTTTTTGACAAAAAATGGTAGCTGGTCAACCCCAATACTAAGAATGTCCACCATTTGTAAATATTAACCAAAAGTATTCAATAAATTTAATTATTGGCAAAGTTTTTTGAAACAAGCATCTTTCGCCACTTAGGAAAGAAAAATGATAGCCTATTTCTGCCCAGCACGTAGGGCTGACATTATCTATTAGTTCGCTCGATTATTGAAAACAGGGGGTGGGGGCACTTTTTAGCAAAAACTGGTCGAAATATGAATACGGTAACTGCAATTACTGCACAGTTCCGAATTTACCCAAACGCACAGGAAAATTACTGGGAGAGCTTAACAACATACGTCAGTAGGTTATTTTCAAACAAAGGTACCAAATTGGGTTGAATGTGTGCGCGATTACGGTTTAATCTTTGAGTATTAACTACTATACCTATTACCTACCTGCAAAAATACCCAAGCAATGCTTTATAATAAAACTAACCTACTTTTTAGCACCCCGCCCATTACTGACTTTGGATCAAAAAATAGAAATTGCACAAAAGAAAGTAAAGCAAAGAGCAGAAGAAAGGAGACTCGCATATGATAAAAAAATTGCTGATGATGTCAGTAAACAACAAGTGTTACCCGCGGCTGTTACTCCACGTTGTGATGATCTGGAATGCTCTGAGAAAAAGGAAACTAATAAAGATTATATCGATATCCAGACGAAACTAAAAGAAGAAATAATAAAAGTAGAAGAGCAAGATGTTGAAAAGACTGCAGAGCTTAATAGTGAAATTAAAAATGAATCAAATGACCCAAAGTATGTTTTGAATAAAGTTGATGTTGAAGAGTTGAATGAAACAAACAATGAAAATAAAACTAATCTTGAGGTCATAACAGTCATGGATTCCAATGAAAACGAACAACATAGGTTGTTAACGCAAGATGAACTTGCAACAGATGACACGATTAAAGAAACTCAGCCTGAAACCACTTCCGATATTAATATCGCAGATAATGATACTGTTACTGAACCATTATCAGGTGAAACCAGCGTAAAATTTTCAAGCAATGATAATACAGATGAGATAATTATTTCAAAAGAAGATAAAGATATTGAATTACGCAATGAGGGAGATGAAATCATACAAAATAATGGTGGCTCTCAATTACAAAACAAGGTTGAAATGAATCAAAAAATCTCTAGTGATGAAATTCCATCTTCAGACACAATAGAGAAAGTAGTTTTGGTCTCTTATGATAATATTGAAGATAATTCTCATGTAAATAGTGAAACGAAGGAAAATCAAAAACTAATAGATGCACCTTCAACAACAAACAATTCATTGAATGGTAACAATAGTGAAACTCCTTTAAATTCAGAAGAGAATGATAATTTACAAGACAAGCAAGTTGATAATTTAGATGAACTTGCAAAATCACTAGATGAGCAAATTCTAACCGTAATTACAGGTTCTGATAATATTGAAAATGTGTCACTACAGGCTACCGAACCTGTTATTATTCAAGCCAATGAATTAGATGCCGTACAGATTATCGTAACACAATCGAATCCGACCGAAGTGGAACCGAAATCAGAACAAAGTACAGGTAAACATTACAATTCAGAAAGTGCATTGTTTTTTATTTACGTTCTACGTGTTATTTTTGTCTTACAAGAATTCTGTATAAATTATAGATATCGAAAATGCTCCCGAATCAGCGCACGATAACAATAAGACCAATAATAGCTCCATGGATTTAGAAACTGCTGCGATTACGATTCAAAAAGTGTTTCGTTCGTTCCTTTTCAAGACAAAAACGGCTAGTTACGACGACCCAACCACTGTGGATATTACTTTATTAACAGAAGATAAAGATAAGGTATGAAAATTTTTGAATTTTTCAAATCTATTTCAAAAGGGTACCAATGCGATAAATAATTGATATGTATGGAACTAAAAAATATTCACATTCTGTTCAGACCTCCAAAATAAAATTTAATAACTAGGTAGGTACGGTGTATGTTATGTTCCTTTTTTTCTAGATTAAAGTAGATAGTACCTAATACCTATATAACTGTTTTCTCGAGGATTTCTCTGAAACTTTTTTTGCTTATAGTAACCTCGATTTGAAACTCGTGCGTGACCAATCAAACAAGATGACCTAGCTTAATAACCTTTAAAATCTTTTACAGGAAGATAACGAGGTTCCAAATATTAAAGATAGAAGGCACTTAGGTATTAGCAGGATGGATACAGTATTACAAACGGTTAATGAAGAGAAGTCGTTATCCTTGTCAACCGACGATTCTTCAACTTTGTCTAGCGCCGCGACTATAATACAAGCTCACGTCCGAGGTTTCCTCGTAAGGAACAAAATTAACCTAAACAAAACCATTTCTAGCAACTCATTAGTGGATTCCGATGCTCCTTCGATTCCGTCGCTGGAGGCAGACAGCGATCATGTAAAGAGTAAAACTGTTTTAAATATCCATATCGTTCCTGAAGGGTCGCACTTTGTGAGCAGAGATGAGAGTATCTTGACGTCAATGGATTTATCGTTGGACAGCAGCCCTCCGTCGTCCGTTAACCTGCATCCCCTGGGCAACGACAAGACTGAAAGAAGGAAGCGGCTGAAAAGAGAAGATGCAATACAATCTGTTTCACCTCCGAGCAATAACAGCGGCAAATTAAGCGAGGATCACGATTCTGTAAAGGAAGTTTTGATAGCCGAAAGTAACACGGAAATTGAGCCAGTCAGTTCATGCGATAAAACTTCCGCTGAAGTCCAACCTCTTTTGGAAAAAGAAGAAGCCAAAGTCATTACAGAAAATGATTCGACTTCGGATACTGCCTCCGACGAAATGGATGTAATTACGCCCTTCGCAGAAGACAGGAGCTCCCGTGAGTCTGATAATTCTACAAAATTGTTACATTCTGGGGAATTTCACGATATCGTTGTTCCTACAAATGTAACGAGATGTGATACTTCTGTCGTCCGTGGTGAGTGAAGACATCTTATTTATCAGGTGATAAATCCTTCCATTCTATTGAGGCCAACGCATGACTGCTTGCATTGAGTAATATACAGGTATTGATCATTGATCGGTCGTCAGTTATACGATTACGTAAATAGAATATTGTATTTAGATCGTAGGAGTCGAAAGTAGTTCGTTTACGCACACTACTCGTAGAGAAAGTTTATGTAGGTAGTAAGAGAATGTAGAATAGTATAATTATGCAAAATAGTAATTAAGTAGGTACTTAATTAATGTAGGTACCTAGTAAGTACATGTGCATCAAAGAAACAGAAAATTGCATTAGCTAGTTTATTAATACCTAATCTTTACTTGTAATTTATACCTAAGTACCATCAATAATTAATTAATGTTACTTCTAATTTCAGAGTTCCAGAACGTATTGGTTTATTTTATTCTTTGGAATAACTGATCAGATTGGTGAAAAACTGAGCGTCCAACTTTATAATAAAAAAAAAGAGTACCAATTCAAGATGTTGCGAAACTGAATTTGGAAACTGAGTTTAAAAACACTTTATCATAATTTGTAATTAGGTGCACTAAGTATTATATTCTTTAAAATATATAGGTAACTGTAATGCAATTTTGGATTTATCATTTAAGCATAAAACAAGGTTAAAAAAGGAGTTGAGACATCACCGATGGAAGCAGATAAATAATTATTACAGAATCGGGCCGGGCTGTCCCTATAGCCGAGGTGACGTTTACCAGCCGAGCCCTAGCCTACTCGAGCTTCCGATCCTACCAGGGATTCCGTCTATTTCTTACCGCGATAAGTACCTACCTCGCGACAAGTTATAGTTGCTAGTCCTACCCGAATAAGGGCCGCCCGACGAACAAATCTAAACAACACTAATATTAACGTTAAATAATTGTAAATATGATAATTGATTTAAAAAATATGTTGCGATTTTATTTTCCGCTTGTAAGCTGTAATAACGTCGGCTTTTCAAGATCAAAGGAATGAGACTTCTAGTTCTATACGAAGTCAAGTAAGTACTTTATTCTGTGACCTACCTAAGCATAAGTAGGTATAAGGCCAGTTAGACAAATAAGAAAGATTATAATTTATTTCTGGTAATAAGCCGTTAAACATGAGCTTAGAAGTGTATTTATTCTAAGAACATCAGCAACTTCAACTTGCGGCCGAGGAGCCTTAGAGTATGATCGTCTTCTGCCTTTACTTATGTTGAAAAAATACTAGTAAGTAGACTACAGTAGCGGCACAAATTTAAGGCCCCTTTGACACATTAAAATAGTGACGTGAAAAATGTTAATTCAGCATCGAAAAATATGGTCAAGTGCGAGTGGCATCGATACATTTTTGGAATAAAAAATTTAAGCACCCTTTTTAATTACATATTTGGAATGAGAATCGAATACTGAGTACCCCCTATTAATATCACAAGAGTCTTACGAATCACCTTATATTTAAGGTCTCCTCGGCTTTGAGCTCAGTAGTGGGCCTTGTTGGGGTGAGATTATTTATAGTATATTCATTTATGTAATTGACTTACTTACTTTATTAAAGGTGGCACTGTATTTTGTTAGTAAAAACGTGAAGGAATTTGTTCGCGGTACCATATACTTTGTTTATATGTTCCCGCATTAGTCCATAATATTTAAATATATATATTGTTTCAATATCCATGTAATTAATTAACTTTGGGTCTTAAAGTTATACATTCGATAAATTTTATGACTTTTTGCACATCACTACAGACCATGAAGAACAGCAATTTGCTCCTTCAAATTTATGTAATAATTTATACGAAACTTGATGATCGGACAGACGTCAAATAAACTTCATCGGGGCCTTCCTTTTGTGCCGCACCTATAAGTAGTAATTAATACAATCACAGGAAATTAACATTGGACAGTGGTTTACTGTCCAGAGTGAAATCATGAAAACATATTAGTATGATGTGAATTGTGAAATAACAATTTTGAAGATTTAAACTTTGATTATTAACAGGGAATAATTTTAAATATAAACAACCTACTAGGTAAGTATGTTGTTTATATTTAAAATTATTATATTAAATATAATTATTATAAATAATAGTAAAATATTATTAAATAAAAATAAAAAAAAAATAAAAAAATATTATTAATATTATTAAATTATTATAAATAATAGTAATAATTTTATTAGGCTCTCTCGTTTTACTATTTTTGAACGAGCAGTATTGGATGACATTTACAATGTCAAAGTGAATATTAATAATGTCAAATTGTCAATATTGTCATTGTCAACTCAACTTCAATAATGAGTCAGCTGATCATGTAGTGTTGTATTTTAATTTTCAGTTTCATTCATTAGAAAATAGCTTTATTTTTCTTATCTTTAGTAACTGAACTTCACACACCCTTAACCTTGCCTGTACAAAACTGTTACCCATACGCATCGTCCGTAAGGTTACGAGCCTAACTGTGATTACGCAAAGTACGACTAAAAATAACATTTGTACCGAGCGTTCTACCCTTGGAGTCAATGAAAATGAAGTTTTAATAAGAACAAATTAATTTTTTCTGATTATCTAAAATGTGTACTATACCGCCACCACCGCCGCCGCCTCCTCCAGAAAAGTTAGTCAGCCCAAGTCCAGTTAAGGAAACCAAGGATGTAACTGATCTTATTCATATTTTGAGCGCGGGGGTATGCGAGTGGGCATCACAAGAACCGTCTCTATGGGAGGCCTGCACGTCGAGACATTTATGCTTGTCGGATCCCCCCTTTCGGTACAAGTATACACATTTCAACTCCATTATGCAAGTTGGTCCCACTTGTGGATTAGTGGCTCTGTCCATGCTGTTGAAAGGGGAGGTGGCCCCGGATGAACTGCTGAATATAACAAAGTTGGAGGGATTCAGCAGCAACGGGGAGATGTTGAGTTGTAAGAACATGGTCAAGTTGGCTGTGAAAGCCATCAGCTTGGTTGAAGCCGACATCACTTGTACACTGAAAGAAGGACGATTATACAACGAGGAAATTATACAGGAACTATTAGATGGTGCTCTTTTATTGGTGCCGTATCCTTTTACAAATATGTTTTTATTTTATTCCTAAATTCCTATCCATTCCTGTTTGTTTGTTGTTGCTTTACAGTTCCTTAGTAATAAATCAGATATGATGCGGACTGCAACCACTACCCTTGTGAGAAACGTGGCCACACTGCTCACTGGGCACTGGTAGCTGGTGTTCTGATCACTGAAGATCCAGGAGACCGAGGATATACATCTCTCCCAAACAATATGCATGTACTTTGCAGACATGGGAAATCTAGATTCCTTTCTGCGTGGCTTTTAGAAGACCTAGATAGGAGTAACCAAAATTTATGGGAATTTTCTCCTAAAAAGAGGGAAGATGGCTCACTATACATTATCCCAGAGGGTGGGGTTGGGGGGGAGAGTGGACTGCGTAACCAGTTTTTGTTATTCAAAAGGTTCTAAGTGTAAGTGTAAAGTTTATTTATTATGGAAATTTATATTTAACAGTGTGATTTTACTAATTATTGTAATTATATTTATTAATAAATTATGAATCAATCTTCAAAACTTTAAAATTGACAATACAATTGTGTGTAGTATGATCTGCACTATTAGTTTCCGAATATCTGGTTATGTTACTGTTTATTTGTATTTGCTATTGTTATTTGTTTAGTACAAATATTATTAGATTTAAGAAAATCTCGTCCACCAAGACACATAAATAAAAATAAAAAAACTACAAATTTAATGCAAAATTTTATTTGTACAATAAATACAAATCATACTTGCAAATTATGATAAAATAAAAAATCTCACCACTTCACTTAACAATTATACAAGGAAAAGAAAATTTATTAGACCTGCGTCTCCTCCATAAGACAAATAATATACAATACATCGTCTTTCCAATTATTGCACCTTCACTGCATTAAACATTTCATAAAGAAATTAATTTATATATTAAATAAGACAAACATAAATGTTATATACTTTTGTACTAATGTTTTAACTTAAAACCTTTTTTATTTACTTACAAGTATCCACACCACCAGTTTTTTGCAAACAAAACTGTTTTTGTTGTACACAGACAATGATTTATAATGGCTAATATCCAGAATCTTTGTTCTAAAAGTCTTTGTTACTTTCCATTATGTAAATATACACTTAATAGTGTAACAGTATATTACTTGCAACAGCAAGCTTAAAGGATTTTGGCAGATAGTTGGATAATTGTCTTACAAAGGAAAATAATACATATAATTTGTGATGAAATCAAACTTATCAATCTTTTTTTAATGTTAAACGGTATAAAAATTGCATTGAATACAAGACTTAAAGTACCTATATGTTTTATAAACAACAAACCTTTGCATAATTTGCTTTCTGATACTACTGAGAATGAGGAAAATTAATAGAAATTGCCAAGTCAGTCAGCAGGTATGAGATCACATTGCATTCAAACATTAATACACGATTAATAATAATCGAACCATACAAATATTAACAATATTAATATAGGAAAATAAAATAATGGAGCGAAGTGCCAGTGTTTTGAAGTAGTTTAATTTGTATGTATTGTAGTGTAATATGTAAAACAAATTTTAATAATAACCGGTGGTTATTGGGATTATTATTGGACAATTGGACAATTATTGGGACAATTTTTTAAATTCTACTGAGCACGGGTCTCTCCTCATACCTGAGGAGGCCTAAAGCATACTCCACCACACTGCTCCAGTGCGGATTTGTCGAGGGATTTGTGGTGGCCAGCCCAAGCGTCGGAAGTTTTTATGCCGCCCGAAAGCATCCGACATGGCTTAACGACTGCTACCAAGTGGTAACAACCGGGTTCGACGGCTTTACGTGCCCTGCGAAACACGGAAGCGCTCAAGAAGTTCCACCATCCACCTACCGACCGCACCCGCTGTGGCTTAGCTTTGTCGATCACTGCATGGTGATATCAAATTATTTAAGAAAAACAGCATGTTGAAAATCGAATTCCATCCACTTTCCACTCGCCTTTAGGCAATAGTCACGACACGACCATAACGATGTACTTTTGCCTCGTTTTCAAGCAGGTATGACGCTTCGAAATGATATTATACCAAGTTAAATTATGACGTAACTGCTGCAAAACGCTGATAAATCGCTCATTGGTGCTCAATGCGCTAACTCGGCACTCGGCTAGGCCCTACACCGTACACGATACATTACGAAAAGTTGAGCTTATAATTGCCGTTCGGCAATACACTTCGTGTATATATTATTAAATCATTACAACCACCGCTATAAAAGTTGAATCACACTAGTTTTCTTGCCAAATAAAATGAAGGAATGCGTTTAGTCAGCACATTTAGAAAGTACTAATGCATTTTTGTAAAACTTTTGTAAAAAGTCTGTGAAATTAATTTAATTCAAAGTTTATTTTCACAAAAACTTCGAAATCAAACTACGCCATCGCTTCGACAAATCTACCGTGAGTGGTTTTAGAAGAAGATGCGGCATTTAACTCCCAAGGAGTTGTTGTGTGTGCTCATTGCAATGAGTATCATCAGGAAGTGTGTCCATGTACATACAATATACAAAATTGACCGTTCAATTTCAAGTGGTTCATTCGGAAATCAAATCAAAAGTAAACTCGTGCAAGTTCTTTAGTCTAAAATGTGTGTGATAAACAGTTCTGCATCTGTGTGGTGGTGGTTTATTAAATAGTAATGATTTAATCAATAATACAGATTTTATTTTAAGATAATGACACCAACGCTCATAAAAATCGTGCTGGTTAAAAATTAGCTTATTATTTAGCATGGTTTTATGAGCACACGTGTCCGATTGTCCGATGGAGGCGTAGCATCTATTTTATACTATAATTATTAACTATTTATATAATTTTTTAAGAACTTACTTTGTATTATATATGACTGACACACCTCAAACAATATACCTTGAGGGTAATTTACATACTGATTATATATTAATTTTTACACTTAAATATTGATTATGATATTCTTGTTAAAATATAACATCGTTACGTGGTTTTTAACGTTTGGATTAATAATATAAATGTAAAAAACATTCAAAGAAATTAGGAAACTTAATTTGGAAAACAAGGGATTTAATCCCTTCGTGTTGATCTAAGTCATTGCTGTTACATAATTAGTTGCACAGATAACTTTGGTGTCGTTGAACCATTTCATTATGAAATGAACAATGGAACGGCCGTACACAAACGTTGAAATCAATTATATTATTAATTAACATCACTTATGTAATAAACTAAGAGAACACAGCCAAAAGCATATTAAAAAATATTATGTGTCATTTAATGATATTAAGGGAACGGTTTTTATTATTGCCATGGGTAGGATATCCTTAACTGATTATTATACATAAATAAAAGAAAATACTATATAATGGCGAACGGCGCGCGCTTGAGGAATTAAAGTATGTCGGCTATGTCGTCGACGCAGCTGCGCGGTAAGCGTAGCAATATGTAGGACAAAGAAAATGTATATAGGTAATATATTTTTATGTAATACTTTTGTTTTTTCCGATTCATTATTGACATTTCCACATTCCACGCGTGCCGTCCCTACTTCCTCGACTTGAAATGGACAATGATTTGAATTTTTCGTATATTAAATGATTCTTCGTTTCATAAAAAACAATTATTTCATTTATAAAACCAGTTATAATACACACAATTAATACACAAACAATTGACTAATGTTGGTATGTTGCCAAAGATAAATTGTGTCCAGTCGAATAAAATATAATTTTAACGCTTTATCAAATAAATATGACAGATTCTATAAAGTTGGGACGTCCATCCATAATCGGTGAAAATCGACCCTCACGACACATATTTAAGTGTATAAATATATTTTAATTTATGTAATATTAACTACGTTGGCAGCTACATAAGTACATGTACATAATATTCCATGGCAGAAATAATTTCGTTATTTTGTAGATATTTTTCAGCGCTATCGACACCGTATCGTTAGATAATAGAATAGTTTCTTTATGTTGTTTTATTAATACGTCCCAACACATCAAAACATCATGACACACCATACCAAAAACACAATTTTTCCTGCAAAATTAATATAACCTCATCTTAACCTCATCAACTAAATGAACAAATTCAATGTAGATATTTTAATTTAAATGTATTAAACTGTTAGCTTTCTCATATACATGTAAGAGGCTATGTAAACGTTTAAGAGTTATAAGTAACAGCTGTTCTAGACTGGCTACGAGGTCGTATTCCAATAATTACTTGGCTTTCCGAGTACCAGGGTACAACCTCACTCGTAATCTAGTCGTTGAAATGTCATATGTTGTTGGAAGAATTGTCAACGGCAGCATAAAAATCGTTAAGAATACTGGAAGATTGACAGACAAGATATACAGACTGTACCAAAGCTATGTAAAAATCTACGGAGTCGAAAGATACATTAACACTAGGCGACCGCGCGCTTTATAAAAAAAATACAAAACTTTACTTTGGCGCGCGTCGGTCGCTGCACGATTAAATAATAATTTCAATCACAGATTAAATAAAGAAAATCGCGTTTTCACACCCAGCACGCTCCCACGCTGATATGTGCCCACAATACTCCACTCCGATCTTGCCGCGCAATCAATAATTAATATACAGACAAATGTTTCGCCCGATTTTTAAACCTAAATAGAATGCCTTTGACCACACACAACTAGTAACTCCGATACAAGTCACTACGATAGATCCGACAATAACAAAACTCCGACTAAGATCTGTAGATCTGACTACGATAGACAGCTCTGACAATTCGATCGATCTGACTACAAGATCGTTGAATCTAGATTTAGACACTAGAGCAGAGTATTTAACCTTTTCAGTTCACGGACCCCTAGAAAATCAAACACAACTTCAATGACCCCCTGATTAAAATACACGGGAATAAACGGACAATTTGCGATTGGATTGCAAATCCGATTGGAGAATCAGCGGACCCTCATGCACATAGTCACGGACCCCCAGGAGTCCGCGGACCACAGGTTAAGAAACACTGCAATAGAGAATCATGTTTAACAAATTACCGACAAACCCCTGTACATAATGTTATTGTTTGCACGGCAGACCACTCGCGTCCTAATTACCTACGAACATACATACTGGAAACATCACCAACAATTGATTATCGCTCGATACTGAGTACACCGAATATTTTAACATTAACACTAAATACATCACTAACTACTATGAAATGACTATGATGAAACAGTTAACGATAAATTATTGAGCCTTCATTATGCGGCTTGAATACACGCGAGAGGGTCATATTAAAATGGCTGAGCTCGACGGAGTATTATTTTATTAATGTTAATGAATGAATTCGTTGATAGTTTTAGCAATTAACATTAATGCTACGAGTTACAATTAGAATTAATAACGACGGACACCCGGACAGGCCGACCCGACGCGTTCCAACATTCTCGTCATATTCTACAGCGCAAGCTTTGCTATTGCGTCGATATAAACATTTAAAAATGCAATTCCAATATTATTAAATCGAATTGACATTCCCATAACGTCTTCGATAAATTTATTAAACTCATGTGGGTATTTTTATATTTATTTCTAAGGACATAAGCATTTTGGACTAGACATAGAAATATAACAGAATTTAATTTTTTCTGTACTATTGTATTTAATGATAAATGGAATGAAAAGATTAAACATGGTTCTTTATACATTTTAAATGTGGGTACTCACAATTGTTGTTTGTATACAAACCGACATATTCTAAACTGGGTCGTTATCAACATGGGATCAGTCTCGCCGTGACCACGTTTAATGATATAATTATGTTTATTATCATACTATTATTTATAATATATTACTTACGAAAACTAATTTGTGAGTTGCGAGAAGTTCATCGAATATTTCTTTATTGCCAATTTACTTATCGAAATAGCTCCTACTAATCACGCTAGATGGCGCTGATAGCTTATAAATATAGATCGGACAGTCGGACGCTTCTTTACCTGAATTTCACTTCACGAAAAATTATATGGATATGCCCTGGGAACACGGAGTCTAATTGCTAAACGTACAAAATTAATTGTAAAAATATATTATCATTGAATAATCATCACGTACTTCGCACTTTTAAAATTAATTCGAAAAATAACTTTATCGACAATTTTTTTAGGTATTTTACCTAATCAAAGATTTGAGTTTAATTCAATTGATTTAAGTTGATTCCAAAAAATAAATTTAATTTATTCAGAAATTCACATTCATATAAATATTCTATGGGAATTAAAGCAAAGTTTAGGTAAATAAGCGCCCACAATATCCGACCATTGGCTGTAAGTATAACACATCAATGTCGTTCATCCCCGAGCGCACACACACCATGAGCAAAGACAGGCAACACTACAGTCTACACGACGCGTCAGCGACCGAACTATATACAATATAAACCTACGGAACCGTTTCAACATACGGGAGGGCGGCGCAACTCTAACTAGATGCCGCTACTGGAGTTTTAGACAACTGTATGACAACATTTTATATCGAAAGGCAAGTTAGAAATGTTCATGATTGTCTTGAATGTTTCGTAGTATGTTTTTTTTTATTTTAAAAGCATAATTCCCTCATTTTTAGTTTACAGTATTTTTGTAGTAAGCGAGTCCTCATATTTTTATATTTCAACACATTCAATGTGTAACCGAAATCAACTTACATAGATAACCAAAAAAACGCAATATAAATAAATTATTTAAAAATAAACGTATAAATGAACGTAATGTTACATTACACTACGGGATTTAACAAAATGTAGTAGCGCCACCTAGTAGTAAAGTTAAACAACCGCCTTCCCGTTGCATACGAATACACTTTGTACTAAGCGCCACCCGCTGACGCCGAAGATCGCTACGGACGACGAATATTCAAGACACATAACAAAGAACCATCTACGTTTATATAATAACCATGGCAGCTCGATAGCGTACAAACAAACATACGTCACAATAAATATTGGGACACGTCATCTACACCTTCCCATCGAATGCAATTGAGGATGTCAGAATCAGAACGATCCAAGAGACACTGTTTTTCTAAATAAATATTAATGTACACAGGGACAAGACATTTGTACCATGTCATGATGATACAAAATGATATTTTGTACCATAATGGTATGGTAGAATTATTATTTATTATTACATATTATATTTATTTATTTTTTGTTATCTCTTGATAAGGATGAGTTTGATTTAAAACTAGATCGCTCCGTGTCCCTCGGATCAGTCTGGTTATGACGTCACTAACTACGAACCCATTTTTTGCAATAACAATAATAGTATCGACCTATAACAATCGGATCATTGATTCATTAATACAAAAAATCGAATGTTTTCGAAGTGAAGATCGGACGGTGTAGACGGTGTCAAAGTATACACTAAGCATTTGACGCTCGGCCGGCGCGACGGCGTCGAGTGAATTTGACCACTGACGCTATGAACATAGAGCCCGGTATCGCGCGGCGGCGGCCTAGGTCTCGGCGGGCGCCAGCGGAGCGCCGCACGTGGCCACGGGGAAGGTCTTGACGTGCGTCTGCCACTGCGTCGACAGCTGGAAGAACTTCACGCCGTTCCACTCCGTGCCGTCGATGTACACTGTAACAGAAACATTCAGCTTGTAGTAGAATAATTATTAAGGATAAGATTCCTCAGGGCTCAGGGTAAGATTTACGTTGAAGTTAAAAGTTACTCTTTTCCGGCTTTTCTTCCTAAAATTTAGAACTAAGTTAGAAATTTCCATATAAAACAGTTACAGAAAAACACCCAGAATAAAAATGAATGTAGATTATGCAATATGCCTCACGTGTGTGTGTGTGTGTGTGTGTGTGTGTGTGTGTGTAAAACGTAGTGTATATATGCTCTTTGCTGGGCACGTAATTGCGCGTGTGCGTACGTAAGTTTGCGTGCGAGCTTGCGTGTGTACGTCAATATGTATGAACTTGTGCGTGCGTACTCGCGTGGTGATGTATCAATTTACGCGTGTTACCTTTGAGCGGCGCATTGTGCGATCCCTTGGCAGAGCAAATGAGCCTTGCGACGCCCGCCACGCTTTGCGCGCGCCCCGGCTCCGTCTCGCCGCTCTTCTCCTTCTTCTTGCCCAGCCGCATTACTGCACAGACAGACATACATCACGCTACTTACGAACTGATTCCATTGATAACCGGGGAAATTGTAATGCTCTCTGTACAGGATTCAGGATTAAAATAGCATCATAATAAAATTACATGAATACCGTATTGAGGTAATTAACCTACGTTTTGTCTATGGATATTGTGAATCTGCGGACATGTCAGAATAAAGAACGACTCCTCCGAGTTTAAATACTGTTTTAGTTTCTTATCCTTCCATTGAGATGAAAAACAGAATAATAGACAAACTTTTCTGTTTCTTCTCCTTGGTGAGGTAGGTGATGCAGAGGTGGTGGTTGTGGCGCGTGACCAGCAGCGCGCGGAACGACGCCTTCACCGTCACCTTGCCGTCCGCGCCCTCCGCCGACCGCCCCGGCACCTGCGCGCGCACACACACACACACACACCATTACCGACTGTACTGCAGTGTACGGCTACCCAAATGTATGATTTTTCATTTACATTTCAGTCTTCTTTTTATTATTTCATTAACGTTTTAATTTTGATTAGCAGTCGATTCAATAAATAAAAATATTTTCGAGAAATTTAAACTTTGAGTAGCCCGGTCCCAATTGAATACTGCTGCTTTGCTATAAAATATTAAACACACTTGTCTTGCTAACAATAGGTTTTATACGCCATTTTGAAGTCGGTTTTTAATACGCTTTTATTAGCTTGAGATTGAGACGTATGTTAGTATGTAACTGTCAGTGGTAAGAATATCAACTACAATTTTTCATCCATCAAGGGAATTATATTGTACAAAGGAAAATAATATGAATGAATGACAGTCGTGTTATTCTTAAACTAGGGTATAGTATTTCAAATAGTATAGGGTTGTTGTTTTAGAGTACTCCTTTACATAGAATTGTAAAAGCGTATTAGTATTAGTTTTTCAAACTGTATATTTATTTATATGTTACATTAATAACAGACAAAGCAAGTCTAGAACACAAGTGGGTCGCGTACTAAAACGTATTAATGAATCAACACTTCGACAGCGACGTCGCTCGACCGCGCGCGGCATGGTCCGCACTCACCAGCCAGTAGTCGAGCTGCAGCTCGAGCGGCTCGTGGCGCGCGTGCGCGAGCGGTGGCGGCGCGTCGGGCGGCGCGGGCGCGGGCGTAGCGGGCGGCGACGGCCGCGCCGGCGGGGACCCGCCCTCCTCCAGCTCCAGCGACGACGGCCCGCCCTCGCCGCACCCCACGCGCACCTCCTGCGTCACCCAGGATACATATATGTTTTACTTTAAACTATAATAACTTATACCTCTTGTAGAGGTTCCTACAGGACCGTTACGGTGATGGTTGTTGATAGATTTTGATAGATGTTGAATGAGAGTCCGTGCGCGTGTGTTTATAAAAGTATACTTTATTAATACAAAAGACTACTACTAAGGATACACCGGTTATGCCAGGCTCGGTTAGCGCGTTTACGCTACGATAAAACAATTTATTGTAGCATAAAACGTTGAAGTCGCGAAATGTACGTGCTGTAGTCCGTACACGCTCGCGGGCCATAACATTGCAATTGATACATTCATCTCCTTACTACGTTCTAACACCTGGGTTACGTCGCGGCGTATATTGGTACCATTACAAAACACGCGACAGGTGACAGACATCAGCCGCAGATCCGATCGATAGACACTCGGCAACTGCAATTGTGATCATTACGATTACGTTTACATTAAGATTTATTGTATCCGTAACAATATCATTATTGTTTATACGATACAAGAAAATCTAAATAAACAATTTGGTATATAATTATATATACAAAGAAATACTGCCAAGTAACGTTGCACGCACACTCGTCACGCTAACGCCATCTGTCGTCTGTCGCGTGCCGCGGAATCGCACCTTAAAGCAATGTACTCACGGCGATGAACGGCACGAAGGTCTGGCTGGAGTCCTCGTCGCCGGAGCGCTCGCGGTACGCCACCATCGCCTCGCCGATGGGCACGTTGTTCACCGGGCCCACGCTGTTCAGGTACCTGCGCATTCACCACACACCTTACTGGACAGTCGACGGTATCGACCGGTCGATGGTAACGACCACCGACCGTGGTGACCACCGGATCAGTCAGGCCGACAGGCCACCGGGTGGCTGTAGACATTCCAAACATTGATGTTGGAGCGGTAAACTACGTACGCCCGTACGTACAGTCACAAGCAATAATATGTATACATTGTCACGTTTTCTAAAATATCTTAACTTGAACAAAAACAACAACAATTCGTTCTAAGTTGTATATTATACCTTATTTTAACATCGTTTAATGGTTAGTTAATTTAGAACAAATTGTTGTTCACTTCTTTATAGATTGGTACAAGTTAAGATATTTTAGAAAACGTGACAATGTATACATATTATCGCTCGTGACTGTACGTACGTAGCGTGCAACGAGGTACGTCGCCGCGGGCGTACCTGGCGATCCGCGAGGACATCTCGGCGACGTCCCCGAGCGGCGGGTCGGCGGCGCGCTCGCACAGCGCGGCCCACGCGTCGCTCGCGAACAGCGCCGCGTACGCCGCGTCCGCCGCCGCCAGGTACCGCGCGACCGTGCACGGGCCTGCGCGGGAACGGACACAACGGTTACGACACATGGTCAATGTTGTGGATGCTTGGAAACAGTTCCGCTCAAGTTACTATGTAGGTATAAAATTTGTAATTAGTTTCTTAAAAAAATGTGTCCAGGAATCTTAATGCAATTAGTGGTGATTAGTGGCAATGCAATTAGTGGTGATTAGTGGCAATGCAATTAGTGGTGATTAGTGGCAATGCAATTAGTGGTGATTAGTGGCAATGCAATTAGTGGTGATTAGTGGCAATGCAATTAGTGGTAATTAGTTGGAAGTGTCGGTGGTGTCGGTGGTGTCGGCACTGACCGGTGGGCACGAGGTAGAAGCGCAGCGGCGGCGCGTCGTGCGGGCGGCGCGCGGCAAGCTCCACGTACGCCCGCAGCGCGCTCGCGGCCGCCGCCTCGCCGCCGCACACGCACACGCGGAACGTGCGCCTGCCGCCTCTGAGGAAATTCACCACGAACAATGATTTAAACATTTATTTGATTTACCTTCAAATTCAAAATCATTGATCCATATTGATATTACCGGTACACCTATGCATGTATTTTTTTTTTATTTTACCACCGTTACACAAACTTGCTTTATCATTACCATTATCTCATCATTATCGATTTCTTTAAACTGCAGTGGATGTATAAAATATATCGTTATAAAATGCTTAAAATTGATTTACAAATATTCTACTGAAGAGAAGAGAAATACGATGAATTAAATATGAGGCTCACTGTTTGGCCGCCCTGGCGAGCAGCGTCTGCAGC
This sequence comes from Ochlodes sylvanus, assembly GCA_905404295.2. Lineage (NCBI taxonomy): Eukaryota > Metazoa > Arthropoda > Insecta > Lepidoptera > Hesperiidae > Ochlodes > Ochlodes sylvanus. The sequence goes on from FR990143.1 coordinate 9,265,617, forward strand.
AGCGCGCGCAGCGGCGGCGCGTGCGGCGGCGCAGCCAGCAGCGCGGGCACGCCGAGCGCGTGCAGCGCGCGCGCCGCGCCGCCGCCCGCGCCGCCCGCCGCCACGCCCACGCACTCAGGCGCGCCCTCCTCGCCCAGCACGCTCGACACCTGCTCCGCCACCGTGCGACGCGGCTGTCGAACACACCCCACTCTTATATTATTATATACAATTAGCTGTCCCGCGAACGTTGTTCCGCCATATAGATTGTGAATGATTAAAGCGCGATTTAAATTTGATTTGGGGGTAGGGAGGTAAAATTTTAGGATTATGTGTATTTTTTTATGCCACACTGGATAAACTGATTTTTCGGAAATTGTCGGGCGTAGCCGCGGGGGATAAGTTTAACTCCGTTCAGGCCCAATCACGGCACGGCAAGGAAGCAACTCGGAGACTACGCAGCCTACGTTGACGTTACATAATAATTTGATCCATAGGCTTTTAAATAAATATCAGTTACTAAAAAATGGAGCTGTGGCACTAAACTGAATCCAAGTATCCGGAGGATAACTGGTGTCGCCGATTCTGCCGGCGACACCAGTTTTTATACGAACTTGGACTGATCGGCATTCCAACTCTTTTTGAATATTCTGTGGTAGCGACGTCACCTCGAGCGCGGTGGGGCTCTGCGCGGGCAGGTCGTGCGCGGACGCGGGCCGCTCGCCGCTGATGACGAGCGAGTTCTTCTTGCGCGCGCCGCCCGCCGCCGTCAGCCCGCCGCCGCTCGTCGCGCTGCGGAACAGCCGCGACCGCTTGTCCTCCTGCCGTTCACAATAAATTATAAGTATAAATAACGCAAATAATAAACAATGGCTCTATTTATGTACGCACGCACGTACGATGTTAAAATTTCTTGGCAAAGTTAAGTATTCTTTTCATGTAAATAAATATTAATAGCGCAATCGACCAGACAAAAATAAATAAACGTTTAAATGATGTGATCTTCAAGCCTTTTCTTTTTTTTTTTTTTTGTAATTATTCTAAGCAAACACCTTAATCTCGTTAGGCGGCGAGCTGGACACGGAAGCGCCGGAGACGGGCGCGTCCAGGGTGGCGTCCCCGTCGCTGTTCCCCTCGCTGCCGCGCTCGTCCCCCGCCGAGCTGCGCACCGCCTCCGACTCTGTGGGGCACGCGACACTCTCAACACTAAACTGCTTAAACTGTGGGCACCGACCGCACAGCCAATAGACTCCTAATAACAGGCGAATGGTTTCAAACAACACATCTGGCTTATAGTACCGATATAAATTCGTGCCGTCTCATTCTTTCCCGTTGATTAAATTAATATATTTCTTTCCAACGTTTCGTGTGGCCTTGAATTAGCCAATCACAGCGTCGAATTACCCAGTCACCCCGCTTCGTCTTACCTCAGCTAGTCGTCAATGTTTTCCATATGGAAAATCAAACATTAGGAGTCTATTAGCTGTGTGGTCGGTGACGGTGGGCTAGTGTACAAGCTGAGTCAGTTGGCTGGACGGAATGTTAGTCGATGTATGTCCCATGTTGCTTTAAAATAACGCTCTCGATTTCATTAAACTGCTGAATATTTGTTTGTGGCCAGCAATATTTAGGTTTTATTTTGCATTAATTGGTTTTTAATTTAAATCATTTGTTGTCACTTAAATAGGTATTACATGACGGTAAATGTATATACCTATTACATTCTATAATGCAGCCCTTAAAAGAAAAAAAACCTAAAAACATGAGACATACATTTATGAAGTATGAAAGCGATCCTGGAAGAAGATAATAGATTAGTAGACAGTTTGAAATAATGATTCTAACTAATGACACTTACAAGAACACAGAGTCTACAATAGCAACATGCTTCATGGATCTCTTGAAACACACTATAATCTTTTGAAAGCGGCAATTATTATTTTGTATTAGCTATCTTTATTCAGAATGCTTCTAAGTTATGGTTCAATGAGAGAAGTATAAAGAAGATAGAAGTAGACAGGAAGAATAAAATTACACCGCAAGTAAAAGTGATAGCATGTTTGAAGATTACTATAAATTAAGAGTGAAAAGTAAGAACAAACAACAGTACGGACAGACAAAAGCTTGCAATACGTGTAATTATTGAGTAGTATAATGTAAAAGGTTTTAGACAATGATACGGGCAGTCAAATATCGTACATTCATAGATGAAACATGCTACATATTATGATGTTGCACAAGATACTCAATGTTATTCCATAATTATTATTAAGTAAGCCTAAACCTTCTTCATTATATTACCCCGTGTATCATATTAATGAAATCGGTTAAATATCACATGACCGGTTTCTCGGGTTTAACGTAACTTGTAGACTGCGTATCCAATGAAATATAAACGATTCAAAAACTAAAATCCCGATTTGCATGATCGTACTGGCGTGATTTTTTTTAAACAAATAAACTCGTGTAGTAAGATGTCAGCAGATGCCACACAATTTGCTGAAGCGTTTTCGACCATCCGTTCCAGTGATAAATTGTGTTGATGTTTGCATCAAACACAAATATCGTTTTTTAAGAACGCCCCAGATAAGCTAATCCGATTGCAAAGACTGAAATCGTTCAAGTAATTTTTCCGACGGCCAGTTCTCTATCTTCTGGCCTATACGAAAAGTATTAATATTTAAGTACGTGTTCATAACTAAATCTCATTATTCGCAGTGAATTATTCATACAAATCTTGGTATAGTTTAATTGCATTGAGATACGCAGCCGGAACGGTCGCCGGCGGTACACGGTGTGCGGTACGCGCGTGCACGTTACCTGTGCGGGCGGGCGCGGCGGCGGAGCGGCGCGCGGCGAGCTCCCCGGCGGACGCGAGGCTCGCGTGCCGCGTCACTGCGCATGCGGAACGCTCTTATTGCGCGCGGGCACAGGCGCGAGCGCGGGCGCGGGGTGGAGCGCGTGCGCGTGTGCGACTGCGCACGCATTTACGTGCGCGCGTGCGTGTGTACGTTTGTTACGGCAACGTGGCGAGAGTAGCAAGATAACGCGATGATATCGTGAATGTGAAATTTAAAACGTGGTATTTGGTAAATTAATGATCATCATCATCAAACATCCCGCACATATAGCCCCGATAATGGAATCTTGGAAACGCAAACATTTAAACGCGCATTAACCGGAACCCAGCATGAAAGAGTGTAGACGACATACACACAGTTTATGAAACATTTTCATAATATCCACTAACGAATTTAAATATTCATGTTAAGATTTTTGTTCTCTGCTAACTCTCGTCCCGTAGTCTGTATTGTCCACGTGTCTAGACAATGAAATGTTGTGTAATTCATCTAATAAGTATAATAATTAATATGTAAAATAAAGTCTCCAACACGAGAACAGAACCACCCTTCATTACTGGTTCGACATAATTATAAAAAATATACATAACAAAAAACAACAAATTTTAAATATTGAACAACTCCAACATAACATATAAGTGTTACAGATACAGATAATTAACCAAGGTGGCTAAATTCATGTGTCCGAGATTGTATATCAGTATCTAGTGTGTTTAATGGTAGTGTTACTGTGATTTGTGACGGTGAACTGTTTTAGTGATTACATGTAAGTATTCAGTGAGCGATAGTCTAAATAACATGGATGTATCCTTTGCCGCTATGTTATATAGATGGGTGCAGCAGTACATTCTGTATAAAGTGCAATTTTCAGTCAGTTATACTGTTAACATATAGCATATTACGTGTCACATGACTAAAATTACATTTTTTCCGACCCATAGCTCAACTACATCAAGATAATAATGTTCAGGGTTTATTAAAAACAATGAAGTAGATATTGAAACTAAATCAATTTAATAAGACTTAAATAGATCTCCTCAATAATATTGTACCTAAGTACGTACAGTAGTATTGTACATTAAAAGTTGTGTAGTGTCGACTCCACCCCACACACATGCACTATACTATGCTTATAGCGTTAACAAAACAAAACAAAATATATAATATATGCAATTTCATCATGAGTGTATCATCATATTAATACATCACTATGCATGTTATCATTAATAACATTACATAACCGCAGAGGGGCAAGAAGGAATGTATCCAACTAAACGATCTTTAAAAATTGTCAATTAATTAATACCCTATTTATATTTTATGATCAACCTGTTGAAGTAAATAAGTAGAAATCGTGGGATTATAAACATTTTTTTGTAAACTTTTAAACCAAAAGCATTTTTTTCGTATCACATTGTAATACTCAAAATAGGGTCATGAAAAAGTGTACCCTACTCGTTCCCAGTTGGATAAACATTCATACCGACCCCTGTGCACAGCAAAACAAGACTCAAGCGATCACACAATGCACTCGGGTGCGGCAGCGGCCCGTTCATCACGGCTCTTCATTCATTATATCACTATAAACTTATCGACTGCTACTAAATCTCACACATCACTATTACTACATATCGATATACACACTTTTGAGTTCCTTCCTATAACATCATCATTATCTAAAACTAATATACAAGCCATGCCTGGCTAATTTAAAACTTAAAAATATTAAAAATTATCTAATTACATAATTATATGCTATTCTGATAATTGTTTTTGGATATTTATTTATTACATGGAATGTTATGATTACGATAATTTAGACTTTGAAAGCATTCGATTTTATAAATTATACTATAAATTAGTATTGTTCCTGCATAAAATATAACCGTATTCCTGACTTAATTATTGACAATTTGTAATCAATATTAATCACAATTTAATATGTTATTCTTCAGTTCAGATTTTGTGACTACTGTGTCAAAATAGAATTTAAACATAACTTACTATTTCTAACCTAACCTAACCTCATCATTATCACAACTACTAACTTCCCCACGGGGAGGCTTGGGTCACCTGACACTAAGCTACGCTAGCCGACATACGTATTGGAAGACATCACACACCTTCGAAAAACATATCGAAACTACTCGGGTGTGCCGGTTTCCGAACCACAATGCCACAAAATAAATTAAATAAATTAAAAAAGCCTTTTATTTCTTGTTCAAACAACAAATCAAATCATTATTATTTAAACAATGTTGCGTAAAATAATTAATTAATTTCAATTTAACGATAACAAATTAATTGTAACCTGATACATTATTGTAAATAAAAAGTTAAAAAAATTGATAAATGGAATGCCACCAAAGCAAGTTATTAATTTCTAAATCGGCCAAACTTCCGAAAATAGGTGCGTAACGGGTGCGATATTATTTTTTTAGACTAACCTATGTCGAAGCGCGTCGTTTGACCCAAGCTAGCAGTGTTTCCGTCTGAAAGCGATCATATTACCGTTGGAGTGGCGATGGTGGTCCTGGTTGGCCAGGCTGCGGGAGCTGCTGAAGAAGGGCCGCAGCGACGGCTTGGGCGTGGAGCCGATGCTGATCGTGTCCATCTGGTCGGGGCCCGAGTCCTCGCCCTCCCCGCACGACAACGACTCTAACTCCTGGAAACAATTGATGCGTGTTATAAAGTTAAGAATTGTGATGAGATGGTTGTTTGTTAGGTTAGAGAGTGCGTTCGTACAGTAGTCGCTCGGTGGTAGCAAAGTAAAGAATAACAGTAGGTTCTCTTATAAAAAAATCCAACGAGTTTTGCATCTGTGCGCTCCGATGCATGCGACATAAAGGAATCTATCGTCCGTAATTCTTAAATTCTGTATGAACAATCTCTGTATCTGCATCCGTACATTGCGTACGGTCTACGGTGCATACGTACGCGGCGGCGCAGCGGCGCACGCAGCGGTTGCTATTATAACTTATATATTTTCCCCCGCGGCTACGCGCACCAAGTCCAAAAAATCAGTGTATCCCCTTTTATGTCCCGTTAGAGGGGAATTTCTAAAAATCCCCTCTTAGTGCTCCGCTATACTCCCCAAGCAACATACATGCCAAATTTCAGCTTGTTGCGTTCAGTAGTTTCGGCTGTGCTGTGCTGTTTGTCTGTCAGTCACTCAGTAACGGAAGAGTTTTATACTTATAATCTTAGAAAAATTACTATAGAAACCAAGTCCGCGCGTCCATTTTGAAGCACCTTAATTGGAGTCAGAAATGACTCCAAACACCGGGCAGCTCCGTAGTGTTCAATGTCAACGCACGCCAAACGTGTCTCGCGAAAAAAAAGAATTATGACGATTTGTCCAGTTAAATTGTGTCACAAAATATTTGAAAACCTATTTATGTATTATTGCTAAAAACATGATTATCCGCAGCCGAATTTCGGGAAAGTTTCGGTTTAGTACTTCACTTTAGACAGAGCGCTTGTATGAAGACTGTCTTTCTATAGTGTAATTATTCTAAACTTATAATATAGATAGTCTCGCGGCACGCACCTGGAAGAGCTCATCGATGTCCCGCTGCGCGTGGTGCGTGTCCCGCGCCGCGCCGCGCTCCGCGAGCTCCTCCTCGGGCACGCGGAACCGCCGCAGCAGCGCCGCGAACTTCTGCTTCAGGTTGCGTTGCTGCAACACACACACACACCGCCTTGTACACGTGCACACACGCGTACACAATGCACACAGACAACGACCATCCGGAATGTCGCTCTGACCCGTGGGCCAGTCTGCTAATTTATAAAATAATGCTTAAATTGCGTCAAACAATTCCGATAGGCCATAATTGAAATTTTATAATATATTAATAATAAATTAGCAGACTTGGGTTGGAGCTCAGGTTCTATGTGGAAAGTAAAGGCACCATGGAGAGTTCCAAGGTTACATACAAATCTTGCACATCTTAATATATATAATTCGAGTGTGAGTGTGTATGATACTGAACTCCTCCTAAACGGCTTGACCGATTTGGTTGAAATTTTTTGTGTGTCTTCAGGTGGATCCGAGAATAGTTTAGATTCACAATTGGACCCGGTAGGTGGCGTTGCTGTCGATATATCACCAAAACATTTTTTAACGACTGGACCGATTTGGATGAAATTTTTTGTGTGTGTTCAAGGGGATCTGGGAATGGTTTAGATTCACAATTGGACCCGATAGGTGGCGTTGCTGTCGATATATCACCAAAACATTTTTTAATTATAAAGCGGTACGAAGTACGCCGGGACAACTAGTAACTTTATAAACAATTAATCAGTTTAAGGTTTTTGGTCACATTTTAAATTCACCTGTTTTTAATTTAACTTATTTAATAGAGAATCGAGTTGAATTAGTTAATAATAATGGAATGTCGTTATACTTCAAATATTATATCATCTCTTTTCCTCATGGTAACAGGCGAATAACAAGCTAACGGGCCCCGGGGTGGTGGTGGTCACCGCCGCGCGCCGTCCATGCGCACGCGCATCCCCAGTAACCAGAGACAAAAAAATCCTATAAACCGCTTGTCATAAACATTTCAAAGAACTTCAATCCTGTCAATAAAAGTAATGTGACTGCGTTGATTCTTAGGAGTCTACTTTTATAATGAAATCTGTTGCAGCTTATACTATGTTATATTAGGACGTTTTAGTACAGCAGGACTATTACGAATGGGACATTTTGCCCGTAAACAATAGAAATATTTGAGCAAATTTGCAAGAATGTTTGTTAATGAACATCTCAAAAGTTAACAATAGCAATTAAGTACATGTTAAAAAGACAACATACAGCACATCCATGCATTTTATCTTCTTTTAAACACACTTTTGATTATTACGTAAATTTCACAGACGCCATTCTGCACATTCTCAAACACATCAACACAAAAAAATGTTAAAAGCGTTACGTAAGTTTAACAATAACACAGCCTATTGACACACAGAAACGTAATTTATCTGAAATACCTCCATCGACCTTAGGGAACGACAAGTCGTAATCGTAACACTGATTCACAATATTTTATGTAACAACAGACTTGTGTAGCAGTCAAAAGCAACCTTTTCATTCAATTTTTTTCTAATAATTTTCAAATAATTTATTTGTAGTTATTTATATTTATAAAATTAAATATTTGAAAAATATATAAAATAAATTAAAAAATATTTATAAAATTAATTAATTAAGTTCATAATGTTATATATTATGAATAATTATTTCTTAATAAAATAATTAAATCAAAAAATTAAATAGAATTACAGATTTCCAGAAAAGTTGTTCCTAATAAAAAGTTACATGTAACATAGAATATTACTTTTAACAAATATAGATAACACATAAAGGTGGTGTTGTCTATATCTTATTCTAATATTAACAAGTGGTAGAGGCTGTATGGTACCTATATATCATAGGTTTTGTGTAGAATTCATCTAGGGTACCTAGTACCATTGTTTTAAGAGGAATTGTGTTACAGTTGCAAGGGTGTGGATCCAGTTACACTTTTAAAAGGCGACCATCCATTTATTGTAATGGATTCTAATAGAAATTATCCCTTGTCCATTAACGAATGAGTTTGTAATAGAAAACGCTAACACACTCACACTGCAAATCTTATCAAATCAAATTGGAGTCTAAGGACGTGTGGTGCAGGATTTACCAAATTATCGCCCATGGAACCATTGGGTCCTTCCAGGAACCAAGTAAAATTGAGCATTTCTCAAAAATAATAATGGAACATAATAGCCGCGGCATTTTTAACATGAAGAGTTAATCTAATCTTGTCCAGATACGCGTCACAAAACACACAAGCTGATATGACGGCGAGAGGAAAGTGCCTCGAATATGCGTTCCTTTTAACATTTATCGTTTGGTAATTCTTTTGATAACATACTCGTTTAAAAGTTGAACATAAAAAATGGAAGTTGTGGTATTAAAAACGATTTTCAAATGGAAGATTATAAATTGATTATGATCGAGTGTCCCGGATGCATAGGTAATTGATCATGTTATTGTGTACGTATGACTTGACTTCATATGTATTGAATTGAATCTATTTTACCGGGAGAATATAGTCAATACTCGAACAGATGTCTTACTTATACGAGTACGCCAGTAATTCAGTATGTTATTTTTTCTAATATTATTGTTTCAGACAGATTATCAAGTATTTGAGTTGAATTTATTCGAACGCGTTCATGGCCACAATGATAGGAATTTTGTGACAACTATTATTTTATGTTGGAACAACTACATTACTTAGTGGTAAATTCATCAGAGGGTGCGGTTTGAGGTACTTATATGTATAAAATGTTTGTGTACCCCGATTTAAGCGCTTAAATAAGGTGTATCATTTCAAAATTATACCCAGTCTATTAAATGCTTAAAAGTACGAAATTATGTCAAAATTAATTAATTCAAATAAAATTACAACTGACAAATAACATCACATTAATCATAAGACATTTGTCTTGTCGTTTTGAAAGAAAAAACGCAACGCGCGCTTTAGAGCAATAACACTTATTGTTTTAGTAGTTAGTACCTATACATCACCACTTATACATATAAAATACTTGTATAATTTATACGTATACTGCAATACACAGTCCCTGCTACCAGGCAATAAAACAGACATTACCAGCCAAAACACATTGAGATTCTACACCAAGGGAACTTGATAAATACACTTACATAAATAGTTATTACTGTTATCAGAAATAAGAGCCATACTACAAGAGACACTAACTACGGAGTTACTACTACGAACTACTAAAGGAGTGCGCACATTACACCAACTCGACGTCAACTCCACTCCGACTCCACTCCGTTTCAACTCCGACGTTCCGTTCCGCGATCAACGCTTCATCGACGTCAACTCGACTCCGTCTCCACTCCGTTTCAACTCCGACGCTATTTACATTACGTCATTGTGTCGGTCGACGCGTGGACTACTCGTCTACGGTGAGTCGTCAACGCAACGTCGACGCGTTGGTCTCGAAACGGAACGGCTATGGGTGTAGGGCGAGCCGTACAGGGCTTTTAAGTATAAGTTCGAAATTCAACCTTACCTTCAAAGATATAAGGCTCGTAATTGAATGTTAGCTTTGTCAAGGTTTTAGTCGCGTTGGCGTCGGTCGGTCGTGGAGTCGTTGTACTGTGCGCACTCCTTAAGTCTGTACACAGCTAATGCAAGCAAGCAGAATAGAAAATACAGGCTATTTGAGAACAGACAGAAATTAGTGTGAATATCAAATGAAATAATTAAATTAAAAGTTGCACAAATGTAATCATGAAATGTGTGTTTCGGTTGTTTCGTTCAAGAGTTTAGAAAGTTTCCATTGCTATTTCGTCATATTAGGATTTGTGTCTATTCCCAAAGCTAGTCGTTTACAGCAAACAAAGGTACTTATTATTATTAACTTAACTGTATTTTTCAGAATCATAATAGTCATATTAATCATATCAGAATCAAGGAAAATTTACTAAAATTTGAACTTTTTAAAATCAAAGAAGCTTTGTTTTATTTTATTTTTCAGAAAGTATTTTAATTGTATTTTATTGCACAGTTTTAAGAAACTTCTTACAGTAAACGCTGTCATAAATTAATATCTCAAAACCACCAAAACCCTTGCTTGCTGTAATAGACATAAGGTACACATTCGCGTGCCGGCTCACCGCCAGCTTGCCGCGGCTGCCTTTTCGTTTGGCGGCGGCTTGCTCCAGCTCGCTGTCGCTGTCCCTGTCGTTCGCCTTCGAGTTCATATAGCTCTGTCTCTCTCTCTCGCGGTCCATGAAGCTCAAGTTGCGCGAACGCGACAGCTGCGTGCAAGCAACGTTCGCATGTTAAGCGGAAGCGCCCTACTGACGTGGACATCTGATCCAAATCTTTAAAAGGGTCAAAGCTGCAGGTCGGATGGTAGGTGGTAACCAGTGGTAGGTGATCAATGAACATTACCAGCAAATCAATAATCGCCAATGAGTAAAATTTATAAAGCGTTTCCTACATTTAATCATTATTATTAATAACCCGCAAGGGCCGAGCCAAAGTGCAGTTACAAAGGGAATAGAAAAATCTGATGTTTTCTAATTAAGCATAAAAAGCTGACTATTAATTGAATAATTCTGTTACACCGTTGGCGTCGCCTTCTGTTTACGCAGTATTGTTACACCTGGTTACCTAGTACATTAACCCACTTCCACTGTATGTCAAAATAAGTCATATTAAAAAACATGAACCGAGACTTGTAATATTTTGGGCGAAATTTAAAAATTGAATTAAAATTCGAAAATGTATAGGAACGAAATTCTAATGTTTATTTAAATCTCAACATGTTAATTTACGGGCCCATTTGTTTGAAGAGGGTATAAGTACAGACCTACAGACAGAGGCAAAACATGACCCGGAAGGAATCCCATTAGAAGCTTTGTAAAGGACGGGATGAGCGAAACAATTAAAACAGAGAGAATAATTAAAATGTCAGATTAAAATAAATTTGAATGCCATTCGATTTTAATTAAACTTTACGAATCATTTATCTTTACATACTATCACAGATCGGGATATAAGCATAATAAAAAAATCATGCACTATTCAAATTTTAATTACAATTAATTAATTATAAAAAAACTATAGTAATTTAAACGACAATGAATATAAATTATAATGTACAAACAATAGAAGCGGAACAGTCGAAAAGCAAATCCATATTAACTAAGTAGCTACAATTAAAACCAAGATTTCAATATTCTTCATAGACGTACAACAATAAAAATATTAATTAACATTAATTTCTAATAATCTCTTTTAATTTCTTATCTTGCTAAACACAGTCTTAAGACATTTGGCTTTGACAATTTAGCTCAAAATAACATAGGAGATGATTTAAGTGTTCGTCTATTAGAAATAAAGTTGTATGTCCAGACCAAGACTAAAACCATCCCTGACATTAAATAGGTTGATCGAAATCGAATTAAAATTTAAAAGACTGATGTTAGTTACGACATTGAAGGCAGGTTTAATGCGAACAGAGCTCAAGAGTTATCCTCTCCTTATGTTACCTTAAACGCAATTTTTGTAAACCAACCTTAGTATAGGAGAGATCGGCCTTATTGTAGGCCATCTGCCGCCGCCTGGCGGGAGCCCCGTACGTCATCTCATCAGCTTCCTCCACGCTACTGAACTCTCCTTCCTCCTCCTCGTCTGAGTACCCTCGCTCTGTAATAGGAAAATTATAGGTATTGGTCAAGTGTTATTTCTCTTGGTACTTGGGGTATCGGGGTGCAAGGCTATCCGAGAAACCATATTATAATTTATAATTAGCTCCTGTCCTGGCTAATGAGATATGTCCTAATGTTGGGATCAGAATACCCGAGTTCAGAGGTATCATAAAATAATACATACTAACTAATCTAAGTACTGTTTTAAATACTACCTAGAGCTGACGTACATTTACATGGCTTCTTCACAACTACACATAATAGTGGCCATTACGCCGCTCCAATGCGGATCGGTAGCCGGGTTAGTGGCCAACTAAGTGTTAAAGTCTTTATGCCATCCTAAGGTCTCCTACATGACTTCCCGGTTGCTCTCATGACCTCGCTGTCTATAGATAATAGCGAAGTCCGATGAGTTTACGGGCCTACCGTGACATGGAAGCATTCGAGAAATTGCACTACGCGTTTGCGTTGATGATGTGATGTAAATGTAAACCATGCTCACCGGTGATGAGCAGCGTGTTGTTGTTCTTGGTGTCGTGGTCCACCGGCGTGGACGCGAGCCCGGTGATGGTGAGCTTGGCCAGCGGCTGGCCCGCGGTGGCGCCCAGCTTGCCCCCGACGCTGGTCAGCTCCAACTCCATGTCCATTGACCGCTGGAGAACCTGCGCAATAACTTTTGGCTTATATTTTAACCCCCAACGCAAAAACAGTTTTGTAAGGACACAAGTGTCTGAATATCTGTGTGTCTGTCTGTGGCATGGTATTCGCCTAAATGCAATGAATGGACCGAATTACATACGATTTTTTTTTGTTTTTTAGAAGACGTGATCGACATGGTTTATGAAGATCTGTTCACGCTGTTGATCATCAGGACATTACAGATGTTCTAAGTCGGGGGGTTTTTAATGTAAGTATATAATAATCTTACATAATTATTTTATCAGGTAGATATAATGTGATTTGTGTTCCATAAACTAGTTGATTTTCTTTCTAACGTACGTGGTTAGGTGGTTACCAGTCCATAAACTTAAAAGGCATTCATGCTTCATTCATTTTCTTTGTCTTTATACATATATTCCGATGCAACACTGGACTACGCTATATCCCCATACACCACAATACACATAAATTGCTCAAGTTCGTGCAGAAACGTCGTCCTATTTGAAGTTATATGTATAAACATGTCTATACTGCACAAGTCTACATAGTCGAATTAATATTAGTTTGACAAAGTCTGTTTGAGTCGAGGTACTTGTCCTTATAAACATAATGATCATGTTACCCAAAGCGAACGAAGGGTACCTACTATGTTTGCGCCGAAAGAAAATCTGCCTCAATGTTTTTAATTCTTAATTTTAGTGTATTAGCGTAAATACGAGTACCTACATCATATATTTTAATCACACACATATATTTTAACACATATTAACATTACGAAATGCTCGATATTTCTTCTCCATGAGCAAACCCCTATAAGAAACGGTGGTACAAGCAAAAATATGCATAAGTGTATCAACGATACTCATATGAATGCATAAATTTAAATTTAACTGAGCTCAAAGCTGACACCGAGTGCTATTGAATATTGGTTAAAGATGTTCATAACTTGCAGTACTTTACTAACATGCAAGTGTTTTGTATAAAGTGCTAGGATTATGTGGGATTATAAGTGAATGCAGTAAGTTACTCATCTTCATATACGTATATCTATATATATATATATAATAAATGATTATGTAACTGCTCACTGTCTGTACATAGAAGATATATTATGAGAAAATATTTTACTGGGGGTTTTAATAACGCAATAGAACCCAAAACAATGATTTTTAGAATTTTTGTCTGTTTGTCTGTGGTTTTGTACTAGCTAATCTCAGAAACGGCTTAACCGATTTGGTTGCGGTTTACGCTAATATATTGTCTTCACTTAACATTTAGTGTTTATTTTATTTCAATCGGTTAAAATCGCGCCTAACGATTTCCGAATGTGCATACTAAAGGATATGCTTTCCGAACCGAAGCGAGGGTAGGTTTATTTTAATTGTATTATTATGTAGTGTATGTATTAAAGAATTTTTAAACAAAAGATTAAACTTCGGAAAAACCTCGCATCACATCTATAGACGTGGGTTGAAATGCTGTCGAGGGAGAACTTGAAAATCTGTATGCATTAGAGATCACTCGCTTGCCTTTCAAGGTAGGCAATATTGTACAATTTTATACCGCGCTTGTAGGTGTATTCCGTATTCCGTATATGTGATCAGTGAACTCTTTCGATTACTATTGCTGTAATCATTACCTCTGTAATCACCAGTATCTTCTAACGTAAGCAGTGAGAGATTTCAGATTTTCTTTCGAGTTTTGACAACATAAAGTTTTGACCGAAGTCAAGAAAGGTGCGTAACCCTTTTTCACTAAAGGTAGGATAGTAGAAATATTTCAACAAAGTATTTCACTTTATAAAAATTAAACAAGATCCGAAGCAGCAAGCAGCTTCTTTATTTTTATGTAGGGAGACTACAAATGAACATCACCAACGATACCAAAAGATTCATCATGTAACCAATGCGTTACCGGGCAAGAAAGGAGACAGGATAACGAAAGTAGGGTTTACGTATCTTTATTTGTCGTATCGATCGATAACGGCATGAAAGTATGCGCTGTTTTCTTATACCTGATCCATCCTGATGACGCCCTCAGCAAGCGTCTTGTATCCGAGGATAGTGCGGTTTTTGTACTTCTTACGCCTCTGCAGCATTATTTGCAGCCTGAAAACCAATTATATATTTATAACCAAAACTTATACAAACGTTTATGTTTAAGGGAATTATCTTACCCTCAGTAAGATAATTCCCTTAAACATAATATCAGTAGGTATTGTTTCTCAAATATTTAAATCGATTTTCAACGTGGTGTGTTATTTTTCTTTCGTCAAGTTGTCACACGCACCGATTTTTAGGCGAAAGCTAAATTTAAAAGAATACTGTAATAAACGTTACTCTAAGGTAAATATTGATCGATGACAGCCTTCGATTTACCTTTAATAATAAGGTATACCTATAACATTATTATTTTGAACCATCTCTGTTCCGTTGTTTTCGATATATAAAGCAAACGCACCCAAAGAAAGTCGGTACTTCAAATTATATAGCTACTGACCTACAGATTAACTACAAAACTCTCCTTAGCCTGATTGTCTGCATCATCATTCACGAAACTATTTCCCGAGCAGTTTCCCTAAAGCCGGTCACATTCAAACGTGTAATCCGCTAAGCCTCAGCTTGCGAGTTGATTCTCCGCTCCAGCTAAAGCATACATATTAAATTCCGAGCTGCCTTACAAACCTGGAGCTTAGATAACAATCCAGCGAATCCATTTATAAGTGCACGACTGTCGTGTATAAGAAGGAATTATGAATTTAGTCACAGAATAAACCACAGAATTCTGGGTGTAAGAAACTTTGATTTATGAATCCATGCCAACTTTCCCTGCTCATGGTGCACTCTGCCAAACAACGGACGAGGCTATAGTGCCGGCTTATCCTGTTGTGGTTGTGGAGCTCTGTAGTACCCTTTATAGCTCGTTGGTATACTACCTAATTTAATTCCGAAGGTCTCGCTGGATGGACGCTACAACCCTGCATCTAAAATCGACCGTCAAATAGGTATTTCAGTCAATCAGAATCTTTAGGCTAAGCGTATGCTGGAACGCAGGCGACGCAGTACAGCACATCACAGTTCAGTACAGCGCAGGGCAGTTGAGGCAGACATAGGCCCCCTCCGAATGCTGCGACGAAATTCATTCGCATCCTAGCTAGTACAAAGTATAGACGTTTGACGTCTATCTGTTCTGTCATTCATCTAAATGTTCTGTCATTGCAACAAAACTACGCCTCGACGTGCGCGCGTCGCGCAGAAATCTGTGCCGGCTCTACAACGGAACGCAGAGCAGGACTACGTAACTCAATGAAGTTCCATGCTTTGCAAAATCTGTTCTGTTCAGCGCTGCGTGGAACTGCGTCGACTGCGTTCCAGCATACGCTTAGCCTTATTGTTTTTTCTGAGTATTTCGGTAGAGCCAGGATAATTGCGGATCCCGCCTTTTTGTGGGCTTATAAGTCGATGATGTCTTCATTTGTCACTGATGACCATGGGCTTAACATCAGGTGATGGTTCTACTCGTTTTGTCGACTAAGTAGTCGAATACGTACATTACAAATACATACATAATTCTAGCTGTATGAAATAACTCCAATGTTATTTATAACATTAGAAATATGACATTATAGCACCTACCATTATATTTAATCTAAATGGTTCTGTAGTCGTTAAATAGAGTGTGTTTGGATCTGCTCATGTTGTTTTTATGGAATGGAATAAATGGATTCTTTATGTCGAACGTCATAAATTTAGCCATGAAACTCGTACATAATATTATTTATCAAGAACGTATTTTAAACTTTTAGACCTGCATCATTGAAAGTTCGATAAAACTGACGGTAAATAACCTAGAATTAAATCCGTGCAATAAACATGTTCAGTAAAGTAATCACTAAAATTTCAAATAGGTAACGAGTCTGCATATTATACACTCCCAACTTTGTATTCTTAGCGCGACGAATTTATCGTCGACAGACTTTGTATACTCGTACGTATTACATAGTATCTCTGTTGGTTATGCTCTGATCGTTATAAATTGGTTCTCTCACTACTTAAGTCGGCATATTATTATCCATATTTATCCAAAAAAAATGTATTCAAATCAGGTGTAAATAAAAACCTGTCTGATGACTTTGACTAATTCACGGGAAGAATATTTGCAAGGTGATTGCGACTAATATGTTAAATTAAACCTACATTAAATTTCAGTTAAATCTAAATTAAATTAGGTAAAACCCAAGTTAAATTTAGTAAAAACTAAATTAAATTAATACCTATATTCTAATACTCTAATACCTGTTGCTGTTGCCTATAACTCTAACCTACCTGTTGCCGTCCCTCTTGACGAAGTGCGGGTACTGCAGCGAGAAGCAGAGGTCGAGCTCCACGTCGAGCGGCGGCACGGCGATGTCGTTGGAGCGCAGCGTGCGCTTGCTGCTGTGCATGCGCGCCGCCAGCGTGACCGCGCCCGCGCCCGCGCCCGCGCCGCCCGCCGCGCCGCCGCCCGCCTCGCCCAGCGCGCCGCACACGCGCAAGTGCGTTATCCGCAGTGTGCATAGCCTGCGACAATACGTTAGGCCATTATTATACTGTGTAAAATGTAACAGAAAAATAATTATATCGCCACTTGGAAATGTTGAATCAGGAGGGGAGTATGACAACACAGATTTCACCAGACAGTCATTGTTAAGCGTGATTCTTTAAACTGACATAACTTTTTTAATTCTCAAACGATTGAAATAAAATAAACACTAAATTTAAAGCTCATCACTTTTACGGTTTGAAGCTTACCACAATATATTAGTGTAAACCGCAACCAAATCGAATAAGCCGTTTCGGAGATTAACGCGTACAAAACTACAGACAAAGAGACAAACAGACAAAAATTCTAAAAATCAGTGTTTTAGTTCTACTGTTTTAATAAAGACCCCCAGTAATAGCTTTTCATATCTTCTATGTATAGACAGCGACCAGTTACAGATTTATTATTACTATACATAATAAACGCTCACACACTCATTTCCCCGCATTACGATTCCCTCTTTGATTAGGATTCCCTGTGTCACGGGTGGCACGGACAACACACTTCACCCGAGAACAAACATTTATCTGTCAGATAAACATCTGCCCCGGCGGGGATCTAACCCGGGACCCCACACTCGTAGGCAGAGCCACTACCAAGTAGGCTAGGCGGTCGTCGTCAATTATTTTTATAGTTTAACCGTACGGGAGACCTACTGCCAACTCCCAACACTCAGGTACACTAACCAATGCACTGTAACAGTGAGGTGGACTACATGTTTACAATTATTAGGAGACCCGTGCCCTCTAATGTCCACACGTAACTATAACGAGGGCAATCTATTTATAGCAGCTATTAAAGTGAAATCTTCTGAAGCAGTAAATCATAATTGGATATCGATATTAGTAATTGTTGTAGCAACCTTATAAGTTTAACGTTGATTAAAATTTATTGCGTGATTATTATTAATGTTTCGATTTCTTGCGTAATTGAACGATCTCAATGCATTTTGTTTGTTTCATTGTACTTTGAAGGTGAGGAAATTGTCCGCGTTTATCGTAGATCTTTGATATACATACTTAGATAATATTCTTTTAAATTCTGAGACATGATGACTAATATGAATCAATAGCAAAGTAGATTATCTGATTCCGTCTTCTGTTTCTACCGCTATAATGTAAATTTAATGCATTTTTATACAGGTAGAACATAGCACATAACACAAAATTAAATAGTATTTAAAAAACAAAATACCGACGGTTAATAAAAAAAGAACAACATTTATCAACCAAGAAGTATTTAACTAAAAATAAACTTTGTACAAGATGTTCGTACTTATAACAACATAATCATAATTATCACCTCCAACAGACGAATTGGTTAGATATTTAATACTAAATCATTGTTAATATCAAAGTATAGTTACAGGATGAGCGGTAATCGGCTGTCAGAATGTGACTGGCCGAGTGGTCCGACCTCAAAACAATTGGGTGCAGCCACACGAGTGGTTTATAAAAATATCTGCAACTCAATTGGCAGTAGAAATATCTGGGAACGAGATCTAATGGATAAATATGTCAAAATTACGTTTACTTACGAAAAGGATATAACAATCAAGTTTTTTTAAAGATATGACTTAAACTAACACGACAAAGACTACATAATCTTAGTTATCTCAAAATATTAATATATACTTTTGATTATTTTAAATTACGTACATTTTGAAATTCGACGTTATCAATGCGCACAAAAGTTTTGTTCTCTTTGACCCAAATCTTACAAGTTGAATGTGTAATCTCGACAAAATATTAACGTTACGGCATCCGCAACTGTCACAATATATTTCATAGTAGACCAAATAAATATAATGGCCACACGGCGCCGGTATACCGAGCTTAATGTCAGGTTGCTATGAAATAAAACATTACCGGATAACGTGATTCGATATCAGCGTCGAGTTTATATCGCCATATTGGCTACGGCGTAGCGTTCCCTTACAAACATTTTATTTAATCACATACATTATGTACGCATTTTGCAAGACTTGTGTACAGGACATGTTATCGCGTTGTAAAATCGTGGTCATTTATTTGTTTATCATACATACTAATATTAGAAAGGAAAAATATTTGTATTTTTATCTTAAATAAACTTACCAATTTAAATAATCGACCTTTCAATTTTATTTTGCTTAAACTATTACTTATAACACAATATAACATTCAAAACAATATTTAAAATCGCCGTCGTCGTTTGATATTTTTTCATATCTCCGAAATACTTTCTTCTCATTACTATTTACTATTTTCTTCTGATTCTGGTCAAATACTTTCTTCTCATTCTCTATTGTAAAATAGGTATTACATTAAAATCCGAATTTGATTGTTATGCGATAACGGACGGTACTTACTTTATTTTGTAATGTGTAAATTCTAGACTTAAAGATTTAATGGTCATTAATATAATTTGTTTAGTGGTCAATAAATGCATTGGCGTTAAAATTAAATACTTAATGACACTATTAACGGCGCCAAATAATTATTTGATTGCCGCATGCAAGGTCTATTATCTATAATAATAACCGTTGATAATGACGTAATTGACACTCAATTAACTGGCAGAGATAATTGTATATTATACACCTGCATATTATATTGACCATTTCATAGCATTAAAGTTTTTAAACGTAAATAGCCGACATACGAGCAGACAAGCCATCACCCACCCGCCGTCACCGTCGCTTGAGGACGACATTAACACCAATGGCGTCACTGCTACGTAATAATTTATTCAAAACTATTTGTCATAATTAGCTTATTGTATATATCTACCAGTCAACCTTAAACCTTTAAGCTTTCTTTTAACTACAGCTATAATTATTATAGCGATTTACAGTGAAGGCAGATTGCGGCTGGTGCCTGCCGTCGCCGCCGTCCGGAAACCGGAGAGCCGCCGGAACTGTCGACTGAGTCGGCGTCGCGACTGTCTCTAGTCTGGGATGTAAATCAGCTAGCTAGCTAGCGATATTGTATTTCAGAAAATAATTAAGGGGATAAAAAAACAACTAAAATAATGAACCACTTCGTTCCCAAGCGTTTGTGCAAGGTCAAGTTGCAAGGTTCACTAAATCTACTAATTGGACTTCATTCACCTGTATTTTCTTTGACTACATTAGTAGTAAGTAACTAATTAGTAGACATCATTCGCCTTCGTCAGCAGAAAAGCAATTTCGCTATGTCTCTGCAATTTGCTAAAGCAAAACAACTTGACAAGCCCGTGCATATTTTTGATATTAAGTACGATTAAAAAGAACTTATCGTTTGTTTTGAATTAATTTCCAATCTTCTCAGATTTGATATTGATGGAAACATAATTCCATCGCGAGATTCTATCAACAATCAATTAACAGAGACTCAATTACTACGCTACGGTTTGTTGACGGCGAGAAGCGAGACGCAATTACCGTAGCCGGCTTATCACAGTTATCAGTTAGGATTCAATAATTTGATTCGCCTGTTGAATTAAACTAAACTGTTAAAGTAAAAAAAATCTTATTGCACGCCTTTCATAATTTGTCAATTTCGTACACCAATAACGAATAATGTGGATAACGAATATTACTAAAATCATTGACTTATTATTACTATGGACATCTGGTCACTAAAATCATTGCATCACCGTTTAATTCCGATTGCAATTGTGAACGCGGAATTGTAGCTCTGTTTGCGTTTTGTAGCTCATTAGGCTCGGACATTTTAGCGCGGACGCGATGTCCATAGTAATAGTCAATGACTAAAATCAATGAACTGCGATTGATGGAAATGCGGGAGTTAAAAAAATATATGATAACTAATAAAATCCATCTATGAAAGATCTCTTTTTACTTTTATGTAAAATTATGTTAGAGCTCCAGAATTTGTTTAAATACTTGAGCGTTATTATAGGTACTTACCTATTACTTTATTACATTAAATTAAAACCCTATTACTTTATTACATTACTTTAGATGTGCGTGTGTTGAGAAGATTAAGAAAGGCGTATATAGGTTAGGGTTACCAACTCAAAATTAGAACAATTCGAGAAATTAGCTGGATATAAAAAAAATCCGGACATTTCTAAAAACTTCTGAAAATTTTAGTCACAAAAGTCACAATAGTCTCAAAAACCAGAGGTAAGGCCATCCTGACAAATCTAAACGTTTGGTAACCCGTGGTTGGTAAACGTGTAGTATGATTTAATTGCGACTAATTTATAAAAAAAAAACTAATTTATTAGGTGTACGCCGGCACTTGTAAACGAAACTATAAATCAAGTTTTTTAGTTCTTTTTTATTACCTTGGCGCTATAAATTTATTTCGTGCTTTTCCGAAATCGGTCTAAATCTGGGGTCGCTCAGTCAGTTTAAGATGTAAGGTAGTAACATATTTAATACTTCAACGAAATATATCTGTGAACAACTTATAATATTGCTGTAAGCTGTTGAAGCTGCTGCCCTCTACCAATCCCGCACTATGCAGCATGGTGGAGTATGCTCTAGAGCTCTACACCTCCTCAATTATGAGGAGTGACCCGTGCTCAGTAGTGGGCCATTAATGGGTTGAATACAAGCTATTGACGTTGCTTGCAGACATGCGGACTGTATCTATGCTCATTCAATATAAATTGCGAATACATTCACGATGGGTAAATGCCGCAAAGTCTCGTTAATAACAGAGCAAAAAGAAACTAATCTCATAAAAAATAAATATTTCCTCCCTAGAAAGCATCTTCGCATTTAATTACATTTTATTGAATAAAGCGGCGGCAGGACGCCGCCATTCTCAATACACGCGGCCATCTTGAAAGCTGCTATTATTTTTTTCTGTCATGGCGACGTTTCTTTGCAAGATTTATTTCAATTCAACTAGACGCTTCTTTTAGCGAGGTTTACAATATAATTTGTACCTAAAGATTGAAATATTTTTGTGATAAATGGCAAAAGCATTTCTGCATCTGGTGTTACGGATACCGTTGCAGGTTGCAGCCCATGTAAACCATGTAAATCATTTTGAACGGTTACATTATTATAAATAGGTACCATATAGTAAAAGATAGGAAAAGATAAAAGGATGATTTAAACATTAATAATAATAACAAATACCATAATACATAAGTAACATTATAAATACATTTCAGACTCTCACGGCTGTACTCGGATACGTATCTATCAATGTGTCATAAATAATTTCAAAAGTCAAACTCAAACATTTACTGCGGGCAAAAAGTACAGAGAGGTGACAATTATTTTTTCAGATCGCTAATGTTCTGCCTTATAACGACGAATTATAATTTATTTAGCTTTGGGCATTCACATGGGAAGTTCACCGCTACCTTATTATTCCTTGTGATTTTGCACATGACCAAAGAAGGCATTGATCACATCAGACGTACATGTTTGTCGAATATTGAAATAAAAACACTTTAATATAACATTCCCAAGTTTAAAACAGTCTCAACGCAACGCATTTCATCCACAATGCTCGTAACGAAACGACAGTACAATACATTACGTTTCCCTCTTCTCCGTTCGTTTCGATAAGACACGAGCGCTGCGCTCACATATTGCCGACTTCTTATGTAAATTGAATGTAGCAGACGCGCAGTTACCGCGCTTGGAAATAATGTTCGCGTACATCTGAATCGCTCGAACAATAAAAAGGTATGAAAAGAAAAAGAAATGGTAGAGCTTTAACTTGTTCTCAAATATAAAAATAAACAGTTGCAAATCTTTCACCATGTCGTTTCACTAGGTTCAATCAACTAGGTACAAATATTTCTGTCTTTCTTGCCAGGAAATCGAACCCAGGACGATTCGCCCAACTGGCAGAAATATTTTTTTTGTTAACAGCCGGTAAAGGAGCAGACGAGACACCTGATGGTAAGTGGTTACCGTCGCCTATGAATATCAGTAACACCATCATGCATCACCACCACCACCATCATCAGGCATCACCGATGAGTTGCCGACCTGGAAAAAAGGGAAACGTGTGGGGCACATATCTTTAAATTCTACTTAAAATTGAAACGAATAGACACGAGTTGCAATTACTGCAAATGTGTTCAAAAGGTAATTATTTGCAAAGACTAATTTACCAGAGCATGAATAAAATAGAGGGGAGACCAAATTACAGTGCGGCGCAGTGAGGGCAGGCTCGGTGGTTGGTAATAGCTAGGTGGGTTTTAACCATGACGTCATCGTTTTAAGTGTATTTTCATTCGTTCGGAAACCTAGCCAACAACCCTAGTTATCTATCTTTTATGCCTTTTTTTATGTAAATAGCCGTCAAATGAGCAGCCAAGCTTCCTGGCGGCATTTAGTAGTCACCAACTCGATAAAAAAGGAAAGAAATGCTTTACTGGTGTCAGCTGATGTAATTCAACTTGCTTATGATTGGGGATTCCTAGAAAATCTGAAAATAGCCAGGCGTTATAGTGTGTGCAACTGTGTGCTAGTCCCCAAGAAACCTCAAGACGTAACGGCAGCTCACTAAAACCATCAAACGGAAACCCAAACCAAGTTCATACCCGACAAAAGAGAAGAAATTCCATTTAACGTTAGGATGTCACAATCACCATTTAATCTCCGTATTAATAACGATTTGCCGTTTGCCCACCAATAAGGAAGCGGCGATATATTCGGGCTATACAATTTGTTATCTTGATATCGAATATAAGTTTCGCAAACAAACCAACTTTATTCAGGGCACGCTCCGCAGATCCGCAGCGATCATTATTCTGCGACGGAGGCCGTTACCGGTGTCTTTAGTGAGGAAAAAGGTTATATTGGAATATCCATTGAACGTCGTCATCTATAGCGGACACATTTCATTTAAATATTATCGGATATGCATCTTTTAAAATGCTGCGGAACAACTAGGACGTTCAGTAATGGGTAATCTGGAATAGTTAAACAGATACGGGTATGTTGCTTCTATTATTTCTACACATAAATTATATGGAACTTTGATATTAGCAATAATTTTTATTCAAGTCAATGTGCCAAGAGTTCGAAAGAAAATAACAAAATCCATATCACTTCCCTTTAAACCAATAAAACAACCGAGATTAAATTATGAAAAGAAGCTCTAGAGTGCTATGTTTATGAAATACCGAGATCGGTATTATTCTCCAGTATTATTTCGTATGAGTGTACCTTATAGTATACAGATTACACGAATAATACGAAAAATAAGGAGATGGAGGAGATGTAATAAATATTATTTTCTCGGTTGCAAAATGAAATCCTTCGGTTAGCTACGCCACCGAATTCGTACCTATTGACTTTTATTTGATCCTCTGTGCCGTAGACATCCAAAGACAATAATCATATGGTCTCAGAAAAATACGTGTAGGTCATGCATTATATACGTTGCAGAGGCAATAACAGACAAAAGTCATAAAACAATAAAAACCTGGAATCGAATTTCAATTTCTTCTTCAAATAACTAATTTTCGAACTTCTACAAAAATGACTTGATTCAATATAGGGTAATAAATAATATCAGCAATCAAAGAGAATTTTCAAAATCATAAAGTCTTATTTTGAATTCCGAACGTAATATCCACACTTCATCTGTCAACGTCAACATATAAGGCGATGAGTGAATGGCATCATAAAGTCAGTTACGAATTTATCGAAATAAATTTTTTATAGATTATAGAATTGAAAGAAAAGCATTATTGCAGCGAACAATGTTACGACATTCTGAAATTCTTCTGAAGGATTCCAATTTTAGGTAATATTTTATTTTAAATCAATCACCAAACCTAAATTGTAAAGCTTTGTGTACATTTATCCATTTGAAAAATGTGTCTTCTCTTAGCCATGAATATTGATGGTAATAATTTTATTTATAAGTTGTTAAGCCTTCTTTGGTGTTAATATTTCCATAACATAAAATATAATGCTAAATGACTACAAGTTATACTGCCGATGAAAACGTTCTTCCACCAGAAATCTGTTCAGCGCTCTCGCAACACGGCGCATCACCCGCTGCATTACGTCCAATAACGTGGGCTGCCAGCTCTCCAACACCAATGTTCTGGCGAGCCGATGCTACGCAAGACCCGCGAGCAGCGATTCCAGAAAAAAACCACCTATCCCTTTACATGGCAGTAAGAGTTACGAAGTTGGAGAAAAACGACCGTATTCGCCGTTTCACGCGCCCGGCGAGGTATTTCTTAAAGCTTTCTAAGTATCGTTAATATACGTCAATTTCCTCGTTTATCTATACAAATAAAGAAAATTGGAGTGTCTGTTTGTAATATTGAAATAACCGCTTTTTATTAAATGCATATGGGTGTATACACGCGGCGGTGCCTACACCAAAATAACATCTTTTACAATTTTTGTCTGTATGTCTGTATGTTTGTTCCGGCTAATCTCTGGAACGGCTGGACCGATTTTGACGGGACTTTCACTGGCAGATTACTGATGTCATAAGGAGTAACTTAGGCTACTTTTATATTAATTTTTTATTGTTAAATTCCACGCGGACGAAGTCGCGGGGACTGCTGGTAAATTATATAAAGTGCTTCTTCTTAAACTTGAGTCCAAACTCATAGCCCCCGCGCGAATTTGTAACCAAAGGACGAAGTGACGTCAAGTTTCCGCCTCTAGGCGATGTGCAGTTAGCGCGGTTGTCATTCATCAACAAGGCGATTCACTGCTGCCTACTATTCTGCTCTTCTATTCTATTACAGACGAACAGTGATGAACATTGACCTTTATTTAGTCCATTCATAACCTAACGTAAAAGTATACATCCTTATACTACATAAATGTGAATGCAAGTTTATTTGTTACGCTTTCACGCGAAAACTACATAACCGATCATCATGAAACTTTATACACATATACTTGGAGGTATTAGAAGTAACAATACTTTTTATTAAAAAAAAATGTATGTTTGTAAAAAATTAGCTCAAAAACTATTGGACCGATTTCAAAAATTCTTTCACCATTTGAATGCTACATTATCACTGATCAATATAGGCTTGGTTTAGATTCACAATTGAACCCGGTACTGCGCGGTGGCGCTGCTGTCGATATGACACCAAGTTAATTAATTAATTATGGAGCGGTACGAAGTTTGCTTGGACAGCTTTAGTTAATAAACTTTGCGAAGGCAAGGAATAAGTTTCCCGAAGCGAAGCGAGGGTCGGTCACAATCTTAGTCTTAAACAAAACAAGAACCGAATAATAAATGTGATACTTACACAAAACACCTGTCTATTAATCACTGAAACAACCAAGGATAGCAATTCATGCGACATCTGATACATAATCCGTTTGCGCGAATAAAACAAGGCCGAGGGGCAACGTACCAAATCCCCGTATTAAGAGACATTTCATTCCGAGTCTCATATTTATATTCAATTATCATGTTTTATGATCCACGTCGAGAACGAGGCATTTTATCCAGGAGAAGAGATTATTTTGCGATACATGTGCTCAACTTGTCTCGTATTTTATGTTTTTGTTCGCGGAAAAATAAAAATTAAAACTTTATCAATATTATATTATACATAATATGCATAAAACTCTTGCGTTACCGAGTGACTGGCAGAGTGTAGGGGAGCACTAAGAAAGGATTTTTGGAAATTGGCGGGCGAAGCCGCGGGGTAAGCTAGTATTCAATATGCTACGCTAGTAATACGAAATGATAATTACAATATTCTCTAGGTACTTGAGTGGGTAGGTAAACCTTAATTAATGTTTATTAATATTTATTCGTAGCAATTCCGACGATCATTAAAATATTCAGTTGTGTAAATATCGAGGAATTTCTAAACTCATTATAAACATAGCCGATGAAATTCTGTAAATATTATGAAAGGTTAACAAATTTCGGAGGGGATCTTTTCATTCCTCGCAGGTTTATTTTCAACCTTCTGTTTATTTTACCGTTAACGATTCTCAATAAATAACATTTATTTTTACGTTACAGCAGAAAACCAAATATTATTCATGGGGTGAAACCGGAGCTTTTCATATGCCGTGACTTACGTAATGGTCCGCGGAATTTATAACCTAAGTTTACAATGAGCCGTAATTCTATAAAGTCCTAAGGTGAAGGTGAAGGACATAGTTAGAAACGAATGTGTGGCTACAAATCTCAGCAGTTACGAGTAGTGTTGCCAGGTTCGGCGTGGCAGATTTCCAAAAAGATTTAAATAATTGGGACCTTCGTTTTCAAATCGAAGCAACTGGAAAATATAAAAAAGCGGTTACATATATCTGCCGCATAATATCAATCAGTTTTTCTTTTAAAATATATTTGGTTGAATTTAAAGTACATAGCACAGACCCTAAAGATATAGTTCTTTAGGGTCCTTCAGCACTTAGCACAATAGCGTTAACTATATCCATCCTGGAACAGAGTGGTGAAGTAGGTAGGCTTTCTCGTTTATGAGATCCTCACCCATTAATGGGTTGAAACCATAAAACTATAGTTGATTAAAAAAAACGCCTACCCGCATCTTGCCGTATCCTGAAAAACACTGTCAGTAAAAATCCACATCCCTAAAACTATTAGGTGAAACCTTTTATCTAATTGGGCCAGGCTGCTTACATTCGTTGCCTAAACATGCTTGGACCCAAGTAATATACGAGTACAAAGGGTTTATTTTCTCACAGAGACAGTTTCGTCTTAAGCCCCCGTGCCGAATAGTGCCTCGCCATCTGCGGGATGGTGTAAGCCGGGACTACCGATTCAATCTCGGCACGCGGCGAGCCGGAAGCAAACGGGATTACTGAACCAGATCTACAACTGATTGGGAAGCCGCTTCTTACTTAGAAATGTCTTTTAGCAATTGACTCTTGACTTTAATCTGTCTACTCTGAAGACAGCTGATTCTTCAATAATAAAAGACGAAGACGAAAAACAAACTTTGATGAATCATCGCAATCTGTACATCAAGAACTGCAAACTTTTTGTGTCTTTGATATTTGGAAAAAGTACCACTGCGTTCCGATAATTTGACGGCAAGAATGTAAAAGATTCACCTAGTTATACGCTTGTTAGATTTAGTTTAATCTCAATAAAGTGTTCAATTCGTGACAAATTGAAGAGTATTGAAATCACTCATTAGTTTCTTATTTATTTCTCACAATTTCATATCTTTAATAAAAATTGAATAACAGCAAACAATAGCGTTTTGAAAGAAAATTGAGTAATATAATCGTACAAATAGTGAATGGCAAAATAAAGAAAATATATTTTTAAATGAAGAAGAAAGAACGGTAGATGCCGTTCTTTTCTAATACTAGGATTTATCTCGAGTTGTAGATCACACAAAGCAGAGAGAAAAAATAAATTTTACTCTAGAAAAAAATGGTATGGTACGCCGCAAGGAAATAATGAAGAGAACTAGACCGTACATCGGAAAAATCATCTATCCGTTAGATTTAACAATGTCCATCGTATACATGTTATACATGTATACTATTATTATTACTTCTACAATTTTTTTGTATTGTTGGACAATAAAAACATTATTGTTATAATAAGGCTTAATATTCAAGTTTAATTTATTTAATTGACTACTATTTATTAATTGGTTATGTTGCAACAGACAAAAATAGAATTGAATAGGCAAGAATAAACTACGTCTGACTGTGTAACGTCTACATTACAAGAACCAAACATTTCCAATAGAAACACCCGTCACAGGCGAAATAACCTCACCCTCACCCTTCAAATATCTTGAGAGCATTAGAGAGTCTAAAACAGGGTGCAAGCTTAAATAAACAAAACCACAAAGACAACCCTATTCGAATCCAATTACGTACGAATATTGGATGGAAAGCCAACATTCCAGTAAAACTTGTACGAGCGAGACATGGGGAATTTAGGGTTGCAATCCTCAAGGTCAGAGAGTCTTCTAGAGAAAAAGACCTAAAGCCTAAAGAAAACGACGATTCAGTGTTACGTATGGAGGAACGATGAAAATAATATTTTAGTTTCAATACGTACAAAGATCTTCCAGCAATCGACATAAAGGAAACAGAAGTAATCTTAGGTGCAATGAATTTAGAAGTTAGTTACGTCGAGTAAAATATAGGTCTACCTATATTATCACCATCATAAGTGAGACGATTTGGGATTCATAGTGTAAACAGACACACGTCCTGACTAGGCTGTGTTTATTTGCTGATGGGGATTTGTGGAAAAAAAATATAAAGAATTTTTATTCGAGGTTTTCCAAACAAATCGATATACCGTAGTAGGAGTGCAGTTAAGAATAATTATACATTTACTTTATTTATGCTTTATTGACCCTTAAAATAAGTACAACAAAAGACGGACTTAAATTATATAATATTCCGTAATAAAAATCCATACAAAAGGTCGAATCTTGTGGCGAATTTCAAATCAACTTAATGAAAACAATGACCGTTACAAAAAGCTCTCTACTGAAAAAGGTCAAAGTAAATTAACGACACTACGTGTAGCCGTTGCTAATTCTAAGAGATGCGTACAATTTCCTCAAGGACATTGCTTTCTTAAACTTTAAGTTAATATAATATGTAGCATTCATTTTGCGGCAGTAAGACATTAAGCTTTATAACCACCGACCACACAGCTGTGTGGTCATACAAGACTTTCTAGACTAAACAATCTAACGGTACATTATCTTCGTGTAACTTCACTCAACTCAAGAAGGTATGATTTTTCCGACTCATCGTTATATTATGGCCAAATTACACAGTCTTTACTTCATAAAGTTTCATTTAAATCTTTCTGTCTTATTTATCTATAATATTATATAATCTAAATCCTTTTAGTAGTTTTTGCGTAACAAACATATGTACATCCATACTTCCTCACAAACTTTCGCATTTATAATATTAGTAGGATGATTGAATTTAATATTTTAACAAAAGAGACGTATTGCGAGGCGTACAACGTAATCTTAATTATCCAAGAGAGTTTTATAATAAATTCTTCCACAACTTTATTTATAATTTTATTATTAGATATTAATCATTCAAGTATTTCGTTAATGTCTGTTTTTTCTACAATTTTAAGGCCTATATTTGCCATCAGAATGTTAAAAAAAGGTGAAGAGTAATAAAGTATTATCATAGTTTCCATTTGTTATCAAAGTTTCATAAAACCTTCGTGCATACAATACTTTTGAATACGAAAGGCGTTCAAACGGCTCGTGGGGTTTTTCGTAACAGGATGCAAATTTATTCGGAATGTAATTTGCGACAACATTAGATGCCGACGTTATCTTTAATATGAATCTTGTATTTTCTCCACGACGAGCCGAGAATTTCAAGACAAACTTTGGAGCTAGGACTACTTTTTACATGGCATTTTCAATTCAATCAAATTCGCAAAATGTCGAATTGTAAGAAAGTCAAATTGAAATGAATCATAAACCAACCATATCGTGACATGTCATTTATGTGACATGTCAAATCACAAACAGATCTAACTTAGTAAAGTCAAGTAAACTTACAGAAATAAGACATGTAATATATTCATCAACTTTACTTACTACTTTGCAGTCAAAGGCAGAATGGGTGGTAGCACGAGCTGATGACATTCTGAATTGGGGCAGAAAAAACTCGCTGTGGCCTCTCACGTTTGGCCTCGCTTGTTGTGCCCTGGAGATGATGCATTATGCTGCGCCTAGGTTAGTATAGATATTATAGATGCTTAAAGCTGATTTTATAAAGTATAAGGGCGGGAGGGATGAAATGTGTTCAAGTTTATGGTGGTCTTCTTGTCCTTCATAATCCAAAACAGAATATAAACAAAGAACCTTTTCAATCAATCTCTCAAACAAAGTTACGTGTATCGTGTGATTGTTATCTGACAGCGGCCATAGATTTCAATTAAAATTAAGAACGGATACACTTTGTTCGTGAAGGAATGATTGGCACTTAACGGAAGGCAAAGGTTATACGGCGACATTCTAAGCTTCTTGTGCCACGAGATTAAAGATCGAGCGTTTCCACTTGATAACAACGTAATAGAATCTAGCGTAATAAATCTAATAAAATAGGTTTGATAGAATATTATTAAAGTAAAAGGTGTAAATGTGCAGTTTGATTCAGGATTGTTCCAAAATTCGACTTAGGATTCTTTCGAAATTTGACGAGAGCATCGTATTAAGAGTAATTCAATGGTTGTGTACTTTGCAGGGGGGTACCATTTTGTGTGTCAAAACCTCAAAATACATTAGCCATCTACTTCCGCCGTCATTTTGGTAGCACCAAAATGTCTACAATTAGAATATTAAATTCTGATATTATCGAGAATTAATGAGCTTCTTTCAGATACGACATGGATCGCTTCGGAATGGTATTTCGGGGTACACCGCGTCAAACAGACGTAATCATCGTCGCCGGGACGGTCACCAACAAAATGGCGCCGATCCTGCGCAAGACTTACGACCTGATGCCGGAGCCAAGATGGGTGGTGTCCATGGGAAGCTGCGCGAATGGCGGTGGATACTACCACTACACTTATTCAACTGTTAGAGGATGTAACAGGATTATACCGGTAAATCAACATATTCACCATCGCATCCCTTTACTGTCCCACTGCTGCGTATGTATCTCCTCTCACAAAGTTTGGTTTATATAAATATTTTATCAGTGTATGTCTAAATGTCTATATCTACCACTTGCAAAACAAAGAAACTTAGTGCGGGGATATGTGTATGCTGTTGTTTGTTTATTTATATCCCTTTCCTGGCAATGATTTCCTGCAATTGATTACATTCCGTGTAAGCATTATACGTAACATACGGAAACCTAATCATCTCGGTAACTATACCAGATAGATGTTTCACGTCATTTACTCGTAAGTTGATATCCGCGAGTATACGAGTTGGTTACCTAACAGAAGTATTAGACCGAGACGTACGTGGTTTAAAACGTCTCAGAACATTACGCTGCAAATGCTATTGGTGCAAAAAGAAGCTAAACACACGGTTTACTTGTCTTTTTTAATACTTCACAAGTGGTTGCGCTGCGGTCGAAATTAGCCCGTAATGTATTGGTGTCAAAGGTTCACCTTTACTTCACTTTAATATCATTATTATAGATTAACTTGTTCATGTAAACCTTAACTATGCAAAATCTCAACCTCAATTTGCGTGCTACGTGGATACGATTATTGCCTATCACCCGATATTGCAACCGAAACATGTTAATGTTTTTTGCACTGTACAAAATCGATTTACGGTCGATTCTAAAAGTAGTAGTCGAGGTTGACTGATTCTAGTAAGTCGGGGACGATGGAGCCCCAAAAAGTTTTGTTTTATTTTTTACTGAAACTCCGACTATATCAATAAAATATTTTCTTACTTTTAACCACTGAACATATTATACCATTCAACTTCTAGGATGATTGGGTCTGTGTTGATACGATAAAATCTAATATGTATCTCTTTCCAATTTAGCTTAGTCCTTAGCCAATTTATCATTCCACCTGGTACACGGCAAACGGCATACAAAGTCCGAGATCTGTAGTCTGATTACTGGCACATATCCGAAACCCAGTTGCCTTGTTCCGGAGATTGCGAAGTACTATCCCGCCCCCCATTTAGCTTTTCATTTTCATAGCACTTTGTCTTCCTATTATCTGAGCTGAAACGCGCATGACCGAGTTTCATTCTGAATGTAATCTTGACTGAAGCACTTGCTGTTTTTAAACAAAGCAAAGCATTATGCCGAATGCTAAGTCCCTAGTATTCCATAATGGTAAGAGGAAAATGGACAACACTCTGTAATTATCTTTTACCAGGGAAATATATTAAAGATTTAAACATGTACATGTCCCGAAACGTTTTTTGTAAGAATAAAGTTTACAAGATAAATAAACAGAAACCATTGCCTTTGAGGATTTTTTAACAAATTCTGCCCCACAGCAGGAACGTACCCTCTTAATTTGTATTCTAATTAAAGTCTCTGTCTCTTTGATTGTATCGAGTAATCAAAAATTTCCTGATCTCGAAACAAGAAATATCCCTCGATAGTTGTTTTCTCTTGAAGACGACAATATCTTTTATGCTTGGGGTTATAATCAAAATTACTGACAATTCAACCACGAAAACATTTCCAATTCAAATATTGGAGTTCGAGCAAATTCTTCCGCTTAATTGAAAATTATATTCTCAAAAGGCCCAGTACTTCCAGATACTTCAGTGTTTAATGTTCGTGCTCCTGGTTATTTTCTTTTATTTCGTTGACTGCGGAACTAAAGCTTTTCCGTTCCAAGCTAAAACCTTTCTCTTGTAGACTTCCGGGCTTTTTATGTTGCATTTATTAGTTTAATTCTTCAAAATTAGTAAAATTTTGAAGAGTAAACTTCTAATATTGGAAAGACTTACCTGACTCGGAATGACTGACGCGAGGAGAAGAACAGAAGAACACTTTAATCTCAATTATTTTATTTTATTTATTTTATTATAATGGTTTTGTATGTTATAAAGGTTTAAGGAGTGCGCACAGTACAACGACGCCACGACCGACAGACGCCAACGCGACTAAAACCTTGACAAAGCTAACATTCAATTATGAGCCTTATATCTTTGAAGGTAAGGTTGAATTTCGAACTTATACTTAAAAGCCCTGTACGGCCCCTCCCCGCCCTACACCCATAGCCGTTCCGTTTCGAGACCAACGCGTCGACGTTGCGTTGACGACTCACCGTAGACGAGTAGTCCACGCGTCGACCGACACAATGACGTAATGTAGGTACCTAGAACGGAACGTCGGAGTTGAAACGGAGTGGAGACGGAGTCGAGTTTACGTCGATGAAGCGTTGATCGCGGAACAGAACGTCGGAGTTGAAACGGAGTGGAGTCGGAGTGGAGTTGACGTCGAGTTGGTGTAATGTGCGCACTCCTTGATTCAATCAAAAGCCATAAAAAGAGGACCGTAATACGAGACAAAGTTGTTGCTGGCAGGTGACAGAATAGTGTCTGATAAAGGTGTTGGTTCCTGAGCCTGGGCGGGCACCGTGTACTAACTGTAAAAAGTAGATTATATTAATCGAAAGCATTCCTTATTATCCAAATTACACATTTCAGCTTGCTTTGGTGCCAATAATTGAATTCATGGGTAACATATTGTAATACTGAAACAGTTATCGATATAATACGTCATGAATATCAAAGTCCATTTCAAGTATCACCGATTATTAAACAACTAAATGTTCTGAAATGCTGCCTGAAAAATAGTAGCATGATGAAAAGCATTCCTACACTTATCACATTAAATACTTAACACATACTCCACAATCACGTTGACCACAGATATGTTTGACAGTTCCTTTGAAATCACCATTTGCCACCACATTGTTGTCATACGTAAAACAGAAATAATTTATTTAAATTAATTCCTCTGCAGAGAGCAGCGCATTTTTTTAAATATTTTAATGTGAATCAGTGTATTTATCTCTTTTTACGTACAAAGGCCCCGCCCAAAATGAAACATCTCCTTTAACAAAATCTTCAATAACGTTTATCATCGCCCGCGTGAAGTACAATGCAGCTGATTTTATTAGAATATGACTTATTCCATGACTGTTTAGTTTTCAAAATTTCAAGTCTCCATCTCCTTTTTTGCGTGTAGCGTGGTTTGAAGCGCTTCTAATATTCATAAATAAATCATCTTGATTGATTGAAGTATCGTAAACCTGCATTAGGGACAACGATCCTGCAATAAAAGAGCTCTTTTGTTATGAGCATGTCGGCTAGTCTAGTAATATATCCGTAGGCGTAGGTATTAAGAACTTTACTTAGGGCTGCCAGACCTCCGGGTTTCACCACGAATTTACAGGTTTAAGTTGTGCATATCATGGCTACCGGATACACAACTTTAAAAAATCTCACCAACAAAAAATATCATATCAAGCCTTGATGTAACAATGTTTGAATTAAAATATTTTATTTAATACGCCTACATAGTTAACTTCAATAAATAAAACATAACTAAAATTTTGATTTATTCTGTTAGATGAAACAAAAAATAGAAATGTTACGAAAAATCTCCGGCCCTGTTAAGGTGTCAGCCCTAATGTCAATTCCAGATCAGCCCCTTTATCTTCTCAAGGGGAAACTTTGCTTTGGCGGTTTTAGATTTGCTTTGTGGTTGGGTCTTGGTACATCGTGTTATCTATGTCTATGTGTTACAGTTATTTATTATATTTTCTATTATTTCATTCAAGATTATTGACTGAGCTCTACATATTTGAATGTTACAGGTTGATATATACGTGCCGGGCTGTCCCCCGACCGCCGAAGCCTTACTGTACGGAATGCTGCAGCTTCAGAAGAAAGTGAAACGTATGAGAGTAGTCCAGGTTTGGTATCGGCACTGAGCCATTAGAGACGTTTTGGTTCTACAGTTAATTTAAATGTCATATAATAATTATAATAATGTCCTATATCAACTTTATTTTTTGTCTTGAAGTCCTATCATTTTTAATATTACTTCATTCATCTAGGCCACAAAACCTTCATTGTAGGGGTAAGAAACTACACAAATGAATTGCTTTTAGGCAAATTTTAAATGCTATCCAAAAACTTCCAAAACTGAAAAATAATTATTGGAGTAACGTAGGAAATTCAAAAGGACATTAAGTGCCCATTCGGCGCCTACTGAATAGAGCCGTTCAAAGTTCCAGATTATAAGCGATATTGGAGATTTTGGAAGCCTTTTTATATTTCAAGTGCTACGTTCATTTACATAACTTTCAATTTAATTTTGAACCGTTTTTAAAATCATAAAACAATTTATTTTTTAATTTGCTATCTACATAGCAATTGCATATCTATAACGCGGACATACCAAGTGTAACTTACCACGTTTTAGAAAAAACCTGAAAAATAATCTCTAAGATAAACGAAACGGGTTTCACGCCACCCACACAAGAGGGAGTAACACTTCCCACAATGACTACTATATAATACCGTCTAATGGAATTGTAATAACCATTCTACTAAAGAGCAGGGATGTTATGGATATGAAATTTCGGATATGAATATAGGATAATATTATACCGGTTTCAGATACGGTTATGGATAAGTAATTATTTTGGATTATCCAAAGTTTCGGACTAAGCAATAGAAATAATAACAAACTATACATAACTCGCGCGCGGGTAGTGTCGGCTCGGCCGGGTAGAAACAAAAACCTGTCATAAAATACCGAAACTCTTATAACGGATTCGGTTACGGTAACGGATAGAATTTTATTTTGGATATCCGATAGTTTCGGTTACGGTTACGGAGCTCCCTAACGTCCCTGCTAAAGAGTTGGGGTACCCCCGTCCTCCCGCGGATGTCTCGTTAAACCCGGTCACGTTCCGGTACATCCGAGCCCCGGGAATGCTCCAGTTTGCGCGCTCGGGTCGTGTTTGGTAAGTTGGTACATTACGACGGGTACCCTAAATTAAATTTGTCACGTCCACGCAGGATTAGAAAACGAAGGTTTTAACTAAATCATTTGAACTTGCAGCACAGAAGGTTCGTTTGTTGTCGAGATGGGACGAAAATTACATGTCTAATCATTAATAGAATAGAGGTATTGCACAATATCAATATGTTTCTATCGCAAGACAGCAGCAGTCTAGACACCAGATATCACAACAGTTATAACAACCACATATCCCGGTTACGAGGCTCTGTTGTTAAATCAATACAACTTACTTTTGAGCCGTAGCAAGAAAAATAGCTCTTTATAAAGCTCAGTTCAAGAGTCGAATGGCAGTGACGAGCAACGACTCGTATGATGTACAGGAATACTTTCTCTGTGCAAGGATATTAGGGCAGGAAGCTGTAGAATCTGAATAGGGCTGTGAAGTTGAAGGATTGATTGAGGTGAGAATAAAAGTCAGCAATCGAATTGAACGTGATACATAATGTAACGTATGATTCAACGAGGGAACTTCCACTAACAGAAATTTCGCAACACCTTATTAAAGTTCTGGAGGACTTCTTTGGGAATCATATTGGCCAGACTAATCTAAATAACGGAATC
Organism: Ochlodes sylvanus; assembly: GCA_905404295.2. NCBI lineage: Eukaryota > Metazoa > Arthropoda > Insecta > Lepidoptera > Hesperiidae > Ochlodes > Ochlodes sylvanus. The sequence goes on from FR990143.1 coordinate 9,302,929, forward strand.
GATATGCAAACTATTTATGCACGCTGTGCTGTGCAGTTGGGTAGAAAACAACGTACGAAATTCCCCTTTAGCAAGCATTAGAGGCAATGAATTTTTCATCGCCGAACAAAGAGGTTCTTTCCGCCCCTGGCAAACATTGCTCCCCTAATACGGCAGTTTCCACGAAAGCGTGATGAATTCTTCGCATGCAACGTATCGTATGGATCTGATGTGCAGCCGTATGACTGAACGCTGACAACTGATCGCCGGGCGGGACGGGGGTGCCGCATATTGATTCCAGAATTTACGTCTGCAAATAAATTATAGTCAAATAGTTGCTGAAAAATGCTGAAAAGTAGAGAATGGCACGAGACATGCCCATTGACTGCTTCCATACGTTAATAAAATTGGCACCTAATTAACGACTCAATATAGCTCTCGGAGGAAGCATTAACTCGATGAATGAGTGAGTACGGTGCACACACGTGTACACGCGGCACACACGAGGGAGTTACGAGTGGATCAATGGAATGAGGTTGACGGAAATATTGATCTCTGTAACTACGGACGCCATTTGAATTTAATGCCGTAATACTCCGGCTCGGCCAGCTAGTTTAGTGCCCTTTGAGATGGGTCAGTTATAGTGTATCGATTTTGCAATTGAGTTCAATAGGCTTGTTTCCACTAGCTATAAATCGGACGTATCATAGTTTCTAATGATCAATCATGATATGGAGATGCCAAAAATTGTTTATTGTAAAAAGTAATGTAATAATAAGTAATATTTTTGAGAAATAAACTCCACGAAAATTACAATATCCAAAAGCTTTGTCTTCGTCGTGTGTTGTACTGGACTGGTACAATGTAACGATAACATTTTACGTGACGTGCAACGCGTGAAACCGCGCTTGAAAAACGACGTCAATCCCTCTTACGTCAAGAGTAGTCTGGCTGGACTGTCTGGAGTTAGGTAGTAAGGAGTAGTTGACTGTGTGTAACAAGTAATTACCAGAGCAATGAACTGTCTGTACGTGCGTCTGATCGATGTACGGACCATACCGTTTCGGCTAGGGTAAGACAGCCAATAAGTATACGATGTAGCCACAAAACTACTATTTAAAGCATACTATCTAAGTTTACCAATACCAACCATGATCGTCGGCTTAAAAGACACCGGCAAACGCACGGCTCTAGAAATTTAGCTATAAGACTAACAGTTATGACTTTGATCAACCACGTCGGTCAAACAGTCGGCAAAACCATCGGGCTATAAGCCTACGAATGACTGACTTCAAGCGAGCCATTAACCGTAAAATTATATTAAATAATTAAACCACTATAGTGGCAATCATAATTAGCAAACAGTGCACTGCAAACACATTATAAAACAAATTTGCCAAGTTTGGTGGACTGGTAACGTTTAACAAACCATTTGAATATTCCATTTGACAGCTAAAACAATGAAAAAGAAGACATTATTAAACAATTATTGAATAATTATAAAAATTCAATAATAATTTATGAATTTTAGGTACCTAAGTAAAAAAAAAACAATGTGTGCAATTCACACGTGCTTCAAGTGAAAAAATAGTTTGGTTAGATGTCATAACTATTGTTTTAGCGCTGCAGCAAACTTTGGTTCTAACTGTTGCTAATGTTCCTATTTCATTTTGTGCCACGTAAAAATGTGTCTGTGTCTTTTTCGTTTCCGTTTCGTTTCAATTGCGCGTCATTTCCGTTTCATAAAATTCCAAATCACAACGATACTATAGAACTTTACACTTCAAAAACAAATATTCTTACAGTAACTGAAATTATCGTTTCCACCTTCAAAAACAGCGACTTTAATTTATTTTATAGCACACTGTGACCTAAACCCGCATTTATGCCACGGTTTTCCGTGCGTAAAGTAGTCGATTATAGCACGGGTTATGATGCTAACTTCATACCGTGCACACATTGACACTTACACTGTTGACAATTACAAATTGGTAGGGGAAAAATATCAAAAGAGAAGTGGGTAGGTAGAAATACTAAGTAAGTCAAAACGAAACGGTATTAATAATTATTATCAAAGTCATAGTTGTACATTTATTATAAATTTCGCTAAAATGAATACTCGTAGTTCGGATAGTGAGTTTAGTGAAGATGGCATTGATGAAATTGTTCCAGACGCTATAAAAGAAATAGCAAAATCGGTGACCCTAAATTTGTTGCCCAGTAAATCAAAAAGGCTATATACAGCAGCGTACAATGCATTTAAGAAATGGCGCAGAGGAAACAAATCAAATTCTTTTTGTGAAGATGTCCTCTTGGCATACTTTGCGCATTTGTCACAAAAGTACGCCCCACCAAGTTTATGGGCAACATTTTCGATGCTAAAATGTACTATAAGCACGTACGATAACATCGACATTGGTCGCTACGATAAATTGATAGCGTAAATGATTCCTAGCTAGATCGACGAGCTTTGCTCGGTATTTTTTTTTTATAAATTGTGTTTTTTGGAAATTATATTTAAGTACGAATAATAATATTAAGAAGACACAAATAATATAAATAAACAATTGATTTTCATTTAACAACGCCATCCATTCTGCTGTTGTGTCGTTAAAGCAATTAGTATTAGTATAGTAGTATTATTATTCGCCAATAGATGTCAGGAAGAGTCATATTTTTCAGTTTAAATTGGGACTACAAAAACACGAATACGAACGAAGAATTGCTCGTTTAAAGGTATTAGATTAGATAAGAGGATAGGATTCCTATAATAATAAATAGGTACTTTAAACAATTTACATTTATTTTATACAATAAATACTTTTGAATGACGTTTGACATGTCGGTAAAGCAGACAAATTAAAATACTTTTGAATGACGTTTGACATGTCGGTAAAGCAGACAAACTAATAATACTTTTGAATGAAGTTTGACATGTCGGTAAAGCAGACAAACTAATAATACTTTTGAATGACGTTTGACATGTCGGTAAAGCAGGCAGGCAGGCAGCAGCTTCGTAAACATTTCCTTTCTTTTATTTCCCTGTAAATAATTATATGTTTGAGTATAGGCGGGTTTATGTCACTCGTGCTATAAAATAGTATACGACACTCGTGCGTTAAGTAGCTATATTATTTGTACAGTGTTTAGCGCACTCGCTCCGCTCGTGCGCTAACTTCACACCGTGCAATAATAAGCTACTTTACGCACACGTATCGTAATGTACTATTATACAGCAATAAATCAATTTCAGTAGCCTGGCAGTCATTATTTATTCATTAAGACAGTCCAATCAATTAATTACCCAATCAGCGTGAATTAATCAATAACAAAAACCGGAAGCTGAAGGCACCAGGTTGTTTGGTGGCCCGCGTTAATATTTATCGGCGATCGGCATTTACAACGCACTGCGCGGTCAGGGACACGAGACGGGGATGCCAGACCGTAGACAGCGAAGGATATAGACATGTGGTGAGCGTGGCCCACACAAGATACCAGAAGAAACTGCAATTGTATGTAGCACAAGAAAAATCGACGTTCAGCTGTCAAATTTGCTAATGAGCAACTGTGCTTTCGTAGAAAAAACCGACTGTCTTGTTTGTTCCTTTTCTTGTGTAAGTGCGATAGGTGGTCTATACACTTTTCTGTCTACGCGCCAGACACTTCACGACCCACGACACGTCACACACAAAACCGAGGATTCGAAAGTAAAAGTATGCCCTATCGTGTGCCCATAATAATAACCTGGAATGTTTTTTCTGTGCACGTTTGTTCTGTGGAGGTGAGCCGATGTGCTGCCAATGAGTAAATTAGAATTCCCTGTGTGTGTGTGTGTGTGTGTGTGTGTGTGTGTGTGTGTGTGTGTGTGTGTGTGTGTGTGTGTGTGTGTGTGGATGTCATGGACAACACATAAGACAAGAACACACACACAGAAATTTACGCTCATCAAGTTTTCAAATCATTAAGTTTTTGCAGCGACCTTAACATCTATGAATAACAACTAGAAATGCCGCATAGAAAGAATCTGTCACTATTTAGCGCCTCTCTAGCACCGACGAGGGAAATCCGAAAAGGTAACCCCTCCCTGTTTCATTGGGGGTATGTTCCGGTAATGTGACACTTAGTTACCAAAACCCATTCGGCTGCTTTTTGACCCAAAATAAATACTCCGATATCTAATAGGCTTTCTAGCGTAAAAGATGCTCCGACATCTCGATGCTTAGTCATGCAACCTACTTGTATGCTAATGAAATGTCGACCTCTGTTGTGAATGGCATCGATTGAACCACAGAACCTTGATGAAAATTATGAAGCATATTCTATACAAAACTCTATGCGAATTATTGACATGTAATTAATTATGGATCAAAAATGTGTTTCAACTTCATACCGAGCTTCAACATGACGAGCGAGAACAAAGGACCGGAAAAAATGGGAACAAATCCAGACGAACGTGTTCGTGATATGACAGCCGAATTATAATGAAACGGATCGTGTTGGTCAAGGTTACGGGGGAAAGCGGCAGACAGAGCGTCAGACGCGGCGGCAGCGCTCACGGACTCCTTGTAGAAAGTGGGACGGCGGGCGGTCTAGCTCGCTGTTGTAAAGAACTAGCGATTGCTCGCGGTTTGGTATCGGGACCAAACCGCGGTACTTTTCACTGATGTGGAACAAACTTTCATCTCTCATTTTAGTCCCTAAATGGTTAATGAAAATCAACGCTGCAACGGGTGTCCAAAATACCAATTTTCATAAACAAAGTTTCAAATAACCGCTGAAATATTACAAATCCTATCTGAACTGACGTCTTATACCAATAAATTTGTTTTAATAACGGTTTTAGAGTTCTAATCTTCTACTGTCCACTTCAAAATTCTATCATCAGACCCCTGTAATCAAATTGAAATTATCATTACGGGCAGTCAGTCAATCAGTAAGTGCAAAGTTCCATAAGAATTTTAGTTTTATTAGTTTAATTAAGTTGAAGAAGCTTTCACAAGATTTGAAAAATCTTGAAATGGTTTCAAATTGTTCACTTCACAATGTATATACAATCATGTGACCCGCTGCCAAATGGTTAATGCCACTGTCACCATTAATCCGCAACACCAGCTAGGACTGTCACATTGCCAGTCAAGGTGAAGCGAATCCGCAAATTGCTGAAAATCGCGTAGGTCGCGATTACTTCTCCCCAAATTACTTTAAAATTGACGTCGATACGTCGTTGACTGGTGACGCATGTTGATTCGTCAGATGCTCTTGATTTTTAAGTATATTTAAATACTTCTCCTAATATTGTTTTAATTACTAACGCCTTTGAATAACTTACCTCATACTTAATAAGGTTTCCTAATTACAAAAAAAAAATCCTATGCAGCAAAATCGTTATCCAATTCCCAAGTGTCATTTGAAGGTCTTTGTATGTCACGGTCAAGCAAAGTCGTCCAAATTTAGATGTTTATCTTTATTTCAGGGTAGTTGCAGACTGGTCTAAGTCTAAGTAATGGTTATTAGAGCGCACTGTGGAGCACTCACCGCAGATTGGCGCTCCCCCCACAGCCTAACGAACCGTTTGTGGTGGCATTCGTGGTCGGTTAGGTCCCTTAGATACTATAGGTACCCAGGGATTGTTTGTAAGTAGCGAGTCTTGTCGAGTAAACAGTGAGAATGTATGTACTTGATCTTCGATACAAACATCGCAATATTCTGTGCTCATTCAGCAGTTTACTATAAGTGACAATGAAAAATAACTTCTATAGGATAGTGAATATCAATTCTAATATTATACGAGTAACTCTTATCTGTCTGTCTGTTGCCTTTTCACGTTTAACCCGCTGAATCAATTTAGATGATATTTGGTATGGAGTTAAGGTACGTATGGTTGGTTTGACGCCCGGAGAAGGATACAGGTTAGTTTTTATCCCTATAATACGTCCCCTCGGGGTAGTTTTAACGGTATTTTTTTGTTTTCAACGAGAGCCAAACCCAGTCTATTATAGGTGCAATTGTTGTTGTGTGATCGCATTATAACATGTTACCTAGTTCAAAGCTTATATATATGTATTTATATTTTCATTACGTTCATTTATATCCAGAGGCCCATGCAAATTTCATGCAATTGCAAACATGAAAATTTAAAAAATGCTTCAATTGTGTCGTGTCACACCCTTCCGACACAACGCAATGGACGACTTGGGCCCTAGGTATTTACGATTCAATGTCAGATTAAAACAAACAGCATTATATTGTAGTGTAACAATAATTGCGATATAGTCGAGTTACATCGAGACGGTAATTCGGTATAATAGCGGCGGGCATTCTCGGGGTCCCGCGTAAATTCCAAGTGAAAAGCATGGAACCGACGGGCGTAAATTAATTCGTCGGACGGAAAACAATTTCCGCGCGTCGAATTTAATTACGTGCCTGTCGTGAGCCGCGCGTGGTATTTTGTTAATTTACTATATACATAACAACTAACTATGGTGGGAACTTAATAATGTTTTGTGTATGTATTTTTATGTAATATCTCAGGAAGGATACTAGCCACTTGATTTTAAGTGATCACCGGCGCCTATAGACATTATTGACACCGAACTGAAGGTGAAGGCATCGCTGATGCATTGCTAGCCAAAAAGCGACCAGGAGACCCGTTTATTAAAGGCACAAGGACACTGCAACCGAAACAATAAAAGAATCGTAGTAACGATGCGAAATATGATATCAAATACCGAATGTAAGGTTTTTGAAGTGCAAATGACGAAATGAATGTATCTTCTTCTGTTAGGCAAGCAGGTGACCCATACTACCATGCACAAAATCATCTTGATGGTAGTCTTGCGCTCCAACAAGAGGGACATGACGACAAAGTCTTGTCCGTATGTTCAGCAGGGGGCATTGTGAGGGGAGATTGACTTGGACTCGAAGATTCCCTCGCTATATTTTGGTATATTAGTAGTACATTATTTCACCATGATTTAAGGCCGTCAGTCCTCATCAATAATAAAACAACACCCAGCAGGGTGCACACCCATTTAAACTTCCAATACGTGCACGGAAATGGGAATGGGTGCATTTGTTTGCTTCCCAACTTTCCAGGGAAATCCGTTAACGAATGACGCTATTGAAAAATCGACTACACGTCAGACTGCCAATACATTTTGTACCGTGTGCAAAAAAGTATTGTGACTCGAACCTGAAACAGTCGACAACCGCTATAACGGTATCACGATAAGCCGTACGCTTGTATGAAATCGACGTAAATAAAATGTGGTTCTTATTGATGTCGACTTCATTTGGGTTAAGATCATGGAAATTAAGTAATTAGTAACTAAAAATTAAGTAATAGCGGAGTGTTTCATGACCTAGTTACTCCAGTTGTCTAAGTACTTTTTAGTAATCATTACATTCAGTTATAAATGTGAGAGTGATAACTTCGATCAGTAATAGTTTTTATGATCTAAGACTGAAAAAGTAATTTAATTGCGAACCGAAAAATTATATAAAGAAGATCCTATTTACAAACCTAAAAACTTTTAATACTGTTACAGCTGTTTTAAAACCAAAAAGTACCTATAATACAGGAATTCGAATTATACCACCAAATTAGTGCTTTCACACAAAAATTAGAACTGCTCGCTGCAACTGACTTTGAATAGACTATTCAAAGTCTATTCAAACCGAAAAAGGAAAAAAACTCATACAATTGTAATCAACTTTTTTGTTAACCGTACACCCTGGAAAACGGCAAACTGCAGCGCAGCAATTAGAACTGCGAAATTGGCGTTTGGATACAACGAACCTAGCGCTACTGCGGGAGACGGCTAGGCGGCTGCGAGTGGGACTCGAGCGCAGAGCGCCAAGGGCCCGCACTTACATTCCTAATTACTCTTTTACTTCTTTTCTGTGTTTCCAGGTAATTCCTATTCTTGAAACATAACTTGCTTTTTTCATAACGCTCGCATATTTCTTGTCTGGGTTTCGTGGACATTTATTTCCTTGAAAAAAAAAAATTGCGCTTTTAAATTGTAAATTACACTTAGTTCGTAGATAATTAAATGATGATGGTAAATGACCGGATAATTCAATAAAAATTTAAATTTAAAATTAAAATAAACAATTGTGACGGCAGATTACAAAATGTACTGGAAAATTGTAAAGGACTTATCGTTTGTGTTCAAGCCCTGGTCTCCTTATCATAAAGTCTCCTCAAGACAATCAACTTTCATTCAAGTACATTCTACTTTCTTTCAAGTACAATCTGAATACCTTTCACGAGTGCCATGAAATGGTCTTCGTAAATGCTTATGGTAAATGGTTATTCGTCTTTTAGTTGTTTTATGTAGATCAATTAGCGCACAATTTCTCATCTGCGCAATATCGTTTGCAGAACAAGTAAGGCCCTCGTATTATTTTATACAAACAAAACTGTCCCGGTAGTCTGTCACGTAAAGCGGGGGGCGGGCCGTAAATAACCCTTTTTATTCCAGGCAAAGTATTGTTCGAGAACACGCTCCGGCCTCCCCTTTGTCCCGTATTACAGGTAACCGTAAATATCCTGTGAACAAAGGAGAATTGCGTACCTACGCGCTATCGGTCTGTGAGGATAACAGTATGGATTTGTTGGCTTTAAAGTGGAAGCGTTCATAGCCGCTGGGCTATGCTTGCTATGCTAAGGCTTGCGTCGATCCTAAGGTTTTTTTAAGCAGACAGCGCAGTCGGTTGTCTGATGGGTAACCGCTAGTGGCAATTTCTTGAGCGCTTCCGTGCTTCGGAGGGCATTTAACCGTAGGTCGTCTTCGGTGCCAGTTGTTATCATAAGGTAGCAAGCAATCGTTCTACACCAAAGGCCTTCGAAAAATTTATGATATTTGTGTAGATAATCTTCCAGAAAATATTATAATCTTCCCGGTTTCGGGTGTTTATGATGTGCTATTTATGTTGTACATGTCACCCGCGATAGGTAGAGGGAATCGTAGATCCTAAATCCTAGGTATGAGCTTGTAAAAATTTAATTCAACAGGACGCCAAACAAGACGCGACTATTTCCATAACAGCGAGAAAAAAAGTCATTACGTCGTTTTTCCATTCCGTAACTAGGAAAAATAAATTACACAAACAAGCGCGATTTGAAAGGCGACTTATTAAAACTAGGCAGTCGACTGGTGCAGCAAACAGAAAGCCAAGCTCGCGTACTTGACCGTTTTTTAAAGAACTTGGCCCATTAGCGGCCCTCCGCGGCGCTGCAATTAAGCGCGTCGCACGCGAGGTGGCACTGCGCCGACCCTCGTGTGTCTAACGTGCCGGAGTCACCTGCTTACTCCTCGTACCCACGTCAAGAGTGTGAATGCCTTTTTCCTCCGCCACTGCAGACATTTCTGCTAGCTTCAAAAGCTCGCCAAGATAACGCTCTCTTTCTACACCTAACAACAGTACCAGACGTAGAAATTTATTTAGATTTCTTATTTGATGTTTTTTTGTGCAATCAGCTTAGTAATTAATTCATAGTAAATCCGCCCCTGATCACGTAGACACCTGTCTACAGGCGACGGTGAATACTTATCAGCAATATTATCTTACCGACCGTCTGGTCGTCTGCCGGCTTCTAACATAAAAATCTTCCGTAATTACCAACAATCCTACAATTTACGAATAAACCCAAAAGTTCTGAAATCTGAATTCTTATTACAGTCTGAAAATTACCATTTTTATCACTGTCTCATCAAAAGTTTAGACAACTTTCAGGCGACTTAGAAACTTGAAACTTAGCATCAAAAAAATACATTTTTTTTAAACCAAATACAAAAACTGCCAAGTTACAAATCCTACATCAAAGATAGTAAAGAATCTTTTGTAAATCAATTGAAGAATGTAAATGATTCCTACAGATATAGGTAATTAAGAGACCCGGAACTTATCCGTTGGTATCCGTTATGACTTCGACAACATCGTCTCCAAACGCCTTCAAAGGTAGTCTCCACCGAACTATACCGTATTAGGTTACGTTACGCAACACCAACATAATCATAATGTTCCGTACAAAAGCATAAAGTACAGCAGACCCGAGGAATGTAGAACGCGTAAATTATTTCAATGTATTATGTCGATGAATACATAGCAAACTATAGAGTACTGAGCGTTCACATACATAAAGCTACCCTCGATCAAAGGAAAATTAATATGCCTAAATTTACTCAACCAGGAATTTACTTAAAATATAATTATATACGTACAGAGGGACTTCAAAGATACAGGTTTATTATAATTGAGAACAATATATGAAGGTATCTACAATACATGCCATTTATTAAAGACTTCTAATAAAGCTCGGTTTACTTTGTGCTTCGGCTTGTTTTACTGTACACTATAACATACAATATAACATTTTCAAATTAGACATATTGTCTTTGTTTACGAGACGACTAAATCCAAAATGTCAAATAGAAGCTTCAATGAAGGAAAACATCTAACAAAATTGTACTAATATCTGCATATATCTGAAACAACTTAATTATGTTTTCTTAAAGGTGCGTGGACTACGATCTAACTTAAGAAGACCCAAACATAGTGGAACACTTAATTTTAATATATGCCCAACCCAGGACTCGAACCCAGGACCCCTCACCGAGGCATGGTGTCATAACTTTGACCTGATTCTCAAATCGATCTCAATACTAATTAGCCTACATTACAATGAATACATTCGGTCTAAATATAGAAGTATTCGGTCGGCGGGGATCGCCCGGCGGCGCGTCTAGTCTATAATTAGCCCGGCGGAGATGGCCGGGTCACGGTCTAGGACGGTCGGCAACAAGGTCGGTCGCTAGCCCCAGGGTACCGTCCACTAACGCTCACGTCGTTATAGGTTTCTCTCGACAATACAAATCTGTGTCAACATCAATTGATACTGATGGAAAATGTTCACACGGACAATTTCGTTTTGTTACTTGATATTGATATAGTGTGGAGTTACATGTTTATTTGTTTATCGCAACTCGTAACGACTCGTTATTGGTGATTCGAAAACGATCGGTTTAACGATTGGTTAAATATAGGAACCTGGCATAAGAGTCCCACAGCTGGGTTCGGACTTGCTCTCAGAATATTAAGGATACAGGCTATTATCCACAATGCTCACCAATTGCTTTGGCAAACTTCACACACCTTTGAGGACAATATGAGAACTCACTGGTGTGAAAGTTTTCTTACTATGTTTTCCTTAACCGAAGCGAGCGATAATATAATGTATTCCTTACACGCACATATTTTGAGAGGTGCGTCCAACATTCAAACCACTAGCCTGCATGACTGTATTTTTACCTAGAATTAAGTATATCGAGCGGCTTCGCATTTTAACCTGTGCCGTAGCAACTATTTCTTTACATTCCTGGTGTTAAAGCATTGTTGACGTTGAATGTTTTTAAATACGCAGGTATCGGCTTCAGTCAAGGCATCTACCCTCAGGATCATATCTGCTCGTTTGTCTGTTGCTAACGTAAAAAAGACCTAGCGCCGCGGGATTTTTTATGTTTAGTTAGTTTTTATTTTGTTGCTGTTCTTTCTGCTCTTATATGTTGTAATACCGCCATCGCTGATATCTGCTTAGACTAAAGGTTGGCTGGTAGAAATTGCTTTTTAGCATTAAGTCCGCCTGTAGTACCACAATGTTTTGGTATAATAAAGTTTAGATAAATAAATAGTCGATAAGAGCAGACGGTCCATCTGATGGCAAGTGGTCACCGTCGCCCACGGACGTCAGTAACACCAAAGGCGTCACCGATGAGTTGCCGACCAAGAAATATTAACAAGCTGTTTGACGGCTGACTCATGCAAGAGGTTAGTAGCTAACCAGCCAGGCTGGAGCCCTTGACATCTGGTCACTACATTATTTATAAAACATTTCTCATTCCCAAGTTCCATCCATTAGAATCAATATTAATTCCATCAGGAGAGAAATAATATAGAATGAAGAATGACTATAATTAATCATGATACATGTACCTAGCGAAAATAACATTCAATATTCCATTTTCATCAATCAAACGGAGAAACTATTCCGTATGATAAACTGCCGGGGTCGGAAAACATCACATTATGTTGCTACCAGTAGTATCGACCAATGGTTTTCATATCTGAAACACACGTATCGCCTCGTCGGACTAATGGGGCTAGTGATATGCGTCTACTGAGTAACAAATTGATAAAAATGTGTTCTCGTCCATCTTTTCTTTGTATATCTGTTAGGTATACCTGTAAGTGATCGAGTGATTCGAGACAATTTTACAGATTAAAAACATATTCTCACAATGTGATGTTTTGACGAGATGATGGATAATAATTATGTCAGAATCAGACCACTGTGATGCGGGCTCGTGAAGATAGTAAAGTCATAATGATACAAAACAGAGAAGTCAACATTTAACAGTCAACAGTCTCGTAATATTGTAGAGCCTCCTCTCAGGGCATCTATGTTCGAAATTATATAGGCTTGATTAATAACTTGCTTTCTGAAGGATAACATTCCAAAACCATTTCCATACCTTAATATTCTCACCACACTATCCTGGTGTGTAAAGTCTGCTAAGGTTAGATTGATACTGAAAATTAGCCACTCCTATTTCCATAGCATAGCCGATCCCACTAATGGGCAGTTATAGCTTTATGATAATACAAAAATATTGGCCTCATAACATTTAAAATGAATAAATCACGCAATTGAAAAAACATCTCGGCTATATTTCATGGATCTGTTTTTGCTAAATAGCCGACTATTAATATACGTGAAAAACTGAGAAGTTCCCGCTCATTAAATGTTGCTTAAATAATTGTACGCACATAAATTATACTCTGTGATCTTTACGGAGAGAAAAATATTCAAGTATATATTTTGTTTTAATGGGACTCGGTAATTTATTGAATTCAAGGCCAATCTATCAGTGAAAATATGAATATTGTGATCATTTCTTATTTAAACAAATGAAGGACTTGAAGACAACTTAAGTCCTAACAATTAATATGGGTCAAAACATGAAATGTCGAGTAGGTAAACTGCTGAAGACGGCGATAGAATACCTCGATAATCTGTGTCGCCCTCGCCAGGCGACAGTAGAGGTCTCAGTAACACGCATTCTGTGAAAATTTCAGGTGTCAACGTTTCCGTTCAAGACATAGTAGAACCCTATGACAGACAGCGGATTAAGTGGGTTCCATTTGTAACCCTTTGGCTACGAAACCCTAAAAACGATATTTCAATAATAAATCGATATAATCACGGTCGTTTGTCTTGCGAATTTGAATTACGACGATACATCGAAGGTGTATCGACTATTTCACGGTATGTGTAAAACGTGAAGAGCAGCATACGGTTGACAATCACGTTGGGGAACACGACACACCGCGTAGGAATTGACCACATATCAATGAAAAACAAAATAGTTACATAAATCTGTAACTGTAGTTTAAATGTCTTCAAATTTATTTTATATTATTTCATAACATACTTTAATTACTATTATACCTATAAATGTGAAAATGTTGTTACCAGACTCAAATTAGCTAAATTGACCAGTAATGATGTAAATTTTTATTTAATTGCATTAGTTTAGTTAGGATACCCGAGCTTGCCATTTCTTCATTTGACATCTGGTCTATGGCATGCTTAAAAAACTGATATTGTACGAGTGGTTGGAACGGATCCAAAATGTTATTGCTAAGCACGGTTAGATAAGATTTTGGCATGTCCGTCTGTTTGTATTGTCATATGCCGCTGCCAAATAATATCGGACGCGTATTACAAAGTATTAGATGGGTTAGGGGTTTACACACGAACTACAGGCAAAGCAACCGTTGTATTTTTAAACAATCAACGACACAAACGTTACTATTATATAGGATATATCTCGTCTACCTCTTTAGTTAGGTTACCGTTTAGGTCTTGAAAAAACAGGCATAGAGTAATTGGCTGGCAAAATAAGACCGCGGAAAATATTTGTAGGTATAGATGTTTGTCCACAATCCTTAATTGTTACGTTGATACAAGAACCACATAAGAGTGAACGCTACCGTGTTTGTATTAAGAAATAGTATGAGCAGTGATCACTGGAGCGGACGCTTATGCCGGTTCATTTCACTCGCGGGTAAGCGGACGTATGCGGCAATAGCATGCAGCGGGCAGTCTCTCGCGGAGATCTTTTCCAAATTATTCTTACGCTGCGTGATGAATGTTGCTACACGTTCTTATCAGACGCACGGTGTGAATACTCGCATTTGAAAGCAGAGTTAACTTGCTAGCTACTGTTGTGCGTGTGCAAGCGTCCTTAGCGTAAAAACGGTGATATTTTAGTGCTCGTATCGCCAAATAATTCCGGCATCCCAGCTGTTGACGACGTTACATCTTAACAGTTATTTATTCGTTACACGTCAGGGTTTTTGCGTGATTATGATACTATATATATGATACTATTACCGTGGCGGCGTTCGCGACGCCCGCATGGTATACTAGTCGGAACACTAGTAGGTATAGTATAGTAGTAGACGTATATGCTGGCGAATCGACCTGATGGCTCATTTGCAATATTGCCACTTTATTAATACCCTTATAGCACCGTGCCAGCCGCTTGTAATTCGTTGGCAATTAATTGTTGTGTGTACACATTTTCTTTTTAGTGTTGTTTTTGTTATTGATAATAATAGGGCAAAGCTAATAATACGGCAAGCGATTGGACTACACGACACGTACTATCTAAATGTGTCATCTATAGTATCGCATATCGCTTTTTTATGTGAAGCAGGTATTCAAACATTTTTTGAAAGGCATAGAGGATGGAAGTAAAGAGAACGTAACAGTTATTTTATATTGGTATACGCTTTTTGTACGCTCGCCATCTTCGACGCTTACCATCAGGTGGTAATGAGCCGTTTCTGAGATTATCGGGAACAAATAGACAAAAATCTAAGATATGGTTGTTATCGACTCCACTGCATTAATACATATAAAAAATATACCACTTTCATTTTTCTCAAACATGTATCTTTCATCTACAGACGTCGATCAGTTACAATTAATTATATGATGTATAGATTACATCGCCAAATTATCATTAGGAACTCGAGGAATATTAAAATTGCTGGAAATGAGTTGTCTGGACAGGAATATAACTAAGTGACGTCAGCTACATGTAGTGACACATATTTATATGCACGTAACATAAAATTTATTACATGCTTATAATCAAGACTTCCATGTTGTTCGTCGATGTTAATGTGAAACTTGTAAAAGTAATACATAGTTTATTACCAGTTCTTCTTAGAACTCGATTAGGTACTAAAAAATTGGTACATATTGTAGAATTTTCACGGGAAAAGAATAAAGATGGGAGCGCATAGGAAAATCAAATTTAAGAGGAAAAAGAATTTAATTAAATGCTAATAATTTGCTACAAAAACAATTTATACCTGTTTGAAAAGTCGGGTGACGGACACTGATAGATCGATCGTTCTTTCTTGATGCTTAACTATTTATTATAATGACAACATCTCTAAATATCAATAACAAAATGTTAACAAACTAACATCCTCGCAAAAAGATAACTGTGTTGCGGTAAAACGGTATGAGGACACATAAATGAGCCATTAGTAACAACCAAAACCCGAGAATAACCATTTTATCTATTCCATAAAACGTCGGTAAAGTCAAGCCTAGACCACACAGATCGGTAGGCAGATTCCTACTAACTGCTAAAATGATGACTCCAGTAAATTTTTGATGTGAAACATCTGTATGCGAGGGCAAACCTGATTGTAGTATTCACATCAATAATTTCAATGTTTCACATCTGCCAGCTGTCACGTGCTTCATTTTTTTATGTTTATAGTCAACAAACAAGCAGACCACCACAAGTCGTTTAGCTCAACTCGTTGACTCAAGCCAAAGAGTAGTAGCTAGTCAGGGGGGCTTCAGCTCTACCACCAGGCAGGGGCCACGCCTGTCGGCCGGCACTGGATTCGTTTCAGTAAGCAACGCCGTCCTTATACGACCAGAAATTCAACTATGATAGTGTGAAAGCAAGATGATCGAATGATGCAAATAATGTACACTTATCTAAGTAAGAGTGTTGTGACGAAATTAAACCGGTAATGTATAATACATTACGATACGACTTACGAGTACTTTCTCTTACGCTAAATTATTATGCACATACATAAAATTTATATGTAAATGAATGCATGTACGCTTGTATGATTCGCTCGAACATGGATGAATGCACGTTCAATATGAATTAGCGCATTTTATTAAATTACAATTTATAGGTTTAAAGTCCTTTTTTAACTACTAGTAACGAACCCAAGCAAAATCTACGAGGTCAATTTCAGTGGTGCAAAGCTTAGTGACCCCCAAAAACAGGGGTTCCGTCGTTAGGCCTCAAGGGCCTAAAATTCGTGGCTCATGAAGGTTCCTACTTTCCTGTGCGTATTACAGTAATTAGTTTTAAAAAAAAGTTGGTACTGTATGTTCATCTTATAATATTACCTTTGTAGAATAACTCTTCACTCTTCTCTATGATATGAGTTGTCCATGCGACACAGGAAATCTTACAGGGGGTATGAGTGTGTTAGCGTTTATTTATTTAACAAACAACCTACTAATTCTTCAAATGTTGATTGACAAATACTACGCTTTACACTAATAAATACGCTTGCCAATTTAATTGAATATACCCGAGTTGTCTTTGATGACAGATTTGTTTTCCAACGATCACCTCCGGCGGGGAACAGACAGTGGTTGGGTAAACAGAGAAATTAATTTTCTACGGAAATTTATTGCGTGGGCGGCCATCTCATTATGTACTACAAATGAAACGAAAGTTCATTATTAATATCATAATAATCTACTGTTTTGCGTGTAGATTACGATCTGATGGATATCGATAATTGTAATTGTCCTAATCATTTGATTCGTCATCAGTATGTATATTAAGGTACTTACTAAATGAAATGACGACTTTTTATGTACAGAAACGACAAACGTATTTTTTTATAGACGAGGGATTTAATGAAAGATGGTCACCGTCTAAAATGGAAGCGGGAAGCTTAATTAGCTTAGAGTACTTCAATTAAATGAGTTGTAGTAAAAAATCCCAACTCAATCCTCCAGTCAATGGTAATATTTGTTTTTTATTACATTTGTATAGTTTTTGCATTGCACATTGCGCTCTTTATGGAAGAGGTCATATTTTGTGGGGGAAATAAACAATACCTATTCACTAATATCAACACAAACAAATGTACAAACGAGTCTGTTGAATATCGATGAAAGTATACAACTTTCAAGCTATTAAATCTTGATTATGCTATTCCGTTACTCCTGAATAGATGTAACGTTAGCTGTATAGCGCTCGCTGTCTATACTATATTTCGTATGGCGACGTATGGTATCCCTCCCTACATTTTAAAGCATGCTTTCTGGAGGTCCCAGGGAATAATACCCCCACTTGGTAATTTAAGTACTGAAAGTTTAAGTAACACGCAGTTCATCAACTTTAAATCGTTATGAATCCAGAATAGTCATTCGAAATGAAAATTAATTACTATTATTTCACGATAAGGCACTTCAAAATGATCGTTGACTTATTTTTCTTTTTCAGAATATGGCGTCTGGTGTCCTCCACATTCAATTTTGATTGTGTTTGTCTTTTGTCTTTGGAGACACTCGGAAGATTAGGACAAATAAATAGATTGACCAGTCTCATCAAAATCGGCCCACGTGTTTGTTGTCTAGAGCGCTACAAAGGGACAACCATTAGACTGCCAAACAACCCTCCTTTGCGTAGCGCAGTCGGGTACAATTAGCAACATTCAAATTACTTCCGGAATGCAATCAATGGCACAATGACATAGTAGTTAATACATACTCTAAGCACATAGTAGACACATTATGGCGTGTTACGTTTATGGCGAACGGAAAGCGACCGTCGCCGTCGCGTCGAGCCGAGCTGTGCATGCTATTTGCTTTTAACCGACTTTTTATTGAGAAGCTTAATTTTACAACCACGTAAATATAACACTCGGTGTTTTATATGCCTATAAGCCCTTAATACGTTAAAAATATTAATAAAATAATATGAATAGAGTTCACTGATGTTGACTTGATCGCGATTTTTGATTCTTTATTTTGATTTTTGATTCTTGCTAATTCTTACCCGACAAATGCGAGTGCAACCCGAGACATTTGCAGATCACCGATCGATCGTGCCATCGACTAGCAGTAGCGAGAGATTTAAAAGCGAAAAAAGCGATGCAACGTAATAAATACACACAGAACAATTCTTTGGAGATTCGGCATAGAGCTACAATCCAAGGCACAAAGCTATCTGTCACTTTTATTTATTTATTTAAATTATTTATTTATTTATTTATTTATTTATTTATTTATTTATTTATTTATTTACTTTTCAAATACAACACTACAAAGACCAGTGTATATAGCTGCAATTCGAATAAACCATTGCTCTCACTCAATAACATGTCATTCGTGTCAATCCCAACGGATATTATCCGTGGTAAACGAACGCTCGTATTAGGTACCACCACCCAGGGGAAAAAAATAAATCAAGTTTCGAAAACACTCGAAAATATGTTTAGCCGGATTTTTATATATTATTTTCATATCTATTTATTTCATGTACCGATTGAAATAAATCATTTAATGATACCCCTTGCTCACTAAAATGTACATCAACGACAGCATTCAAACCATTGTTACAGTATGTATTGCGTTAATACCTCCAGTAATAGTACCTATTTCACAAAATCGCGCATGTACACATATGTCATAGCTCAGTTACAATTGCATTACGTACGATCACACCGCCAATTCCCGTGCGATACACGCGAGCCTGCATCGGGTTACGTTAACCCAGATACATACCAGCTTCATTAACCGTCATCAGATTCAATTCCGCGTCAACCGCAGCCCGCTCCCCGCTCATCAATGTCAAATTGCCGCAATTGCCCCCCGCACACAATGTGTCCAATCGTTTAGCATTCAATTTGCATCTCGCATTACAGTTTTCAATTTGTCATCGGCGATTTCTACTATAAACTTTTGTTCGCGTCTTCGTTTCAGTTTCCTGTTTCATCGTTTTCATAACGTGATTTTGAATACGCTTTTCATTATCTTGATCTGTATGTAGGTGTGTGTAAAGGAATCTTACACCATCATTTTGACCAATTTTAAGAAGTCTGATTAACTTGAAAATTTGCGCAGAGGTCAAGGGCCAATAACAATGCAATTATTATTATTTAGAATGTGACGTTAGATGTTTTGGTGTTTGAATATTTTATATAACTCGAAGCGAAGTGTCGGCAGGTTCATTATGACCTAATATTACCTGTTCCTGTCATTTATAATTTAACATAAACGCACATCCATAAAATCATACGTCTTCAATCACGAAAGTAGTTGACGACAACATTCAGCATGGTACTGCCAGTAAAACTGCCTTTTGCCTCCTGGCGTCCGCCGGGGAAACAATCCATTACCACACTTACTCGTACATTAGCGCGGCCTTGCCAACTAGCAAGTGAGATGGTCATAAAACAAACGCGTGGTAAATTCAGACGACCTTCTGGAGATTCTTTAGAACCGCAGACAATCGTTTTATCGACCGTTTCGATCGCAGCACTGATGTGTGTAAACACAAATTTTTATTTATGAGTTTTAGAAACCGAATCTAATTTTGTTGATTAGGCATGAAAAGTCAATAGGAAACTGAATAATTCTTTTTTTGATGTAAATTGTCGATAGAGGATCGGACGAGATGACGGTAAGTGCTCATCGTCCCTCTTGAACATCACAACACCAAAGGGTCCAATCCAAAGGCATCACCGATAAGTAGCCAAACAAAAAGACGCGAGGGTTGTCATAAGAAAATTAAGGAGTAGCTAGTCGGGCGGGTAAAATTCCAACCATTATGCCATGTGCACTGTCAGGATAAAACTGATGATACAGAGCCCAGCGAACGTCTGTTATTCAGCACGGTGCTACACGAACTTACCACCGCAAACTACGATGAACCACGAGCCCTAGAAAGATGCAAACCCCCGCCCAGTTGGTTTTAGAAAAACCTGCCCTTAGCTAACTGTCAGAATTATTTCCTCTCTGCTCTATAATATGTTAGAAAGAACTTGCGATACGAATTTTAAATCTTCATTTGATGAGATCATTGAAAACCGTCTAGAAACTAGATACAAAAAATTCAAACAAGAAATGAAATAGCTCTTTTATTATTTAAATTGTCGTACAAACATTAAGTTAATTAAAAAAAATGTTTAGTATTACCGATCATGACTGTCACAAGTTTCATAATTGTCATAAGCATGTACCTACTTAGTTCAATTTCTTTAGAACACGTGATCCAGGATGTTAAATAATAAACAGTAATCATATTATAATGCGACTATAATCGGATTTCCAAAGATACAAACAACAAAATACCAAATATCCACATTCGATTCTCAAAAGAACTTACAACGCTCTTTTGTTTATACGATCAAGTGTTACGACGCCGTAAATTCTAATAAACGCAGTTAACATTTTCAAACGTTGTCCAATATTATGCATAGAAAATGTTATTGTTTTTCAGAATTGGCCTCAACACTTTAACAACTTTCGTATGACCGACATTTTTTCATCGACATTTAGTTCGAACAGAACGTATGGGTCTCATAAAACCCTTTGACTTTACAGTCCAGTTTTACTGGCACAACCGAAGCGTATGCTTTTTATTGAGATACGAAATCAAATGGATGTTTTATTGCACTACGCAGACGGCTTTGATCGTTTGGAAATTAAAATATCTACATATTTTTCTCTACCTCGACAAACCGAGGGCAAAGCGAGCTTTATCAATAATTCCGATGCGGCGCTAAACGTACAAATCAAGTTATTCAAATACTGCCACTATCGATAGTATATCCATAAAAAAGTTTGCGTTATTGAAAAAACAACACCGTCGTTTATCACGAAGTATGCTGCACCGTTTCTTTTCTGTAGCAAACACAGCATCAATGCACAAACTATAATCATCCCAATCAGACCATTAGCGAATAGTAGGTATCATTACCAAAATGTGGTAAGATTATAGACGTTTAGTAAATCGGTTTTATCAATTCACAGATAACGAGTTCGATATCGGACGCCGCCGGTGAAAGCGCGACTGCCATCCGCGCCACCGGATCGACCGCAAACAGCCCTTCAGCAAATTGACATGCAATTTCTCTGCGCCACACTGTAATCTTGTGAAAATCTATATATCCGGCAGTTTCCGCAATTTTATGGAAAGTTTTCCAAGTGGCGCGTAGTCAGCCATTATGGTTAGAGAACCCAATAACTTCTAAGAGGAAGAGCTGAAACTGGCTACGCTACACTAACGATTTGTGATGGAAAATATAATTTTAACAGTAGGTAAGTGCAAAAACTAAGTCCACCACGGCAGTTTACCATTTCGCAGATTTTGTATCTGCCAGCGTCTCAAAAAGAGATCTATTAGAGAGAACAACTAATAACAATAAGAAATCCTGTTATGTAACAATCAAAATAATGAATAAACATATTTTACTCGCAAAATAATTTTGCATGTTAATCGAATGTTTTTCCATAATTATTTCAGAGCGGTGGACTAGCAAAGTACTAATTTCATCCTTAAGTTTTAAAACACGAAACGAAAAATAAACCCAAACTGTTGAACAAATATTTAATCATACTTTAAATACACGACACAAGTTGAATCCTAACGAAAAACAGAAAAGAATTCTTGTTCTTTTTCTAGAATTGGAAAGCATCAGCAACTTAAACAAGTGCTTACGATAAAAAAAAGGGTACCTAATAGAAATTATAGTAGTGGGACCACTTTCACCAGCGTCTGGTATTGGTAAGATATTTGTAACACATACTTGTAACGTTCTTTAGATGGATTATCAGTAGAAAATGAGTAAAAGATATTGGCAAGTCATCCATCATCTTTGCCCTTGCTCATCTTTTTGTCACACTGTTTATGATGTAGTAGAAGCTTTGTACGGTTCACCTGACACTAAACTATGTAATTCATCCAATATGAAACTTCAAGTGCAATTCCAATTATTACAAGTTAATCTCGAAATATTCTTATGTTATGTGTACCTAAGCATTCAGTTCCTAGGACTAGAGAAATAACTGTTACTAACGAACAAAGCTCAATTTTATCACTAACAGTCACGCAGAGTAACTAATATGAGCTCATACTCCCTTAATATTAGTTACCATTCCGTCAAACATCAACAAAATATACAAACTTCAGCAGGAGACCGCCAAACCGCAAGCCAACTTCATCTCGGCATGGAGCAAATACATCTGTGGCTCAGTTTAATCGTGTGAAATTTAGCAATTTTTAACTTTAATATCTTCGTCACAAGCGTCACAAGTTCAGAACCCTTAACTGTTTCATGATATCCGCAATGAGAGAGTAATGACCATATTATGAAGATACTAATGATGATCAAGGTGATTGTTCACTACCTCAGTTGATTGCGAGATTGCGACGTAATACAGTTGTTTTTTTTTTTCATTTTTATTTCAATAGATCCCACTCACGAGGTACCTATCAGTCATCAGAGAGAAATTATGGAAACATTTGATACACAGAAAACAATATTAATGTTGACTGACGAAACTCGTAAATTTGTTATGATGAAACATAAATGCGGTGAGAATAAGTTCTCACAATAAAATAAGAATACATTTACTACTTTTATGACTAGTAATCAGGATTATGGCAATCGTAGATACGAATACAGAATGGAAATAGAAAAAGTTTTCATTCGAACACCACCGCGGAACGCGGATAACAGAAGCGTACACAAACTTTACAGCTTCCCAAATGGTATATAATATAATAATATACAGGATGTAATCGTAAAGTGTCGTCAGGTGGTTATTTCTTTTTTTCGTGCATTTAAAAAAATATAGGTATAACTAAAAACTGGTCTTCATAGATAGTACTGTTACCGTTACTTTTATAGCTGCTTAAGGTGTCGTTTGTCTTTCACATATTCCTTAAAATACTTTTCTTACTTACCTAATTACTT
The DNA here is from genome assembly GCA_905404295.2 of Ochlodes sylvanus. Classification (NCBI taxonomy): domain Eukaryota; kingdom Metazoa; phylum Arthropoda; class Insecta; order Lepidoptera; family Hesperiidae; genus Ochlodes; species Ochlodes sylvanus. The sequence continues at coordinate 9,326,026 of FR990143.1, forward strand.
TGAATGAATTATACTGCAATACTGAACTTATAGTAACGTTTTTAATACTTAATTAAAATAATTATTAAGAATATTAATGATTATTAAGGATCAATTCGAGACCAAATCCGTAGTCTATTTTTATATTAGCAGAATAAATTAACGGCTACATGCAATAATTATAACGAATAATGTTTAGATCGCAGGGCTTCTTCTATTTCACAATGAATTCTCATTCATTCTGGTGAATCAAGAATTATAGTGACTGATTGTGCTTTACAGCGTATAATGTTACTATTGAAATGAATAGGATAGCCGGCCCAAGGCCCTGGATAGTGGATAGCAACGGGCGATCTATTGAGGTTATCGCGGATACTGTTGCAGCAGCTGGGCCGCTAGACGAGATAGGCTACTTATGAATAGGGCTGTCGTCCGTGCAGAATTACCCGGATTTGTCCTAGAGGATGTCCAGGGCTGATCCAGAAGGGGCTTTTAGTGTCCGGGTGTATTCCGAGAGATTTTTATTTCAAACGGATCCTGATTAACTGAAGAATAAGCAAAATACTTTTTTTTTCGTTATCATAAGCCATGTGACATTTGACGGTGGCACCACTCTTAACAATTGGTCTTTCACTCTCTGACAGTTGCTCTTGACTTACTGCAGGCCTTCTTGTTTTATTTTCAACCCCCCACGTGTGGTATCTTAGATACCGCAAGTCGCATTCTAGTTTTCAATGTTTCGACGCTGCAAAATAATCGATGACTTCTATTTAATTTTATTGCAACAGTACTTTTGCCTAGGGTGTTCAGAAAAAGACTTAATTTGGGGATGGTTAAACTTTATGTCCGGATCAGCAATTTAGGTGAAGGGTACCCTACTTATGAATGACACTTGATAAGGAATGCGTCATTTAATTAATTCCATTTAATTTTTGGCCGTACCCAAATAGCAACGACCCTGTTTATGATTATCGGGTTAAGTTATTGCCGAGATAAATTACATTTTATGCCGAGATAAATAAAATGATCTACTTATGTGATTTGTTGCTACAGCCCGTCTGGTAACGGTTACTTGTTGCTATCCAATATACATTATTTTGTTTAATATTTTTATACTACTTTACATAATATTTAATAATAAATTCATGGCATACAATTCGTTCTATGGCATTTTATTAGACTTTTTTAATGAAGACAGATTTGTTATCAGTTGCCTGTATTGCCCCAAATCGGTGAAGCCTTGGCTGTTTCATGGCGGTGATCACTGACCATCGAGTCGTTAGTCTGCTCGTTCGTCTGCTTTTTACATAACAAGGTCAATGGACGAGGTATGAGGTAGCTTTTTCCAAGCTCGCTATTTATCACCTTGTCTAAAATGGAACGTATTTTCTTATATGTCTCGTATATGTCTCGTATGTTCAGTATATGTCTCGGCTGCAAAGTTGGAGAGCCAAAAAGAAGAATTTCTTTCTTGGCCTGCAACAGGTCTGTCTGCCAGACAGCCAGATAAAATGATAAAAAAAATAAAAATCTTTCCTCGCGATCACTCGACTTCACCCTTTTTTATGTAAGTAGCGGACAAACGTACGTTCCGTAACACTAGGGGCAACACCAATATGTTCGCGGCTATAAAAGAAACAGCACCTGCCACGAAGTGAGAAGGCAATGGCAGACGGCAGACATGCTCAACATTACACTACTAAAGTAAACTACTAAAGATATTCTATTAAGATGTTCTCCAAGCGGAAGCGAACGCACCGTGCGCAGAATGTTTATATTACTACCTTTGTTTATCTCTTGCCTTACCTAATCCATTCCTAAACGGGGAATGACTGCTCCGATTATACCACTGAAACTGATAATTATGTGGATATAATGCGATGTAAATTATCTCCTGCTGAAAGCGTACAATTTTACTTCGTCACTTCTGCTAAATGTGTCATTGATTGTCTTTTTTCAAGTTTATGGCCGTATGTGGAGCCTAGAATGCTGACCCAAAGACCAGGATGTTAGAGTTTTGTGATAACAAGAGTTCATGGATTATAAACCCGAAATTCTGGCACCAACACTATCCTTCCTTCATCTCCGGTAAACTTATGAGTTTATTAACCGGGAGCTATTTTAATACCTAGGAAGTGTTAGTCGGCACGTACTTATTTGTAACGGTAATCCATTACCGAGTCGGCGAGTGAAGTCGGCGGCTCCCGGCTACGGAATTAGATACATTACGGCCTGTTTGTTGTTGTTACAGCCAGTTTCCATGTGTTTCAAGTTAGGACTGTCTGTTTGAGGTTCGTAATAGCAATCGTTCGCCAGCCATTTATCAGCGTGTGAAGGACTACTGATGGATTTAGACCTGCTTGATTTACGTAGCTTTTATCGATGCGTGCAAATCTGAATCTACCTAAACGAACACGTCTCGCACCATTTTAGTTCGTTTTAGGACTGCTTTGCATTTAGTGCCTCACACAATACATACACATCACACAGGTATCTAAAGTTTCTTCTGAGTAATCGTCGTGCATTCGCACGCTCGCTATAGTTGTCTCATGTCACGAATCAGCGGCCTTTTTTTAACACTTGCTTAGCCGTTTTATTTTTCTCGAAACCAGCATAAAGTTCATCTATTCTATCTATGAAAGTACCTATTCATGATTCGCTTCAATAAATAAGATGAATTAAGAAATATTTTTCATCTTACACATGATAGCTACATTACCCTATCCGTAAATTTAAATTATAGCACCATTAACAACTACATAACAACGCTGAATAACATTGCGACAATAAATTACGAGTTAATTATTTGTTTGATTATAACATTATTGTTACAGAGTTAATTAGTTATTACGAGACGACGTTACATCAAGATCATTATAACTGTTCATGTCGTTCACACAGCACATGAGTTTACAATTATTACACTATTACGAAACAAAAACATTACATGTGTAACAATTTGCATACCTAATTGTGATGCTGATGGCAAACTATTTGCCTGCTGCTACACGAAGCTCCGTACGGAGTTGTAGGTTGTAGCTTTCCCCTCGAAGATTTTTTGTGTAACTACTCGACAATCGTGAAAACGAGCTACCTGATTGTAAATGTTCTCCATCGCCCCTGGACATCACCAGCAGTAAGGAATCACCGTAAGTATAATAATATGGTAGGACCTATGGTTTTCAAGTGTCCAACAAACACTCGTCTCTACATTCAGTTGGAGCTTTGAGCGCAAACATACATTCTGATACGTAAATCAAGCAAATTGATTCAGGGCATGTAAACACGAGTTTTATGTAAACTTGTACCATAACACACGAAAAGTTGCTACGAAACTGTAATCATCAATCCTTGGCCGCATTCTGCTTAGCTGTTCCAATCTACCCACTGTTAATGGTCAATGGCCGCGAACATACCTTTCGATAAACCGACAGCCTAGCCTACAGACAGATCTGACAACAAGTCTAACATCTTAGTCTTAATCTGTCTCAGTCAGTGAAGAAAGTCAGAGGAAGAAGGAATACAACATACAATCATGCTACATTTCAGCTTCTTGCGTTTAGTAGTTTCAGCTATGCGTTGTCTGTCAGTCACTCAGTAACGGAAGAGTTTTATATTATACTAGCGACCCGCCCTCGCTTCGGGAAACTTATTATCAAGTGCTTAAATATAAAGTTTCATGGTTCTTTAAGAGATGGCGCTAGGCGTTCTTATTCTTTAAGTTAGGAAGGTTCACCCCTAGATGGCGCTGTGCTTAAAACCCGAAGAAATCCCATACAAACTTTCAACCTCTATTTCAACCTCTTCATCCCTTTTTGTCGCAATAAAAGGTAGCCTATGTCCTTTCTCAGGGTCTAAAGATTGTCTGTGTCAAATTTCATCAAAATCGGTTGAGAGGTTTAAGCGGGAAAGCGACAAAGACAGACAGACAGACAGACAGAGTTACTTTCGCATTTATAATATTAGTAGGGATTGATTGATAAAGGAAATAAGACAGTAAACAATTAACTTAATGTGTTAATTTAAATAAATTAACTAATCAATATCGTTAAACTCTCATAGGCATACAATCAATGACATAACATAGAAAAGCGAGATACAATCGTTCGACGGTACGGGCCAGCGGCCGGCGAGCAAACATGGCAGTGCCGCGCGCCGGCCGCCGGAATGCGCATCGGTAATGAGAAACATCTACGCTTAAATATTAATAAACAAAGCCAATTGCGTGTCGCTGCGCACCACAAAGGAATTCGTTAAGGGCAACGCCCATCAATATTAATGCGTTATCGATGCGAAAAAAAACAGATACCGACGCGACGACGCGATATGACTTGGACAAGACGACATAGTATAGAATTATACATACTTATGAGGTGTATGAACACTGGATATGTTTCTATCTACTGTCTGTGAACTAAAACACATTTTCATATAAAATACGAGCTACGAGATGGGAAGCGGTCACTGTCGCCCATGAACATCACTTTCACAGGAAGACAGAGGTAATAGAAAAACATATTTTTTATTCCATAATTTATTTATTATTTAAAATGATAATCTCAGTATTTTCAATACTATTTTTAAGAATCTCTATGTTTAAGAACAATAATCGGTATTATTATTATTATATTGATATATAACCATAATCCGGATTTACGCAGGAAAAACTCCCACGCGAACGAAGTCTACAAGGTGGGAAGTAGACGAGATTCACCAACAGAAGCGTACTATTGCGTGTTACTTCAGTAACAAAGGGATACGTTTAAGGGCATCGTCCATCAATGCTAATAGTAGCCCTACCAAGGTCGATACATGCGTGACTTGACTGGACCGACCCAATTGTATCTAACAACCTCGGTACCGTTGCGTCGCTAAGATCGGTACCACTGCAACTGCATAATAACTGCAGGTAATTATTAATTGTAATTAGAGTAAAGTTTAGACATGCTATAATTGTTCTTTGAATTAAACTATTCTAGAGAGTCATACGCTCGGGCCTGGGTATTGAGCCCTCATGCATTTTAGGTTCACGAACTGAAGTTTAAATAAATTTAATTTTCAAAAACATCTATATAAATATTCGTAAATTATCTCATATTAAATCGGACCACCAATGAAACCACACTAAAACTAGTTCTGACTGCATTTAATGTTTTTATTTGATTTTTAAACCAAAAAAATAAGATGTTTCACTTCGAAAGAAGAGTTGTACCTACACCAAAACGTAATAAATCAATTACAAACGATGTTTAATGCAAAGCATACGTTTAATGATTCTATTAGTAGCTACCAGTAAGTAGCCGTCTTGGAATATAATCAGCATAAAATAAAGTCCAATACACTTAATTGTAAATGAATAAAGAATCACAATGAAAATGGTAATCAGAGCTTAAGGGGATCCCTCTCAAAAAATAAGCGAAGAGGATATTAGCATTACAAAGCGGTATCACGTTCATAATATTGTCATAGAATTCGATACCGCAACGCGAGACAACATAAACAAGCAGAGTAATATCACGGAAAACATCGCATTGTTTGATTTTAATACGAGCAAAATTTCTGCTGAAATACAAATATGTGTAGGCATCGATTCTATTATTCTGACAAACGAAGACACAATATAAAAAATAGACATACATAATGATCTGCATTATTTCACCCATAATTTACACAAACAAAAAATCTGACGTCTTTAAACTTCAGTAAGAAACTGAAATTGTTTCTGTATATCCGGAACAATATCTCCCTCAAGTTTTGATGGGACTTGAGAGGTTTTATTTAGTAGAAAATCCTTGAAGCAAAGACAAAAATGGTCAATACAAAACACGAACAAATGGTATCTATCGACATCGTATCAAAGGAGCCTTGTCAAATGAAAGGAAAGTTGCGGGTGACCTTGGCGCGAAAAGGTTCCATCCATCACCCGAGAGCATGATAAGTGGAATCTATCCAAAGAAACTGTAGCGCGACTCGACTCATATCAAGATTTATGTGACTTAGCTAGTTTTATGTCCAATGCCGCGCGAAGTGTCCCTAAGTGCGATGGATTAAGATCGGATGAGACCCTCGATGACTTCGATCTTATCGGAATAGAACGTGAGGAAAAACTTGTAGCAAATATTTCTTAGCTCATTCAAAGCTATAATATTAATCGCTGTTAGACTGACAAAAATATTGGCTACAATATCTATCTAATTGGGACAAATTAATATCGATATAACATGTAAAGGTACGGCGTCCTTATTCCACTTAAAATTAAATATAAAATTTGAATGCCAAATGGAGAAAGTACATTTATCAATATTACGAGAATAATTTATAGCAACTAATGCACAGAAACGACTCGTAATGGTTAATTGTCATCATATAACATGAAAGTTTCAAGAAAATGAAGTGATAAAAAAGTCACAGTCAGCTGAAACATACTTTTGTTACAGGCTACATTTTTTTTTAATTCTTTGCTCTTTACTATGTTTTTTAATTTTTCACGAACAACCTTATAAACCTTAGTTTAATAGTTTCAAGCATTGCTGGAGCCATATACATTTTTAAGTAAATAATATTAATTCATCGTTTAAATAGTTATCTTTTTTAATATATGACAGCACAGTAGTAGCAAATACACAAGTCATATACTCGTATTTACTTTGCACCGGGCTCTGAGTGAATTATATGACACAATATGTTTGTACGCCATGGGATGGCTAAGAATAATGGCATTAATTTTATTACATTATGTAACATCCATTAACCTACCAGTACTGATAATGCTGATGCTCACAAGTCGATTGAGGTCCATAGAACAAGTGGCAGAAGTAGTGTATTATACCCTATAGTGGTAGGTTCCATGTTCCATGTAAAACTTCATCAGTAATCGTCTTTAAATCTGTCTACAGAGAATACAAGTGGCATTTACACAGATTTGCATATCTGCATATAACATTAAAACAAAACCTAAATGTTAAATCGAGATTCCAATTTTAATCACGACCTCTCCCAAGGCACGATCACTTAGCCTTAGGTGCCAGCTTTGCCTAATCACACCTAAGGCATTTTAAATGAATACAAAATGTATTCTGATTCTGCAGTACTATAAGGCAAACATAACCTTGAAATTATACGACAAACTCGTGACCAACAAAAAATGTAAGGAATTCGTGTGATATAAATATTATTATTTGAATAGTAAATAACTTCGTACTTGAACTTGAACGAATCCATTCTGATTTAGTGTTATGTTCAGATGGCACGCCAGTCTGCACTGCGAGAGATTTGCCGCAAACTGCACGATCAATCAAAATAACAACTAACTTATGAATTCAATTGCTTCATTGAACAGGATGATTTATCTATTTGTAAGGAATTAAGAACCAATATTTATCTTAATAAAACGCTCACAGTTGCCGACAATCACATAATCACAAATTGAAGCAGTGGACCTAGAAGCGTAAAAAAGCGTGGGGATCGCTAAAAAATGTTTTTAAAATTCATCACCTAAAGTGGAAAAAAGGGAAATGTCAGTCTATAAAAAGTGAGCACCAGCAAATACAACAAATTTATTAGTCTATTATTTATTTATAGAGTGGTTCGGAATTCACTGGGACGTTACAAATCGTCGTTATTAATATTAATCTGAGGCTTATCCACGGATAACTTCCACAGGGACAGGGACAGGGAGGTAATGCGGCAGAAAACACCTTGCCAACCGTAAGAAACTTGGCATTAAATTAATTAAATTACAAGGTTTAATAATTATATGCTCTCGTAATACTCGTAGTAATAAAAGTTGAACTTGAAGAAAACAAGGGCAAGGAATGTTATGTTCAAGAAACACGCATATCTGCAGTGTACTGCCATGCTAGAACTAGAGTAAAAACTACAAATATTTGAATACGAATCCTAAGGAACCGATGAATTATACCATTTTTAAAGAGAAATAAATCTGTCTTAATTCATAGTATCCGATTCTTCACTGTAGAGCTTTCTGTAAGAGTTAAGGCCAAGAATTCTTCGTAAACTAAACGGAACCCGCGTTTAGTTTACGAAGAATTTTTCAACTCAACATCAAGTCAACATCACACCCATTCGAGAATAATATACGTCCAAATACCATGTAACACCAAGTGTAATGAAATCCTTAGCAATAGAAAAAGAACTTTCACAACATGACACAGTCTATCTACTAAAACTAGTTACCCGCTCTGCGAAATTCGACCGTAATTCATTCTGTCAAACGGTAACTTTTGACACTATAAACGTCCACATTTCAAACGTCATGTCAAAGGCATGTTAGTGTGCATAGAGTAACTAACATTAATGTGTGTTCTTGTCTTGTGTGTTGTCCATGGCACCCACGACACAGGGAATCCTAGTGTGGGGCTATGAGTGTGTAGCGTTATTAAAAAAAAAATAAAAAAAATATTAGCATTCTGCACTCCTGTATACTATCTGTGCCCACGACTTCGTCCGCGTGGAATAAAGCAAAAAAAAATTAAAAATCCTAAAATAAAAGTAGTCTAAGTTACCTACTTCTTATTACATCACCTATCTGCCATCTGATTAGCCAAAACAAACAGATAGACAGACAAAAATTGTAAAAAATGATATTTTGGTATAACATGTACCGTTGCATACATTCATAAATGCATTTAGTAAAAAGCGGTTATTTTAATATTACAAAGAGACACTCCAATTTTATTTATTTGTATAGATAAGTGTGCCAAATTTCATACTCCTCCGTCCGCGCAATTTTCGTTTGAAGAAAGGCATTGACTTATTATTACTAATAAGTCAATGTAGAAAGGGGTACAAAGTTTTTGCTTTACATAAGTCAATGGCTTTACGTATTAAGCTTTAGATGAAGCGACAATAGAAAAATACGGTCAGTACAAATTTCTATTTTCAGAACAATATTCGTGAGTCCCAATCATGCCCTGTAAACGAATCTAAAAATAGCATCGCGTGTTACAACACACGAACACGCAAAAATACCACAGCTCGTCCCCAAATACGTAGCTTGACTTCACCATAATTTTATGGCCTTAACGATATTTACGTCATACAGTTACCACGTTGAAGGTGACTGTGACAAGAAAAATTTGTTCGGACTTAAGTTTCCAGTTTCAATGAAAGGCTTGGAAAACCCCATCAATCCTTTAATTCAAGCCTTGTATTTGGTGCACCTTATTGACCTGATGGTTTCAGGATTGATGGATGGATGGTTCGTGCATTTTATTAAGATTGGCATGGCTACATATGTATGTATGTATTGCAATACCACGGAATGATTGGAAAATAACAAGGGAAATTTCTGTCATATTTTGGTCGGCAACTCATTTAAGTGATATAGGTAAATTGTCGGGCGAGCCAATGCATTCGACAGGTAGGGTAAATGGAAAATGAAATTCAATTTCAGTTAACAATTCGGTTCGACCTTATTCATAACATACTCCGCAACTTGTTCGAGTTCGTCGACGAACGTCTTCTGAATAAGCTTCGAATATTATACGAGAATTTCTCCGGCAACTCGGAGTCGTTATAACTTGTTTAATACAAGAATTTTTGTCGTTCAATTACTTATTCTATTCAATTTGGACTCGATTCCCTAACTCCCAAAAATGTTTGAAAGTAATTTCCACTTTATTCGTAATTTCCAACTGAAATTTATAATTCAGACATACATATCTACTCTAAAATGAAAAATATAATCAATGATCATACAAAACAACTGGCATTTGATGTAGTTGTTAACGAAAAACAGAGTGGAGCAGAACTGAAAGCTTGAAAAGAGGTTAAAACAACAGGAACAAAAGAACAATAAAAACGCGATACAAACGAGGGACAGAGCTTGCGACCTATTTCAAAGAAGACATGAAATGACACCGGTGAAGCGTCCAAAGCAAATTAGGATGATTATGACGAAGGTTACTTGTATCATTTACATTAATAATGAGTTTAATTGCTGCCAACGACGCGTACATCCGGAGGGGAAAGCGTGGTAATGAACATAACAAACTTGACCTCAGACACAGCTGTATCCTTGCCAGCTTACCACGCAATAAGTTTCCAAGTTTATGGCGGACTCTTAACCAATGGCCCTCGTAAATAAAAGATTCCAGAGACGGTTGCACTACGCGTATTACGTAATAAATTCAATGTAGATCAAAGCCTGCTGAATAATGGAAACGAGGCTCTGGATTATGTTCCTACACGACACAGCGGAGGCCACGCGTCGGTCTCTCGGAGTCGAGGGACACAAATTTATTTTTTTCGCTTAGGATTGTTATCTAAAGTTAAACATTGTCAATGTAAAATAAATAAATAAATCAAAATGTTACAATCTTATGTTTAGCACGCACACAGCGCACAGGAATGAACACGTATACACAGTTTGGATGTTCGTTAGAGCGCATGCATCTTCTTGCGAGGTTTCTGTATGCAGTAAAGTCATATGCATCCCTAATAGGGTAGTTGACAGTAAGAAAATATTTTAAAGATTTCTATTTTTTATGGTAGCTTAATATTTACAAATGCGAAAAATCGATCTTATTGATTAAATAAATCATGATTATTTAATATTTTTGAGGAATAAAATCCCGAAATTACAGTCACTAGTCACGTGACAGCGAACGCCAATACGACGCGTGACGTCACACGTTGCAAAACTAAACAAACTTGACATAGCATTTTAGTCTTTCCGTTCAACCAAACAGCTCTTCGTTTTCCAACATATGACGTCACACGAGTCGCCATGACAGTTTGACGCGTTTTTTGACGGAAACGTCAAATAGTTCATGAAAATATAAATTAAAATATGTTACAGTTAGTATTTTACTGAAATATTAATATATCAGTTAAATTAGACCATTTGGCAAACTATGATTTAGTTTTTCAAAATTAGTCAATTGACGAATTGACAATTTCGCAGCACTACCAAGTTAATATAGACAAATGTGCAGTCTTTAGATTGAAAAAGACGCCGGTTTCGCACAATACTAACACTACGTATTACGTGAGCGACTCAACGCGAACGCGATTGCGAAGCGATCCAATGCGAATTCAATGCGGTCATCAATGTCATCATCTGTCATGGATGGACAGAAGCTAATGTTGTTGGAAAATTCATTTCATGTTGTACTTACTTGTAGTCCCAATTATTTTAGCCATATCCTCCCATTCGCGGTTCGAAAGTAACCGATTATGATATGTTTTATACCTTTTATCCCATAATATGGGACGCTCTTGGATCGCATTTATTAAACTTTCTGCTTCTGACACAATTATTGTGACAAAAAATTGTGTCATTTGGTCACGTAGGCCACTTCAATAGCTATCGACTGTTTGTTGTTTTCGCGCCGCACCGCGCCGTGTCGCATCAGATCGCCCACGTAGTACGCTGGCTAAGAGCTTATCTCGTCACTAACAGCTCGACCGTACAATTTCACGGCTCTTGGCACTCGAGTGCAAAATTTCGCTTTCGTTTTATTATAAACAAACGTACGGTGAGCCACAAACAAACGTTACGAGTGCATAAAAGAGTGATTACGCGGTCAAGTGCACGCGGCGAGCGCGGGCGTCGCGGACCGCACGGGGAATTTTAATTAGTTGAAAATTCAATATGGGTCACATAACACCATCGGGCCATTGCGTGTCCGACCCAGAAAATCATTATTAGACTTTACTTGAATGATGTATGATTTTATATATCCACATGAATTTATATCCGCTGTGAAACTCGTTCTAAATACTGCGTAATACAAAACGGAATCTTCACGATTAACTGTAAGGACTTCACTAGTGTGTATCTTCATAATGACAGTGGAATCGCTATTAAAATACCTAAAGCTTTGCTCTACGCAGGTCACAAACTGTAAATTCAAGCGTATATTATTTCATAGAAAACATTATCCAATAGCCTATTATACCTAGGCTTATTAACAGAGAAATAACTTTGTCTTGTAATAAAAATGCGATAAATTATAATGTACGCGATCCTTAACACTTCGTGTGTAATTTATTTACATTCAATTATCAATTGACCTCACTCCGTACTCGGTATGATAGACTACTTTATTAAAACAACTCAATTGCGAACGGTGTTTTTTGCGTTATCTCTGTAATGTTACAGTGTTTTGTTATTGGGCAAAATTTTACAATTTAGTACAAGCGCTATCGAATTAGGGCGTGACTTACGATTGAGTTGTAATCGGTTAAGTTGTTGTTTTAATGTCTGTGGCGCCAACTCGTTAGTACCTTCGTTATCAGATTCATTCCTGTAATCCGTATACAATTTTCTTTTATTTTCGTTCTGCAATCGGACAATCTAATCTTGAAATCGAATTTAAACTCACTTCCATTTATACGATCAAGCTATGATTCTTCGTACATACGAGAACGTTTAAAGAACGCAGTGACAAACTATATTAAATACTAAATCTCACACTACCTACTCCTGCATTATTCATAAAAGGAGCACAAAGTTTCCTCTTCTCGTATTAATTTTGTTGCTGTGTCTGTAAAATCTGTATGCAATGCTGCTAATATGCTGGCAATTATAAAAAATACTTGAGCATCACGTTTGATCATGCATTTGGAATCCGTACAAAATATCCATCCATAAAGATCCGAATGCTGGCAGAGATAATTATATAAAATCTAAAGGAAATCGGAGAATTCTTGGAATGCGTTCACGATCCTCATCAAAAACAAGTATTACAAAGACGCCACACAACGTGCTAGTCACACAGTACAGCTCATTTCTTGCCTTCAGACAATAACAAATTCAATATATCATCGTATGACCTCATTCAACGTTTCATGCTTATTCAGAATTTCTTTGAAACTACACGTCATGCCTAATGTGATGGCTGAAATGAAAGTTGTAGGCCCGAGTTCTGTATAGCTTGATGACACTTTCACCGACGACCGAGACTTTTACCGGAGTCCGAACAAATTGTCTTATCACCAAGTTGGATATGCTATAAATGATCAGATATGCGCAGTATCCTCTACCGCCGGCGGTAGCGGATACTCATTTGAACAGTTTTTCAAAGTAATTGCAGAAAATGTAAATCATCGCCAAATTAACAAAACAAATCCCTGTCACCCCCATGGTATAATGAACATCTACATTGACCTAACATCACTCACTAAATGCTCACGGTACTACTAGTAACACGAGCTTAAAGGCGCTGTCCGTAGTCCGTATTCCGTAACCCAGCCCCGGATATTACGAGCGAGATGAGATGTGACCCGAGCGAATCCCCTCATGACATAAGTCGAATTGTATCACAAATCTACCAAACGAGACACGGTTATTATAAGATAACTCCTGTGATTACTACCGTCCTATTAGAAGTCATCCAATACGAATGGCGAAGTAGGGTAGACGACGCAGGGAGAATCTCATAGAACAGACGCAGGGAGAGACTCTAGAGGGAGATAGTAACAGAAAAGAGTTATTTTGTTTAATAGACAGCCAAAGGGGAACTAATGTTTGTAGGAGTACGACCACATGTCAAAAAAGAAAACAACAACAATAATAAATAACTACACACTAATAGCCCCACACTAGGATTTTCTCACACCCAGACCGAGAATAGAAATTTAAATCGGTATGCAGGTTTTTCCTCACGATGTTTTCCTTCACAGAAACAAGTGATAATTGATTTTTGACGCGTACATAACATTGAAAATAAGAGGTTCGTGCAGGATTCGAAACCAGCCCCTCTTTAAGGTTATGTTCAAACTAGTCGTAGTCGTCACTATTATCTCAATTGTATGAACTCGCAATTTATATACAAACGGCAATACAAGTATCTCTGCAGGCAATTTTCGCGTTATCTCACAAACGAACGTACTAACTAGAATATAAATCTCATGCAACTGTTATTTATACAACTGCGAGGTTTTGTTTTTGCCCCGCTCACGGTTGATGAATGGCTGGGATATGAGCTTCTGTTGTACCAGTAACACGCACAATGATAAACATGTTCTATTTGTATCGCACGTTCATGTCGTCTTTACGTTCGGATGGAGGGTATGATTAACCTAAATTAGATTCCATTTAGCGTGTTAATCATTATTAAACGCTCACAATACTGCGCCTCATTTCGAGCGTAGATACAGAAGTTGTAAACCGAGTAGAAGCAACTCTAGATGCAATAGCACAAACACAGGGTTCTCTCAATTTTGCGGCGATGAATAGTTGGATAGGTGATTGCGAGAGCAAAATAATTATATTTGAACGCTTCCGGGCTGCGAAGGAATTAAGGAATTAAGATGTCTATCTTTTGGTCCGGGCCCATGTCATTTGAGAGCAACGTTTAAACCTTGATTGCCTTAGGCATAAGACATTCCGACCGCGAGATTGGCCTGGGACCTCTCCAGCAATTAGCACTTAAGAAGTTTAGTGAAACACTTCAAATGTAATTTGATTTAATACCAGCCATTTAATTTAATCCGCAATCCGCATCGCCCACCCTCCTCGCTATCACTTAGTTTTCGCTTAGCATTTTTTCCGCCCGGTTTTCTTTTTGCCCGGCTCCTAAGGGTTGTATATTAAGTAGCCTAGCCTTCTTCAAATTCGGGCTAGCAAATGCAAACATATTTTAAAAATCTGATAGAGATTAGCTTGTTTTAAATATACTCGTAAATTGCTTTTCAGCTTTGTTATATTAGTATAGACTCTGCATGGCGCCAAGAGCACTTCAAAGGATGTAGATACATACATACTTCTGTCAATTAAAACTACCACATCATAAAAAAACAAATCATACTTAAGCTTATCTCATAAAAATCCATAAAGCCAGTTCTGGTAAGTGAAGCTGTTATCGTACCCGACTGATAACATTGTTTTCACGGTTATTTAATGAAACGTAATACTTACTGAATTGAGATCTCCGGAACCAACCTGTAATCTTATCAATCGTTATCATTACAGCTGACGCTTGCAATAAGGAACTTATAGTTTTTTTTAGGATTATACGAAATATGGCATATTTTTTTTTGTATAAGCTGGAAAACAGAGGACGACGTACACCAGTAACGCTAAAGGCATCGTCAATGTGAAGACAGAAAGAAGCGAATAAGCATGTAAGTATTTTCTCCAAATAAGAGATATAATTACTGATATGACATAATAAGAAGAACTGTTATAAGAATAACTGAAATTGTATTAATAACTGGATGTCCATACATATTTAAAAAAAATTATGCATATCAGAAATGATCCTACAAATTCATGTATAAAAACAGATTCAGCGACCAAAACAATAAAAACAATCACGTATAACTTTAATCCGATCCATTAAACCTGGTGAACACTGAAATTGTACAAAATTACTACAAGAAATTTCTACTGCAAACATTGACGTTTTATCCGGCGAACGAAATGCGCCACCCTCGGTAGCCGAATTCCATTACTGCAAAATTCAGTTGAAAAGTGAACCGAACTGTCGCAGGGATTTTGCCGGGAAAGCTTTTAGAGTATTTGATATTTTAAATGAAACCTCATTTTATTGACAGCGCGGCAGTCCCAGCAGCCATTATTTATTCAGTGCAGGTGGTCGCTTACGGTGAATCAAAGCAAAAAAGGAACATCTTTCACCCATTTTTCTGTCTTTAATTATTGAGATGAAACCATTAAATACATATGTATATCTAATAGTATCGTATATTCTTCAGATCGCGTAAATGTTTAATAATGTTTCTTACCGACCAAAGTAGCTATAAACTATGTGTTGCAAAGAAGTTTTAAACTGTGATAAGAACCTCGTATGTAAGATCCGTTACCTCTTGAAAACTGACATTTTTTTCGCATTTTGAACATATAAAAATGATATTTAGAGCATAAAATATTATGTATTTTGACGAGACGATTTGTTGCAATTTGTTCGACCGCAGTTCGCTCCGAGGAGACGAGTATCTGTGGAGAACGGTATTAATTGGAAAGGCTCTTGATAAAATTGTGAAACAGGAGAGTTAGAGAGGAAATAAAGGTCTATGATTTAAAGCATCTATTGTGTTTTATGTTCCTCTTTTGTTTCAATTTTTAACACAACTATTTTTATAGCACAACCATTGGTGGTTAGTGACCTTGTCTGCTGTCGATGGTAGCGGAATCGAATACCGGGCGGGGACCGCCAGTTAAAGTTATGTGAGAGATCATCATCATCATTGCAACCCATAATAGTCCAATTGCTCAGATCGGATCTCCTCTCACAATGTGAGGAGTACATGCCATACTCTACCACGTTGGCCAAGTGCGGATTGGCATACTTCACCTTTGAGAACCATACGGAGAATATAGGTATATTCGATAAGTAATTTTGTACTGATCTAGCCTAATGAATAACTACACAGCACATGGGCTACATAAACATATCCTGTAAGAATCTGCAACTACTAAATTCGTCTCTAAAACCTACTTGACACTTAACGGAGATAGTTAATCTAATAGAAGCCGCATGCCGGATCGTGAGTCAACGCGTATGTACGGTTGTGGTCCGAAAATAACTCAATTGCGAGTACGACGGGCCTGACGAACCAGCGGAGAATTCCGCGAGGGATCTGTCACTGTGCTCATCATATGGGAAGCGACGGAAGTGGGGACTGGCTTTAAACGGGAGTCGTGGGACAGCAGTGACAGCACCGTCGTCGTACGTACTGATTTGGATGTAACAACTTACGTTCAATCGATTGTTCGACGGATAGATAAAAGAGTGTAAAATAGTATATAATAGAATATAATAGAGTGTAAAATAGTTATAATTTGGGCGTCTTCCACTCAAAAATAGACTTTAAGTAAGTTAGCACGCTTTGTTTACGTAACGAGCTAGCAAGTTACCTGATATATTGTAGGCCCTGCGTCAAACCACTAATGGCCCAATATAAGGTACGGGTTTATTCTCTCAGCTGAGTAGGCCTATGGCATACCTCACCACGTTACTCCTGAGCGGAATGTTGGCGTTGTACGGTAATGCTTGTTAATTACAAATGTGGCATTAGTCTCAAACTCTGACAATACATTTCTGACAAATATACTATCTGAACTTATTCATAAATATTGTAGTTAGTAGAAGACCACACGTCGTCATACCATAAATCAAACGGCAATATGGTCATCAGCGTCTATTGTTTTACACATCAATCAATCGCATTGTTGGCGTTTTGACACCGCAATCATGGGAACACCCAATTACGTGCTACGACGCACTTCGCGATATGCATGCTTCACTTGGACACAAAATATTAGGTGCTTTTTGAAGCGTATAGGGGGGCACAATCTGTAATTGAAGAGGGTTCCGTCACGCAGCAGCGCGGATTAAAGGTATTAGTGACCAAGCGTTGTATCCTAAATTCCAATAGGTTTAGCCGTTTTACCCTACAGGCCGGGCCCCAGTTGGACACAGCTTAATAAGCATTTGCCCTTACAGGTTAGTAATATAGACATGGTTAAAACAATATACATATTTCAATAATGATATTTTCCGCTTTGTGTTGAACTTTAACACATTCGGTGCGGATCACGTAAAGTATACGTCGTGTTTTTTCCCACAGAAAAATTATGATCGCCGCAGCGAACGTGTTCATCATCGCAACCCATAACTGTCCCACTGCTGGGCACGGGTCTCCTCTCACAATGTGAGGAGTGCAGGCCATAGTCCACCACGCTGGCCAAGTGCGGATTGGCGGACTTCACACACCTTTGAGAACAATATATTATACGTACGTTTGTTTAACTTTCATAAATAAATACACGTACCTACCTAAGGAAATTAAGGTTTAACATTAACAACATTCATTACAGTTTATAAACAAAAATGACAACAAGATAAACTAAATGGATGCAGCCTATTACGAGTAACTAATTCCATTATGTTATTAACTTATCACTGATAAGACGAAAACTTCATTAGCAGAAGTAACTAACAACTTCAAATTCAATTAATTAATAAGTTATAAAAGTAATTTTATATTTTACGTTCGCGTCGAGAGAGTCAGAGGTCAAACAGAGGTAGGTACGTAGAAAGTTTAGCTAGCTCACCCCCCCCCCCTTCCCCCTCTCAGCTCACCTCCTGCCCCTCTCAAATATCTTAATTGCTTGAATGACCCTGATTGCCCGCCGATTTGCTCAAGTTTAAAATAAGTATAATCTAAGGTATTCCAAAGACATCCCGTCGAATTCTTTTGTTTTGATAAATGGGCGAATTGTCTTGGACAGAGATTAATTGGTTACTTTATAAATCAGTAGATTCATAGGAAAACTGACCAGACTAATTCAGGCTGGCTTAAACCGACCAGTGACAGGGTTGAGATCTCTCTGTGAATTACTAAAAAGGGTTGGAAGTTCTACCAACCAACGCAGCTCTGAAACCTCCCAACTGTCGGAACCGATAAAAATCGGTGTAGGACATGCGAACAGATTCAGATATAATAATGGGTGTAACCGCCATTTTTACTGATTATTATACTTAATGTTATTGGGTGTAACATGTTTAACCACTGACATGTTAGGCACCAACGGTATTTAAACAAAAGAAACTCAAGGATAAAATTTACAAACACTTTTACAGTTCCCGACACCGTAGTTTCAATTCAATGAAAGTGTTAATTGAGAATGAATCAGTGGCAAATAGGGTTGCCAACTTTTTGTAGTGTGAATATGTTAAGAGGAGATACATAATTAAAATAAGCAGCATATTATTTTTTGTAGATATTATTTTCACAAGCAGAGTACAACTTAAAAATGTATTATAATTTTTTAAATATGTTTTTGTAGACCTCTCTCCACACTTTTATTCAAAATTAAAACAAAGTAGGAACTCATTTTTTATTTAATTAATCGGCAGTAGTAGTTTCGTTCTGAAAGTAAGTTTCGTTGTTTACTTTTTATATGTAAGTATATATCGCTGCAATGGCTCCAAAATCCAGCATCGAAGAAAACAGTTGTTACAATGTAATATGTATGATTAAAATAAAATGAATAGTGATTAAAGGCGACATAAAGTACAATAAAGCCTTTAACAGTATAATTGACAACCCTATTGACACCACCGTTACCCGCTGGATCGGGCGGTCGGCGGTCGTTTACCGCGAGCTGTGCCGTGAGCTCGAGTTGTAACCAGGGTTGCCAGATAAACAATACAACGACAGCGTAAAATACTGAATAAGGAATTAAACAAGAAGAGAACTATGACATTTAGCTTTTTTATTATAATAATTATATGTTCATATGAAGCTGTAAATGAACCATTTACGAGATCCAATGTTGTTTGACGTGTTACTCGCATATTTTTTTAAATAAGATAGATACAGGTCAAATTAAGCGCTTTAAAAATAATATGAATGGATGAAATAATATGAAATACTCTTATGAAAAAACTGTGTCACCTCTCATTTTCAGATTTCATTATTTTCCCAGTTAATTTTTCGAATTGAATTTCTGCGAACCCTGACCACAAAGAGTAGGTATTTATTCTACATTAGAATCAATAACTCCTAGTACCTAACCTAAACTACAGTAAGAAGCGTATACCCATCGCCGAGTTCATTTCTAAATGTTTGATTGTTAACACACAAACCGGATCGCTCTCGCTGCTCATAGCGAAAATTCGTCAGAGTCCGTGATACTTGAACTTGTAAATATCAATCATTTCATGCTAATTTAATCATTTCTGATTCATGATCAAATCGTCAGCGGATCAAAAATACGTTATCTGTTACTTTCGTTCATTCTAGAATAGAGATAAGGAGGATCAATATCTGAATGAATGACGCTATCGAAGTTTTGTACACCGCTTTCATATGTATACATATTATGTATTTCCAACAAGTTTCGTTCCGAACCAAGTAAGTTGGGGGCGTTGGGGCTTAACCGCCTCCCGGGCATGTCGTCTCGCCCGGCGGGAGATTTGCCTTTACCTAACAAAAATAAAATCAATTTTTAAAGCGGATGTCAACTACTCACTAGTATTTTAGAAAGTCGTGAAACTAAATGGATGGATTCGTTCAAGAGCATATTTTGACAGACAGACACATCCGTAGTTGTCTGTTTCCTTGTAAAAATATTAAATTCAAATTAAATTTTTATGTAAAAAATAAATGGCAATCGAAATATAAGGATTTTCAGTTTATTTGAAAATTTTTACACTGAGTAGGTTAACAGATATCAGGTTAAACATTTCTGCTTTGGGACACTTCATTATCTGGTATATTATTTTTATTTAGATGCGGAAGGATAATATAAGGCCAGAGAGACATGCAAATATTCCAAAATGGGTCATAATTATAATTTCATCGTTGTGCGGAATTGTGTGTGTGCAACAACAGGCCGAAGTATGACAGACAGCCAGACACACAGTCGCGCTCCACGGGCTCGGGTAATGGTCGACCGGCGCGGCGATCGACACCTCAAGGGCGCCCTCTTGTGCCAGACGTGTCTAGTTACCGGATAAACTTACGGTTAACAACACCTCGGTTACGTAAAACTACTTGCAGCTAACATACACTTTGTTAGAGGCTCACATACCATTATTTAACCAGTATTTGTATTAGTATTAAAATTGTGTCCGAATCTTGAAGGCGTTGTTGAAGATACATAGAGACTACGGCATATTTTTTTTGGAATTTTCATCTGTTTATATGAAACAGTACCTATTAACGCAAAATTCACAGAGAAGATCAAACTTTACATAATTTTTACTATAGCTCAAAATTTACTAGGTTCTCAGGAAAGGATCATTATTCCACTGACAAATTCTATGTTTAATACATTTATTGCAGAATAAATAATAATTCGACACTCCAGGCTCAACTGAAATTTCATTTAACAAAACGTTCATAAATCACTCGAATTAAACATACAAAATTACGTACGAACCATTTGTTTGAACCCCTTTTCAATCACAAAAAGAACACAAAGCGCTGGATTCATAAATTTACATATTTATGTGGGAAAATGAATAAATCATGCGACGGTTACGGGACGTTGACATTTAACTACACTCGGAGGTTAACGTGACACTGATTGATTCATTACATATACATCGTCTGTGGACACACCTCCAACCGTATTTTGGAGAAGCCAATGAAATCGTTCATGACCTCTGTGCCTCTCGCTCGAATATTTAGCTTGTAACCCGTTAAGCTAGTTCAGCGACATCATAAAGGAGGCGATTTACTAGTTGCTATTGTTTTTCGATTGTCAATCTTCAGCCTTTGATCTAGCAATACTGGCAAAGGTTATAATGTGGCGCAAGAAGCAGGTGTAGCACATAGATCCCTATAACGCCTTCAACACGTTCAATCACGCCTCCTAGGTAAATTGATTTTTACGAAGTTAGTGCGCTTATATTGGACTTATTCACGATTTACAATCAGGATTGGTTAATGTCAAGCATGACATACATCGAAACGCTAAAGGTCGTCACTGCTAAAGCGCAAAGTGTCACGAATAAACTTGACCGTACCTCATAAAATAAATAAAAAAATAAATTTGGCAAAGCCCATTCACCTTGGGGTGATATCGGAAAGGACACATCAGTCAAGTGGTCTCAAACCACCACTAGATTTCTGATGATAAACTTTTCGTAGAGATTATAAAAGGCAGGACAAGATACATAGATCAATAAATAAGGAAGAAATAGTATCAATTAATAAGGAGATAGTAGGCAAAGTGTAAATACTACTTCACGTGAATACACTAGTAGATACGTATCACGATGACAACATACAGGCATCACTACAAAAACTCCTCCTTTATAGACACCACTCAGCAAATCAAGGGAAGTAATTTCGACTGCGGGCGAATTGCTCGAAACTATCATGTTACAATGTTTACGGCACATAATCGTGTTGAGTATGTTGACATGGGTTAAATTGATGAATCGGCATCCACCATCGCTGTAGTCTAGTACCATCTAAACTACTAAACAAGAGGAGAGTGAATAGGCTTTTTATATGTTACTGCGTGTAACAAATTGGACATCATCACCACTTACCATCAGGTGGGAATGTAGTCAAGCATTACCTTATTTTAAGTAAAAAAAAGAACCCAACGGCGAGCGCCATTTGCGGCCATTAATGCTACAAGCTTATTTATTATTTCGATCTGGGAAAATGGATGCGGCTGAGGAAGCAGAAGTGTGTGGTAAATGATCAATTGATATCCTAATATCAAAGAAAATAATTGCCAAAGTATACGGCACTTACAACGACAACAAGACCCAAGAATACTTTTGACGATAGACTAAGACGATGTGCTTATAATAAGCACACGGTAAGATACACAGCATTTATTAATTACCACAAATATTGAATTAGTACAATGTTTTATTACATTATGCACGTTTCACATGACTCTCACTTCCTCCGCTCAAATGTAAACCTTGCCCTTTCTACTCCTATCTACTCTTCTTCTTTCTACAGAAAATCTTTTACTGCAATGGCTGTGCGTCTTTGGAATTCCTTACCTGTCTCAATTCGCCGTGCTCAGTCATTGGATTCCTTTAAGAAGCAAGTGAGGGAACATTACCTATCAATATCACATTAGTATTACTATCTTTTTATCCCTACCTACATATTTTGTTACCTGTCCTTTTCTTAGTTGTTTGTGAATGTTTGGAGCTACTGCTGATATATTGTTTTAACCATTTATGTGTACACCCCTACCTCTTTCCTGTGTGTACTATTTTTAATATATAAAGGTTGTCTGGAAGAGATCGCTAGTTAGTGATAAGACCGCCTGTTGTACTTAAACATCTTTATTAGAATGTTCTGTAAAACTTTTGGTGTACAATAAAGAGGATTTGTATTGTATTGTATTGTATAAATACATATGACAAATGCCTAAACTGTACCTAAGCTATAGCAATTTCTATTCAGGTGCAGATAATGCTTGGAGAAATCAGAGACATGTTGGTTTGTTGGTACTTCGCTACATCAAGAAGACTTGGTGTGGCATGCTATCTAACGACATTATAAATTGAAACAATGCTAGGTAGGTATTTTACAGCGTGCATTGACAAACATACTGATACGAAAACGGGCACAGGGAGCTCCTTACACCGAACCCGGCTGATAGCGTCCCGTCCGGCCATTAGTGCTAAAAGCTTCATTGATTCTGTCGCCAGTGCGAGCGGACGTCGAGGGGGGCGCGGAAATATCCATCAGCGAGTGAGGGTCCAAATGGAATGCGTCATCATGACTCTCGAATTGCATCATATTACTAGGAATTGGCAAACTTGACCTCGGAAAGTAGAACAGCTCGCTGTGTGAAAACGCAGATAGGACAGCCAAATAAAGTCCCCTGGATTCAAACTTCGAAGATATCATAACACATAAACATAACATTTTCTTTTTTATTAGTACATTGACGACTGAACGAAACGGCTCTTTAATAAATTTTTCATGAATAATAGGAACGTTTCAGTCAGTAATCAATCATCGGTTCACCAAACTTCAAATGTATCTATCTCAATTTCTTCATCCACCTCAATTGTTTCTTAAAGATGGAGAGACAAGCCGAAATGGTGTATAGCCGAGCCGAAACCTACTAAGATTCCCAATTTGGGTTTAATTTTCAATGTTTGGTAACAATGCGTCGTTTTCTGAATTAGTATACAAACCACCAAGTACTAAGCATATTCGTAATGTGACTAATAATAAATTGCAATGAATCACAGTTCAGTCGCCCGCCGGCGGCGGTGCCCGAGCGCTGCAGCGGAGCACTAACCATTATTGAATGAATATAACCGTTAAATATGAACTCATTTACTTGAAACTATTGTTCTGCTTTAGCAAGTTTACTATTCGCGTTCGCGTTTACATGAAATTCTGCGCAATTAAGCACGAATTCTCCTGAAAATACACGCACATCATTTTTGATTGTCTTTGTATTTTTGATTTATTTATAATCTCTAGGCCTCGTCAATGATGCGAAGAGACCCGTGCTAATAAGTGGGCCATTGATGAGTTGACGTTGAAGCCAATAGTGTCTTTCCTACGCTTTATTCACTCGCACACATTTTTACTGACGGTGACCATTTAGCATCAGGTGGCGCTTCTCCTCTGTACGTTGTCGGCTATTTAGGCTATTGTCGGCTATTTATTTTCGACAAAAAACTTAGGTAATCCTCTATCAACCTCAGTTTATCTGTCCGTTCCTGCCGTCACGTCTTTTTTGCACTAAAACATAGTGCATGACATGATGCATCTAACCAACTACCGCTAAGACTAGCACTTATATTATAATTATGAAGAAAAAGTGAAGTTAAAACCAGTATGATACGATTATGATGTACGATTATGGCCTTGAGAAAGAGAAACAATCCTTGTTTTATACGTAGGTAACAAATATTATTTTACGTATCGTAAATATGTATAAGCGAAGGAAAAAACTTAGACAACAAATATACATAAAGGATGCATAAAATGGTCAATGTCGTATGGTCGTATCAAATATCACGACGGAAATGTTTGACGACATAAGTTGCAAGGTCAATCAACTAATTCAAGGTGGACACAATAACTACAAACTTGGCAAATAGATCTATGCGCTCGTACGCACTATACGGTTAGCCGGACTGCGGCCAGCCGTCCGGCTGACCGGAATCAAAAATATGTATGAAAATATGGTTTCTATACACACTGCGATGCGGCTGCCGCCCAACCGCTCCGGTCGCTGGGAGCGCTGCGGCCCGACCGACGGCTAGCCGGACGGTCGCTATACGCACTATGCGGTTGGCCGGTTGCGGTTGGATGTTGTACGTGTTCACCGACGCTCGCGCATTTTATTGATGATAACAAATGATTTACAATGAATTTCGATGCACCCAGTACCTTTTTCTCTGTTTTTTTTATATATGACGTGAATAAATATAATATATAGCTGCGACTTCTTTAAATTCCATCTTGGAAATGAGTCGATCCAACCGCAAACGACGACGGTTACTCATACGCACTATCCGGTTAACCGGCATACGGCCACCCGTCCGGCTAACCGCTAGCGCAACCGCATCCTCCGGTTAGCCGGACGGCTGGCCGCAGTCCGGCTAACCGCTATAGTGCGTACGAGCGCTATGGGCCTGTGAGTTGTGACAACCACAGGCAACTCGTATATCACGGTGGCCGGAGACATACTAACTGCGAGCAATAAGTTATTTCTACGTTTCCCGAAACCTCAAACGAGATTCCAAGGAGACATTCTTATCTTCCCGGTATGAATAGTTTTATTTGTAAACATAATTCGGTTATGCAACATTTTAAAGCATTTCATTTATTTACCTTTATTGCAAGTATATGTATGTATTGAAGCACATGGCTAAAGATCATATTAATATGTTTTTCTATTGCACATTTAATAATTAC
This sequence comes from Ochlodes sylvanus, assembly GCA_905404295.2. Taxonomy (NCBI): domain Eukaryota; kingdom Metazoa; phylum Arthropoda; class Insecta; order Lepidoptera; family Hesperiidae; genus Ochlodes; species Ochlodes sylvanus. The sequence goes on from FR990143.1 coordinate 9,351,373, forward strand.
AAACAATACCTAGATAAAAATTAAAATCAATTGAAAATTGTTGACAGGATCATTGTCGTAAGAGATGGAGAGAAGTTCTCTAATATCAGGAAAATAATTCTGGCTACCCTAAAAGTCAGTAATTTCTACACATTTATACAATTCTTAAGATATTGAAACAAATCTATTAACATCTCTTTAAACAAAAGACAATAAAATCTTTGTTTGTTATCGATTTGGGAAACGAACTACAGGTATAAAAGCCTACGTGTTGTAGAATTTCGTTAACATGGCCTTCAGATAATCTCAGTGAACCGCGGAACCGGCAATGTACAGACCCAAATATTTATTCTTAAATTAAGATCGCGGAAATTGTCGCAAAGGCAACTCGAATACTTTTATGTACATTTGCTCGATTACCGACCTAACATTAATTCTGTCAGGCACAGCCATACAGAATGGCTTTTAAATGAATTCTCACGGCAGAAATATGTATATCTCTCGCAGTGCCCATTCATTACAATCTTCACACTCAACTCCATTCAACTTGAAATCTATGACAAATTTAACTATCGAGAGGACCTTGCAAAATCCATGGCAAAGTTAACAACGTCTGCAATAGTGTACAAATGTTTATTGCGATAATAGTCACCATGCCAAGTTTATCGAGATAAACTCTTCAATTTACGATGAACGCTTAGATAAACTTGCTAGTCAGTTCTAAGCTTTATTACCTTCAGATAGAAGCTATTTGGATACTATGGTGTTAGGTTACAGGCAATTAGGTTTGTTTTCGTAGGGCAAACAGAGGTTCGACGGACCTGTGTAGGCGAAAGTGAATTCCGTCACTTGTTGTTGTGTCACGATTTTCCTGAGTTATAATGTTACATTTCCATGTGTCACGTACATATATTATGTTGTGACGTGGAAATTTACAGTTCTCATCCATAACATATTTTATAGCACAATTTTTATATTGGAAATTTTCCGATGTGCTTTGATAATAATGCAATGTTTGTGACGTTTACCCGAGGCGGGGCTATAACTTTGTCTATTGTCACGACGCAGTATTGTCACGACCCTTCATGGTTTATAAGTCGAGGCCCGCGAAATTAACGAGAGATGGATTTCGGTACTTCGGAACGTTAAAGTTGTTAAAAAGGTCGTTAGTATAGTTTTGATTGTTGGTTTTAAAATTTCATTAAATAAAATCTGATTTAACAATTTAAAAAAAGTCATTGTAATTCAGTTATATTACATAATCACATAAATATAAACACGCGACAACCCTAGCTGGGTACTCACTAGCGACCAGCGACCTAGCGAGTGGTAGGGACGAGGAGTGTTTGCACAGCCGTCGTCTGTCCAATTGTTTTTATACGAAACACAAGTAGCCTATTAGCGCTTGTAAAAATTATCCTCATTTTTATAATTCATCGCTTAGAGTTACGACCCCCTTTAACAACACACTTTTTAATTGTCATTCTATTTAGAAGATCATCCGTTATTACTACCATCATACTTTGAAGTTTCTGTGCGATATGACAATAATGAGCGGTTAAGTGGATTGTGTTTATTCATGGCAAATTAATAGGATTGTGGCAAGCAGTATTTATGTACTTTTATAAAATTCGTAAATATAGGTATGTATTTTAAACCTCACCTGACATTTTCCAGGACATCCGATGTAAGTAAGCTACATTCAGAAATAGCGTGCGTTCAATATCCGAAACTCACAAAAGCGACACCGTACATACCTGAAACAAACAAAAATCAATATTAATCCTATTGAAATTGTCAATCGTTAATCTGTAATTATTAAAAAAAAATATAGGCGGGTACAATCATAACCGCATCGGAATGTAATGCCGGCACGCATGCGTCCGATAAGAGAAGCCGGCGCATTGTTTACACTACACATAAATAGACAGGAATACTAAAACGTCCGGGCCAATGAACTAATGCAATCGCATCGAGACTACGCTGCCCGCGGGCGTCGCGTGCCCGTAACATCCGTAATGTCCAATGCCCGTATTGTCCAATGTCCACTTGTCCAATGTAACCAGCGTCTATACCCGCGCCCACCGCGCCGGTGTATCTATTACATCATCATCATCATCATCATCATAATTATGACATGGTATCTATGTCCATTGTTATTAAATTTTAATTGGAGCAGGTAAAGAAGCAACAACACAGTTTTACGTATACGCTTGGAAAGTAACTACTACGTAAAGCATTTCCTCATCTTAATATTTGAATGAAATAAAATAAACATTCAATGTTACTATTCGTAACATAGTTAAAACCGCATCGAAATAGAAATCATTTATAGAAATCGGTTAAGCTGCCTTTAGCGTTAGCTAGAACCACAGACCATTGGATAAGTGGTCTGTGGCTAGAACTAACAGACACAGACAAACCGACAACGTTAGTACCTATACATAGTTTTCAGGAAGAGTAATGAGAGCGAGCAGTTACAAGTTACATAATATGTTCTCATTATGGCAATGTAACATTAAATAATTATACACCCTTAACTTTCGGCGAAGAGTATAAAAAATCAATAATTTCATAGTCTAGTTATTTTCTGGGTCAAATTTATAATGTCTAAAACGGTTACAGGGCTTTTCACTTAGCGCTGGAAAAAATAAAACCTAGTAAGAACCTTATTACTTTAAAATTTATCTACATTTTTCACACACAAAAATAAGCCTTAGTAAAATAAATCTTGCATGAATGGTAATAAGATAAGGTTGAAGAAATTGAACGAATTAGAACAAGAAAGAAATAATGAAATAATCAGAACAAGACTTTTACTAACAATTACTAACTGGACTATTACTAACAAAACAACAACTAACATTACTAACTTACACTAACAGTCCCTGTCCCAGTCCTCATACTTATTAACTAACTGATCAACTAATTTTCACCGTCACCTAACGAGACTCAAATAGGGACTAGGATAGTTAGCCCGGAACTATCCTAATCCTCATTTGAGTCTCGTTTTAGGTCGGTCATAAGACTCATAAGCTGCAGCGGAAAGGCGGTGCTGCGTGCTCGCTACTACTTGCTTGCTACCTTGATTCAATAAAAAAAAAGATTTCGTAAAGAGATTGTCACTGTCCATATCCAATGGCATGCTCAATTGCTATCTTAATTCCATAAAAAAAAATCTAAGGGAAATACACGCGTGAAAACGTTATTCATTAATTTAAAAAATCGTGACATTTTGTATATAATATAAAAAATACAATAAAAGTAAAACTACAAACTCAAACATTAATGTTGTGGCCACAAAATTTAACAAGCGAACGAAAATTACAAGTACACGAACGAATCTCCTCATGTTTGATTCAATCCAGGCCTCCGCTACGTCACTCCGCGGCAGTACCGTGCCCAATACAACTCAATAACAAACATTCCGTATGCACCACAGAGCACACTGCAACGTGTAATTACGATAGATAAACAAAGTACATGTTCCTGTATGTTATTACATGAATATTGTTAGTTATACGCAGAGAATACAATGGCGACTGTTATTTGTACAAGTGGACGAGTCACGGAGGAGCCAATCGCTCTGCTCTATGATGGTTCCAAGTTACATTGAACCGGACCAAAGACCAATATAAAATTATATATAGGTACAGCAAATTAATAGCAAGCAAAAATTTGAAAAGTAAATGATTTCATTTGGCGTTACAAGGTAATATGTAAATAAGAACCGTTCATAGCCAATCCGGCTGGCGTCAATTCTAACTGATAAACCGAGTAAAGCAACAGCGGGCGCGGTCGGTAGTTGGATGTGTGACTAATGGCAAAATGTCTGGAGCACTTGCGTGCTTCGGAGGGCACGTAAAGCCAACGATCCCGGTTGTAATGTTTATTATGTAATGTAATGTATGAAGAGAGACCCGTACTCAGTACTGCGTCATTAATAGGTTGAACCCAATAAAGTAATTCCAACACAATTTATTACATATTATTATATGTATAGTTATACAAACGCGTCTTATCAGAGATACAATTCGTTATCCCTAAACTTTACGTTTTATATTAGATAGATAGAGCCATGGATAGATAACAATAAATCAAACTATAGAACAGCCTATAAAAACAGTGCTCTATATCTTCCGAAAATAAATAACACACACATGAGATCTTATGGGAATTGCCCCCTCATAATAAACAAACGTCACGCCAGTCGACATTGTATATCTGACTGACATTGATAAGTAACGAGTCAAGTGCGAATTGAACCGCAGTTTATGGTTCCGTTATCTTACAACGGCATATATGTTAAACTGGGTATTTCCCACGAGCGTAAAGTCGAGTTACAACATTTTAAACTTATACATCTATAAATAAAATAAAGCATTTAGTCCGCCCATTGTTATATACTTTTTTACATAAGCTTAGAATAGAGTAAATGAATAAACGCCAAAAATAACAATAATAAATGTAAGAAAAAGGATTTCCCGTTTCTTGGTGGTTTTTGACAAGTCTGATAGTTGCGACTTTCGTCATTATACGTACCAAAAAATATATCAAAACAGTTCAGAATTTCAGAATATGGTGCGTCAAATGTACTACTTAGTAAGTCATTGTAAAGTCCGTTCCAGCAATCTATTCAAAAGATGCAATGGCCGTCTGAAATTGTCATTCCATTGAACACAGTCATGACGTGCAACGCGTCTGTCATTTGGAAACCAGTTCCGTTACATGCTCTATTTCAGTTTTCAATGTTATTGTTTTCGGTTCTACACTTCTACCAAATCGGATCCCACTTTGCTTGAAGTATGTGCTTGCTCAAAGATGACGAGATGGCAAGCACACGGAACCCTCAACTCGAAGGCAGGCGTCAGATGAACACGTGCGTGACATGAATCGTTCAACGTAATTAAAGCTCGCACACTGCTAATTGCCACACATCAAACTCTAATTAAAACCGTATAAGAGTCGATCAATATTACAACAGCCATGCCTGCAAGCATCAAACATAAGCCAATTGCCAACTTTGATACATTTTAACACATTGATGCTTGTGTATGTTACCAGATGGTTTCGATTTATGATTACATGTTAGATTCATGAAAATGGCCTGTGTCCGATAAGTCTTTAGGTTGAATTTTGTTTGAAGGTTATGAATGTTTCATAAACTCTTCAAAAGTTGGCTGATTTATGTATGTAAGATTACAATATTGTGATTACTTTTTGTAAGTTTGACGACATTGGTTTCGGTACAAAATTCGTCAAAGACTTTTCTATCATGGTTTCTTCATAACAAACTACATATAGGTAGCAGTAGTAGGTAGTAGTAGTAATAGGTAGCCTAGAGTTTGCCCGGGGTAGTACTACCTCCCGCCACGTTACGTAGTACCATTTCTAGCGTGTAATTATTGTTTTGACGGCAATTGTGTTCCGGTTAGAAAGATATGGTTACACTTTTCAGAGCATCTGCGACCGAATTAGAACAAAACTCTTAATAACAATTACTAACTGGATTATTACTAACAGCGCTGACTATCACTAACAGTCCCTGCCCCAGGCCTCATACTCACTAACAAAATGTTCTAACACCGTCTGCTAACCGGACTAACCATCCTAATCCCCATTTGAGTCTTGTTCTAGGTCGGTCACAGTTGTGACAACATATCACATAATATCGTACACATTATTAAGTACTCGATAAGAGTTTGTGTTGTCCTAATGGCTTGACTTTCTCTACACTTTCCTTATTTCAACATTCTATGCATTAAATGTTTTTATAGCTGTGTGCATTTCATAACATTGTAATGCTCATAAAACATAACTACTACTAGTAGTGATACAAAGCAAAGGCACAGCAGATAGCTTGCAATTTGTATAATTAAACCGCGAATAGTGATAACGTTCGGGGATAACATTTACATGTACATTTCTCCTACATTTATAAACGTCAATAAGGTCAATTTTCTTAAACCTTAAACTTAGCTAGAAAAAATCTTGTTATACATATAATTAAATGCCAAATTAATTAGTACTTAGTAAGTTGGTGCTTAAACTTTAAGCCTGATTTAAAATTAATCGATTAATTTGGCACCTGGTGCTTAAAATTTTTATTCCAAAAATGTATCGATGCGACTCGCACTTGACCATATTTTTTCGATACTAAATTAACATTTTTCACGTCACTATTTTAATGTGTCAAAGGGTCCTTAATTTTTTGCCGTTACTATAATCAATATTAAAATAAAAACTCCGAAAACTATTTTATTTCACTTTATAACTACTTAATGCGAGAGAAAACGTGGCTCAATACATTGCCAGACTGATACAAGGAATCACACGCAAGTTTTTTTAAAACAACGATCGGTTCCGGGCCAGATTATGTGGTAACAAAACACCCTTGCCAAACACCACCATATAAATGGGAATTCTCTAAGATCAATCAAAAGCACCAATACCTCTTCTGCACAGCGCCTAAAGGTCGCGCCGGAGAGGCAATATACCAGAGGTTAATTCAAAGTACGATAGATTGCTACTTGAAAACTTTACCAATAACGATGACCTATCTAAGACCGGCCGTTCCCGCCCATTACATGCCTTCTTGGATCACAAACGATCGATACAAGCAGCCGAGCCAGGTCAGCCAGGAACGTTAAGTATCTATGTAAAATTTCAGTTCCGTGCATAATGTGAACAGCGGAAGAGTATTGCAGGAATGCGTAAAAATGCTTGCACGTTTTATAAATCGATAATTGCTAGAAATCTGACAAAATAAACTTACTAAGCATCATCGATTTTATAATTCACTTTACCCATTAATTTTAAAACGAAGCGGATTAATTCCAGCACCGCAGAAGACGACCCGAAACACTATTAGTCTTGATACTAATAATCTACTGGTTTGTAGACAATTCCCACCACGTCCGATGGAGCTGTGGTGGCACGAACTTCCATCTGCGGTATTTTGATCTAATCTGGTGTCTTCGTAGTAATTGGTAACCACTTACCAATGACCCGGTGAAGCCTTCCTAATGCATAATGTTCAAAAACAGTACAACATGTCAATAAAATTTTTGATCGAAAAGCAGAAAATATGATTTAAAGCGGCTATCATGTAAACGATATACCCGATAAGCCGTAACCACGATACTATTGTAGAGCACGTCCTATTTACATGACCGACACAAAAATCATATCGTGGAATAACATTCCGCACCCTCAAAAGGAGCGCCTTATCTGTCAATGACGGCGCGACCTATCTTATCAGCTACCCAAATGTTGCGTCTTCGCATACGTGGGCTCCGCTTCCTGATGGCAAAGATTAACGACTGAGATTTCTCTAACACTCAGTTCTATCTTAACTAGACATCGGAATGAGGATTTGCTTAGATATCATGGTCGATGAAGTACAGTTGAGATTCAGTGACGAATAATATACTGGTACTAAATGTCTCCTCGCTAAGATACGAGTATTGTAACATTTGTAACTAGATTAAAAATTATAGGAACCCATATCGGTCCCATTTCCAGGCATGGGTCTCCTCTCACAATTGGCAACACAGAGATATTGTCATTATATGTAACTATCAAGCTAATGGTTATATACTCAGTGAGCCGAGACGCAGCACCATGTGTGTGTGTGTGTTCACGTGCGAGCGGCGAGCCGAGAATGGCTAATTGAATAAACACTATTAATCCGCGTATTAAACCTTCCGGCGCACGTTGCATTCCGACGTAGGCGTATTGCTCGTTTTGTAACATATTTTAGTAACAGTCACATAGATGGGCCATGTCATGTGTCTATTAACGCATTGTCCGCCGATAACATGAGGGGCATCCCCAACTCTTGACCACGGTAGCCGTAAATTAACTGACTCTCCAACCCTAACTAGTCCGGTTAGGAGACGGTGTTAGAAAATTAGTTGGTTTGTTTGTTATTAAGTACTAGGACTGGGACAGGGACTATTAGTGATACTTGTCCTGTTAGTTGCTGTTAGTAAGAGTCTTATTCTAATTCGGTCACAGATGCGACCCTTGAGAACTAAGATGGTCCTTAATTCCATAAAAAAAAATACAACTCTAAGTTCATAACATAATCTTTTCCCACAGTGCGGCTGTCTGCAATCACGTCTAATCCAGCGAAGTCATCAATCAGCACAGGTGACGACACCCTTGTAATGTATGTAGTATGCTGTAAATTACATGTCCGCCACCGACGTCGCATTACCGGGAACTGAAACCGGCCTCAATAGCAAATCGTATTTTCCCACGGTCACACTTATAATAATGGCTTTGTTTCGAGCTTAATATAAAAATAACCTTCCGGTACACTGACAGACCACCGTATTATCAACCCCGCCTATATAATCACAATACTATACTAGTTCCATTTCTTTATTTTCTCGATGACAGTTCTGTAGTAGTGTTGTGACCAAATAAGTAATGATATCGATCGCATATATTTATTATATTAAATTCATCAGATTTTGATTAAAATAAATAAACAAAGATTACCTGTCGTTATAATTATTACGTTTCATTGTCGAGTATCTACCTATACCTACTTATTTTACAACATCTTCGAAAATTTTAATAGAATAAATACGAATAAATACGAAATAAACAAGAATAAATACGTGTAACATCTTGTAATTAAATATAGTATAATATTAGTTAATAAATTGGTACAAAAGTATCCGGCAGCAATTAGTTTCTTACATTTTGTAAAAAAATATCGGGTCTGTTATCGTGTTACGTTTATCGATATAGCCCATCCCTATCAGTTTCTCCGAATCAGGTATAACCTTGTACGTATGTAAACGTCATATTTTTATAAAATAATGCATACATAATGTAAAAAAGACGCTCGTTCAAGTTTTCACAGGAGCTGTCATCGAGAAAATAAAGAAATGGAAATAGTATAGCAACTGTAAGCAATAAGGAAGTAATCCAGCTTCAGAATGCAGCTAACTAATCTATTGCCTCGTTCATCGATCGGCTGGGTGTACAAGTACAATAGATTGACTTAGCTATAAGGATGAGATAAACCAAAGCACGTACTGAATATGTTTTACACAAATAAGACAGTAATATGGACACGGCTCACAACTCTTCCAAACACAGACGTTACGCTAATGCGTGTAACGTAACGTCTCGTTAAACGCTGCACATTGAATCGTCGGACACAAGAGTAACTTTCTAAGTTGTACATGCACCAAGGGAATCCTAGACACGTTACAAATGGCCCGTTTGGTCACAGTTCGTCGCCGGCCGACGGTCGATTGAGCGGCGGCCGACCGCGACGGAGAAAGTGTCGCTGCTCAACTTTATCGGGAGAAACTCAGGATGTGGACACGCTGAGGCGAATGCTAAGCTCTTGACAATACGATAAGAAAAGTAAGGCACGCCGCTTTACTTGCTCGATGAGTCACTGCAATTAATTGCGTCAGTGATATCCTAATGGTATGGAACTGGACTTTCACGCTGTCAGCTCGGGTCAGCCGGTCAAGGCGGCACGCTATTAAATTCTTTCGAGAACGAGAGAGAAGAGAATTAACAGCCATGTCTTTCTCAGAACAGTTCCATAGTTGAGTTCACACTTACCTCCTAAAATGTGTCGAATGACTCACACAAAACGACTATGTCATCAATCGTTTTATAGATAACATTCCTCATTGTGAAATGTCACAGACCTACATTCTTACGTTAGGACATCGTTCGATAAGCTATCAGAAGATGTTACTACGGCTCTAGTGCGGACAGCATAACAGCTTTTATCAATCGTATCCGTAACTGATCGAGCAGACAACTGTGTATGGATGTGTATGTATGTTGGATGTATTTCAATTGTAAATCCACAACAAACCTTAAGGACAGACACATTAAGTCTCTGTGTAGCGTAGATTAAATCATAACTCTTTATTTTATATTTCAAACTGGTAAACGCATAGCTTCGGGTAACCTTTGCTTTAATCGAGATATTTACAATTGACATTATTATTCATCAACGGCTCACATTTTAATTTAATAAGTAGCAGGTCTCAAGTTTGACAGACGAAATGTTGTCTTACGGCCAACCTCTTTGCGGCCAAACAGTCCGGGGAGCAGGCAGTGCGCCCTTTGGGAACACACTAAACACTCGTTATTATGTTTGCGTCGCTGTATAACTTAAGTGGTTGGCTTTAAACATGTTTGCCCTGGGTCTAAAGTAGCTGTATGTAAACTTTGATAGTGTTGATGGAGCGTTAAAGTAAATCTAACGTTTTACTATGATACGGGTTCTCACGATATGCATACATAAATAAGGGCATGGTCCTTTCTGAAGTATTGTTTTACAAGGAAGGATCGAGTTCCCTAAACATTTTTTAACAACCTGCATACCTACATTATACTGATCTGCTTTTGCAGTAGTAACGAATTCAAATAAATTAGGTATACACATTTAAAATGCCAAGTCTCTACTCTTCCTCCTATGACGTTTAATGTGACGTCATTTTCTCATGCTCTCATTGACGGTATCTTTGAAGATCAGACTGAAAATAATAACATTCTTTTCACACACAAAGTTGTTGAAAATTTTGCAATTAATTAAAAAAGTTACATAATATTAATTTGTTCTAATAATATTATCTATCGTGTAATATAAATCCGCAATGATGAAATCCCGTAGAACATCGATTGCAAAAGGAGGCCAGCTCTAAACACATTATCTTTATGGTTGATATTGATACAATCCATGCAGCGTTTCAAACAGATACAGGTTAATTGTTTATGTTTACACTCGCGTTTAAATGTTCTCGGAACACTGTTTATATAAGCGAGCTATGCAAACATATTACTTAATCAAGGGGATTACTTAACGATACGTAGGACGTAGATGTAACGAGTTGTGCCCGCGACTTCGCCCGCGTGGAATTTAACCAAAAAAAACTATCATAAGATCTACAAATAGAATAATCAAATTTTTTTAAACATATTAAGTAAAGAAGGTTGAGACATACCCGTAGACCGAAGATATAGAAAATGTTACGAAATTGGATCAGAGGTGGCTAAATATTCAATAACTCAGTAATAGATTGAAATATCAAGAGTATTAGAAAGTGTAATTATATCGAGGTTTATGAATACCAACAGAGTCTCGAAGACTTACTAGACAGCCTACAGCCATTCTTGGGTGTGTTTATATAAACGTGTACTATAATACCTTAAGCACCTTAACGAGGTGCTCTGAAGTTTTAATTGCAAACAACGTGACCGTTGAAGCAGCTTTATACTACACCGAGCCTTGCTGGGCTTAACGATAAGTGGGCAATGAAACTTAATAAATTAACAAGGATCGTTATGTAGAGACAGCTAGTAAAGTCAGTGAAATACAGTGTGATACGGTTATGTTATTAACTTTATGTAATTAAATTTAACGAGAGATTGCTCGCAGACTCGCAGCTGTGCTTACACAAATATTAACTTTTCTCGTTAAATTGTAACTAAGTAGTAAGTTCAACATAAAGATTGGTAACATTAAACTTGCAAGATTTAAAAATCTCCTAAAGCTTGTAAAGGCAATAAAGCACTTTTCCGCCAAAGCTTCATGGAAAACCCTAAAATGTTTAAAATATTAATATTAACGGAACAATGATATAATAAAGACATAAAATGAAAATTTTTACCAATACAAGTAATTTATGGATATACTATTTACAAGATAAGATACGGAAACCTAATAAACTACTTCAAGGTATATCTTTAATGCAGAACAGAAATAAACAACAGTGACAATGTAGAAAAACAACTGACTTATCTCAGGCATAAAGCAGTGTTTACTAATATAACAATGATAAAAAGGCTTAAAACATTTAATGAGTAGCTAGAGATTAGAATCTACTAACATATTACATTAAGTGTAAATACTCGTAATAGATCAAAATTGTTTCATCCGTTTAGGACCTACGATACCATAACAACAGATAGACAGAATTAACTTATAAACACATCTCTTTTGGCGTTACATAATTTGACCTGAGCGATCATTTTAATCATAAGCAGGAACTTCTGTCTTCTTTTTGTTTTTTTGTTAGTGATGGCTTGCTTCATGTCTGCGAAACACTACGGACTAAGATTTTAAATTATCATCATGCATATGGTAGAAAGCGACACCTGAACATCATCCAACAAAGGAAACACGAGAAAGTAAATCCCTGCAAGGCGAGAGATCGATGATGTCATGTTTCCGAATAGCAAGAGTTGCGTAGCATCACTGCAAGGATTTGCAGAATACTGATCGCTCGACCAGCGAAGAAGTCTTCTTTACTAGAGCTTGCTCGTCACACTCTATTTTTATGATACTGACTGTCAGAAAAATTAAGTGGTAACCAATTGTTGGAAGTTTGTAATGTAAACCCAACGCGGTCTCTGATAAATTTTGACCAATGATATCAACCGACACAGACTTTGACACTATCCGAAACGCGCGTGAATGAACTTTATCGACCACTACTGGAACCATCTTTATCTTACGCCGAAGAGTATTACTATATCTTCTTATTATTCAACTTCTATTCGTTCTTTAGCAAGTGAAGTGTAGAAGCTTAGTCAATTTCTATAGCTCTGCAGGACCGTTGGTACCTGACAGTAATCTACGGAGGCATTTACGTTACAGATGTTCTGAAAACGCACAAAAGACAGTACATTTTGTTCTGATAAACATTGATTGTCAGAGACCATACGAAAGAAGAGAAATAGAGAGAACACTAAGATCGAATCGGTAGCAATTTTTAATGAACAGTAATATCATAAATCACATCTAAGAATTGCTAAACAAGTTAATAATATAGAAGTTTACAAATAACGACTATACGGATCCCGAGTGCGGTTGTTAATGTGTTTGCAAATATATGTCATTAGTGAGAAACTGGTCAAACGCTAACGCGATGAAGAAGACTCAATCATTACTATTGATTTCTCCTTTCCAATGCAATATCAGAACCACTTATTTTGTACACGACCTGTGTTTGTGCGGTATCATCGACAACACTGAATAATAAACATAGCGTTTCTTATACGGTAATAATGGAAAGCGACTTAGTCACATTGGAGAAACTTGGGTTAAGATGTAGCTATGTAATCTCCACGATAATCGAATCGAACCATCTTGCTTTTTAATAGAAACTTCATAAACCTTATAAAAATAAAACTAAACTGAGACATGTTTTTGGTTTTATTTATTGTTTTAGTTTTATAACATTAAACTGAAAACTAACCTAGAACAGAAAGGATATAATAATATGTATCTTGTGTGCGGAAATATAAATAATAAAATCAATTAATTCACATTCTTTACTTCATAGCAGGTGGCTAGGACCGTATAAGACCTTGCTTGTGGAACGGAATCATCATCACATCTGCAACTAAGCAAGCAGCTCAAGACTCGAAAAATCGAAACTACCACATAAGGCGTCCCATCAACCTCAAATACATACCATACAACCCTCTTCAGCTATAATGATATAATATACGCGACGTACAAAATCCACGCAAATTGAACCCGTTGAGCGTGACAAGGGCGGGCTTAGACTCCGTGATTTTAAAGGCAAATATTTGATCAGCAGCACAAATCCGACGTCGGTGTGTAACTTGATAAGGAGGTATTCAGACTAAGTACTGTATAATATATATGGGAAATTAAAACAATCACGATCAATCTATACTTAGAATTTTGTGAGACAAGCTCAGCTGTAGGGGTTTTTACAGTTACAGTACCTGTAGATAAAAACACCATTATAACAGATATAATATTATATTTTGTTCCTGAATCAATAAAAAACTTAAAATTTATTTGATACTGACCATATAATGCATTTCATCTAAGTATTTAAAAGAAAAACCGTGAGAAAATTCAGCCAGAACATTTTCAACATTCTTTAAATAAAAATCAGCTGTTACAATAAAATGTCCTATTGTGAACCCAACCAGTTAAAATGATTTTCACATTTGAATAACATTGCAGGGCAATTCTGGTACAAAGCATCTGGTCATTTCATACCAGTAATCGTCACACTACTATATAACATATCAAAATCGTAATTAGACTCAAATTGGCATGACCGATTGCCATTAAAGATGTGTGCTGCACATACGTTTAGGGTAATGGACGCCATTGTTCACATTACAAAACATTTCAACACAGTCCGGGATGTTCAACACGTAATTACGTCAAATAATAGCTGTGTAGGAACAGTTTGTGACATCAGGGACAAAGTGCTTTAGAAATATATTCTAATAGAGAAGATATGTTATATATGTTGGTAGAAGAGATATGAATATCCTTCACTTATGCAAGGCAACTTGGCATGACAACGGAAACGAATTCACCGGTCTGTTTCACGGAGAATACACTATGACATTAATTTGTAACGCATACTCATTACACACCACAACAACAAACCATTAGTTCAGCCATTCCAAACGACACTTGAAAACAATACATCTGTCATAGTCAATGTAAAACGACAAGGTAGTGACGAGCCAACTGATGAGTCAGCCGTAATAGATGAGTTGTCGTTCAGAAGGAAATCGACTAATCTGATTCACAGAACACCTTCACGATATTGACAGCGGATACGTCGGAGGATACACCACTACATGCTAAATTAATGTTCAACTAGTTACAATGACTAATAGAATCCCGAAAATGGACATTAACTAACAGAGTAGGTAGTAAACCCATGTTCACCAATCCGCACTGGAGCAGCGCTGTGGAGTAATCGTATGCTACAGGCTCCTCATAACAATGGTTTCTCCTCATAACAATGAGGAGAAACCCGTGCCCTGTAGTGGGCCATTTATAGGCAGCCGAAGCCAAACCCAAGTTGCCACATATCGTTTTTTACTTAACGAAGTGTCCAGTGCTGTAATACCATTGTAAACCAATGTGAATAGTTTAGCGATAAGTGTTCCCACAGGTAGGACTACCAACCTCCAAGTATATTGGGTACCATTTGATTACAGACATGACCGCATTGTTACTAAAGTGGAAAAAAGCATAATTAAGATTTTATTTAAAGGTTATGAATACAAAAAAAAATGAAAAATTTATGAATGACTCGTATTGTTTACGATTTAATACAACTACATACGCGCAATTACACGAAGACACGGCTGCATTACGCACGAGTATAATTATCAAAGCTCTAAGAACAAACGTTATTGAAGTTGCAAAAACTGTGATAATGAGTCGATAGCATTCGTTCGTGTCACGATCATGCCATCAATCCGGAGTTTCGCGGAAGGGGAGTGATCGCTCACGGCGACAGCACAATATCACATTCGTAACACGTAGCCGATTCCAAAGGGCAAAAGGAAATCTTCAAACCTAATGATGAGCCGATGTGTCACGTAGTTGAATTCTCATTTCCTTGTTCACATCATATTCGATACTCAAATTTAGTTTCTTATTCCAGTGATCTCTTAATCTCAACTCCCTTGAAAAGAAACAAAATTTCGCCCAACGTCACGAATTTGAAATTTCCTATTGGAGATTAACCATTACTCTTAATCACACTTCATAATTATGTCTATTAAAACTAATACTTTGACGAAAATATTGATTGACATATAAAAGTGGAAGATAGGTTCTAAAAGCCCAAACAATGGGTGAGATAAACGCTTCAATAGACCTCAATAAATCATCAACAACATCGAGTCATTGACCCCAACGCCGTCCACTGCTAGAAAGCTAAAAATGTTGACTTTTATATCTTGAAGTTCTTCAACCTTTTATAGGTACTTCTACTTCTAGGGTAGAGTTTTAGAGCTATGAATACCAAGAGCCATTGACCTAAAGATTTCTTTTAATACTTCTGGATTACAATGGGGTAACAATAGGGCAATGAATATCCATATGCCATTGACCGACGATTCATCGAATTGTCCAATCGGTATTGTAAGATCGGCTCGGTCTTGCGGACCGTCACAAAGTGGAGAAAACGAAATGATAACAATGGCACGGAAAGAATCGATCAAATTGACAGGGTCGAAGTGTGCCAACTATAATTTACGTTAAGTTATAGGTATTAATTGGAACTGGAAGTAGGAATTTAACAAACTGGAATTTAGGAAATATATAATTTTAAACGCTGTATAATTACTGACTCAAACCAATGGGAAAGATAGCGAAGAGCTCCGATTAGATGGCGCTAATAGAGCTAATGATTCCGTACTTCAAAGGGATCATTAAGCCGGCGGTCCCGGTTGTTATCGGTAGGCGGCAGTCGTTACTAACCTAAAACCTCCAGAAATCCGCACTGGAGCATGCTTGAGGACTCTTCAGTATCGAGAAAAATCCCATGCCCTGTACTGGGTGGACAATGGGTTGAAGTCAATATACCTAATACGTATATCAGCATATCCAAAAAAAATATGGTATGGCCAAAAACAAGATTTTAAGTCACGTAATGTACATCTACAAGGAAGAGATTACGTTGTAATTGGATAAAAAATAAATAATCTAAAAATAATTATGACAGGCATTTAATCTATAAACTTCAATAATTCTATAACTTCATTAAGTAACTTCATCGCGTAGGCCAAGGCTGGTGATGTACCTACAAATAATAATTTTTAAGTAGTAATTTCAACAAACGATTTCATCAAAGTACTATAAAATTCTTTCCAATAGCTACTTCCATCACAGTTTCGATGATCGGAGCACAGCTACACATGTTAGAATCAGCGCTGCCCTATACTTTGCAACATCGAAAATGTCCATGACTGTAGGAATCTGCTCTCTGTAACGGACGCTAATGAGCAGAGTGCAGATTACTAGGGTCGGCTGTTTACACCTGGTTCCTTTGACTAACTACCAATCCAATAGCTACTTAGACTACAACTGGGGTCGTCGACCGGCGGCAAAAACTGGAGCGGTCCGTCATCGTCAGTAACGGTACTGAGATGAGGCGAAACGACGGTTAATTTCACTGATCTAGTTTGCACACGATACTGTGCGCTGTGCCAGTCAACGATCCGCACATTGCATAAAAAATCATTTTCACACTGGCTTTACTGCATTACCTTCAACACATTAATGGCCCACTACTGAGCACGGGTCTGTCCTCATGCCTGAGGAGGTCTAGAACATACCCCACATATCATCATATTTATTAAATTATATTCCCCAGTTCAATACAGAATCTGAGAACATTCCTCTAGCAGACATACTCGTATATGTACATCATATCTGCAAGCAGAGCCCCATTTAATAGGTATATTACATACAAAAACAATAACATTCTAATGATAATCTGTCCAGCAGGGTGCCGAACCCGGAACGCCTCGTTTGGTAAACAAAGTCACTATAATTAAAAATAACTAAACAAGGTCAAGACTAATTTAACTATTTACATTTTGCTTTAAATATAACCTTAAAAATCCATCCAATGCATGCTTCAACGTGTTAGTTAATAGGAAATGATTTGCACTACAACATTGTACAGAATAAAAAGCGTTAAGGTTTAGATAATACATCATAATAGAAATCAATACCTAATAAGATAATTAGGTAATTATAAAAGAAAACGTTACAAATCCATAAAAGAACTAAAGGCTATAATGACATGAAAAAACATGATGTTAAAACATAAGGTACATACCTACTTATAATGCCACTAAAAAAATGTGCTGAATAATTGTTTAAAATAAAAGTTCAAAATCTAAAATTCATTTAATAAACTATAACTAGAAGAAGTATTTCAGTAGTCATGAATAGAAAAAACTTTGCCTTTACATCAATTATTCAGATGTAAAACTAAGGCTAAGTAAAGTCGACCCGATCAATATTGGAATCTATCATTACGAAAAAGAACTTTGTTATGGTGAAAATGTGCCGCATAAAAATTCCACGGCACATCCTTCAATCCAAAACAAAACCAACATAATATCCAATGTTTCACAAGCCCTTATAGAAAACTGTATTACTTAAACTTTTAAGTCCATTAAAAATCGTTTGGAATTTAGCGAGACCGAATGACGCAGACGATATAAACATGAATCACGCGTGATGTCTTTACTAGCTTCCATAACAATTTTACGAGGAAATGTAAACAAAACCCTATATTATTATTAAGACGTTTCCATTAACTCAAACAATAACAAACTTGGGATATATTCGTAAGTAGTATCCATAACAATAGCGATGTCATTATTGCCACCATCCGTAGTGGTTTCGTTTAGGTTTTGGGGTAGAAATGGTTTGATGCATCAAGACTATGGCACCAGGCTCTTTCTGCTGAGTCATTGGACTTTATTACTCCCACCCTAATCATGGCAACCCTTGTGATTGGTGGTACAGTTCTTTACGTATGTTATGCAACAAGCACCTGCCTTCTAAAACAGAATGTTAAACATTTTCGCGTGTTTCCATTATAAAGCTGGATAATAAATACAGGGGGATTTTTTTTTAGAAATTCACAGCAACGCGTTATTGACCTCAGTCTAGCTGTGACGCCTAGTCATATCGGCGATGAACACTTACAATCAGCCCGAAAAGCTCATTTGCAAACTTCTGACTTAAAACGAAGCAAAACACTTTGTAGAACGTGAAATAATGTTAAAGTTAGCACTACTAACGTCCATTAATCTTCTCAATTATGGTAAAGTTGACACGGCGACCGATAGCTCGCATGCCAGCGTTGATAAAACTTAGGATGTCCATGTATGTATATAAGACAACAGCGTACCTAGCTACATAGCGTGCACAATAAAGGGCTCTCCCTGATTGATGACCCTCTTTTACGTAAAGGGAGGCGCTACCCGGCCGACCCGGGTAGAATTGACCCAGTTATACAGGACTTTATTGCTAAGAAATCCTTTCAACAGCCATAGGCCACAAGTAGAAAAACTCTGGAGTCTCGAGTGAACTCGATCCTATCAAACTAAAGTTGTTAGTGAAAGTTAAGGTCACAGAGTATTTGGCTCTAAGACTCATTGACTACTCGTCGGTCGCAGGCAAGGTTAGGCTTAGCAGCACTTATCAGGATTCCGGCTTAACTAAACCTATTTTTTATTATTCAGTAAAGAACTTAATAAGCAGTAAATACCTTAATAATTCGAATTAAAATCAAATCAAAATTCGTATCTTATAAAAAGAAAATATCAAATTATGAAATTAATTAGACAAAGGACTTCGGTTTCAATTTTCAAGGATTAATATAAATATATTGAACAACGAAAGCATATTCAAGTGAATGAGAAGTGTCATATCAATTAAATGTAGGAAGGAAAACTTACTTGGCATGATTGACTGAGAATCGCAGAAATCAAAAATCGTAATAAATACCTAATTCATTCTCAGTGAAACCCACAATGAATTAATCATTGATTGAATCTATGTAATAGTTTTTTTAATATTGTCCTTATCAGTCTGCTGATATTGTTCATAAGTTTGCAATGTGTGGGTTATCAAACCGTCCTTATACCTGACACTTGTAAACAAGGCTGTAAACATTGCCGTGGCACGCACTACTTGACAATAGAACACTCATTATCGATGTATGACTTGTAAGGGTCGTTTTACATCTCGAGACACGAACTGCAATGAACTTCTCTATGCTCCACGTCCACGGTCCCGAATATTAATAGATAAAGAGTAACATGAACAGTAACTTGAATCGTTTTGTCATAATTATCTATACTAATAATAAATCTGTAACTGGTCGCTGTTTGTACATGGAAGATATATTCCAAATTCCCTAACGAAAGCAGCCCTACTGCTGAATACACTGGTACTGTTATCAGTTTTACTCCAGAACTTGCAAATATGAACCCTCCTATTATTGCGATTAGGTTTAAAACCAATTACGCCTTTCCATGGTTTCGTGATAGGTTCGACCTCATAATGTATTCAACGATTTATCGTCCTTGATAACGGAGCAGCAAGGTGCGCGGTAGCTTACTATCCACAGGTGCATTTTCGTAGCTAATTTAATAGCCTTAATTCCGGCAAATTATTATATTGTGATAGTGATCGTGAACTGAATAATGAACAGCGGATCACCTTTCCAGTTCTCATAAAACTAGAGAAGTATAATTGACGATGTCACCACAAGGCAGAGGAATGGGCCGATGGGGTTGTCTGAGCTGCTATGTTCGATATAACTGACTGTCGGGAGAACTGGCCATATATAACTGAATTCTCAAATCTAGTTCATGATGTATTAAGTATCATCTTCATCTGCAGTCCAAAAACATACGGCTACAATATTAAATTAAGAGGCTAAGTTATAACAATACTACTAATATTTTACAAACACATTTCTGTAAAGCATTCTGGCTGAGAAATGAATCCGAGAACCTACGATTAGTAAGCTGGGTCAAACTGGAATTTGTAATGAACCTATTGATAACTCCATTAAATGGTCCTTGTTTAAATTCCCACCCAGAACAGACATTTATTTATGTGAGTGATAAAAGTATGTCTTCGGGTCCGCATTTCATTTATCTATACCAGCAACAAAACATGGAATAGGAATACGAGGGTCTGAGTGTGTAAGCATGTGTAAGCATTTAAACACCAGATTTCCAACGTTCCGTATAACACCTCTACTTGTGTATCACTTTACTAATGTGACAGCAAAAGAATTTCGAGCTGAGTAATTAGTGCGCGATGGATACGATGAAGGCGAAGTGTCGTTCAAAGTTACGCTAATGAGGTGTCGACTGATGCCGAAATAAAATTCTTCTGCTGCTTGTCGTTCTTACTTTCGTGTTTGATCTTTTTACTATCTCGCTACTTAAAATGCTCACCTGTACCGGTTCCAAGATACGTCTTTAATATAGGTAGTATCTTCCTGCAATGGCAGTACAGTTCATCCGACACTGTTTTCTAATTCAGATCAAAAAGACTTTCCGTAACACAAACCCACAATTAGCGCTATTTGTGTTAGGTTAAGTATGAACTTCTGTTATTATATTCCATCCATCATAAATATTCATTTTATTGATGGAGTCCTTCAAAAATGTTCGTCTTTTTTCAGGGCCTGCAAAGTTACTGCTACCTACTAAATTGTAAGTGTTTATTTTGAACAAATTTTATAAATGAGCTCCTTTCTATGCCCTACGTAGGCATTAAAGATCGTTAAGGAATCAAATGGTTACCATAAATGTTTAAAGCCAAGTAAACTTGGCCCCATTGCCCCTAACTAGACGATAATGCTTGCCAACACTGTTAGCCTTGCACTCATCCATACTACGATAGTACGGTTAGGGTTGCCAATGGTAACAGCATACTGACTGCATTTTTTTCGTATTTCGTATAAATATTTCTGGCATTCTGACAATAGCGTTGTTTTAGGCTCATCCTAGCCTTGGAGAGCAAACTTGTTAACGACCATGATCCTATTTCAAAGAGTTTGTCATCAATACTTTACCATCTCACTATAGTACCCGAGGTTGTTCACAAGAAACGCAAGATTTTTTCGGTTTGAGCTTGACAAGTTTGAGCCGGTTACCGCATTAAGGAGCCAGTTAAAAAACGAGTTCACTGATTTCTTTGTGTGTGTTACCGATATCATCGAATAATCAGTACAGCCCACTAGTCTTGTGATGGCCCTATTTTTCGAGCTGACATAGATTAAGTTGTTGCTCCATCACAAAATTGATTTGAATACACTTTTAGGATACTTCAGTTTCTTAGAACAAGGAAAGTGCGTAAAATTTAAAGTATTTCGTAAGAACAATGTCTCTGCTCTAGATTCAACATCTAACCGCACATAATATCTGACGGAACTCTTGAACATTTGAATACATAATGAGTTATTTGATCTAACCCGAGCGCTAAACTTCACGTGCGAACTGAGGTAGGTCGCGTTTCTAACACGTAAGTTAACTCCATTTCCAACAAAACGTCACCGGTTAACGTAATACATTTGCGGAAACATTGCACACATTGTGTAATCTCGGATGTCAAAGACAATTTACTTAACTGATAGTGTAATGCAGATGCACCAATTTAACTTTGTCTTGCTTGTGCTTTCAATTTCATTTTATTTGTGTACGTGGCGCAGAAAGAGATAGAGAAAGGGACTGAAAAACAGATATACTCGAAGGACTAACCCGATGTAAGCTTGAAGAAAAATCGATTGTAAGTACCTAATTTTAAAACAATTGTAGTTTCCAGATTCAATAAAGTTTAAATGAATCGTCGAAACATGCCTCCAAATTGATCGATACAACTTATTAGTAATTACACGTAGAACAGCATTTCACATGTCCAACGGTGCCGTAAGAATAATCACACGATCCGAGCATCCACTAACTTACGTGTGGAGCAAAAACTGCACAAAGAAACATCGTGAATATTGCTTTGGTCATCGACCGCAATGAGTCAGTGCGGTGTAAACAACACAAGTGTGTCATCTCAGGGCCTGCGGTTACAATCGCTGACTGAACTTGCAGCATCCGCGTCACTGGAGGGCGAGGGTTTTGTTTACACAGTCTGGATTACTGAAAGGAAGGGATTGCTGGAAGGATGGCATTGCCGGGTGTTGGTTATTTATCTTGTTTGTTATACATAGATTGATTATGACAAAAGACATAGCCCGTTTTCATAACACTGGTAGTCAAAAAATACATCCCAAAGTACAATGAGGTAAACTGAAATAAAAAATGACAGACGCTTGGAATAAATTACCACGGCAGCTACTTCCGTTCAAATTCAAAACAATATTGTGTAGAGGAGCTTTGTTCTTCGTTTTTATCTTAGTCCGTAAAAGAATACTCAAGTAACACGCCCACAACCTTTTAACTAAACGATAAAAAGGGAAAAAGATACCTACTTAAAGAACGAAACTTTCTTATTCGCTGTTTAGGTACAGATAACATTCGACGCTGGTAGAGAAATGCCCTTTATTCAAAATATATTTTTGATTTCCATTCCACCAAATGCCATGAATCAGCTCCGAGAAGACGACCAGAGCACTGTGTCGTCGCAAACAAAGCTGACCTTGCGGTCACCATCACGCCGCACCGGGCAAGCGCATCTGTTACATATCTGGAACGACATAGATATACGACATAGTTGGTACGACATACACGACATGATTTCCAGATTGAATGGAAACCTCTACACATTCTGCTGCCTTTGGAAATTATCACTGCTTATTAACAATACTCTAGCCATCTGGTGTTAGATAGCCATTGCAACCAATGGGTACCACCAAACCTGTTTGAAGTCGGTCAGCGATGCATTTTTGAGATGAAACTCCTTATAAATTATAATCGAATATTCTAGATATGTAAATCCGCACAACTTTCGGGATTTAGCGGAAGCTTGAGGCATTTTAAATTAAAAGTTGACTATTAAAATATAAATGCGTTCCCAGTGG